>CM046659.1:72053624-73253624 GCA_025594165.1 Tamias sibiricus
TGTTGATTTGCCAAAAGCATTACTTTAAAGCAAAAATCTCATTTCTAGATGAAATAGGAAAGTTTCTTACTTTAAACTCTGGATATTCACCCATATGACAAATACCTACTGAATGTACTTAGTAGGAGAAAATGTACTTAGTACATTCAGTAAGTATGAGTACATTCAGTTTTATACTAGGTTCCAGGCTCTATTCTAGTCACTGGGGATAAACACACTGAAAAAATATTACAACCAAAAATCCTCAAGCAATATTACATTCTGTGGGAGAAGAAACACAATATTTTTTAAATGTAAGGAAGATAGAAAGGAGATTTTAGTATGATTCAATGGTTTCCAAACTTCTTTCATCCAGGGACCACTTCAGTGGGGTACAATATTACCTGGACCAGGTAAACCCACCAATGATTGATGCCACTCTAAACAATTTTTTAAGAGGGGAATTAAAGGCACTGCTGTGGGAAGACCCCAATGAACTTTATTTTACCGATTGCAAATAAATACTTTATTCATAACAAAATCAAGATTTTTAGCATAAAAATATTACACACAGTAATACTTTTTTAAAAAAATCAGTCCATATACCATCCCGTGATTACACTGTGGAAACTGAAACTTTAAATTGAATATATTATACATTAAGATTAGTTATAAGTCTTTTAATTCATAGACTACCCTCCTTATAAAAGTCTAACTTTACACACATTTATGTAAACCAAGCCCTATAATCCTCACTACCATTTCAAATAAAAAGAAATGTAAATATGATTTTCTCATATTTAAAATAATATAATTTAACTGAAATATATTTTATGTAAATTTTTAGAAAAGGAGACCCATATTGGATTCAGCCTAAAACTATCTAGGTTCATCTTAAACACACACACATTTATACATATACACACAATTTTTTTAATATATTTTTAGTTGTAGACGGACACAATACCTTTATTTTAAGGTGGAGCTGAGGATCGAACCCAGTGCCTCATAAGTATGAAACAAGTGCTCCATCACTGAGCTACATACAACTCCAGTGCCACAATATTTTTAATTGCCATGAGATCTTCTAAAAACTCCTTTATAATACTCCATATTTAAGCCATCATCTTATATATTTACCCCTAACTTCTCTTTTATATGAATTTCACAAGTGAGAATTATAGCCAAGCTATATAGACATATTAAAGATCTTTTCAACATAGATTCAAAATAAACTTCAATAATTAGACTAAATAACATTTGAACGTCTTGGTAAATTTGTCCAACCAGTACAAATACAAAAAAAAAAAAAAAAAAAAAAAAAGTCAGTCCAGCTATATAAAAAGTATGTTTGCATATTGACCAAGCATTTAAGCATTTAAACAAACAAAAACAATTTGATTTCTTAGGGTAGCAGGATTGTGATTGGTTGATTTTTTTTTTTTTTTAGTTTACAAATTTATTAGTGCATTGTTTTATTGTGAAATAACATAGATAAGTAAATAAGGGGTTGTAGGTAAGGAAAGTCTATGGTAATAGCGATGTCTTTTCACTTTTGACTAAGTGGTAGAATTTCAGTTCTCTGCTACATGAAGCTAGGTTGGCCTGATTGAGCCAATAATTTTAGGGAAGTAGTAGTGTGTGCTTTAAGAAGCAGTGTGTGCTTCCTAGTGTTCTCTTTTCTCTCTACTCTGGCAATATCACTGTTCCAGATGGAGGCTATTCCATCAACATGGGTTCTAGCATTAGGAAAATGCTAACAATGATGAAACAGCTTCCAGCTGATCTTTGATGAATACAAACCATGAATGAAAATTAAACCTTTGTTAATACAAGTTCCTGAGATTTAGGGGTTTTTATTTCAGTATAACCTAGCATATTCTGACTGATACAGGATGAAAGCATATAATCCAATATAAGTGAAATTTAAATAAAGAGAATTTAGGTGACTTTCAAGGTTACATAAATCATCAAAAAACAGCAAGATCAGGGGCTGGGAATGTGGTTCCATGGTAAAGTACTTGCCTAGCATGTTTAAGACCCTGGGTTTAGTCCCCAGCACCATTTTAAAAAAATATCAAGATCAAAATTAGAGCAGGTTTCTGACTCATAATACTTCCAATTTAAGCCTGAGCAATTTTCTTTCCCTCAAAACACTATACATTTTTCCAAATAGGAAATATTGTTTTAAATTGAAAAGGCCCATTTCATAAAGCCAATCACATATAAACAAAAGCCTGAATGTTCTCTCTGATATGTGGATGCTAACACACAATAAGGGGTAGGGTGGGGAAAGAATAGAAGTTCAGTGGATTAAACAAAGGGGAATGAAGGGAAGGGAGGAGAGATGGGAATAGGAAAGACAGTGGAATGAATCTGACCTAACTTTCCTATGTTCATATATAAAACCCCACCAGTGAAATTCCATATCATGTACAACCACAAGAATGTGATCCTAATTAGAATAAGTTTTACTCCATGTGTGTATAATATGTCAAAATACACTCTACTGTCATGTATATCTAAAAAGAACAAATTAAAAAAGAAAAAGCCCATTTCACTCTTCTGAAATGAAAGAATGTTATACACATGAATAAATCTATCAAATTTTAGTAATAGCAAAATTGTCGCCTTTGAGCAAAACTAATACTTTCTTTTCACCAAGTAAGTTTCCTAAGTATGCTTGAAAATAATGTTGGTGTTAAAGCTTACTCTTTGGACATAAGTTTTGCTTTATCATAGTATTAATTAGGTATAATTTTCTAAGTTTATTTTATAATAAAAGTAAAAAAACACTCCATATTTTAAAATGAAAATCCTTTCTGGAAAAGGATTACTTAAATCTTCTTGTAAAATAAAAAACAATTTCTGTGTTTTAAAAAATGATATATAATTAGATATAGTGAGAATAAAAAGGCATACAAATACTTACAGCCTGACAAAGAATGCCATTAAATCCATATATAAGCCAGAGTTACGTTATGAAGTACCAGTATTTAAAATAATTTTGGCCAAGCCAGGTGTGGTGGTACATGCCTGTAATCCCAACGGCTTGGGAGGCTGAGGCAGCAGGATCACTAGTTTAAAGCCAGCCTCAGCAATTTAGCAAGGCCCTAAGCAACTCAGTGAGATCCTGTCTCTAATAAAATATTTTTTTAAAGGGCTGGGGATGCATCTCAGTGGTTAAGAACCCCTAGGTTTAATCCCCAGTACCAAAAAAAAAAAAAAAAAAAAAAAAAAAGGAAAGAAAAGAAAAAATTACAATGTTGGATTAAGCATGGATCTATGAACTCATTTTAATCTAGGAACTAGTAAATGTACTTGCGTAGTCTAAAATTACTCACCTGCTGTGTATTTATAGTTCAGATGAAGGAATATGCTTTTTTTTGAGACTTTCTTAATGATCTTCATAGAATATTTTCTCAAATTATGAATGAAATCAGTAAAAATTTCATCATAATATTAAAAAACATACAAGTTGTGCCAGATCGGGAGCTAGCAGGAAGAGAAATAAAGAAGGAAAGAAACAGAGTAATATTTCTCAGATGCTGCAAGGTTATTCATATTTAGGTCAAGAACAACCAACTCCAAATCACTGAAAAGAAAAACAGGGAATTTTAATAAAAATTTAAAACTCAAATAAATTATAGTTGGTTGGATGTGTTTTGTCTCCTGTGTCACAGTTTAATCTCTAGACATGATACAGTTCATATAAATAGAATGTTAAATTTTACTTTCTATAGTCTAATGAGGTGCTAGGACATAGGGTTTGAATACATCTGTTTACTATTCAGAAAATGTTTTTAAAGAGAGCAGAATTAGATTCAAAGCTAAGGTACCTATCACACATAGACAATAAATCTCATCTTAAATATCCCTTCACCACTCACCCACATAAACACCCAGGTTTACTTATGGTATATGGAAAATATTTTCCAACTCAGTGCTGGCATATATTGAGAATGGATAACTGGCTACCTTATACATGCACAGCTGTATGTATGCTCTTTACACTGAGCATAATTTGGAGGAGAAAGCATCCTAGACAGATGTCTGTTCCATGGTTTATAAGAGTATGTGATACCATCCACACTTTTCGCAGCTAAACCCTTGAAAACTGGGAGACAGACAAAGGAACCCAAACGTGAAGAGCATTCATTAAAAAATGTAAATAGCCAAGATCCGTGCTGTTTTGTTTCAATCTTCTTTATACTGTTGAAAACAGGAAAGCCTCCTGTCATGCAGACTCCAGGATTCTCAGGGCCCAATAAAGGTTAGTGACATTTTCAATTCATGTTTGTTTTCATTCTTCTAATCATGAACCCTGTGTCAGTTTGAGAAACCAGCTGAGCATAATCCATAACCTTTACAAGTGAAACATTAACTCACAGCTCGTTCTGATGTCTTTTTAATGTAATACAAAAGCAAAAGCAAAAAATCACAATATTCATGATAAAAATGTGTTGGCCAAATGAGAAAGTTGGTTGAAACTCACAACACAGAGCTCTACCTCCCTTAATAGTCAAATATCATTCACTAACACTAATAATATAGCCTATATTGAAGACAATTACACCTAACCGGAGTAACATCAAAATAATCAAGAACAAAGCACTAAAATCTTTCAAATTTCCTACAAATTACCCACATGGTATTGATAATAGAATAGGTGTACACCACATAAAATGCTATTCTCTTTCTTTTTCTACATTTTTATTGGTGCATTATAGTTGTACATATTGATGGGATTTGTTGTTTCATATTCATACATACACACAACATAATAATTTGGCCAATATCACTCCCTAGCAAGTCCTACCCATCCCCTGGTCCTTTTCCTCTCCTTATCTCCCTTTGATTTTCATGAGATCTCCACCCACCTCCCATCTTTCTTTTCTTTTTTCCTCTCTAGCTTCCACTTAAGAGAAAAAACATAAAACACTTGACCTTCTGAGTTCGACTTATTTCACTTAGCATATGGTTTCTAGTTTGATCCATTTTTCTGCAAATGACATAATTTCACTTTTCTTTATGGCTCAATAAAACTCTATGTACAGATACCACATTTTCTTTATTCATTCTTCTGTTGATGGACACCTAGGCTGGTTCCATGGTTTGGCTATTGCAAATTGTGCTGGTATAAACATGGGTATACGTGTATCACTGTAGTATGATAATTAATCCTTCAGGATAAATACAAAGGAGTGGTGTAGCTGGGTCATAATGGTGGCTCCATGTATAGTCTTTTGAGGCACTCCCATACTAATTTTTATAGTAGTTATACTAATTTACAATCCCACCAACAGTGTAAAAGTGTTCATTTTTCTCCACATCCTCTCCAGTATTTATTATTATTTGTATTCTTTTTTTTTTTTTTTTTTTTTTTTTTGGTACCGGGGATTGAACTCAGGGGCACTCGACCACTGGGCCACATCCCCAGCCCATTTTTTGTATTTTTAGTAGAGACAGGGTCTCACTGAGTTACTAAGTGCCTCGCCATTGCTGAGGCTGGCTTTGAACTCGCGATCCTCCTGCCTCAGCCTCCCAAAGTGCTGGGATTACAGGCGTGCGCCACCGCGCCCAGCTATTATTTGTATTCTTGATGAATGCCATTCTGACTGGTATGAGATGAGATCTCAGTGTAGTTTTGATTTGCATTTCCCTAACTACTAATGATGTTGAACACTTTTTCATATATTTGTTGGCCATTTATATTTTCTCATTTAAAAAGCATCTAGCCAGGAGTGGTGGTGCAAGCCTGTAATCCCAGCACTTGGGAGGCTGAGGCAGGAGGATTGAGATTTCAAAGCCAGCCTCAGCAATGGCGAGGCACTTAGCAACTCAGTGAGACCCTGTCTCTAATAAAATACAAAAAGGGGCTGGGGATGTGGCCCAGTGGTCAAGTGCCCCTGAGTTCAATCCCCAGTACCAAAAAAAAAAAAAAAAAAAAAAAAAAAATCTGCTTAATTCATTTGCCCATTTATTAATTGGGTTATTTGGTTTTGGGGATTTTGAGTTGTTAATATGTTTAGATATTAATCCTCTGTCAAAAGAATAGCTAGCAAAGATTTTTCTCCAATTCTGTAGGTTATTTCTTTGCATTCCTAATTGTTTCCTTTGCTGTGTAGAGAAAAGTTTTTCTCTTAATCCATAAACTGTATAAATGTATCTCTCCTTGGAAGATAGACTTCTTAGCTAAATGGATGAGTTTCCAAACTAATCAGAAATATACTGCTGTGTTCTCCTCCTTAATGCCCATATGTATTGTCCTATAAGATGCTCAGCAGCATAAATATTAGGCTCAAATCTAAATTGTAATACAGAATATGATTATCAATTGTTTCACTGATGTTGATCATTTGTCAGACTGGAGCTGTGTCTCCAAAACCATCTCCTGGAGAATATTTTCCTAACCAAACATATAAGAAACTGGTTTTCCATCCCAGTTGTGACACTTTGCATCAAAGTAGTGACAGGAGCATCAACAACTTAAGGATATCAAAGAAGTAACAATATGAAAACGTAGGGGAAAAGTCATACCTTACTAAGAGCTACAAACAATCCATGAGGAACCTTCTGAAGGTATGTGAGATCAAGAAACATGCAGACTGTGAAGGTTTATATTCTTTATCCCTATTTCCTGACGTGCACAGATACAAGCATCATGGCTAAAAGTATTCCAGTGAGTCAACACAACTAACTCAAAGTTTGGAGGAATCAAGAGATGGGCAGAAATAGGCTAAGGATTCTGGTCTTTATTAACATTTATTTCATTAGCTCTAATTGCCTCATTATTATAAACATTATTATATTCATATTTGTTTCATCTCAAACTAATTTAATTGATAGAATTCTGTGTCCTTGCTATTATATGATACAATTAGCTCTCATTAGTTCACATTTCACTCATTTTCTCCTGACTGATTGCACTACATACTGATGCTCACTAATATCAATATGTAATGTAATCAGTCAGGAGTAAAATGTTGTTACAGTATCTCTAAAACTATCATACTTATCATTTTGATTGTCTTCAAAGCACCAATACTTTCTATAATTTCTGTCTTAATAATGTGAAATTTGGTGTTAATAATAAAAATTTTACTATACTTATTGACACATTGATTAACCATCATTTAAGTAATTAGAGAGAACAAATTATTAATAAATTTTAAAATACAAACTATCATTTGCTCATGTAGCCTTTAAATCAGAGAAAATTAAACACTGATTATTTCTTTGGTCTTTTTCTGAATCAACCATTTTTCCTTTTCTCTCCCCAATCTTTTCTTTCTTTCTTTCTTTCTTTTTTTTTTTTTTTTTTTTTTTTTTTTTCATTGTTATGATCCTGTAACCATGCAGAGAGCTTCAGGAAAGCAAGAACCTGCAGCTGATGCTTTCCCTGGGGGGTGAAGAGGTCCCTCGAATTGTGCTACTGTTAATTTGCCCTTTGAACATCTACAGCAGGGAGTCTATAATGACAGAAGCAAAGCATAGAGATTTATCTATCTGATTATTACGTCAGAAATGCTAAAGACGTAAAGGGAAGAAAAGGGCAAAAGGCTTTTTGTAATCAATTTTATAAAATCCATTGGGCTTTCAGTGGGGCTCATTTGAAAATGCCCTGCTAGTTTACTCAGATAAAATACACACAGAGACCCTACATTCTCCTCCTGGACTATTTTTAGTGCTATTACTTAAAATGTGAATTTGTACATACAGTTATAAATAAAACACTTGCTGTCCTTTTTTTCCCTCACCAAGAATTATACCCTGTGGTTCCCACTAAACTACAGATCATTCTGAGAGAAATAATGGCACAACAAACTCAACTGTATTATTCCTCTGAGCATAGCTTCTCAACAATACATGTATTTAACAGTCTTTTCAACTGGTCTTGAGCAAGATCATAAGGTATAAAAACACACATACACACAAAAACTGAATGCCAGAAAATTTAAAGCAGCAAATGGCTTAATGGTTTTGATTTTTTAAAAGTTCAAAACAAAAATCATTTTAAGTAAATTTTAAAAAAAAGAAGATGAGAATCTACATTACTTTTGCCAAGCTAAATCCTACCTCAAATAATGGCAGAAGACATTTAAATACCAGAGTTGCTATAATAATCCCTGTTTGAATCATGGTTTCCCTGAACTGGGTTAAGCCTTTAGACAGAAACTAATTGCTACAAACACTAATTTTCAAGTCCCTTTTGTTTCCCTTTGCAGGCACCTCTGGACGCAGAAGGTACCCAATTAGCAGAATTCATGGTCCTGATTGTGTATTGTGGGGCTAGTGTGTGAGCTGTATAAACACTGTTGATTACCATCCCTCTGTAATGGCTGATTTTTTGATTGCTTAATAAGGCCATCTATTCTGCATCAGGGCCTGGCAAAGCAGTTGGTGAAATCAGTTAGGTCACTTTTTTTTCTGGTCCGAGTAGCAGGAGGAGTCTGTGATGGTAGCAGTTGACTAAAAACATAATTACAGGCTATTTAATCACATCTGTTTCCCCACTTAACATTGTTTGTTCAAGTTAGACATAGTTAAGTAAATCAAAAGGACAATAACGGCAAAAACACTAAAAAATTACTATTACATGGTTAAAACTCTAGGGTTTGATATAATTACAGAAAACATAGCTTGCAGTGATTTTTTTAAGGTACTAATTTTTATTAACTTCTATACACACATTTTGCTTATTTGGTTGTTGCTAGTTTTTTAGGATTTTTTTTTTAAGATCCCATGTTATGTAAATAACTATTTGTCTGACAGACTGATTTCATGTGAAGGGTCCTACAGGAATGATATTGTTTATTATGATGATTTTTATGTGCTCATCCAGTATTATAATTAGCAGTCAAGTAACGCCTATCCTGTTTTGTGATTAATAACTAATCCCATAAACACACCTTCCACTACATAGGGTTGTCTAGATAGATGAGTCCAAGTGAGCATCATACCCAAGGGCACTGCCATTCACTCTGAGCTGCCCCCATCCTCCCTCTGAGTACCATACCTGTAATTTATCAATAACGCAAAACAGCTCAACAATCAAAGGGATAAAACTGAAAGGCACCCAGACGGTCAGAGCTGCCAACAGGCATCAAGCCCATGTTCTGATGCCACTAGGCAGGCCATTGAATCCAGCAAGGATGACGAATCAATATCAGGTCAGATGAAAAGAGAGGCAGCTGCTTGTTCAGAAATGTACACCATGCTCAGTACTACATATAGCATGTTTGTAAAATGACTTACAACCACATCCAGCAGGTATTTTTATTAAGTAGTCCACAGTACAAATTTTAGAATAACTGTTTTTTGTTAATTGATAAAACAGAGAAAGCTGCCTCTTGTAATCACCCAACAGGACTATTAGAATCTAATGCCTACCACAGAGGGATTTATAACTGAGGGCTACCATCCACTCCCAGATTGTCTGAAAAAGATCCAACAGAGTGGTTCTGAGTTCAGGGCCCTCAAAAAGGAGGGTCCTCTCCCTCGAAGTGTAATTGTCTTTTTCAAAGATGTGTCTCAGGATAAGACTGCAATTCCAATATTAACTTTGAATGAAATGAGTGTAATACATAAAATAAATGTGAGCTCTCAAAATGTACCACCTACCTAACAAATTCAAATATACTCAATACTGGAGAATATAGTTTAAATTGATTTTAGGATTTGGCATGATTTTCAAGTATCAAATAGTTTTAAAATGCTTTTAATTGCATAAAACTAGCCTGAGGACAACTGGCATGGAGTAGTTACCACAATTCAATTAAGATTTTTCACTGATTCATCAGCTTATGCAGAGATACAGCACCATCCTACGGAGCATTATGCTTAGCTGCTAGTCATGATTTGTTTAGTGGTAAAATATTTATTGAAACTTATTACATATCAGATACTGTACGAGGCAGGTATTGAAATTGTAAAGAAAGAACATTGAAGAAAGCACAGGCCATGACCCCAGAGAGCTTACAGTCTATTGATGGAGACAAATAAGTAAATAAATAAGTAAATTGGTGCATCTCAAGAAAAGGTCTGGGAAGACAACATATAATGTCCTACAAGGAAATGATGAGGAATCTAATCAGCAAGAGCCTCTAAAGAGATCCCTTTTTAGCTGAGACCTCAGAGATAAGAAGACAAGAGCCTGGTGGATGGTGAGAAGTAGAGAATTTCAGGCAGACCAATGGAATGTACATAGGCCTAAAAAGGGAAAGACAGCGAATGTTTAAGGAAATGGAAGAATTTCTTTGTGACTGCATCACGGTTAGATAGTAAGGGAAGAAGGTCAATGATGAGGAAGGAAAAACCAAGCAGGTCCCAATAAGCCAAGGGAAAGGGTTTGAGTGAATTCAAAGTCCATCAAGCAGGTTCAAGTAGGAGAGCACCCTGATCTGACTTAGATTTTTAAAAGGTAATTCATCTGTGAGAGAATAGATAAGAGGCATCGAGATTGGAAAGGGTAAGACCATGTAGGAAGACACAGTAGTCCAGGCAAGAAGGGACAATATCTAAAACTAGGGTACACCATGTGGATATAGAGAAAACTAGGGAATAGATTATGAAGAGGGGATGAAGTGAGCACATTTGAGAAATATTCTGGAGATAAAATGAAAGGATTTGTGTATGTAGGTCTTGTCTTCCCCAACTAGATTGCGGACTCTTAGAGAGCAACAACCATCTTCACACTTACATGGGAAATCTCAATGACTTATGCTCAATTTCTCGGTGAAGGTATAAGCATCAAAAAAATAAAGTCTAGCCGGGCGCGGTGGCGCACGCCTGTAATCCCAGCACTTTGGGAGGCTGAGGCAGGAGGATCGCGAGTTCAAAGCCAGCCTCAGCAATGGTGAGGCACTTAGCAACTCAGTGAGACCCTGTCTCTAAATAAAATACAAAAAAGGTCTGGGGATGTGACCCAGTGGTCGAGTGCCCCTGAGTTCAATCCCTGGTACCACAAAAAAAAAATAAATAAATAAAAAATAAAGTCTATTTTTTTAAAGTATTTTTGAAGTAATTGACTTCTTCAGACATACAGTTAGAACTAAGATCCTTGCCTCCTGGTTTTGACCTTTCTAGCCTTTCCATCCCCAGGGCCATATAACCTGACCTGAAGAGAATTTAATGTTGTTATAATTGGGAGTTTACCAGGGCATGAGGCATCTCAACAACAGACAGGTAACAGTGCCTTTGTGGGATGGAAGCTCCAGTAAGATAGCCAGCAGTAGTCACCTACTGCCCATGGGCACATACAGTAGGACCATAGCCAACAGCAGAACAGTGCTCTCTGTAGGTAGGTCACTGCCAGGGCAGATAGTCAGGGAAGGTCAGATTCAAAGTCAAGGGTGAAGGGCAAAAATCACACCTGTGACAACCGTGCGGCCAAGAGATTTATTCACCAGCCTTTGTGGCTGGTCGGAGGTCGAAATGGTGCTGGGAGAGAGGAGTCAGAGAGAGGGGAGTGTGTAAGCTCTGATGGGAGATAGGAGTCAGGGAGAGGGGAGTGTGCAAACTCTGAATGGAAGGTGGGTGCCTGGTCACACCGGCTGTGGTCTCTGGGGCTGTGGGCTAAGGCAGCTGCTGTCAGGCTGGAGGCTGGAGCTGCCGGCTGGGTCAGCTGCTGTTGGGCTGGAGACAGTGGGTCTAAGTCTGGTACAGTGGCTGCCTCCTCTCAGCAGGGACAAGCTGTTGTGTGTGAGTTTAGTTCCAAATGGATTGGAGCTTAAATAGGGATTTCTGGTGGGGGTTGTACCAGAGCGACTCTTGACACTATTGGCTCTTTGCCCGTGGAACAGGGCAACCTTTAAGCCCATTGGCTCCTTCCCAGAAAATGAAATGAGTTTGCTTTGCTCAGGATACAGAAACTTCCCTTGGGGATGGGGGGTGTAGCCCATCTATCAAAGAGGATCAAAGCCTTGCCCTAAAGCCTTCTGTAGTGGTGTGTACTTATAATCCCAGCTACTTGGGAGGCTGAGGCAGGAAAATGTCAAGTTGGAGACCAGCCTGGACAACTAAATGAGAGACCCTGTCTCAAAAAAATTTTTTTGTTTAGGGCTGGGAATGTGGCTCATTGGTAGAGTGCTTGCTTAGTATGCTTGAGGCACTGGATTCAATCCTCAGTATCACCAAAAAGAAAAAGAAAAATCTTGCTCTAAAAAAATGTCATCTTTATATTTTCAATTTACTTCCTGCCCTGTTATAACTGAAACTGGGGTGACCCTAAGGAGCACGTACAGGGGGAAATAGAAAGGGAAGTCAGAAAAATTCACTCAACAAAAATATGCTGTACATCTATGGCCAGGCACTAGTCTAGGTACAAGAACACAGTGATGAACAAAAGTCTCTGCCTTCAAAAAGCTTGTATTCTAGTAGGGGGAAAAGATAAAGAACAAAATAGACAACCTATTACATCAGAATGAAAATATGCCATGAAGAAAAGCAAACCAAGCTGATTCAGTTTGGTTAGAATAAAAGATTTATGGTAGAAAGATGAAGGAGGTAGTGCTTAAGTGAAAGGTTGATAGAGTCTAAGTTTGCCAATATAACTAATAAGTGTAAAAACGGAGTCATTAGAGCTCATGGTGATGGCAATGAAGGATTCCACTGAAGTTGAAGAGTGACCAAATAAAAGGATAGTAGATATTAAAGTAAAAGGGCTTTAGAGATTACCTAAACCCATCTCCTAATTTTAAAATGCAGCAAGATGTAACAACGAGCTATCTTGTGGCTTAGAATCTCTGCCATGCTCTTCTCTCCTATTGCTGTGCTTCCAGCAACAGGATGCTCATGCCATCCTGCCTCCCCATGTTATGTGTTGGCTCTAGATAGAAACTCCAGGTTGGAGGTCTTGGCAACAGAGCAAATCTGAGTGACAGGTGAGTCACACCTGTGAGTAATTGAAGTGTTGGGAAGCTAATGACTATCACTGCTTGATCATCTGTGTTACCCACTGTGTGATTTACATACATCATCTAATGGACCCTCTCAACTATCCTATCACAAAGGTAACCCACACAACAGATATGGAAACCCAAGGCTATGCAGCTGGAAAGGATATAAACCTGTGTGCATCTAATCCCAAAGCCCGTGTCCTTTCTATTATGCCACACAATCTCCTAGCACACACTCAATATAAGTAAAACAAAAAGGAAGGAAGGTTGAGAGTGGGGAGGTCAAGAGACAAGTGCCACTCTCTATGATCATGAACTCTCACTGCAGACCGAGGGTTGGGGGTAATGCTTCCACATGATGTGCTGAGATTAAAAGGTTCACAGAGTTAACATAGATGCTAGAGTTTTCAGAGGATGATATCATTAGGTGGTATCATCCTAAATTTCTATGTGGACTATGTATGTGTACACATCTAGTCATGCACAAATTTACAGGTGCATGCAAGTGAGGGAGAAGAGAGACCAAGGCCAGCATAGCTGGAGTTGAAAAGAGGTCTGTAAGCCAAGAACTCAAGTTATCTGTGACTAAGGACATAAAAGTGAATGTCAGGGGCTTCTCATGCTTTGATTTTGAAAATTATTCAAGGAATTTCAAAGATAGGTATGCAAAAAAATCCAATTAAGTCATAAATGTTTTGGAATAGAAGAGCAAGAATAAAGCCTATTTGCTACCAAAGATACCATAAAAAGCAAGGGTTTTTAAGATTCCCAAATCAAAGGGTAGTAACTTGTAAACAATGACAAGGAGAGCTGACTTTTTGTTCTCCAATATGAGAAGCCATTGACTAGAATCCACACAATAGACCCAATGTGCACCCAGGCAGCTCTGGACAATGTCCTCTGGTGACAGATACCTGAAAGCCCAAAGAGCCTCAGTCCCTCTTGGTTCTCTCTTTCTTTCTGGAAAATAATACAGAATGAAATTTTCTCAGTGACCTCAAAAGTGCAGTCCCCAGTCCAGCAGCAAAAGCATCTTCTATAATTTATTTAAAATGACATCTCCATGGCCCACCCCAGACCTACTATATGTGGAACTCCAGGGATCAGACCCAGAAATCTGCAATTTAACAAGACTCCAGGTGAATCTGATGCATGTTGAAGTTTAAGAATCACTGGATAACCCCAAAACTTCTCCCAGAAAATAAGAGACAATCTGGAGGCAGGAAAGCTCCTGAGTCAATAATCAGGAGTGACTTAGGAAAATGAAGAAACTCTGTGTATGCGCCTTGCTTTCAACAATTAAATCCTTCTTCTAAAATGGCCCATAGTGAAAATGTCAAATTAATTTTCTTAAATCATCAGATAACATCTTCAAAGGACACACAGGTTATGGATTATGAATAGTATCTGATTTTATTGGACTCAGTTGTCAAGAAAAAACAAAGCGGTGCTGTAGTGGCACCCCCTCCTCCACAGAAAATCTTAACTAAGATTCTCCAGAAATCTTCACCATGGCTGATTTTAGGACTGTCAGCAAAAGAGTCTCTACAAAAACGTTCAATGTAGATAAACTTCTTATTTTCCTAATGCTCTATTACTTGGCCACTGGCCTAAAAGAAATCAGCACTCCAGGTGCTGGGCTCTCCTTTACTTGTTTTTCACAGACATGTATCCAGTATAATAGTTTGTAGAAGTGCGTTTGCAAGTGCAAACTGTGATAATAAAAAGGACAAATTCTTTAACAAGGCCTCTGGCCTTGAGCTGGAGCTCAAAGAGATGTCTACATTTCTAAGATAAGAGAAGTTTCTAAATGGGCTCCATGGTAACAGCTGGCAGTGGGGAGGAAAGAAAGGGGAGAAGAAGCTCTCCCCTTCTCAGGTGTTGTCCTTGAAGGGTTAACTTGCCCAGAACAGTGAAAGAAAAAAAGCTGCTTTTATGTGAACTTCTGTAAACTGTGAACTTCTGAGCCCCTCCCCTTACATGCTGGGTATAAAGTTCTGAAACTACCTGAACTCCGGGTTCAGGGCATTAATTGATTACGGTGAGAGCTGTACCCTCTGAACCTGGCTGCAGACAAATAAAAATGTTTCCTGTTATCTTCGGTGCCTTGCCTCATCTGTCCCTACAACAGTGCTTCCTGTTTTGTTTCTTTGGACTTGGTATAGCAATAAGAGTTCAAAGGCTCAGATTCTGCCAATAGGTCACTATCAGATCTTTTATAAAGTTCCCCACTTGTGAAATAAATAGTTTGAACTCACAAAAAAAAAAAAAAAAAAAGAAAGAAAGAAAAAACAAAGCTAAACTCTATAACAGTAATAAGAAACTTTGCATTTTATTCTGCAGGAGAGGCTTCCAATCACCTTCTGCAAAGGGAGCACCAATAATCTAGGAGAGAGTAGTGCCAAGTGGAGGGAGAAGTGTCTACTAGGTGGTGAAATTGCAATAAGAGATATGGAAATAAGAGACAGCAGAAACAACTGAATGGCTACTGTGGTCTTTTCACCTCAATTACTCTAGAGGGCAACTGGCTTTGATGCAATCATGGTAAAATAATTAATGTTCATAATAATGATACTACTTCCTCAAGGAAGCAAAATTATGCTCAGCATACTCTTTACGATGACCAGTTCCATTAGAAACTTTTAAATGGTACTTAAAGGGATAAGCTTAGCTATCTAGAAAGCTAACATTTAAAACCTGTTTCTCAACAATACCAGTCTTTTGTGATTTTTTTTTTTTATCTTAAAGAAAGAAATGACAACAGAAGCTGCACGCAGTGATGCACACCATAATCCCAGCTACTCCAGAAGCTGAGGCAGGATGATCACAAGTTGGAGCCCAGCCTAGTGAATTTAGCAAGATCCTCTCAAAATAAAAGAAAAAGAAAAAGAACTGGCAATGTAGCATAGTGGTAGAACACCCCTGAATTCAATCCCCAGTATTGCAAAAAAAGAAAATAACCCAGATGCGGTGGCACATGCCTGTAATCCCAGTGGCTCCAGAGGCTGAGACAGGAGAATCACAAGTTTAAAGCCAGCCTCAGTAAAAGCGAGGTGCTAAGCAACTCAATGAGACTCTGCCTCTAAATAAAATACAAAATAGGGCTGGGGATGTGGATCAGTGGTTGAATGCCCCTGAGTTCAATACCCAGTACCAAAAAAAAAAAAAAAAAAAAAAAAAAAAAAAAGAAGAAGAAGAAAGAAAGAGAGGGGCTGGGGTTATAGCTCAATGGTACAGTGCTTGCCTCACATGCATGAGGCACTGGGTTTGATCCTCAGCACCACATAAAAATAAATTAAAATAAAGATATTGTGTCCATCTACAACTAAAAAAAAATTAAATAGAGAAAGGAAGTAAGGAAGAAAATAAAAAGACAATGGAAAGAATACCAGGAAGGAATATGATACCTGGCAACTGGTTGTGACTCTAAACCTACTCACTATAGGACAAGAGGCAAATTACTAAGTACTTGGGCTGGGATTTGTCTGAGTAGGTCATACATTTCTTGAAGGAAGGGAACTATGTAACCTCTCACATCCCTTATAGCTTTAAAATTTCTAATCTAAAATATGAATTTACACTCTAATCTCAACCCCAGCCTGGAAATGTCTTCCCTTAAAATCATCTCCCCTAAGAATCTACCAGCTCCCTCAGGAACCCATCCCTGTCAGACTATCTGCCCGCAGAAGTTGGAGGATTTAACAATTCACCTTAAGTGGTTACAACTTCAATATTCTTGGAAAAGGAATGTCATACTACATTGTATTTTTTTCCAAGAAATTGTTTAATCTATATAAGTTATTTGACTCGGTCATTAGCGATCTTTGTGCCAAGATAGCTCCTAATCAAATTCTGGCAGAATATAAGTACCATTGAAAAGAAAGCATACAGATCTTTCTTCTGAGAAGTACGTATTTTTCTTTCTGGTTGAGCAATGTTATGCAACAAATGCTTCCAACTGGCTTTCTATCAAGGAAAATCATTAAAGATGAAATGCTCTAAGGGACATGATCATAGGAGCCTGAAATGCTTGTAAGTAATTATATTCATGCTGATAATTAGAAGAAATAGTCTGTGTAGTGGATATAGTACAATCACCTTTCACCACTGGTCTTGGATTTGATTTCTCCAAGGAATGCCAAGAAAAGCCTTTATTTAGCAGCAGTTTATGCTTCACTCAATCCACTTATTTTGTAATGTAAAAAGGAGAGTCTGAAAAAAGAGAATGGGCACCTTGACATTTTAACTGCTTTGTTTTTAATGAAAATTTTCTTCTTTGAAGTGAATTTAAAGCAGATTTGGGCAACAAGCCAGTAGGTGCTTATTTATCACCTCATAGCCTTCCATGTCCTGAAATGCCTTAAACCAGTCTTTAAAGTGTCCTCATTGGATTTCTCTGCTAGCTTATACACCATCCATAGACAATGAGAGCATTTCTCAATGGCCAAAACAGCAGCACATACATGTACACAGAAGAGTATATGCCCACACTCTTGAGACCAGGTCCCTATGCTCAGAATTGAAGAAAATTTGTCTCCAATGCCATCACTAGGTCAATGTACATACATGGATAAAGCAATTTATCAGAATTGGTGTTTCTCCCCCAACAGCACATTGACTGCAGTGAACTTGGAATAAAATTGACAGTAATTCTCCTTTTTATTTTACAATGAATCTGTTGCCTGTAATCACTGTGGACGAAAATTTGTTATAATTTCACTTCTTAATCAAATGGACGTTCAAAGAGCAGAGAGGGCACTAAACCAAAGAGACACTTCTAGGTCCTTAGCCTGTCGAAAATAGCTCATACTATTGCTCTCCCCTCTGCTCCTTGAATCTCTACTTTGGATTTCCAGTGGTTATCTTCGCTGTCTTTCCTAGTTCTTGGTTCTCTTTTCCCCTTCACTACCTCCCACTGCCAGACCCTGAAGCACACAAGTTCCTTGAAAGTTTTCCACTTAGCCCTTTTCTTGTCCTATACTCTCCCCCCAGGAGGAGGCAGCATCTTCCACTGAAATCAAATAAACCTAGATGCAAATCACAGTTGTACCATTCACCTCATAGGTGACCTTGAGCCTCAATTTCCACTCAAAACTTTCCTCCCTGGGTCTATATGAGGATCAAGTGAGAGCTTGGATATTTAAACACTGAGAAGAAAGCCTTGCTCATGAAGAGGTCGTGGGAAAAAAATGTCTTTTCTTCCCATCATAGGTTCATAGTTGAGTCCCTTATGACAACCGAAGATAACAAGAGAAAAGCATATGAATGTATTTAATATAAGTTTTATGTGACTTCAGAGCCTTCAGAAATGAAGACCCCCAAAATAACAGGTATATTTGTGTATTTTTATGCTTAGGTTGGATGAAGAAGTGGATAGTCGTGGAGAAATATGATAGGACAGAGGGGGTACTATCTAAAGGTAATAAATTCAGGGCAACTTAGCAAGACCTGATTGTTCAGATTCATCTTGCCATCTCTGTGTCTTTGGCTTCTTTACTCCTGTATTGGCAATGAGGATCTTGTGACCTGCTTTAGGAGAGAAGGGTGAGGGGGAAGAGGAGAGTGCACTTCCTGCTTCTGCTTTTTCCTCAGATGCCAATGTGTCATATGTTGGATGGCATGTCCTAAATCTTATCAAAGTACTTGACAAATTTACACTCTTCCTCTTTCTCTTCTTTCCCAGGCAAATAGTTCCAGAATTCCAATATAATTCCAGGGAAAATTCATCAATACATGGGTGTTCTCTATATGTAGATGATGACCAAATCTAAGCATTCAGTTCACATCCCCACTACCGTCAGTCTGCTGGCATTAGACCCACGGGAACCTAAAACTTGGCATGTCCAAAATCAATCATTATCACCTCACCCACCCTACTGTTATGAGTTAAATTGTGGCTTCTCTTTCCCCAACCCAGATTCATATGCTGAAGTCTGAACCTGCAGTATCTCAGAATGTGACCTTATTTGGATACAGGATCATTGCAGATGTAATTAGGTAAGATGAGATCATACAGGAATAGGGTAGACCCTAATCCAATACAATAGGCATTCTTATAAGAAGGGGGAAATTGTACACACTCACACACACACACACACACACACACACACACACACACACACACACAAAGAGAACACTATATGGAGATAAGGGTTATACTGCCACGAGACAAGGAACTTCCAGAAGCTCTGAGTCAGTCTTGGAACAATACCTTCCCTAGCACTCTCAGAAGGAACAACCATACTGGCACCTTGATAATGAATTTCTAGCCTTCAGAACTGGGTGATAATAAATTTAAACCACCCAGTTTGTGGTACATCATTATAACAGCCTAATACATCCACTGTGAGCCTCACCAGAACAGCTCTGCTCTCAAGTTCTTTTGTATGTGTGTACAATACTGGATATTGAGCCAAGGAGCACTCTACCACTGAGCTACACCCCAGCCCTTTTTATTTTTTGAGACAGGGTCTCCCTAAGTTGCCCAGGCTGGCCTCAAACTTATAGTCCTCTTGCCTCAGCTTCCTGAGTAGCTGGGCACCACCTCACACTAAAAGTTCCTCACTTAAGTGACAAAACATAAGGTCATTTCCCCAGTCACCTAAGCTTGAGTCACATTTGATTCATTCTTCTCCCTCCATCACCTCATCGATCTTGTACCAAATCTTTTCAACTCTACTCAGGAAATAATTTTATTAGCCCCCTTCCCTATTCCTATTGACATGGACAGTCTGTCTCATCATCTCTCATCAGGCAAAACATCATCAGTTTTATTATGCTTTCTCCTTTTTAATTCAGCTTCCATATTGCCACAAGAGTCACTTTTCTAAATCACAAATCACAGATCATTAGGGCTTTTACAATTTGACCTCAATCTATCTTTTGATTCCATCCCATAATGTTCTCTTTCTAATCTCTCCTCTCACCCCATAGTCCCCACCAAAACATTTCATCACATCTCCAGACACTCTGGGTAACTCTGCTATTGGAATACCCTATGTCTTTCTTCTTCAAAAGTCAAAATATTATCCAATTCTATCAAGAATAGGAATCAGGTAAGAAGTAAAGGCTGGACATTAGAGAAAATCCATCGGTGAGCAACAGTTAGAAGTAAAAAATGGTTAAGAGGTTTTCATTTTGATTGTAAGTGTCATGGAGTGTCTTTCAAACACTTAAATCTCCACTATCACTGGGATATTGTCCTTGTATATAACACTCTATAAATTAGCCATCTGTGATAGTATATCTTAGTTCACACTTGAATGACACTCACTGAAACATTGAACATAAGATATCTCTGCTCATCCATTGGCAAAACCAATGGCTAGCACTTAACAAACGTCTAAAGTGAAATACACCTCCTAGTTAGCAGGGCAGCACTCTATTTGTCTAATTACATAATAGCAAGTTTACTCTAATCCAAGAATATTTCATTATCATGAAAAATATAAAATCACATCAGACACAGTGACCACCTGCCTGTCATCCCAGCAACTCATAAGGCTGAAACAGGAGGATTACAAATTTGAGGTCAGTGCAGGTAACTTAGAAGATCCTTTCTCAAAAATATCTTAGAGGGGGTAGGGATGTGGCTCAGTGGTACAGTGTCCTTGGGTTCAAATTCTCAGTACCACAAAAGAAAAAAATTGTAGATAGATATCTCTGTGTGTGTGTGTGTGTGTGTAATTAATCACTCTTTAAAATGTTTCATGTTACATAGTAGAAGTCCTTCATTTTTAGTGTTAGTTAATTTTTTGGTTACTATAACAAAATACTCGAGGTGAGAAAACTTTATAAAGAAAAGAGATATATTTAGCTCATAGTTTTGGAGGTCTGAAAGTTCAAACAGCATGATGCCAATTCCATTGAGGGGCCCCCTGGCAGCACAACATCATGATGGATGACATCATGGTAGGACCATATATGAGAGGGACAGGTCACATGGCAATATGAGAAAACAAAGCATGAAGAAGGGCTCTTTAATAAAAACTTACTTTCACGAGATTTAATTTAGTGTCACATAAGAATTACATTAATCCCTTCCAAGGGCAGCACCCCCAACAACCTAATCAACTCCCACTAGACCCCTCCTCTTAAAAGTTCTACCACCTCCCAACATCACCACACTGGGAACCAGTATTCCAACACATGAACCCTTGAAGGACAAACCATGTCCAAACCACAGCAGGTTTCATCCTCATGTTTATGACTTTTTCCCAAAACTCTGCCAATTATAAGGTTTTAGCACATTCTCCTTTAGGAACATCTGAAAGTTGTTTTGCCAAGGACTCTTTTACTCCTACTGTCAACCCCTCCATCCCTCTCTTGACATTAGTAAAAAGTACAAATGTGCTGGGGCTGGGATTGTGGCTCAGTGGTAGAGCAATTGCCTCATTCAGGTTTAATTCTCAGTACCACATTAAAAAAATAAATAAATAAAATCAAGGTATTTGTCCATCTACAACTAAAAACTTTTTTAAAAAACATAAATGTGCCTGAGGTGGTGGCTCACACCCATAATCCCAACTACTTGGGAGGCTGAGATAGAAGGATCACAAATTTGAGACCAGCTTGGATAATTTAGCCAGACCCTATCTCAAAATTTAAAAAGGTTAAATTTTTAACTCTATGAAACAGCATTTACCTAGCATGAATGAGGCCCTGGGTAAATTCCCACTACCAAAAACAAAAGTATAAAATCTGCTATATATAAAATCCAGACTAGTCTATTAACTTAAGTCCCAATTTATGCTATAGAACCCAGCTGGACTTCTTCCTAATACCAACTCCATGTCATGGATTCAAGTTATGTTAACTCCTTGCGAAATATCTACCATATACACACCTGACATGAACACACAGCAAAAAAGATTTGACATATTCCACAAGCACTTGACTGAATTCCAGATACAACTCTAAACCCTCCAAATTGAAATCTAATCATCTTTCCACTGGAAGAAATGAAACCATTGATTTTGTCTTGCTCTTCACTAACCCCCTCCCCAACACATGCACCATGTGTGGCCTTTGCCCATTACTTCTGTATACTCCTGATTCCCTGCATGATTCAGTGACAGTAATTCCCTTTTGCCACTCTGATAAGAGAGGGGTAAGGATTTAAAAATAAAAAAAAAACTATTTTCAAAAGTAATTTTTCAAAGTGGCACAGGCAAAGTGGCAAAGGTAACTATTTATAATAATTATGGTAATAAAGAGCATTATTACACTGTTGACCTTTGAGAAGAAGCTTTCAGCCTACAAACATGAACTAATGAACAATGAATTTCAAAACCATGTGTTCTTCTCACACTCCTATCCCTGGACCCCATGCCAACACTCGTTTTCCTCTTATTTGTTAAAGTTCAAGTGGGGGTAGCACTGTCGGCTTAAATTTGGTGCAAAATAAAGCAGACATTCTATTAATTGCAAAATTAAAAGCTCTTCACTGAAGAGGAGTCCACCATTTTCATGCTCACCATCCTCCTCACTCCCCAGAGCCTGTTAATGTGGCTCCACATGTCTTTCCCTCTCTTCCTTCATCACTGATCCTAGAGTGGAAGTCAGGAGGAATACTTCTCAATTCAATAAATTTCAATCATTTAATTTTTTAATTCAAGTGTTTTAACTCTAAAAATTAATTTAATAAGGTTTTTTTGAGTTTTGAATACAGATTTTATCAAATTTTTAAACAGATCCTGTTTTCTAAAGTGTATAATATCAGCTCATTTGCATACAGGCCACCACAGAGCCACCAAGAGAAACAAACCTGAAATGTACAATCACCTCACCATGAGGTAGTGAGCATGAGCACTTAGAATGTACATCCACACACATGTGCACACACATACACTCATCTCAGTGGCATGTTTAGATGCCCCAGAGTTTTTTTTTAAAGATTTTCCTAGGACTCAAAAGGTACTAGACTTCACACCCAACACTTAAATTTCTAGTGTTGAAGACACAAATCCAAATACGACAATTTTTAAATTGCTAGGATTTAAACATATGCTTACGTCAGACCTCTTATTACCTCAATAGGCCTCTGTTGATCTGTAAAGCTATTTTCACTTTCTCTATTTCTCTTCCTACCTGCTGATGGGTGGAAATTAAATACAAGTACTCTGTTTAAAAAGACAACTATGCCATTGTGCTAAAGTACTCAGAAATGGTTTATTCCTTTTACTTCAATCTTTCCTTCAAATTTACTTTCTCTGGTATAGTGGGACATGGTTTTTTATTTCTCTTAGCCCTAGACTGCAGGGACCTAAATTGCAAGAATTAGTTATAAGAGGGCATTTAACAGTATTGAAGTTTGCTTTCATACCACACTCTACATCAAAGCACCAATCTTCAAGGGCCAGCTATATTCCTATTATATAAGTTTATGAATTGTTCTACATTTTGTTATATCTTCAGTTTTAATGCAACAATTTCCTCATATAAAAACACTGAGTGGTCTGTGAAAAACATTGAAATATTCAGGGTATGATTGTTCGTTGCCAAGCATGAGATTTGTGTATACTTGGAACTTATTAATATTTTTTTCTTCCAACATAAAATAGAATTTGCTTTCTTGGTATAAAATAAACTAAACGGACCCTTATGAGCACCATGTGATAATATTATGTCTGAAAAGAAGTCAAATAGAAAATGATAAAATCTTTTGATGTAAAACATTTAAGACAATAGTTTAAAGTGAAACCAATGAAAACTAATATAGTATATATTATTATCTCCTTTTCCAATGAACATTAAAACAAGTGCTGGGTCCTGTGTACCCACAGAGGTTACACATATGTGAGGATGTTCCCACTTAGAGAAGTTAAAAACTTAACTAAGATCAAGAACTAACAAGTAACTGGAATTTGAACCTTGACATTTTTTACTTCAGAATTCAGAATTCTCTTAGCCACAAACAATAAATACCCTTTATTGTTTTCTGCGACCCAAACATAAAGATTATCTCATATAATCCATACAATAATCTAATTACATAGTCATCATTATCCCCATTTTGCAAATGAGGAAAATGAGACTTAAAGAGTTTGAGTAACTACCCAGCATCCACAACTCTTTCCTAATAGCACATCAATGCCTTTTTGAAGAATTATCTTTTGCAGAATGTAAGCACACTGGGGGCAAGAATATTTTCTTGTTCTTCAACATATCCCCAGTGCCTAGAACAGAGGTAGATAAAGGATAATCAATGTTTGCTGATGTGAGGTGTATAAACTATTCTTATAACAGCAAAGGTCCTAGAGCCTCACTTGCTCTCCCTCGAATCCTTCCTCCTACCACCAGCACAAGAAGACAGGGCAAGCAGCACACCACCTAAGCTAGTGCTCTCCTGGAACTTTGAGTCTTATGTAAGATGCCACAACACTGAAAAAGTAGGCCTGACCATATCAATGTTGTCAGCCTGACAAAAGTATAGTGGTCATGCTTTCTGTACAGGTTATGTCTTGACTCCAAGCTTCTGTCTTAACATTAAGCCTTCTATTACCTATGTGAGCTTAGATTGTGGTATGATTTAGATATGAGGTATCCCCAAAACACTCAAGTATAAGACAATGCAAGAATATTCAGAGGTGAAATGATTAGATTATGAGAGTTGTGAACTAATCAGTGGATTGAACCCCTGAATGGATTAACGGGGTGGTAACTATAAGCAGCTGGAGAATGGCTAAAGGAGGTAGGTCCCTGGGGCATGCTTTTGGGTCTATATTTTGTCCCTGGTGAGTGGACCACTCTCCTGGCATTCTGGTTGCCATGTCCTGAGCTGCTTTCCTCTACTATGCCCTTCTGCCATGATGTGCTTTCTACCTCAGCTGGGACCCAGAGCTATGGAATTGGCTGACCATGAACTGAAACTCTGAAATCATGGGCCAAAATAAACTTTTCCTCCTCTAAATTATTCTTGTTAGTTATTTTTGTCACAGTGACACAAAGCTAAGGTTAGATAGACAGATGCATAGAAAAACAAGCACCCCTCGAGGTCAAGGGTCCCCAAGACCATCTTCATGTTTAATGATTTGCTAGAACTCGGAGAAGCTGTTATACTCATGGTTATGATGTATTATAGCAAAAGGATACAGATTGAAATCAGCAAGGGGAAAATGCATGTAAACAGGCATCTAAGAGGAATCAGGCAC
Source organism: Tamias sibiricus (assembly GCA_025594165.1). Taxonomy (NCBI): domain Eukaryota; kingdom Metazoa; phylum Chordata; class Mammalia; order Rodentia; family Sciuridae; genus Tamias; species Tamias sibiricus. Next base: position 72,078,655 of record CM046659.1, read on the forward strand.
ACAAAGTTTAAGCTGCTCTCTCCCAGTGGAGTTGCATGGACATCACTTAGTTCTCCTATTCAGGATGTAACAACACATGAGAAGTGCTGCCAACCAGGGAAGCTCACCCAAGTCTTGGGGTCCAGGGTTTTCACTGAGGATACGTCACATAGATATGTGACACCTGCATGACCAATCTTAGCTACCAAATCTCCAGCTGCCCAGAGGTCACAGTGGTACAGTATCACCCAAGGCCTCAGAAATAAGAAACACTCTTATCAGGCAGGATATTCCAAGGTCTCCAAAGTTATCTCTCAGGACCCTGTCAAAGGCCAGTCCCCTAAAGACAGGACTTTCTTTGGAATATTCAGGGCTCAAGCATCTTGGGTCTGCTAAGTTAACCTTTACTGAATAACATCAAATAAATCTCTTTAAATTAAGTAGAATTTATTCTTGATTCTTTCACCTGAAGAATCTACACAATCACACAGCTACTAATTGCAAGACAAGAAAGTTCAGGTTTCCTGATTCTAAAATCTATGTCTCTAAAAATTGGTTGTTATCAGGCATCATATAGGATAGGAATATATCAGACTGAACCCTAGTGGCCTACGAAAGTTAAGGCAGCACTCAGCATTTCCACTACTCATAATTAATCCTAAAGAAGAGTGAATACACCAAGATGGTTTGCAAACACATTCATTGCACTATTATTTTTATGGCACAAAATTAGAAACAATCTACATTCCCAACCAAAATGAATCGTTAAATCATAAGTTAGCAAACTTTTTTTAAAGGGCAATATATTACATACTTTTAGCTTTGCAGATTATATAGTCTGTTAGGGCTGCCCAACTCTGCCATTGTAAGGCTAAAGCAGCCACAAACAACATGTAAACAATGAGTGTATTTGGGTTTCAATAAAACTTTATTCACGGGCTGGGGTTGTGGCTCAGCGGTAGAGCGCTCGCCTAGCACATGCACGGCCCGGGTTCGACTCTCAGCACCACGTAAATATAACCATGTAAATATAAAAGGCATTGTGTACAACTAAAATAAATAAATAAATATTTAAAAAAAAAAAACTTTATTCACATGAATAGGTGAGGGAAGAAGGAAGAATTTGGCTTCCAGACAATAGTTTGCCAACACTTAGGTTAAATTATAATAACTATTGTCATTCTCTCCTCTCTTTTTTCTTCTTCCCCCTCCCACCCACCCACCCCACCACACCCTTTAATCTCAGTGCTGGGAATCAAAACCAGGGCCTTCTTGATGCTAGGCAAATGTTCTACCACTGAGCTATACCTTCAGCTCATAATGGGAAAATTTTCAGAATATTTACAACTAAGTGAATAAAATATTTGAAATTATACTATGCACATAATCTCCAAAGAAAAGATTTCTGTGTGCACAGAAAAATAAATGTTGAAATGATATATGTGAGACTGTCAATGGTGATTATTTCTGGAAGGCTGAAATTATGGGAGATTTTCACTTGCTACTTCATACATTTCTATATTGTTAGAAGGTTTTATTATAAACATGTATGATATTTATAATCAAACAGAAAAATCCATTTCAAGAAAGAAAAAAAAAAAAACTTATAGCTACAGTCAGACAGACCCTACTTAATCCCCTACTAAATTATTCAAACTTTCAGTAAGTAAGAAATCTTGAATACAAGATGGCATCTGTTTGAGGTAGCTCTCCCAATGTAGGCATTAGTGACAGGACTACTTAAACTTCCTTCCATGCCAGGGTTCTAGAGGATTCTTTTAGAATCTTAAACCCAATCATCTTTTTCCTCTTCCCATCACAAATAAATATCCCACCAATAGCATAGCAGTCTATTTTCAAATGAATAGTTTTTTAATATTTTTTTTATTTATAGTAGTAGTATGTATTACAATTCATACTGCGCATATAGAACAACCCAAGAAATACATGCACCTTACAGGAGAAGTATTATTTTGTGAGTGTGAAGGAATACTTTTTCCTTACAGCTCTGTCACACTATCAATTCTTGGAATTTCAGTTAAATACTTACATTTCACTTCTAAAATATTACACAATTGCCTGAAACCAACTTATTAGAATTAACAGACAAGGAGCTTTAGAAGATACAATTATAATACCTTCTTGAATTAAATATATATGCTCCATAAATGTAACCACATGGTACAATACACAAATTGTCCAATGTTAGGTTTCTTGGGATAAACAAAGACAGATATAAACACACACAATCTTGTTTGTTTCTCACTTTTACTATTACTTTTTTTTTTTTTCTTTTTGTATGACTGCTAACCTAGCTAATAGTTTATAGAGAAGGACAATCAAAACCCTATACTTTCACAGACCTTGTTTATTTCCAATGGGATTTTTTGCATCAGTACTATCTTTCATAAAGTCTTGCCAGCTACTGCTCACAGGAGCCTGAGTTTTCTTTCAACCACAGTGTCATATAATTTTATACTAATAAACCATGTTCTAGAATTACCTGCATTAGATATTCTATCAGGAAATGGTCTTATATTTAAGTGTTTTTTCAAAGATTGTTCCCAACTTTATTATGTGTCAAAAGATGACAGCTTAGTTCCTCTATGTTATTAACATAAGAAAACTGATTTTTAGATAGGTTGCTCAGATCCAATCAAAGGAAAACTCCCTTTCTGTTAATTGGATAATTAATAGCATTTCTAAAACTAGCACTGATCCAAGTACCTTTTATGCTCATTGGCAGATTGATTATCCATGAAGAAGTTCTCTGTTATCTTTATTATCCATTTGGATGGGAAGGAAGGCCTTGGGGAAGGGACAAAAGGATTAGCTTTGTTTACTCCCCACTCTACCCTTTCACATTATGCCTCCTTTGTGAGTTGGCTGTGATTCGAGTCTTAGGAAGAAGGGATGAATCTTGATAAAAAATCTTTAATAGAATTAAAATCTATTTCAGGCATCAAAAATAGAATTTTGATTATGTCTGTGCATTCATGGTTTCTTGGTGGGAGGGGGAATACAAAACTCTTTGCCCATTTGCCTGTATTTTTCTGCCAAGCCTTTTTTCTATATCCCTATCTCCTCACCCCCGCCTCCATAGCTCTCATATTTTCAGGACTAAAAGACAAAACCAGGGGCTGGTTACTGCAACAGTATCATTTATTTGTGTTCTTCAAGCAGCCTGCAACACAGCCAGAAGATAATGGACACCTCATTTATTCAAGCTCTGAATGATCATATTTAATTCCCTGTGACAGCTGTCTTCCCCACATTAGCATTGCAAATAAGTTCGGTTTTGTAATGGCCTTCTATTGAACATGATTCAATTATGTGTGGTCCGTATCGAGGCAGGATACGGTCTTAGTATCTATAGCAATATTTCTGCAAGCTGCTGCTCTTTACACTGCTCACATTTAATCTGGCTGTTTACCACAATGCTTTCCTTGAACTATATTGAACTCCCTACACTTTCAAATAAAATAAAGAGGAATGAATGTAATTTGAAAAAGCAGTTACTGGGCATATAGATATTACATACCTCCTCCCCTTTACATATGTAATCAACCTGGAAGCACTTTGAAAAAAATTGCCCGATTGTCCCATTTTAAAACCCAGATAATAAAATCATTATGGCCAATTAAACGATTAAACAATGCTAGACACACTGGGGTTCAATGCCTGGTTTTGCATATCACTAACAACACACTGTCAAGCATTGAGGCAATCAGTCTGAATTCAGAGTCGTTTTCATGCAATGGAGGTGAGAAACCTATGCTTGGAAGAAAAGCAGCTTCTCTGTGGACTGAAGGAAGATTCCAAGGCAACCTGAGCTGACTGAGTGAAGGCTGAAAGGCATCCCTCTCTTCTCAAAAAACGTACTACTCACCAATTGGCTCCTGCCTCCATAAGTTCATCTGCAGATGTAGCTACCACCTGCATTTCCGCGGGGTTCCTCAAACTTGGCAGCTGTGGAACCAGCATGTTATATGAAAACAAAAGAAGCAGCTGGGAAGGACAGAGGGATATCCATCCGGAGTCCACAAGATGTCATTGCAGACCCTATGTCCCAATGACCCAAGGTCATCTGGGCTGGCTGAGGACAGTTTTGTCCAGTGTGACTTCTGGACAAAAGCTCTGAGATTTTTTTTATAACTGATGCTATAGAGGAGCACTACCTCCTGGCATTTAAATTTTCCAGGTGGAGTTACCTGACTCCACCAGGTATAACTACCAGGTGGGATACCTAGTTTTCTCAGCAAGAATGAGTAACTGGCAGGTAGGGTTAGAAGCAGAATCTGATAGTCTTGGCTCAGTCCTTTTCCCTCTTTGGCTCTACCTGCCTGCAGGGAGGGTGCATTAGGGTCTGATGCCCTGGACATGTACGGAGCTTAGTGCAGCACAGCTGCCAAGGAGGCCTGACATTTATGAGGTTACATTCGATTCAGGGAATGGTTAATAAACACACTTGACACTACCTAGTCATGTCCTCCAGTACAGCTTTCCTCAGTTCAAAAACAACAACAATAATAAAACGTTGGTGAAGTATTCTCTCAGGAAGAAGAGGAAGGGAGAGAGGGTAACCAATTGGGAACCTCTTACACTTGGCAGGTAAATCTTTACCTGGTATTTGACATTGACTTAATGTGGAATAATACTTCTCAGATTTCAGCATGCATGCATATCCCCTGGAGAGATTGTCAAAATGCAGATTTTTTACTTAATAATCTTGGATGCAGCCTGAGAGTCTACATTTCTAACAAGTGCTTAGGTGATGCCAATAGTACTGTCCATGGACCACACTTTGGCAGCAAGGATTTAAAATGTGGTCTCCAGAATTGGTAGAACTCAAGAGAGACCCAGGTACAATAAGAAGGGGAGGTAGGATATTCTTATACCTTATTCCTTTTCCTCCTAAAGTGGAGCTCTTCAATTTTTAGTATGGATTAGAGTCACTTGCAAAGTTTATAAACTCCTTACTGAGTCTCACTCCCAGGAGTTTCTTCTCAACAGGTCTAGGGTGACGCCCAGAGATCTGCATTTTTAAGCAGACTTTTAACATATAGTTTAACATGTTATTCTCATGCATATGGTCTTCTAATTACATTATGCACTGGCTAAGGAGTCAGAGAATTCTTGTCTAGAAATATTCAACAATAATGCTACCCTTTCTTTTTTTTTAATTTTTTTATTTGTTGATGGACCTTTATTTGTATGTGGTGGTGATAATCAAACCCAGTGCCTTGCACACATTAGGAAAGTGCTCTACAGTACCCCGCTTTTTAACATGTGACCAAAACACCTAAAAGTTGTTTTAAATAAACTTGAAACATTTTCATTCAGAAGACAAGCTAAACTAGTTGGTAACAACATACAAGGAAGCATGTATGCACCGAAAAAAAAAGTACATATGGCCCCTTACATGTTACAAAGTACTTTCATATCAACTATTTCACTTGATCTTTAAAATAGCAAGTGTGCCTCTATTTAACAGACACAGAAGGTTTAAAACATGTTTAAGGCCACATGGCAACTTTCTAGGTTCAACCAGCTCAATACAAGAACTGGTCCAGTTTTAGCACTAAAAATCATGTGTCCTGGAAATGCCTTCAGTCCCGGCAAACTGATCACCTTATTACTTAGTCACAGGGCTGAAAGAAAACCCAGGCTCTTCTCAATTCAATGCGGTAAACATGCCAAACACAAACACAATAGTAACAGAAGATGACTGACTGGTTTGAATAGAAATGGAATTTATTGGAAGACACTGAATAGTTCACAAAGTTCCAGGGAAGACTACATAACCAAGATCCGAAAAAGAGCAGAAATAAGGATGACCAGGAAACCAGAACCACTGCTACATAAATCCTTACAACAAAACTAACCACTGACAGCACTACTAAGCAGTAAATGCCCCAGTTTACTCCACTCCAGGTTCTACTGTCCCTGTAAAGCAGACCTTACTGTCACTGTTCCTGTGGACCAAAAGAACCCCACTTTCCCTGATTCTCTTTTGTTTGTTTCCCAATTTGAAGACCAGGGCAAATGCACCTGATTGGCTAGGTCTCAGTCACATGTCTGAATCATATTGGCATGAAAAGCTGAGAAATTAAGTATCAATCCTTTTCAACTTTGAGAAACCTCCCATAACATGGGAAAGGGATTTAGATAGTAGAAGCCAAAAAAGAAAACAACAGATATATTCTCTGGTGTTAGAAAGTCAATCTAATAATGAAAAGAATACTATGACTTTCAAAATTTATCTTTAATGGCACCCCTTTTATATATCCAAATGAAATGAAACTAGTATGTCAAAGAAATATTTGTACCGCCATATTTATTGTAGTACTATTCACAATAGCAAAAACACAGAACCAACCTAAGTGTTCATCCAAGGATGAATGAATAAAGAAAAATGTGGTGTATATACACAATATAATACTACTTAGCCTCAAAAATGAAGGAAATTCTGTTATTTATGATAACATGAATGAACCTGGAAGACATTATGCTAAGTAAAGTAACCCAGGCACAGAAAGACAAATATGTACATGATTGCACTTGTATGCAGAATCTAAAAATATCACTCTCATGAAAGCAGAGTAGAATGGTGGTTGCAAAAAACTTTATACATCAAACTTCACACTGCACACCAAAAATACATATAATTTTTATATCATTTACACTTTAGTAAAGCTGGGGGTGGGAGGGGAAAGAAAGCAAAGAAGCAAGCTGGGCACAGTGGCACATACCTATAACCTCCACTATTCAGGAGGCTAACGCAGGAGGATCATGAGTTCACAGCTAGCTTGGGAGATCTTACATCAAAAAATAAAAAATAAAAAGGGCTGGGGTTGTGGCTCAGCAGTAGAGTGCTCACCTCGCACGTGGAGGCGCTGGGTTCTATCCTCAGCACCACATAAAAATAAGTAAATAAAATAAAGGTATTTAAAAGGGGGGGCTGGGGAAGTAGCTCAGTGGTAGAGCATACCTGGGATCAATGCTTAGAACTGAAAAGGGGGGGGGGGGAGAAAAGGAAAAGAAAAAAAAAAAACACCTATTATTATTAAGTCTGCAAATTTGACATCAATGAAAAAGTTCTATAATAGTTTGCCCAAACTGCTACTTATGTTCTCCAAAGACATCAGATAAAACCATAGCCATAGATTTTCTTTTCTTTCCTTTGGACTAAAGAAGCTCATTAGGGAGGCAAGGATACTGGTATCTTAAAAAGAACAGGTTACATTTCAACACACAAAGAATTACAGAGATGGAGGCATCGTAAAGCAGAAAATGAGTGAGAATGTGAGCCCCTTCTCTTTAATCATAGAGCAAGAATAAATTAGAAAACAGCATACCCACTGAGATTTTATAGTTCATAGTTCACTAAATGCCACACTCATTGAGGGAATTTTTCATCTAAAACACCAAGTCTATCATAACAGATGTAATAGCTAGCTCTCTCTCTCTCTCTCTCTCTCTCTCTCTCTCTCTCTCTCTCTCTCTCTGGTGCCTCTTAGGCTTGGGGAATCTTTTGGCAGATGCCTCCTCATTCTATCCCAATTCTTCACTGTTCCCTTTATTGATTTTCTGCAGCCATTTTCTCAAGAATATGAAGTAAATCATTCTAGTTTCTTCCTCCAGGCATCTGCTGATGGGTCTACTCCAACTCATTCAGTCTCCCCAAGCTGTACTATAATCCTTAACAGAATATTTGATTTTCTTTTCTTTATTTATTTTTCTTTTCTTTTCTTTTTTTGTTTTGTTTTGTTTTGTTTTTTGTTTTTGTTTTGTTTTGGCTTGTATCTCTTCAGTTGCAGTCTTGGGATTCTAATGACAGCCTCTCTTGTTAGCTTCAATGACACCACTGAGCTAAACCCACCCTATATTTTCATCTCAGAGTTTTTCACATGCCAGGATGATATTACTCCAGTGCCTGGAGAGATACATAAACTAGTTTCTTCTTCCTCTGGAGAGAAAAAAAAAAAAAACTTCTTGAAAGGAAATTCATAGATCCAAGATGAATTAGAGCAGGATAAACCTAAAATATTGTTGCCATGTCCTTCACCACAGTGTCTCAATCTGTGCGGCTTTAACAAAATACCTGATGCCGGGGAATTTATAAATAGCGTGAATTTATTCCTGACAGTTCTGGAAGACAAGAAGACTAAGATTAAGATACCAGCAGACTCGTTTGCTTCCTTCACCCTAATGGTACCTTTTTTGCTGTATCCTCACATGGAAGGCAGAAGATCAAGAGGGTTAAAAAAAAAAAAAAAAAAAAAAAGGTTTGACTCCCTTCCATAAGCCCCTTTATACTGACACCTAATACCATCCATGATGGCTTGGCCTTCGTGACTTAATCTCCTTCTGCAGGCCCTACTTTTTAATTCTATTACCTTGGTGATTGGGTTCAACATCATGAAATTAGGTGAAGACACACATTCAGACCACAGTACATAGGAAGATAAAATGCTTACATATCTGTGACAGCCATATTCTCTAATAGCTATGGTCCAGTCATCCAGAGCCCCTACTCTCTACCTGGTCTCACTGAATTAAGCTGTTAGCCAATTCAGAGACTGAAGATAAACATAGTCATTCCTTTACTTGAGTGTCACTTAATATAAAGAATCCCTTTTGTCCATTTTCATTAGCAAACAGAAAGCACAATACCAAGAAGCAGTTTGTCAAGTAAAAAAATGCAGAAGTCATCACAGAGAAAGTTCTAAAATCCTGCCTTGTATGGATAACCCTCACTCTGCAAATACAAAGGCACTTTGATTTTACCCCACCCAGGCTACCCTTCCCCCAGCTTGCTGCAACAAACCCTTGGCAACTTTACCACATCTCTCATTCCTTTCACTTCTTTACACTCTCCCAAGATGCCTGAAACTCCATTTCTGTGGCTTGCAATTATGGCTTTTTCTGCCCTGGAAGTGACCTAAATAGATTCTTTTCCAGATTCATCTCCAGACTTTGTACTTCCCTTGCTGCAACCCCTTTTCCCAGGGCCCCAATTCTCCCTTCACAGTTCTCTCCCAGCCACGGGAGGTGAGCTGAACCTCCTCTTCCCACACAAAAGCCATCAGGAACAGAGCCTGGCATGAGCACAAAGTCTCACTTCAGAACCTTCTGCAGAGGCCAAAGGAGGCCCTGACCGTGGCTGTGAGTCTCTGGAGACCCCCAAACCACTTCAGAATACTCCAAACCAATCTTTCAGACACTTCTCAGGAGGCTGGCTCCACTTCAGCAAAGTGCCCTGCACTGAAAGACATATTTTCCATTGGTAACTAGTGCGGTTAATGAGAGAGCTGGACACACTGGCACTACAGAAATTAGCCAAAATTTAATTCTGCCAATAAATTGCCTTGGGCTTGATGGTGCACCATGTGTATCCATTAGGGCCTACTTTAAATTGTAGGTATGTTTTTAAGTCTTCGGAGATCAGACTGAATTGGTTCGAAGGCTAAAATAAAATGTCTTGGCTATAATAAAGCTAAGTCTGTTCAGCCCTTGGCATCTCTTCTGCAACAATTTGACACACCCCAACACATGCCTGTTTGTAAGGGATGTAAGATGAGCCGCACAATCGCAATATGTGCTGCATACTCATTTCTTTCTTGTACATTCTACATTTTTATTTCCTAAACTGCCATCTCATAAGAATTACCTATTAATAGGAGTAAATGTGATTTGTTTGACTTAAAATCAAGTAGATTTTCCAGAGATTAACAAATCATTGTTTATATTCATCACTTAAATTCTCTTGTTTTGAATAGTTCTTTTCTGATTAAGTACATTTTATCCAGGCCTCAAATATATAGTGTTGACAATATAAACAACTAAGAATAAATGAATGTACAGCATTTACTTTTTTAATTTTGAGGGGAAAAAAATTGGAATTATTTCATGCTCCCAATTTTGCAAGATTATATCCCCCTGGAAAATAATGTAGCATCTTTCAGTGCTTTAACTTTATCAAGAGGCCTCAGTCACCTGCCTCCTACAAGATGCACTATGTTCTTTATTTCTAACAACCTACTCCCATCTGCTCACACATGAGAAGGACCTCCATTCCAGAAAGAGCAAATACAATAAAAAATTAAATTAAAATGTCAGCATTCCTTCCAACTATGCTTAAGCATTTGTACACATAAAAATGCATTTATTTAATATTTGTATATACGTATATTACTTTTTGTTTTCAAGTTTGAGAATCATAGTATATATATATATATATATATATTATTTCATTACTTTCTTTTTTTTTTCATTTAACAACATCAATGAGAACTTTTTCCATGCAAGTTTATGTTTGCCTATAGCTAGAAAATAGATTTACAAAGTTTATTTTTCATAAACAAAATAAATATACTACTTTAGCCAGAAATACATGAAAAATCTAAGTAATAGGTTGTTCCATTAACTAAGTTTTAATTTGGTTCTTTCTGTTTAGTAAATAATTAGATAATCAAATTTGTCTTTTCTGTTAAAAATAAACAGCATTCAGAACAAACTGAAGAGGCCTAGTTATTATATTCCCAGAGTTAGGTGGGGGAAGACCTAAAATTTATATTAAATTATTTAATGTATTTGTGTCATCAAAAAACATGATGAAATGTCTAGTAATTCATACATCATATTAAATTGTTTTATGCTAATATGAGTGAAACCTGTGAAAACATTAAATGCTTCTAAATTCATCTTCTGCCTATATACAACATGATATTCCAATAGAAAAGGAAGAAATTATTCTATACCGAAGTATAAACTCCATTCTGTAGAGTTGAGTCAGAAACTACATAGAAATCAAGGATTATATGTCCCTATTCACTTTTATTTTAACTGGACAAACAATTTATCACTGGAAAAGAGATCCCAAATCCACTCAAACATGGATAAAAAAATCCATTGTCTCTATAAAATAAATCCTTTTCTTAAAACAGCTGCCAAAGAGAAGCCACCAGCTGGCCTGATGGTTTGGCCAGCAAAGCCAGCTAATGTGGAGATGATTATAAATGGCAGCATCCCAGAGACCTGGGCATCCCATACCAGAGTCTGCTGAGTAAGTGGCAAGCAACTTGAGGCCCCCTGGGCAAATCCCCACCTTTTCAGGCTACCTTGCACACAATGCACAGAACTGCTGGCAGTCAACTCTGGTTATAGCACTTCCAAACCATTTTCCCACATGTGAATTCAGAGCATGGGTTTGAATATGTGAGACTAAAGCAGGCTGCTCTATTGTGCCATGGTCTCATTCTCTCAAGGCAACCAGGTGAATACATGGTCTCAAGCCCTGGGTCCAGGATGCAACTTTGACAAAAAGAGATATGATAATGAAATTTTACTGCCTCAAATGTTATTTGGTAGTTCAAGGTAGGTTGCCACTGTTCAGATTTTACTCTGAGGAAATTCCCTACCAAACTGTAATATAGGAGATTCCTCACCAGAAACCATGACTTCCTACAAGACAAGAGTGGTTTTCCAATTTGACCACCTTGTACCCAGGAACAAGGCTGAGAGACTTAAAACAATAGAAATTTTCAAACTACACAGTCCTCCTCCACAGCTATTCACTATTTTCTTCCCCCACCCCCGATTCATATAAAGTTTCCTGAGACTAGTGCTGTAAATGGCCCCTCTCCCTCAGAACAAAACCTCCCCTCCTACTTCACAGAGAAGGTATAAACTCTCTCAAGCCTAATCTCTCCCCTTACTCTGCCCTACCACATCTTTGCCTCCTTCCTTCCTCTTTCCTCAAGCCCATGCTTTTATCCTTCCCCTCTCGCCTCATTCAGGATCCCATCAATTGTGTCCTTTAATTTCAGTCTTTTCCATTTTACAGGTACCTTCCCCACAGCCCACCAATATATTCAGGCTCTTGGCTCCTAGACTACTTTCAGCTTCCTGTTAGTTTCCTTCTCTTTACAGCCAAACTTCTTAGAAAAGGACCCTACACTAGCCCTCTATCCTTACCTTGCCCACATAAATCTTTATTAAAATCTCTTTATACAAACCATCCAAGTTGAATCCTATTTTCAGTCAAAGATCTGATGGTACACTTTCTACATCTCTTTTCATCTTTAAAATCAGGATAGCAACACTGCATTACAAAGGATGATGGGTAAGCCACTGTAACAGAGAGACCCCTAACTATGGTGGTTTACCATAGATGATCATTCCATTCTTGCTTAACAGTCCTGAGATCAGAGAATCAGTTATTAGGGCAGCTCTGTGATCACTGGAAGAACCAAGATTTTTCTCTATTTTTGGTTCATCAGATTTTGATGTGCTTGTAAATCACCTGGACTCTTGCTAAAAATCAGATTCCGATTCTCAGGGATAGGGCCTGAGATTCTGTATTTCTAACAAGTTCCCAGATAATGACAGGCTGCTAGGCTATGGATCATAATCTGAATAGCAAAACTTTAGGGTGTTGTCCTGGCCTCCTTGATCAAAGCTGGACCACAGGAACCTCTGCATTACAGATCTCAGAAGGAGGAAGAGAGCATATGAAAGAATGCACGTCCAGTGTTGTAGGACCCAGGCTCAGAAGTAGCCCCCATCTGCTCACATTCCACTGGCAAGCATTAATCATATGGCTACATTTGGATGCAAACAAGAGTAGGGACCAAGACATCTTTATCAATAATAGTATTTTCTGAGAGGGACTGAGAATAGAGATCAGATGTATTTGAGTATAAGCACTCTCCAAAACCAAGACAATTATTGGAAAATAGTCAGACATTTCAACTACATTGAAGTTAAAGGTATAAGATGGTGATGGCTGAAAGTGGTTGGTTTTAGGAACCTCAGGAGGCTGGCTTGAATCACTCAAACATGACCCTAGGAAGGCAAGTACATCCCTAATAGAAATAATAGTCCAGGACATTTGGGATTCAGAAGCAGGCCTAGGAATCCCTTGCCATTGCTGGTTCTACTTTTGGCTGTGCTGGAGTTCCACACATTCCTGTACAATTCAGAACATAGTGCAAGATGTAGGACCCATTCAAGACTTGCTCCCAAAATGCCTGACCTGAAGGCAACCACAGTATCACTATGACATTTATCTAAGTTTTATCTGTGCGAGAGCACAAGATTTGAAGCAAGACCTTTAGGTAATGCATTTTAAAAAATTATACAATATATGATATGTTAAATCTCTACAACTTTATTTCCTTAAAATACTAACCTCACCAACACAGACCAAAGTTCATTTCCCACCATTCCTTTTGTCCTCTCTCACCCCAGACCTGAAGAACAAGCCAGCTGGGTTCTATAGATGACCCTGACAACTTCACATGCCCTAATATGACAGACGTGGAAGAAACAAGAAACGTGTCTCAAATTACATTTGCAAACAAGGGCCCAAATACAACTTCTCATTAATTTCACCAATATCCAACTCTAAAGAGTACAAAGAAAGCATTCCAATCAACACTGGAAACTCTTAGGGTTCAGAGGCATCACTAAGAGTTCATGATGTGGTTAAATCATATTACTGCTTTCTCTCTCCCTACACTTGCCCTGGTTGAAAATCCTTGTGAAATTGGTTTATATACCAAGAGCAATCTTGAAGAAAGAAAGAATTACAAAAGGATTCAAATAAATGTAAAAGATAGAGTTTGATAGGACCTCATCCTAGCTGAAGAGTATTGAGGAGATAGGGCAGACTCATGCTTTTGGGGACAAGGGAAAATACAGGGCTGATGGCCTATTGAAGTATCCTAGCTCTTTCATAAGCATCTTCTGACAAAACCATCTATTCCCCTGAAAGTGTTTTCTTAAATCACTGTCATTCCCATAAGCATACCACCACCCAAAACTAGTGTCCACACCAATCCAATCAAGTGCCACATGACAGAGTTACAGGAAATGTTCATTCATTAAAGAACTTCCTCCATTAGGAATGAAAGCCCCAAAATAGGTTAGGATTGGATTGTTTCATCCAATCACTTCATTTTGTAGGTTAATTCCTTAATCTAGGCAACAAATATTTACAAATTCCTACCATGTGCCTGGTACTGAAGAGATAAGACATTAAGTCCAGAGAATGTAAACACAGTTACTTTCAAACTCTGGATCAGACAGAGGCCATGTCTGCTGGTCCCTGGCCAAGGTATTCTCCATCAGACCCTGCTGCTCCTAAAGACCCCCTTAAAGGCTCTAAGAATATGGGTTAATATCAGCTGCAGCTTTTAACTTCAGGCTGGCGAATTCCTAATTTAAAAGAATACCACATAGAAATATAAAAAGAAAGTCCTCTTTCCTGTGGGTCCAAGTAGGCACATGAGAGGCTGATAGAAGCAAGATCACCACCCTTGTGAGCACCACCTATGTACTAGGACCTATTCTAACTGCTTTAGCTACACTGTCCCATTTAATCCTCACAACCACTCTCTCAGACAGGCGAGAGATAACATTGTTATTCCCATGCTAAGATAAGGAAACAAGTTGAAAGGGGTTGAACAAAAAAAAAAAAAAAAACAACCTGATCTAGGATCTCTTAGCTAGCTAGTAAATAGTAGAACCCTGCCTTAAACTCAGCATTTCCCTACAAAAAAGCCAAAACTGTTTTCCACAGCTCTTATGACACTGTAATTTAATGAAATAAACAACTCATTGTGCTTCAATTTCTGAGATCACAAGAGCTTTGGCATATATGAGTCACATAGGATTATTAAATATATGTATGAAACTGTCAGATGGGGGTTATTTGTCCTTATGCTTTATAGACCCCTCCTGGGCTCTGTCCACTAAGTTGTTTTTTGGGGTTTTGCAAAAATAGGAACAAAAATGACAATATTTTAAATCAAACAGGACCTGTTAGTTATACTGTGCCTGTATAACTATGTAAATCTGAAGAGGTTTCCACTAATTCGCAGAGCCACCTTATATACCAGTTTTCCTCTAAAGTAGAGAAACCATGTTTGAAGCTTGTTAGGCAGCATAATAGAGAACCCTACCGCCAGGGAATTTCCCGTGTATCTGTAATGTTCCACTAATTAAGTCTTAGAGGCATTTAAGACTATCTTCAATGTGTGTACCTACAGTGCAGCCATAAAGAAAAAATCCATTTCAGTGAGTCATGTACCAACAATAGTGAGCAAATGGATTTGAATTGTTAGGGTCCATAATGATATGAAATGTAGTTTCCTCTCCACGAAAAAGATTACTTGTTCAGACATTCAGCTTATAGAAGCCAACTTTAGTGAAATATATAATTTTTTCCCTTGTGGTGCATCAAATAACTTAGCACACATACCTTTTGGCTGACTATGACATTTTTACCAGAAAACTCCAGAAGCAAAAGGAGCAAACATCTTGGCAATGCACAATAGGAAGAGAAAACAGAAGACTTATTTTGCTTCCAGAAGTAAAAGAATAAACATAAGGAAAACATTAATGAAAAACGCCAGTGCTACATTTTTGCTTCCTCACAGCTGGATTTACCTGCAAACAAATATCATTACTCAATAACCCTAAATAAATTAAAACAAGTCACCACTATTATGTGTCACTGCCTAAGATTTTTCTATTCCAAAGTTGCACAAATTGCTTTTAAGACACAGGCTTAC
The DNA here is from genome assembly GCA_025594165.1 of Tamias sibiricus. NCBI lineage: Eukaryota > Metazoa > Chordata > Mammalia > Rodentia > Sciuridae > Tamias > Tamias sibiricus. The sequence continues at coordinate 72,094,215 of CM046659.1, forward strand.
CCATGCCTTAGTGTAGTAAAGCCAGTATAGCCCAACTTCATATCCATTAATTTAATTAAATTAAAGAGCCTACTCTGCAACGAAAATGATCCTTAAACTTAACATGACCATCTTAGATATGATTTGCAGGAAATGTAAGAATCACAGAACCTGTAATTTGGTATAATCGACATGGATCCAGTTTGCTCATCAGTTAAACAAGGATATAGACTTCAACCTACAAGTTTACAAAGCAAAAATAAAAACTATTAAAAAGTACTTTCAATTATTAGGGATCAAACTGTTCTGTTTAACATAGACTGAGGCTTGACCATCTCCAGGAATCAGAGGGTTCCCAGGTTATGCGAAAGCCTCACAGCATCTCTAAAATGAAGCCATTTCAAATTCTACCTTTCTGGCCCTTTCCTAGACCCTACAGTGGTCACCTGACTTTTGAGTCAGCCCTCTGGATACTCAATTATGATGTTCTTCACCAAAACTCATAATTTGCAACAGAAAAAAAAAAATCTAAAACTGAAATTGGGACTGAGGATATAGCCCAGAGATAGGGTATTTGCTATGCATGTGTGAGGCCTTCCAGCAGCATAAAAATAAGACCAAAAAAAAAAAAAAAAAAAACTGAAATTGATAAGAGAAACCAGATCAGAAAAGGATAAAGTGCTGATTATCAGATAAGAGTTAGAAGCTCATTGAACATAAATATAAACTGGAGAATTGCTAGGGATTCTTTAAAGACTGGAAAGAGGTATCCAAATCACTGTTGTGCATTTTGCATTCAAGGACACTACTGCCTCCAGGTATCAGGACGTTTTACTCTATGAGAACATTCTACCATCTGCACATCCATTTACTAGTTCATCCACATCCCCCTTCCTTACAGAACTCCTCCCCTCCATCTTCTTATGAAAGCAGAGGCTATATCTGCCTAGTTCATTCAAACTTCGGGCAATATGTGTAGCACATGGCTTGTACTTACAAATGTTTGCATATATTAACTACTTCATACATTGGTTCATTCATAGCTATATAGGAAACTTTGACCTCAAAATATAGACACCTCAAGACCTAATGTCCATTTCACAAACATACTGAGTTTTCCTAAGTCACAAAAATACAAACACAACTCACATGAGTATTACAAGATTCTTCCCTCTCTTCTGTTCCATTTTACTTGGCTTTAATGAAATCTGTGTTTATGAGAACTTTAATGATAGGTTTGGTCCATGAATTTTTTTTAGTTTCATAAAATGGGAGTGGCCTTGGTCTCCCCACCTCTAAGGGAAATTGCCTACCAGAATGAGGTATTAAATTCTAAATTATATAATCACACATGAATATGAGTCTATTTCAAAGTCCATATTGCAGAGTAACAAAACAAAAACTATCTGAAACAGATATCTAAAAAGGACTAAGTAAATCACAATATGTTTACTAATATATTTAACAAAACTTCATTATATTTTGTAGATAATCTTCTTTCAAATCTATTTTTCTTCTCATTGAACAATAGTCCCTTTAGTACTTTCTACAATGAAATTCTAAGCAAGTGAATCCTCTGCTTAACCTACTTTAATGACTCCCCATTGACCTTACATGCCAGGTCCTCTGCTGGCCCCTGCTTGCCTCCTCCAGTTGGACCAGATGACATTCAGTTCTACAAAAATACCAGGTTACTCTTTTCTGAGCTTTTATGAGTGCTGGCCGCTGCCCCTGACCTTCCTCTACCTCCTCATTCCCTCTGTCTAAAGCCTGCTTATCTTTCAGATCTCATTTGAGATATCACCTCCACCAGAAAGCCTTTTCTGACTGCCCCATTCCTTCCCATCATGAAATTAGGAGCTACCATAGGCCTCTTTTAATAGGCAGATCATACATCTGCACTGTATAGTTTTATAAAAGTCATTGCTTATCACCCATATGTATTCCTAGATAGCAATTGCTCCATAAGTAATATTGAATGAATGCAAGTATGCCTGCTAGATGTGAGATAGATGACTGGGTAGTACTTCCCTCCAAGAGTTCATGGTTTTTACTTCTTCAGTCATGTACATAAATAAAAAAATCATCTTTGGTGGGATCTACCCTGATGACAACTGGTTTCTATGAAACTAAGAGCCAAGTTATTGTCTCCATGTGAAGAGCCTTCATAGCCCTTAGTCAACTTTGTACAACAAAGTTGGGAAGATTATAGAAGGATTTATTTCAACCTCACACCAGCAGTCATTGTCTAATACTGTGGTATTAAAATTGCTTTTAAGAGTTAATTTTTGGAAAGTTCCCACTACTTATGCAAGGATTACATATTTCATCACATATTGACATGTCACATGATTAAATGAAACTATATGAAGAGAGCCTTTTATTTCCCATCATTTTAAATGTATAGTGTCTATGCTTTTTTAATCCCTGCAAATCAGCAAATGTATAATGATGATAATGATAATCATGATAATAATAGTAATAGAAGTAAATAATCTAGAAACAAATGACATAACTAAGAGCTCCAAGTTGCCCTCTAAAGGATTTAAATGTGTTTCATGTGAGGCTCGTTTTCATAGCTGGACAACATCATGAAAGAAATTCCCAGTTTTAAAAAGAAAATCAATTCTGAAAGATGTTGTTGACACTTGTGACCCCATGGAAATCATTTCAATCTGTGGGCAATTTGTTTTCCGTCTTTGTGTACAGCACAGAAAATTCAGTCAGCTCGCTGTCACACAACACCATCTCTGCAGTCACTCTTCTTTTCTTAGCTCATCAAGATACAAAATAATCTAAGCAAAATGACTACACTGACATTTTCTTCAAATACCATAGTAATTGCTAAATTGTACTGACCAGAGACAAAAGGAAATTTTATTTTCTGTTGATCACATGCATCTTTTTATACACGAAAACCCACGACACTATCATTCTCCACCAGGCTGCTTCTGCCAACAACTGTGACTGATTGGGATTCACATAAAGCCTTCAGTCTTGTATGAACATGACAAGAGTCAAATTAGGTGGGCTGGAAGCAAAACAAAGAGCAGCAGAAAAGAAATCATCTCAAACTCAGCATTTTGACAGAGCCTCCTTCGTGCCAGCATGCATGCAGCCTCATTAAATGATGTATAGAGGTCAGAGGTTAATCAACTTCAATTTGGCATGCATATTGAGTAGTTTTTAGTCATCATTTTACATTTCCAAATGAGAAGAAACAAAAAGCACTTCAAGTTAGTGTAGCATTTTCTAATGACAAATTTTAACTCTTCAGAGACACACTTTCTCATTTAACTTTGGAGGGTTTTCTCACTTAAAATCACTAAAAAAAAAAAAAACATAAATATCTAAGTCATCCTTTTGCTTGTTTTGTTTTATTGAAGTATAATTGGAATTTAATGAGCTGCATTTATTTAACATGTACAATGTGGTAAGTTTTAACACATGTATACATAGGTGGAAAAAATTGCCCATAATCAAGATAATGAATCCCAAAAGTTTCCTCCTACACTACTGAAACCCCCATTTCATACTCCTGCCCCATCCCTTTGGCCAGACAACTACTAATCTGCTTTCTTTGACTGAAGATTAGCTTGCATTTTCTAAAATTTTATATGTATAGAATCATATAGCATATACCCTTTTTAGTCTGGCTCTACCTCTCAGCATAATTATTTTCTGATGTATACATGTTGCTCATGTAACAATAGTTAATTTTTGTTTATTGGGTATACTATAATTGGTTTATTCATTTACCTGTTGATGGACATTGGATTGTTTGTAAATATTTTTGGTTATTATAAATAAAGCTACTATAAATATTTGTGTAAGTCTTTGTATGGCCACATGCATTCATTTTTTTCTTGAGTAAATACCTAAGCATGAACACCCAGAAATAAAGGAGTTATAAGTTTAACTGTTTTCCAAAGTCTTATGCCATATTACATTTCTACCAGCAATATATGACATTTCCAGTTTCTCCATAACCTCACCAACACTTGGTATGGTCAATTCTTTTTAATATTAGACATTCTAATAAGCATGTAATAGTATTCCATTGTGTTTATTATTTGCATTTCCCTAATAGATAATGGTGCTGAGCAGTTTTTCCTATACCAACTTGTTATCATATATATTCTTTGATGACATTATTCAGTGAGTTCAGGCCATAAAGAAACTATTATTCACCAGCAAAGCAATGAAAGGAAATCCTGGAAGGAAATTTTAGTAATCTTCATATCAAAAAAGTTAATGACATCTATGGAGGGAAAGTTTACAAATTAGTTTTCCTCACTTCTGGGTTTTAATGGTTTTATAAAAATCTATGAATATTCTTTATAGTTTCATCCTTTTTTCAGAAAGTAACATAAGTAATTCTAGCATGATTTAAATCTAAAGGCAGCAATCAAGTATAGTTCTGTGACCATGCTAAATTTCATCAATGTTGCTCATTTTGATGTTTCAATCTGCTAATGTATATATTATTAGTGATGGGTCAATTAGAGATTAGCCATTCAAATGAAGCAAAGTATCATCTTAAAATACCTATAAATCATCAGTAACAGAAGAATTTTTTTAAAAAGAATATTAAGAACTCCTGCTTCTACTTGCATGTGAACCCACCTACCAAAAGTAATTTAAAAAAAAACTCAATAAGCTACCAAAAGATCATTTCTTGAGACATTAGAGAGTAATTAAGGCTGCCAGAATTTGAGGGTTAATCCTTGAGAGAAGTGACATACATAGAGTTGCTTATGACACATCTTATCACCTTTTCTTCATTTATTAATTCTTATGAAGTCAAGGAGCAAATAGTAACTCAGTGATGTTGTCAGTCTTATAAGGATAAGAAGATAAAAATTGGAATTTGGATAGCCAAGAATTAGAAAAGCTAGGATCCAGGATAAAAGGGAATCACAAAGAAGAAAGCTGGACATTCCTGGCCACATTTCCCCTTGAGCAATTTGCCAATTCTTAAACCCAAAAAGGTGAAAGGAAAATAAGTAAAGAAGAAAGCAACAACTAAGACACCACAGTGTAAGCTGTCTTTCAGTATTAAAGAGGTAAACCACTTTTAGAGTCCTGGATTTAGAGTCCACCAAGGAAAAAATATTCTATCTGATAAACAACACAGGCTTTCAGATCAGACCTCTCAAAAGGTATGCTTTTTGCAGGAAAGCAAAATAAAAATAAACTGACCCTCACAAAGACTTAAATCCAGCCTCAAATTATCTTCATCCCTGATAGAATCAAGATAAATTTATCTTATTCTATGAACTATTTAAATAAATAAATAGATAAATAAAAACTAATATCTATCTCTGAAATAGGATAATATCATCAAGAGCCTTTTTAATTTTCCTTATATAATGTCTACATTTGATTTTTTTTAAAAAAAATTGTTAAGCATGACAGGAAATAACAACAAATGACCAAACTCAAGAGAAATTTAAAAAACAAAAAATAAACAATAGACCAAAAGGTAATCCACACATTGAAACTGTCAGAGAAAGACTTTAATTTTTTTTTTATTAACATTCTCAATAAATTATATGACAAAGAGAATTTAATTTCATCAAGCAACTGGAATCCATAAAAATTCACAGCTGAAAAGAAGAACTCAATAAATAAACAAGGTTAAAGAAACATTAGATAAAGAAGAAAATATTACAAAAAGTAAACATGGGCCAATACAAAATATCAACAAAAACATGGAGGAAAGCGCAATGAAAAATATTTTTTTAAAAAAGGAAAAAGATATGTAGAACACACTAATATTTATACCAAAGGAATTTTAGAGAAGAGGTAAAACAAGAACCTGGATGAGACTTTTTAAAAACTAACAAAGAGCCAGGCGTGGTAGCGCACACCTGTAATCCCAGCATTTGGGAGGCTGAGGCAGGAGGATTGAGAGTTCGAAGCTAGCCTCAGCAATGGCGAGGCACTTAGCAACTCAGTGAGACCCTGTCTCTAATAAAAAATACAAAAATGGGCTGGGGATGTCGCCCAGTGGTCAAGTGCCCCCGAGTTCAATCCCTGGTACCAAAAAAAAAAACAAGCCAAGATTTAAGAAGTTTTTTGAACACAAGCAGGATAAATTCCAAGAAAACTACACTGAAATGCATCATATCAAACTGCTTAAAACCGAAGTCAAAGGGACAACTTAAAAGCAGCCAGAGAGAAAATACACATTAACTTTAAAGAAACAACAATAAGATAGTTGACTTGTCACTAGAAAAAAAATGAAACAAAAGAAAATGGATTGAAATCTTTAAAGTGCAGAAAGAAATAACTTTCAACCCGGTACTACACACCTAGCAAAAATATCCTTCAAATATGAAATAAAAATAAAATATTGTTCAAGAAAATAAAAACTATGAGAATTTATTGCCAAAGGCTCATTCTAAAATAAATATTCAACTGGACACAGTGGTACATGCCTATAGTTCCAGCTACTGGGGAGGCTGAAGCAGGAGCATCCCTTGAGTCCAGGATTTCAAGGCCAGGCTGAGCAACATATTAAGACTCCACCTCTTTAAAAAAAAAAAAAAAAAAAAAAAAAAACTTAAAATATTTAAGGGAATTCTTCAGGCAAACTAAAATAATTCTAGATATAGGCACAGAAATACAGGACAGAATGAAGAACAAAGAAAAATAAATACATGGACAAATTTGAATCATTATCAACTTTATAAAGCAAAAGTTAATAATTGTAGGTTTAAAATATATGTAGAAATAAAATAAATAACAACAACAGCACAAGAGAAGGGTTCAAATAAGGTGTTCTAGGGACCCTGTGTTTATTGGGAAGTGGTAAAAGTACTAATTAATAAATTTAATTAGTTAAGGACACATGTTATAACTCAACAGTAACCATGAAAAGAATAGCTCAAGGGGGAAATCCAATGAGTTAATGAAGGAAACAACATCATTAAAATGTTTAATTCATAAAAAGCCAAAAATAAGGAGAAAGAAAGGGAACAAAGAACATGGGACAAATACAAAAGATAAGACAGCACATATAATCCAAACATATTAGTAATTACATTAAATACATGAATATACAATAACACATCTGTCCAGTCCACTTCTGAAGGAAGTTTCAGATGTTACAAGTACTTGCTATTACAAAAATGCACCAGTAGGGGCTGGATTTGTGGCTCAGTGGTGGAGCACTCGCCTAGCACGTGTGGCGGCCCAGGTTCGATCCTCAGCACCATGTAAAAACAGATTGTGTACAACTAAAGCAAATAAATAAATACTTTTTAAAAATGCACCAGTAAAAGCCGGGCGCGGTGGCGCACGCCTGTAATCCCAGCACTTTGGGAGGCTGAGGCAGGAGGATTGTGAGTTCAAAGCCAGCCTCAGCAATGGCAAGGCACTTAGCAACTCAGTGAGACCCTGTCTCTAAATAAAATACAAAAAAAAAAAGGGCTGGGGATGTGACCCAGTGGTCAAGTGCCCCTGAGTTCAATCCCCGGTACCCACAAAAAAAAAAAAAAAAAAAAAAAAAAAAAATGCACCAGTAAAAATTTTTATATGTGTGTGTGAAAATTTCTCTAGGTTTTAATATGAAAGTGGAATCACTAAAATCATCTTCCGTTCTCTCAGGTCTTCTGAAAGTGCTTTCCAACACATGACAGCTCCTTTTTCACCAATACTTCATATTACGAGACTTTAAAAAAAATCTCCCCATATGATGGACCAGAAGTAATGTGTTATTGTTTCAATTCATGCTTACTTTATCACTGGGGAAGGTATTTTTCATATATTAACTATTACATGAAATATTGTAGTTTTTCTTCTATGGTTTGATTGTTTGTATAATTTGACCTTTTTATGGAGCTGTTTTTATTTTTTGCATTGACTTGTCTCTTAATTCATTCCATATATAGTTTTCACTGGCTTGAATTACCGGGTAGATAGTGGTGCTCTTCATCCAGAGAGGAAATAAAGAAATCCAGACACCTTTTTCAGTAACCGTTAATGAATTCAGTTTCAGATAGCTTCTCAAAATACAAATATCTTCTCAAAATGACTAACTGTGTTACCCTGTCATGCAAATTAAGATAAGGTTAATATATTCATTTTCCTTATCTGGATTGTTTTGGTAATTAGGAAATTCTTTCATAAATTAGGGGTTCAATAAGCCCTCAAGTTTCTTTTTTTTTTTTTCCTTTTCTTAAAATTAAGTTTATTTTCTGATATATAAAGTTGCAAAAATTATACATGTCAAAGGGATCCCTGTAATGTTTCAGGACATGTATTCATTGCATATTGCTTAAATCAGGTTTAACATATTTATTTTCTCAAGCATTTATCATTTTTATGGTGAAAATATTTAAACTCCTCTCTTCTACCTTTTTGAAATATACAGTGCATTATTATTATCTGTAGTCACTCTGCAATAGCACCAGAGTTTCTTACTCCTATATAACTTAGTACCCATTAATCAACTTTTTCCTATCACTCCCCACCCCTACTGTCCCTAGCCTCCGGTAACCACCATTCTGATCTCACTTGCATAAGATCAATTTCTTCAAATTCCCAAAGTGTGTGAGATCATATGGTAATTGTATTTTAATGCCTGAGGTTTTTTGGTTTTTTTTAATCACTTAACATAATGACCTCCAGACTATTTGTGTTGTCTCAGCCCTCAAGTTTTACAGTTCCAATTTCCCCTTAGGTCTTTAATCTTTCTTGAATTTAGTTTTTTGTGGGACATTGCTTCTTATAATTTCTAATCCTTTTTCTGTATATTGAACCTATATCCAGTAACATTGCTGAAGTCTTTCTCTTGTAAGTCCTAATAATTTATCTGTAAATCTTCCCTTCTTTTTAGGAGAGTATTTTTTAAAGGTAAAAGAATTTCCAAAGCAAGTATTTGAATCCATTATTTTCCAGACCAGGAAATTAACTATAAAATTTTTAAACAGAAAGGGAAATTTTTTTCTATGTCTTTTTTTTTTAATATTTATTTATTTGGTTTAGCTGTACACAATGCTTTATTTTGATGTGGTGCTGAGGATAGAACCCGGGCCGCGCATGTGCTAGGCAAGCGCTCTTCCGCTGAGCCACAACCCCAGCCTTCTATGTCTTTTTTTATAAACAAAAACTGTCTAGTGATTTCCCGAACTATGAGATCCTGCATAAATGAAGGTAATTTTCAGGAGTGGGTTTGGAAGATGATTCACTCTTTAGTCAGTCTTTATGCTACTAGAGAAAATAAAAAGAGAGAGAGACTGAAGACAGAGGTAGGAACGTGATCATGAATACCCTGTGCACCAGACTAAGATGTTTACATTTTGTGCTGAATGCAAAAAATTTAAATCAAATTTACATTTTGTATTTTCATTTTCAAAGAGTTTAAATAGAACCATGAAGAATAGGCTAAGTATACATTTTAGAGCAAGTTGACCAGTTGAGATGCATTGCAGTAACTCCCTAGATCATAGGCCTCACAAGGGCTGGGACAGTGGTTTTGCTTACCATTGAATCCTCAGAGCCTATATAGTGTTCAACATATAATAAATACTCAACAAATACTTGCTGAATTAATCAATCCTTATAAGAATAACTAGGGCAGAACCCAAAATGGAGATGGTAGAAATGAAAAGGAAAAGACAAAAATCTATAAATATTTAAAGCAAGGAGGCAATTATACATCATAAATAAGTGAAAGGGAGAGATTTAGAATGATTCTCAGGTCACTGGCTTGGGTAACTCGATAGACTGAAGTATCCTACAACAATAGGGGGAATAAAAAAACACAAGATATGTTTTCATAAATATATAATGAATTTAGTTTCAGTTGTGCTGACTTGAAGTATTTCCAAACAGATTTGTCCAAAAAGCAGCTGGATCTGTGGATGTGTAGTTACACTGGGAAATTGTTGAGGTTATAGGTATCAGAGAGTCACACTGAAAAAGTATAGCATTCATATTTCTGTCTCCTCTGATGTAGTGTATCCATCTTAAGCTACCCTAAGGTCTCAGAAAAATACTTCAAAAAGACTTGAGCAGACATGAAGTTGCCTCTTGAAGAAAAATTTGGCCCCACTTGTAAGGAATTCAGTGACCCACCTCCATTTGCAAGCTAGGTAACCCTTTATTCAGGTATAAGCACTATCAAGCATATCTCTTTCATAAAATAAAGTCACACTTGCCATCTGTTCATCTGCAATCCAAAGCATGTCACTGTGCCTTCAACAGAATATCCACATTGACTTCTTGTCAGAAAAGTTCACCTGGAATTGTTTGCTCTCCAGTTTTGGTCAAAGGCCCTTAGGTCAAAAGACTGATAGTCTGAGATTTGGTCTCTGTCCACTCCTTTAAGTATTCTACAATCTATTCTAGTGTAAATGTAGAGTACCACATTATCTTAGTTCCTTCACTGAGTACCACTTCAGTGTTATTCTCAGATTTTACCGAAGCCCAATACATGTAAAAAAGAGACACATGAATACAGCCCTGGTGTGCTTGCTTTTAAGTTTTCTGGAGATCTTGCCCATTATCTTGTTCAATGTCCCTTATACAAATTTTCTTATGATAAATTCTGCTTGCTGTCATTTCTTTGGATGTTTTTATCATAAAAGTAATATATACTTGTTTTTAAAATGTTTTTAAGCAATACAGAAGCTCCCATATCGATTCTCTTTCCAGCCCACACAATTCTAAGTCCCAAAGGTAGTCAGGATTCTTTCTATTGTAAAGGTAGTCAGGATTCTTTCTATTGTAAATGATAGACCTGTAACTTGAAGTAAGTTAAATGTAAGACAGGAGTTGGAAAGCTTTTAGGGAAGGATAAGGAATCAAAGCATCTGCTGCAGAAACCAGGGCAGTCTCAAGGATCCCAGCAGATAAAACCTGGAGTGTGAACTACCTGTCTGTTTCTGCATGCATGTTCACATTATTCTCTTTCAGTGACTGATGGGTCATATCTTTGCATCACTGTCGTCCAATAGGAAAAGGGCCTTCCCCCCACTTTGGAAAAATCCCAGGGTCGTGGGATATGCTCTCGTTGTCTTAGCTTTGGATAAAGGAATACTATATTTAGCAAGGGCCAGAAACTCATGCCTAAAATAGAAGAGGAGTAATTCCCTTAAGGAAGGGAGACAAAGTCATTGAAAGAAGGGAAAAGTTGGCTACAAAGCAAAAGGTACTGACGACTTTATATTACCATCAATAGTTTCCTGAGTTCTGGACATTTTCTCTTGCCTTTACAAGAATATAAATATATTCTTTTGTGTTTTACATTAATAGCATCACACTATGGCAAATTTCTTTTAGACATTTGTCAAGGGGAAAATGTTCTTTTACAAAGTGCTGGTATACTTTCTTTTGATCAGATAATGAGAATTCTCTAATTCACTATTCCTTTTTCTTGACTGTCAGGAAGCTCAGAAGTAAATTTAATGTTCAGTGACCATAACTATATTAAATCTTTTCCCTTCTTCTTTTCATACTTTTAGTTTTCTAATTCCTAGCTTGTCTAGCTTTATGATACAAACGTCTTTTATTTTAAGCCACCTCAAATTCTTCTTGAAAAAGAAGACAGGGTTTTTATAAATTCTTCTAAAACCTGGTATTTTTTAACTTTATTATTCTTCCACTATGTAAGTAATGAATGCTTATTATAGAAAATTTAGAAAATAAATGGAAAAGTAAGGAGAAAAAAGTCACCCATGTTCCCACCAGAGTTCTCACCACCCATTATTAATGTTTTGGTGTACTGTCTAGTTTTAAGGATGGGACAAATAGCCAAGTCACATAACTAGCTAGTCTGAATGGTTTCCTTCCAATCATAAAATCCCTGAAGACTTTAAATTACAGGGGCACAAGACTTTAAAACTCTTAACAAGAATAAAGGAAGACTTGGAAACTTTGACAATGATTGGCCAGAATTTATTCTTAAAAAATTAATACTTAAATTTATTAGTCCATCTTTCCCAAATGTTGTCTACTCACAACTAAATTAAAATTAAAGTTCAAAAACAAAGTATTACCTTTTGTTAACCTCTTATAATTTTATTTAATCATGAATTCAGTGGGAAATTATTCTAATGAATAACAAAAAGTTGTATTGTTTAGGTATTGTATATAATGATTTTTTGTTTGTTTGTTTTACTGGGGATTGAATGCAGGGACACTCACCACTGAGCAACATCCCCAGCCCTTTTTTATATTTTATTTAGAGACAGGGTCTTGCGGAGTTGCTTAGTCTTTCTAGGTTGCTTAGGCTGGTTTTGAACTCACGATTCTCCTCCTGCCTCAGCCTCCCACGCGGCTGGGATTACGGGCGTGCACCACTACACCCTGCCACAGATAATGTTTTTGAAACACACATTTAATAATTGTATAAGTGATCATTAGACCCCAGCGTGTAAAGTTGCAGCTTAGAAAAACTTTTTGAGATTTATATGTGTGTTCCAAACAGAGCTTCAGTTAGATTCTGGAGGAAAATTAAGAGAATAATAATACCAAATTTAGTCAAATTTTAATACCTGTATTAGTTGGCTCAGGTTGCCATAACAAAATATCATAAACTGAGTGGCTTAAATAAATAACAGAAATTTATTTTCTCACTGTTCTGGAGGCTATAAGTCAAGATCCGGGTACCAGCATGGTCACTTTCTAGTAAAGACCCTTTTCCTAGTTGGTAGATGACCACCTTCTCCATGTGTCCTCACATGGCCTTTCATTGGAACACAGGGAGAGAAAGAAAGCTCTGGCCTCTCTTCTTATTATTAGACATTAATCCTATGGGATCGGGGACCTACCCTTAGGATATCAATTAACATTAATTATTTCCATAAAGCCTATAAATCCAAATACAGTCACAATTGGGGGTAGAGCTTCAATACATGAATTTCGAGAAGACATGATTCAATCTATTTCAATCCGTTTGCTCTAATAATCATATCTTCTGGCAATAATTTAATTTAGATCTGAATATTTTGAAAATGAGAGGTGAGGTTTTCATCTCTGCTTATCAGTTCACCAATAGCTTCACACAGCAAAAATATGTTTCTTAAAATAAACATGCTATAAAGATACATGTGGGAAAGTGGAGGGGCAGCGGTTGTGTGCATGTGTGTTGAGAGAAATTCAAAGTTCTCCCATTTCTATATCAACTGAAATCTTTAGTTAATATTTGAGTCCTGAAGTTCATGGCATAAGTAGTTGAAGCATATGCCTTGTTTTCCAAAACACAGCTAGTTTGATAGGTAGACAGATAGCTATGTTGAAGCCACTAGGATGAGAACTCAGTGACCAAAGTAGGGATACATGAAATAACTAGATTGAGAATAGATGATGCCAGATGAAATTAGACACTGTGTTTTGTCCTATCTTTTATGTAAAGTTTGCTTATGGTTAAATATGGAGCCAGGAAACTATTTTGGATCAGAAATTTAAAATAGTCCTATTTTTTGTATGTCAGATTAACACATTTGTCTTTGAGTTCTTTCGTCTGAACTAAAACACTAAACAGAAAAAATATATAAATCAAATGTTTTGGCCTTTCTCTGATCTTCCTAACATGGGCTAACTCTATTCAGAAAGCATGTATTTTTCCCCATGACATCTGAAGTACAATATAGAAATTCATCCTTTTAGTGAACTGTGCCTTTCCCCAAGATTTTTATTTTGCATTTAACAAAATAACAGCAAATTTCAGGTATTAGAAGGATCGAAACAACCTCTTCTATTCTGTTGTCCTTAGAACACCATCTTTTATTCATAGCTTCTCTTGTGGTGCTGGGAGGCAGATTCTGTTGCTATAGCAACGCCCTGCATATCCTTGGGGATAGCTTACAGTTTTACTTTTTTTTTTTTTTAAACAACAAAGAGCCATTGATACTACATGTTGCCAAAGGTTATAAAAGTTGAATTCTAAAATGAAAATATTTCTTCTATAGAAGTGGTACACCATATGCGTCCCACAAATTCAAAGAGATATGTAAGGATATGACCTTTGTGTGAACACTGATGAATCTAGTATAATACTGTTTGGCTTCAATGGATTATTCACAGCAGAAGTAGTTTAAGTGTATGCCTTGTTTTCTAAGACCACTATGGGGGATAAGGGGTTTATCCCAGTATCTGTAAAGATCCAGAAGCAAGAAAAGAAAATAAATAAATAAATAAATGGTCCCATCACTTATTACATTTTGTTTGTTACTTTTGTAATCACCTTCCTATTCCCCACCCCCACCAAAATGAACTGCTATATCAAAATCCAATTACACTTTGACAGTAAATATATCCTCAAAGAGTGGTTGTGACTGAATTCTTGTTCCTTGGAATAGATATTAAATGTACAAGATTCTCAAGAGCTCTGAAATCCATATTCCTACCTTCATTTTAACTAGATTCTCTTCATCTGTGGGGGAAAAAAATTCCTTAGCTAGCTGCTTTATAAAACTAGGAAAAGAATTTATTTTCAAGTATTCCTTTCAAGATAAGTTATCTCATCCCCCTAGAAATCAAAGGGGATGCACTAAGAAATACAGATGAGAAGTTAGAGGCTCCACAAAATCACTTCCTAGGAAAATAGTCATAAGAGCTTACAGAAGGTCAGGAGATGGGAATCTGTATTTTTCTTCTCAAGGAGAGAGAGAGAGAGAGAGAGAGAGAGAGAGAGAGAGAGAGAGAGAGACAGTACAGACTGAAAATGTAGATTAAAAATATAAGGACTCTTCCCAATCTTCTCCACTCACTATAGCAAGAGCAAATTCACCTGGGTTAGAAGACCCTCCCAGCAGACCAAGCAAACCCCTGATTCCAGGCCATTCATTTGTTCATCAATATTTACTAAGTACATGTTATGTTCTAAGCCACTCAAATGCTTACTAAGTGTCTGATTGTACTCTTGAAGAGTTAGTGTCTAATTCAATAAAGACTTCATTGGTACATCTTCTATAAGTATATGAAAAAAACTGTTAAAAATAACAGATCAAAAGAGAGGGAGAATAGGAATAGGAAAGACAACAGAATGAATCAGACATAACTTTCCTTTGCTTATAAATGAACACACAATCAGTGTAACCCCACATTATGTGCAACTACAAGAATGGGATCCTAATTGGAATGGGTTGTACTCTATGCATGTATATGTAAAAATACACTCTACTGTCATTTATATCTAAAAACAACAAATAAAAAAATAACAAATCCAGAAGGCAATCATAGCTAGTAATATCAAATTTGCAGATTGTACTTCTGAATACCATTTGGGCTAGAAGGAACCAGGGTTCCTTGGAGAAATGGCTAATTCTAGAAATGGTTGGAATAGAAAAATTATGCCCGAGTCTGAAATATCTGGTTGTTCAAGGAAGTGATTAATAGAGTCATGTCAAAAGGATACTGGAGCCGGGCACAGTGGCTCACGCCTGTAACCCCAGTGGCTCAGGAAGCTGAGGCAGGAGAATCGTGAGTCAAAGCCAGTCTCAGCAAATCAGCAAGACCCTGTCTCTAAATAAAATATAAAAAAGGGCTGGGGATGTGCCTCAGTGGTTAAGCATCCCTGGGTTCAATCCCCAGTACCAAAAAAAAAAAAAAAAGGATACTGGAGCTGATTTGAAAGGACTTCCACTGGCCGTATCTTGGACAATTTGATCACCAAAATGAATAATGGCAGAAATAGGTCATAACACATTAAATGAAAAATAAATGCATGAGCCCATAGTGATACTCAGAAGAAAGGGTAGAAGAGAAGAGGAGGCAGAGGAAGAAGAGAGAAAGGGAAGAATAAAAGTGGAAAGTTCTTCTTTACCGAATACCAACTCTTATGAGATGAATTACATCCCCACCAAAATTCTTGTTTAAGCCTAACACCTGAAGTGACTGTATTTAGAGATAACTTTAGGGAGGTAACTAAGGTTAAATGCGGTCATAAAGGCTGGGACTTAATCAAAAAAGGAAGAGTTGCCACAGAGTGTCTCTCTCTCTCTCTCTCTCTCTCTCTCTCTCTCTCTCCCTCCCTCCCTCCTCTCTCTCATGCTCTCTCTCTTCCCCCATCTTCTCCATCTCTCTCCCCCCCAAGTCCATACACACAAAGAAGACTCCATGTGAAATTATAAAATTAGAAGTTAACTGTATACAAGCAGCTTACCAGAAACTAACCCTGACAGTACCTTGATTTCTCCTTTCTAGCCACCGGAACTATGAGGAAATAAATTTCTGTTGTTGATACTACTAGTTTTTGTGGTATTGTTTTAATGGAAGCCCTAGAAGACTAATATACCAATTGATAAATGTTGAAGAAATAATAAAACTAGAAAAATCCCCATTATTCCCCAATGTAAGAATCATCAGTGAATATTAATATCACTGGGTAGAAGATCCATTGGCTCTAACATACAACCACACAGGTAAACTTTAAAATAGAGAAATTAGTCATACCATCATCATCTTAACCAAAGAGAGCAAACTTAGCGTTACCACTAGTATGATTACCTGATATGTACCTCCTAAAGGATCCATTAAGAAATATTCATCACCTTGCCAAGAATGTTTAATCAGAACCTAACCGTGAGAAAATAACCAGACAAAGCTCCACAGGAGATTCATTTTTGCAAGCAACTGGCCCAGATCTTAGGATTAACTCTGTTTTTAGAAGTGGAGTTAATGTCATAAACAAAAGTAGGAGATCCCTTCTAGACTAAAAGTATCTAAACATCACAACTACAGAATTAGTAAAGTTTGATTGGATCTTGGATCAACAAAAGCAACTAAATAGCATATTGAGTATAACTGCAAAATTTTTTAATTGTCTCTGTATATTAGATGACAAAACTGAATGAATGTTAATTTTCTTAAGTATGGATAATATATAAGTGGTTATTTAGGAGACTGTTCTTATACCTAGGCAGTACATACCAAAATGTTCATGGGTAAACTACCATGATGTCTGAAGCTTCCTTTCAAATGGTTGAATAACAACAAAAAAGGATACATATACACACATGGAAACAGAAAGCAAATAAACAGGTAATAAAATGTTAATAATTGATGTGTCTAGGTAAAGGGTAAAGTAGTAGTATTCAATGTAGTATTCTTTTAGCCTTTCTGTGATTTGACATTTTTTTTATTTGAAGCTTGAAAAATAATTAATAAATGAAAGTATATTAAAATGCTCAGAAACATTTTATGGCCTTCAGCTCACCCCAACTTCTCCTGACCATGCATCTATCAAGACCAAATGGCAAAATTTAATGATTAGAGAGTATAGATGTTTTTTCCCAAGAAACCTGGTTTTAAAGCCTGTCTCTCAGACTATAGGAAAATAATATCTCACAGGTTTAAATTTTCTGCATTAAAATGAGAGTAATACCTAATCAGTAGCAGTTGAGAAGATTAAATTAGATATATAAAATGTCTGGCACACAGGAAGCAGTAATAATAACAATTATTACTTCATGGAGGAGGAAGGATTGGAGGCTTCACATTTTCTGGCAAGCACTCTCCACTAAAACTATGGCATCACTTACTAACAATGAGTGACTGTGCTATACCATTTTATGGCAACAGCCTTTCCAACTGAATCAATGGCAGGGACCATGTCTTCCCTAATTTCTGTGTCTCCTAAAGAATCTTGTACAATGTTATAGATGATAATATTTCATTTATAATATGTTATGCTAGATCAGTGCTTTTCAACCCTGGCTGCACCTTGGAATCAGCAGGGGAGTTTTTGTGGTTTTTTTTTAAACTGATGCCTGGACCTCACCCCCCCCCCCCACCAGATCATTTTTATTTGGTTTGTCTGGGGTGGAACTTGAATGTCAAGATTTTTAAAAACTCCCAGGGAGATTGCAAAAAGCTTATGTTTTGTGTTTCTCCTTAGCGCGATGGCACCATTGATTGCTGCCAGTTTTCACCCCCTTTGGAGTAACCTGGAGCACCAGAAGTAAGTGGATTTGTATCTTAACATGACAGCCCTCTCCTATAAGCAGCTCTTGACCTTCTGTCTCTTGAGAAAGGATAGAAGCAAATTTCAGACAATTCATAAGACCATCATGTAGGTTTACGTAAAATATGCAAGATTTATTCTTTGATTTATAAAAAAATCATAATTATACCTAATGCCGTTCTTCCCTCAGTTGATGAAAACTGAAAATATGCCTGTTCCCAATCCACAAGTTTGGGTAAGTTTTCAGAACAAAACAAGCATCCAATCAGCAGAAATGTAGCTGTAATACTATGTTAGTTAATAATTTGGATTCTTGCAATTCAGAAAATGTTTTCATTTTGTCCCAGAGAAATCCAACCATAAGGTAGACAACAGGAATGATAAAAGAAATGAAGATGTGTGGGAGCAGAAATCAGAATCAGTGAGCTTTACAAGAATATCAGAAAAAGAATATTTGTATCATAGCCCATCTAGTAACCTACCAATGTTGGCAAAGAAGTTCCCAATTCAAAGTAGGTAAGCAAATAGGTCTGACTCCTGAGTATGTCTCTCCCTACATCCTCCACCCTGGCCTCTATGACCAGAAGACTATGCCTGGTGGTCTGACATGTCCATGTACATTTTTCCTGTCCCTGACTGTATATACACTTATAGACCTTTAAATGCTTAGAAAGCATGAGTGTCTTTAACAGAATAAGAGGCACTCACAGATAAGGTTATTTACAAATGTTTTTTATGTAGACTCATCTCTCCAAGTCTTCCTGATATGGGTAAGCAGAAAGTTTTACAAATGGAAATTTGTGTCATCTTTAAGGGGAAATTTGTGCCCTGCTTTGGGGCAGAGAGGAGAGCAGAGAACTTTTTCTGTGACTGTTATTTCTCAGCTGACTTCAGTTTAAAGTAATCCTTATGCCAATGTGTCATATTTTGGGGTGGCATATTTCAGACCCCTTCACTAGAAAGTGACTTGACTCAGAGATTCCAGAAGTATTCTGAATATAGGTAGATAAAAATTGTTTTAGCTACACATTTTGAAATAACTTAAAGGAGAAATATTAAAAGTACACTGAATAGGATAAACCAAAAGAAAGTTAAAGAATTTACATGAAGGTGAAAAAAAGAGAACTGATTTTGTTTTAATGCTAAGGAAAGCAAAGCTAGATTATTTCTATGGTTGATTTTCCAGGAAAGCCATGTTTGATGTTGTTATATTTTACTATAACTTTAAAAGTTGGGGAAGTATTTATTGGAAGTATCATAACAAAGATTTGTCTGGAGCATGCAAATCAATTTTACATCTATCACATTCAACCTGCAGCAGAACACTGCCTAAATTTAAGGAGTCTGGTCCCTAACAAGGAAAGATGTATCACTATTCTAATGAAATAATTCTTATAACATGAGTAAATGCTACTTTTAAATCCAAGTACTAGGTGGCCATCAGAAACCTGCTAAACCTCTGTAGCTTTAGTCACACCATGGATACAATAGAAAACTAGACTTAAATACACCCTGAAGTCCTCTTCCTTATGAAATTCTGTTTCAATATAAATGGATATGATGTTAAGATGTATGTATTCCCTCTTTACCCTCAGCCATACTTTTTAAATTTAATCTCTTCCTCATAAAAATAGTTGCATTATTTATAATATAAGAAAACATACTTTCTTCCCTGCTCCTTTTGTAAAAGAGTAGGTTCCCCAAATCTCATGAAAATCAAATTCAGAACATTTTAAAATACGTTACTATCTCACAAAGTTATAAAGTTTGTAACTGAGTTTTAATAAATAAACTTGGTTTGGAATTAATTATTAATATAACTATTGAAGTGTCCTTTTTAAATATCATACAATGCTTTTCAGATTTCATGTGCATCTGAGTATTAGCTCACTAGATATAGAGAGCTTATATAGATCACATATTTAAGAACTAAGGAACCAATATTTTTTCCTACAGAAACTTATATAGCAAGGAAGAACTATGTGGGGCTGTGGGGTATAGCTCAGTGGTAGAGCATGTGCCTAGCATGTGTGAGGCTGGGTTCAATCCTCAGCACCACATAAAAATAAATAATGTTCAATTCTTCTCTGCCTAATCCAAAGGATATTATTAGCCTATGTACATATATGATTACACAGCCAGCGTGATTCTACATCATGTACAACCAGAAAAATGAGAAGTTACACTTCATTTATGTATGATGTGTTAAAATGCATTCTACTGTAATGTATAACTAATTAAAACAAAAAAAAAGAGAAAGAGGAAAATAAATAAATTAAATAAAGGTATTGTGTCCATCGATAACTAAAAGAATTTTTTTAAAAAGAAAGAACGATGTGGGATTAATCAGAATTAATCATGCTATTATTGACTGTGTTCATGGATCAAAAGTAGTTCCATAAACTTTCCCAGCTATTCTTTTTATATTTTTTACAGATTTCTATATCTGTATTTTTTATTCTATACCTCAGAGAAAAATGCTTTGAAAGTATGTTTATGTATTAAACTTAAAATTTTAAACATGCAAAAATTCTGGTACTCAAAGCACATTTTCTAGTGCCTAAAAGACTGAAAATAACTCAGTACCAGCCATATGAGGAATGTTGCCCATGATCACCTTTCACTTTTAAGCATGCTTTTTCCAGTTCAATTTTGTGACTCTTTCTTTTCATTCTAGTTATTTGGGGCCTTTTCTAAGTACTGCCAAATAGGAAATTACCACAAAGACAAATGGAAGGAAAAAACATTTTAAAAATAACTTCACACACCACCTGCAATTCTGGTAAATGCCTGGCTCTCTGAGTGTGCGGGCATTTTGAGATTTCCCTCAAATCAGTCACGCTGCCCCCCCAGGGGGATCGGTGTTCCCTTTTCAGCTCAGTAATCAAATAGCTTTGACTGGTCCATGTCTGCTTTTGTCCACTTCTGACCTACATGTTCCTGTGAGGGACATCTTTGTCTCACTTCTCTTTGGTCACTGAGTTCATGTACCTCAATAGGCTAAGTCTTGCAGTCCATTAATGAGAATTCTCAGCTCAGCCCTAGGCCACCCAGAAACCCTGGTTGCATGTTCTTCTTGAATGGCTTCACTGGTGGCCCATTCAAATGTGCTAATGTCAGAAAAAAGGATTGAATGGGGCGCCAATGTACACCATTGCTGAGGCAAAGTGACTGCGGCTTCCAACAAAGCTTCCCCTGTGGTGATGTTAAGCAGAGTTATCAATGGTGCAGAGGCTGAGCAAGGGCTAATGCTCCAATCATGCCATCAACAGGTGGCACAGATGCAGCCACTTCAATATGAAATCACAGTGCAAAGTTCACAGCAATTCATTCCTCTCTTCAGAGTCCAAATTCCAGATAAATGTGTAGATATGCCTCCTTCTCTCTCTCTCTCTGATTCTGGGCAGGCCCCTTTGAATTGGGTTGCAAAAGGAAGACACTTGGGGTGGGAGAGGAAGCCAGTGTTATTTGTTTCCAATTTTTGTTAGGGTTATATCTCCACTTGATAAGCATTGTTAAAACTTTTTTATTCCCTTATGGTTGTACAAAAATATAAAGAATTTTCACAGGGCTCATCCCCAAAGCACCAAAAGGGCATTTTAGCTCAGCAAAGGAATGTTTTGATTATGCAAAACAGATGTCACATGTGGCTCCATGTTGCTACTTCTCATGAAAGACCATACTGAATTGCAACTAAATTGTAAAGGTATTATGAGCAAACCAATTCTGCTGCCCCTCCTCCTCTAAACAGAGCAAATAAAAGAGAAAGAAAGAGAATGGAGCAGCCCCCAATTTTTCCTCCTAAATGGATACTTTTGGAAAGAAACATAAAAGGAACTGACAAGTCAAGACTCTCATAATTACCTTTAAATTCCTTTAAGACCTTTGGATTTCTGAACAAGTCACAAATATATAGCATATCCTAATATCAACCTAGAAGAATAGCCAAAATTATAGTCACACTGCCTTCGTCTCATTTCTGTTGCCACTACTGAATACCACAGACTAGTATTAAGGATAGAGGTTTACTTAGCACACGGTTCTGGAGTCTTCAGAGTCCAAGACCATGGCACAGGCATCTGCTTAAGCACCCCACCAGGGCATCACATGGTGAGACAAAGCAAGTATGCCAGCTCAGGACTCTTCCCATAAAGTCACTAATGCCATCGTGGTAAAATTGACTAAGGCCTGGAAACACTCAAACAAATTCCTTAAGTAACCAAGTTTTTAAGTTGTCTTTCAGGAAAAAAGCCTCCAGAATCCACTCAAGGACAGTCTAAAACTGGCTTTTCAAGAACGGACATGCACAGAAACCAGCTCATCCGGTCAATGACCTTTTGATATCACAAGCTCAAAATTCCCCCAGAACATGTTAATTTACACCCCACTTCTCCCCACATACCAAAAAGAAATATGTGACCTGTGAAAAGGCATGATGACTGTTTATGTCTGACCAAAAGAACCGTAAAACTCCCCATTCTCATCATCCAATCAAAAATCAGCTTTTCTCCTCTCTCCCTCCCTCCCTGTACACAGCCCTGATCAGGGAGGCAGATTTGAGCTCTTTTTTCAGTTCCTAGATTCTACTAGTTGGCCACACAGTGTAACCTTTTCTTTTTGCAAACACCAGGTGCCACAGTATTGGCATCTTAGGTTTCAGGTTGCAAGCCCTTGCTCAACATTACTGGGGATCCCACCCTCCTGACCTCATCTAATCCCATTTACCTCCCAAAGCCTATCTTCAAATATCATGATCATATAACTTTGGAAATTACATTTCCATCACCTGAATTCTGAGGGACACACTCAAATCGTAGCACACACTATCACTCAAACTTGACACAAAGATGAACCAGTGCAACTGCCTTCCAGGCTCCTCCCAATCCTGTTCATGAGAACCTCAACCTTCTCAGAAGGCCCAAGATTCTGCTTGGCTGCTCATAAACAATGTATACGTCAACATATACAAAAACTACTGTAGACCTTCAGCTCTCTCCAAGCTACTTTTTCACTCCTAAATGAAAAATAATAATAAAAAAAGAGTGTAAGATATCTTCCCATCTCAGCTAATTTTTGAAAACTGAAATTTTGTTGGAAGACAGACTCCAAAGCACATAGTGCATGAACTTATACCCACACACATATACACAAAATAGAATGCTATCCATATGGAAATGACTTTTAAATATCCCGGGGTGCTAAAATTGGGGAGCTCTCAACTAAAGAATAGGCCTCAAGAACTTGTTTAGATATACTTTAAGGAAGAATGATTTTTGCAGAGGGAATTGTCTGGGGGGGCCACATTGTTTCTCTAGTCCCTACAGAGGGACCTTCCTAATGCCTTATTACATCTGGTCACCAAGCTGTAGGTTCGAGCTTGGCAACTCTCCTAGAGTAGCCTCCTTTGAGCACTTCATCTCCAAGGGACTCTGCTCACAATCCTGTTGCTCACATATCTTAAAGGCTTATGATAAGTAATATTCAAGGTCAGCAGTTCTCAAACCTAAGAAGGAAGGTGGCAGGTGTCCTAGAGCCCTAAGAATCCTTTTTTCATTTTCCACCAGAGGCATTTATAAGAAGTTTTTCCCCTCACTGTCTGACTATAGTAAGTTTCTCCCACTTTTTTCCTCAGGCTAGATTAATTATAAAGCAAATAATAGAGTGTTTGCAAATTATTTATGATTCTTGTATCATGTTAAATTCATTTCTTTTGCCTAACTTTCCATAATAAACATAAATATTTTTAATACATAGAAAAAGTGTTAGGACTGGGGATGTGGCTCAGTGATTAAGTGCCCCTGGGTTCAATCCCTGATACTAAGAACATAAAAAATAAAGTTAATTAATCCTCAATCTTCAATTACTCAGGACTGCAATTTTGCTCTCAATTCCCTTAAAAAAAATAAGTATTTTAATGGCATGTTAAAGAAATAACTAGAGGGCTGGGGTTGTGGCTCAGAGGTAGAGCACTCGCCTAGCATGTGTGCGGCCCTGGGTTCAACCCTCAGCCCCACATAAAAATAAATAAATAAAATAAATGTATTGTGTCCAACTACAACTAAAAAATAAATATTAAAAAAGAAATAACTAGATAATTATTAAAAGACAAAATCCAAATTAATCAGAAAAAAATTATTTTCCCCTCTCTATATTTCCCTCCTTATTAATCATACTTTACCCCAAACTATTTAGGATATAAACTTAAATTTTAACAACCAATGGCCTCTTGTGGAGACTGAGTCTGTTGAGTCCTCACACCTTTGACTGGAAGCATTTGTGGATAGTTAGGTCTTGACCCAGGAAACTACTACTACATGATGCCATAACTTACCCATTTTGGTTCTTCTTATATTTTGCTGACAGGCACAGGAAATATACTTCATCACATGTCCTGTGTTCATAGTGGAAACTCCTATAACAAAAGACAAGAAAAAGGCATACAAATTAAGTTTTCCATGACACAAGGAATGTCATAAGGAAACAAAGACCCCCAAGCAACCAGTAAACCTGTGTATTATTTATGCTGCTAGATTTGACTAGATTTGATGAAGAAGTGGATAGTTGTAGAGAAGTACAATTGGTTAAAAAAAAAAAAAAAAAAAAAAAAAAAAAAAGTATGACCTGATGGTAATAAATTAAGGGGATGGTACTTAACCTGTCCTATTTGTTCACACTTTTCTCCAACCTCCTAATGATGTTTCTTCCCTCAGGTTCAGGGAACACCCCTCAAATAAGAGTCTTAAGACCTGCTTCAGGCAGAGATCGGAAAATCTTTCTAGGCTTTATAATTTGCTTTCAGGAAAGAAGGGCCAAGGAAAGGTGAAAATGACCCTCTTGCCTCTGCTGTTATCTCAAATGCCAAGGGGTAGCATATCCTGAACCCCATCATTGCTGAATAGAGAAAGTGGAGGTCCCTTTTAAACATAAGTGAAAATCCAATTGGGCCAGATGTGGTGGCACATGCCTGTAATACTAGCTACTTGGGAAGCTGAGGCAGGAGGATCTCAAGTTCGAGGCTAGCCTTGGCAACTTAGCAAAACCCTGCCTCAAAATAAAATGGAAAAGGGGGCGGGAGGTGAGGATGTAGCTGCATAGTATGTATACGTACTGAGCTCCAGTAACCCCCCCCAAAAATTGGATTAGGTTGGTACCTAGCCACCCAGCTTTCATTATTTCTCTTACCTTTGTTTTTTATGTAAGTCAGCTTAAGAATTCAGAAACTTAAATGGCGTTTTAAAAAGTATGCACTGAATTTTACTTTCTCCACTGGCTCTAAAGCTGCCCCACAGAATGCCCAGGAAGCATTGGCCAATCTACAGCTGTCCCTTTGTTTACAATTCCTTTCCTCCTCCCTATTGTCTCCTATCCTGCTCTCCCTCCCTCAACTGCCCAAACTTTGCTTTTGAAGGCATCCTTGACTTCAGAAACGTTAGACCATGTCACGGATGGTCACGAAAGTCTCTTCTTTCTTAAGACAGGCTAATAGAGATAATGGGCCCTGTGGGAGAGAGGAAGCCAAAGAAAGAGAAGGATTCCTTTGGATACTTAAAGGAATTATTGACAAGGCTCACCAGACTCAGGCTAACAAAAAAAAAAAAAAAAAAAAAAAAAAAAAAAAAAAAAAAAAAGCAGCTGAGGCCGTTCTACTAGATCCTTTATGCAATCAAGAGAAGTAAAGTCTGTTGGGTTTGGGGGATTTCAGAGGGTGGAGGTTGGAGAGGGAGATAATTCTTTAAATCCTTGTTAGGATACTTATTGAAGATTCTAAATAAAATTTTCAGATAATTAAAACTATTAATCGAGACTAAACCCAGGAAATGTCGTTACTACATGCAGGAAAGATCATTAGCATTTTTTTTTTTCTGGACAAAAATGAAACAATGAATGAATTTTAGTGAAGTGAGGAAAAGTCAATATCCATCATTTCACAATGGGTAGAAAACCAAGCATTAAAATATTCAGTGGAAGAAATCTGAAAGGATTTAGCAGAAATCCCTTTTTATCACCAGCCTGCATTTTTCACTAGAGAGACAAAGGACAAAGTTACTCTCTTGATTTCCCCAATTTCAGTTAAAAAAAAAAAAAGAAAGTGGGGGAAAAACCTCTTTTTCAAGATTCTTTTGGAAGACTCTTAAAAGCCCTTTCTATTCATGGAGTATCATATGCAGGGATTTTAGGATGGAAATATATCTCACAACCCTTCCCCTCAGAGCAAAATCTGTCTTCAGTAAATTTAAGGCTAAAACTCAATGACTCTTGTTTTTATTGGATCCTAACTCCAAAAATTCACTGAAATCTACCACCTCCTTTCTGAAGGATTACTGAATAAGAAGGTTGGAACATAGATACATTCCAAATAAGAATTAACTATTATATTGGCTCTCATTCTTCATCTACAGTTAGAATGAAAGGAAGATACGGAAGATAACTCCGGAAGGCTGTGTGACTCTCCTTTCCATAAGCAGCCCAGTTCAGAAGATAGAGGGATTAGATATCCATCCTAAAGGACAAAAAGCATAGGTCATATAAGGCATTAATGCAAATGTACATAATGAATATTACCCTGTGTATTTTGTCACTGTTGGGGTTGTTACCACACATAAGTATTCCTTATATGGAAAAAAGGATGAATTTCCATGTATTATTTTTATTTCTTTTTACCATTTTTCCTTTTGACTCTAGAGCAGAATTAGTTTGGCTTTGTGTAAGCTCTACTTCTAAGAGGCAAATCCCTTCATTGAAAGAAAATCTTGCTCTAAGTATCCCACGCTCAGCTGCTGGATAATGAGAAAGAGTTGAAAAAGATGCAAAGAAGATATTTTAATTTAGCACATCTAATTCCAGATATGTACATGGGTGAATCTATATCACAGAGCAGCAGCATTCCATAGAAAATCTATTCTTTTCCAGAATAACATTTTTTCCCTCCTGCCTACAAAGCTTCCAAACAAGACCTAGCTTGGTTTTCTCCAACGAATGATATTTATATAGTAGAATCACTTTTTAGAAAGATACACACAGTGTGATTTTTAAAAAGCAAGTGTCCAATGAAGCAGATTTTTGTCTTTAAGGGCAATTATGCCAAGATCCCTAGCAAACCTACCACCTAATGACATGCTGTATATTTGTCTGTATCTCCAAAGCTTGCCATAAGCTGCAGTTGCCATCTTCCTGGACTGCCTTTGAAGCTGTAATGTTTTTGCACTTCAAAGAGGTACCAAGACAATAGTAGGGATGAAGAGAATGGGTCCTATTCCCCAATCCAGAAAATGTAAGACATATTTTATGAGCCTAAATGGCTTTCGGTTTCATCATAAAAAATTTCCTTCACCAAAGGATTAAAACTAGCTAGAACACAATAAATGATATTAAGTTATATAGTCAAAAAATAATTAGCAATGAAGCCTCTATGCCAATGGCTAGTGTGTGCCTTTTTAATGGATGTGGCAAAAATAAACAGTAGGACTCTTGACAAAATTATTTCGAATTTACTGTCAACTCCCTTTCTTGATCATTTTTAAGACTCTTTACCACCATCAAATGACCCTCTGTTCTCTTGAATTCTATTCACAGGAGTTGCGTAACTCCTGGGTTAACTATGTAATAAATCAACATTTCTCAATAAGATTTATATATTAAAAATCAACAACTTGACGTCACCATTTAATACAATTTTCTATATAAAAAGGATGGATAAAAGTTTTCAATCTTTTAAATGCTTAAAAAGTAAGCAGTGAATGGCACCCAAACCTAAAGTAAAACCAACAACAAGTCTTAAGAAAATCGTGCAGAAAGCCCATCAGACATTAAGTAAATACTTTGCTTCTGTTTTCCAGTCCCTTTTTGTTTGGTTACCATGGTGACCTGTTTTTGTGGGGGTAACTTGGAATGTATAAGAATTTGCTGCAATTAGATGCTTGTGTCCTATTGGCCAGTATGGTAGAGAGTAGTAAAACTAAAAAGAAATAAAAGAGGAGGAAAGGCACCGGGGAATGTGCACAAAGCCAACATGCACTTTGGGAACCAAGGAAAAATTCTGTAAGCCTAATTATCTTTTAGAACTATTTGCAAAGTTGTTTTTATAAAAATGTCCATATCTTCCTGCCTGTGATTACTTTTCATATTCTCTAGCCTGTGATTTCTCGCCTTCTTGACCTTCCAAACTACTCTTAGCTGTAACACACATATTGCACTTCATTTTATTTTTGTTGTTCTCTAATTGTTGTGTGGATATGTCTTATCTTTTTGTGAGACTGTGAAAGTCTTCCGGGCAGGGACAAATTCTTCTACTTTTGAGGCAATGTGGTTGAGAAACCTTGGAAGTGGAATTAGATGTAATCAATTGTTGTCTAGGTTTAGAAACCCATTAGTTGCATGGCATTTCAATAACCCTTTAACCCCACTGAGCCTCCGTTTCCATGTTATAAGATTCATGCCCATTTAAAGATGTTATAATCAGATTATGTTATATTCTCTATAGGGTTCAATCTATGGTACACACTTACCATTAACATCATGAATTAAGTTTAACTGACTCAATATTTTACTTTGAAATTCTGTCTCAGGCAGCCCCAAGTATATGGAAGATTAAGATAACACCAGTGGGTTGGGGCTGTAGCTCAGTGGCAGAGCGCCTGCCTAGCACATGTCAAGCACTGGGTTCAATCCTTAGCACCACATAAAAATAAACAGATAAAATAAAGGCATGCTGTCCATCTACAGCTACAAAAAAAACTTTTTTTAAAAAATGATAACACCAGTACCCAGGAGACATTATCACTTCATTATGGACTCACAGACTACAAATTTTAAGTCCATTCTTGGACAGGGTGAAGCCAGCCTACTTCTAAGATGAACGGAGGAAGCAAGTAGAGTCTGTAGTCACACTCACCAAAAAATTTAAAAAATAAAAGAAACAGCATCAGTCCATGCTCAAAGACTTGCTTATCCTTTACTATCTTGTGACTCATGGGAAAGCTAAGCAGCATTACTTTCATGTCTCACCTAGATCCAGAGACTCAGAATTATAGAGAAATTGTTTACTTAAAATATCCTCACTGCTTCTCTTTTAACAATATCTATTAAAGTGTAGACCTATCACTAGACATATCAAATGGGTTCAAATCTCAGCTCAATTGTTTACAATCCAAAGATTATCTAAATTCTTCTTTACTCCCAGTGATCACTCCAGATGCTTTAAGCCCTTGTTCAGCCTGCTCAAGGAGGTTCTCCATTTAGGCTATTTCAACACCTCCAGTAACTTGCCATACTCCAAGGTCATTCATTCCATGTTCACACAACTCTAATTGTTAGATAATTCTTCTTTATATTAAAACCAAATCCCTCTTTCCTTCTATTTTAAAAATTGGTCCCAGGATAGAATTACTCTCTTGACATTGTTTGGAATTCTTTCCCTCTGGATACACATCAGCTTTCTTTCTTCAAGAGGGCCCCAGAACTAAACACAGTCCTTATCCTGGATGATCAGTGTAGTTATCACCTCCACAGTTAATTCAACAAGCATGATAATGTTCTTGATTAGGGCTATGTTGGAGATACAAAGATAAATTAGACAACATCTTTGATTTCAAGAATATAGCAGTCTACATGAGGAGCCAAGAATGTTGGCAAATATGTTCCACAAAAGGGCCAAAGACTAAGGCTAAGCATACACTAGTGTTCCAAAGAGGGTGCTTTCAATTCTTCCTGGGGAGTTGGAAGGGGTTAGAATAAGTTTTATAGAAGTGTCACCTGATAGTGAGTAAGAGGACTCTGGTAAGAAGCAACAGTGCATGTAAAGCTCTGACATGTTATTCAACTTAAAAAATCCAGGCAACTTTAAAACATTCATTGTGACTGGAAATGCAAGGTCTGAGGCACGACCAGACAAGAACTGAAGCAGAAGAAGCAGGTAAGGGCCATATGATAGAAATCGGTGTATGCCATAATAAGGCATCTGAACTTCGTCCTATAGTCTAGTGGTCTCCAAACTGGGACTGCAAAATGGTGCGGCCAATACGGAAAGCAGTACGGAGATCCCTTGGAAAACTAGGAATGGAACCACCTTATGACCCAGTCATCCCACTCCTTGGTCTATTCCCAAAGGACCTAAAAGCAGCATATTTCAGTGACACAGCCACATCAATGTTTATAGCAGTACAATTCACAATAACTAGGTTGGGGAACCAACCTAGATGCCCCTCAGTAGATGAATGGATAAAGAAAATATGGTACATATACACAATGGAATTTTACTCAGCAATAAAAGAGAATAAAATAATGGCATTCGCAGGTAAATGGATGAAGTTGGAGAATATAATGCTAAGTGAAGTTAGTCAATCTCAAAAATCCAAATGCCGAATGTTTTCTCTGATATAAGGAGGCTGATTCAAAGTGGGGTTGGGTCGGGAACATAGGAGGATTAGAGGAACACTAGAAAGGTCAAAGGGGAAGGAGGGGATGGGAAGGAGCAAGGGGATATGGAGGGAAAAAAAAGAAGGTGGTAGAATAAGATGGATATCATTATCCTCATGCATGATTGAAGACATGAATAGTACAAATATACTTTTTATACAAACAGTGTCATGTAAAAAGCTGCTCTATATGTGTATTATGAATTGTAATGCATGCTACTGTTATATATACAACAACTTCAAATAAAAAAAAGGATGATTGATTGGGGGTAAAATGTTAGAACTTCCATTTTATTTTATATTTTCCCAAAAAACTAAGGAAAAAATTTAAAAACTTCTCTAATATGTCATTTGAACTGTCACTGGCACCCTCAATAAGGTCTGAATGTAAACAGTCACATGGTACAGCAAGCAAAGCATCCTGCAGGAAAAATAGGAATTCCACAGTGTGGAGGGCTAGACAGTTGTCCATTACCATGTCATTCATTTTTTATTATTATTATAACATGTTGCATTTTATGGTGTCCAATTTAATAGAATTGTGGATTTATTATATAGTTTTTAACTAGATCACTCTTCTAAAACAGACAAGTAACTTTAAATATTGCTTCAAAGGGACTGGGGATATAGTTCAGTTGGTAGATTGCTTGCTTAGCATGCACAAGGTCCTGGGTTCAATCCTCAGCACCACAAAAAAAAAAAAAAAAAAAAAAAAAAAAAAAAAAAGATTGCTTCAAAGAAACACCGGATGCAAGATAATTCAAATAGGGTAAGTACAATAGTAACAAACAGAGAAGCAGATCTGATCCTTCTACTCCTTGTGTCACTTCTTTGCCAGGGAAAAATACCAATAATTCAAATCTATTAAATCATTGAACACAACTATATATATGAAGAAGACTATTTAAGATACGGATTTACATCTAGTCTCTAAAGATCTTACAGAATTCTACTAAATTTGATAAAGATTAAGAAGCCTCAAAAAAGAAAAGAGAGAGAGAGAGAGAGAGAGAAAATGCTCATAGCTTTGGTTAAATTTACTTGATTTTTTCTGCCTTAGGAACATGGCCATGTACTATGGTGACCATTGTACAAGGATGCAAAGGGCCTGCCCATATTCCTTCTGTGCACATTGTCCAGGTCCAGGGCGCCACATCTTGCTGCAACCCTTGTATCCCTCCATCAGGGGGCTCTCTCTGTGTCCACAAATAAGTATGACAGAAGTGGTGGTCACTGATAAGAGTTGAAGAACTCAGAAAAAATCTTCACTGATTCCAGAGTTCCCTCACGGGTGTAGCTCCAGTTACCCAGAGCAGAAACTCGCTCGCTTAATAACCCTCCCTTTACTGGTTTTATTCCTTTCCTTTTCTCACTTCTATTATGTTTTCTTTTTTTTTTTTTTTTTTAAAGAAGGTATAGCTTCTTTTTTTAAATATTTTTTAAATTGTTGATAGAACTTCACTTTATTTATTAATTTATTTATATGTGGTCCTGAGAATCGAACCCAGTGCCTCACACATGCTAGGCAAGCGCTCTACCACTGAGCCACAACCCCAGCCCCTGTCATGCTTTCTTTATGCTTTCTGGGACTTCCTCCCCCAAAATTAAACTACTACCACTCAAATCTTTGCATCAAGATCTGCTTGCAACCCAAGACAGCAACTAGACAAAATGTATTAGATTGAAGAAAGAGAAGGGAGGGGGAAAGAGGAGAAACAAAGCTAAATATTTGGAGAAACAAATATTAGA
This sequence comes from Tamias sibiricus, assembly GCA_025594165.1. Lineage (NCBI taxonomy): Eukaryota > Metazoa > Chordata > Mammalia > Rodentia > Sciuridae > Tamias > Tamias sibiricus. The sequence goes on from CM046659.1 coordinate 72,126,273, forward strand.
AAATTTGCTAAACAGTTGGATAAAACTATTAATGTTTTAACATGTTTCTATTCTCAGTATTTGTTAGACTCTGTGTCAGTAATGAAATACATGAAGAAAAACATTTTGTGCAATCCAATAAAGGGAAACATAATGGAGAATATATATTCTTATCAGTATTAATATCTGTTGAAACATGGTGTTAAGGAAATACTGAGTATAAATACTAACTTAACTAAAAAGGGAAAGAAGAAAGAGATCCTAGGATAAAGAGATAAAGTTAACACCATAGTGAAATTCATAATCCACATCATTATAGGCAAGACATGCATGCAAAAATGGTGATACCAAATGGATATTTCATTTATGGGATTGGTTGTGTAAAAACAAAATCTATTTTTTAATATTTATTTATTTGCTTTTGTTGTACACAATGCATTTTATTTTTACATGGTGCTGAGGATGGAACCCAGACCTTGCACATGCTAGGCGAGCGCTCTACTGCTGAGCCACAACCTCAGCCCAAAACAAAATCTTTTAAGTATAGACAATCTTTATAAATTTTTTAAATTGCCTTTTAACGAGATAAAAAGCTACCATGAAAATGTTATGTATTACTCAGAAATTTGCTGATTATCTCAGCAAAGAACTTAAAAAGAACTTTCACCCAGCACTTGGGAGGCTGAGGCAGGAGGATCGAAAGTTCAAAGCCAGACTCAGCAATGGCGAGGCACTCAGCAATGGCGAGGCACTCAGCAACTCAGTAAGACCCTGTCTCTAAATAAAATACAAAAAAGGGCTGGGGATGTGGCCCAGTGGGTCGAGTGCCCCTGAGTTCAATCCCCAGTACCAAAAAAAAAAAAAAAAAAAAAAAAAAAGAGGGCTAAGGCAGTAGAATCGCAAGTTCAAAACCAGCCTCAGCAACTTAGCAAGGCCCTAAGCAACTTAGTGAGACCCTGTCTCAAAATAAAATTCAAAAAGGTCTGGTGATGTAGCTCAGTGCTAGAGCACCCCTAGGTTCAATCCCCAGTACTGCCTAAGAAATTTTTTTCCCTTTTTTGCTTACCTGTTTTACCATCAGAATAGAGATGATTAGGTCTAAACCAACAATAGTGATAGAGAAACGATATGAACAGTCAGAAAAGTGAAAAGAACTTGGAAAGCCAAGTGAGAGGGTCAGGGAAGGACTTAAAATGAAGGTAATTTGACTCCTACTTTGTGGTAAAAGTAACTGCATTTATAATGGTACATTCACCAACCCAGGACCTCTCAGGAAATACCAGGAAAACAATAGATTTAGGAGAAAAAGCTAATATGTCTGATTAATCTGAGAGTTTATAAAAGATAAATATTGATGTCAGAAGGTTGAGCTCATAATAGAAAGTTGAGAGTTATGGACCTTATGATGGTACTTTGTTAATACAATCTAAAAATTATCTGAGAAAAATGACAATATTATCTCTTCCCTTCTAGTCCTTGTGTTTTCTTTTTTTTAAGTTGTATACGGATATAATATTTTCATTTGTTTATTTTTATGTGGTGCTGAGGATCAAACCCAGGGCCTCATGCATGCAAGGCAAGTGCTCTAGCACTGAACTATAACCCCAACCCCTAGTCCTTGCATTTTTTATAACTTTTCTTGCTTTACTTCATTGGCAGAGACATTTATTTTTTTTTAATATTTATTTATTTGCTTTTAGTTGTACACAATGCGTTTTTATTTGTATGTGGTGCTGAGGATCGAACCCGGGCCGCGCACGTGCTAGACGAGCGCTCTACCGCTGAGCCACAACCCCAGCCCGACAATTATTTTTTGCAAGGATTCACAAACCACTCTTTCAATAATTTAGTCTAAATTGGTAATGAGACAACCAATCTACAGCTAGCTACTTTTCTCTCTTTGGCAAAAAATCTGTAGAGTTTTCTAGAGCCTCTCATTCTTCTCAATATCTTAAAAAAAAAAAAAAAAAAAAAAAAAAAAAAAAAAAAAAACTTTTCAGTCTGGCGAAAACATTTTCAGCCCAGTGGTCGAGTGCCCCTTTTTCCCTGGTTCCACAAAAAAAAAAAAAAAAAAAAAAAAAAAAAAAAATTGTATTCAATGAAAATTAATCCTGAAGATGAAAACAATTTAATGTTACGAAGAGTCCAGTGTAATTTCATTTAAAAGAGCAAAGCAATCTCATGCATTTAAACAAATTATTTGCTTGATACAATATTATGCAACTACTTAAAATAAGATCCACAAAGAATTAATTCAGGCACAGAAAGTTGTCGCATTACAATATTAAATTACGTGTAAAAATTTAAATGCAGTGTGACCACAAACATTTACAAACCAATAACATGAATACAGAAAAGAGCAGATGCAAATTTGCCAACATTGAAGCACTGTTGGTCTTTGGGTGCTTGGATCATGAATGGTTTTTTTCTCTCCTTTCCTATAGTGTGTGTGTGTGTGTAATGTTCACAGTGAAGGGGGAAAAAAATCTTTGTTTCTCAACAAAGTATCATTTTAGCCAACTCTTTTCTTCAACCCATCCATTATAAATACTTGATTGTTAAATTAGATTAATGATTTGGACTACTACTCAAGTGCCATAAATTATCATTTAGTTATAAAGTTAGAGTAAAAAAATTAATAATATAAAAATAACAAATGACCTATGTCTGCTTCCCAGGATAAAATAGTACATTCCCATTTATTTTTCAACATAAGAAAAATCTTATTGGTTGTTAAATCTGGGGTGACAGATCTGAATTGCACATTCACTAGTGAAAAACTTCCTATCTGGGTAAATGTCCACCTCATAGAATGAAGAAACAAATTCAGCCAGTGTAATTACAATAAAGATCTAAAACCACAACAATATCAACAGAATCCCAAATGCTGCTTGTTGTAGCCAGCTAATTTCCAAGTAATTTCCATACGCTCAGTGTCACAAAAATCTTTATAATATTCCCATTTTGTTGTCAGGAAGATAGAATCACAGGATACGGACTCATCAGGCTTCCACAAGAATTCCATTTATAATCAAATATCAAAATTTTTTCTAAATAATATGTGTGAGTGTAATCCAAACATACATCATTACTACATTATAGAAGCAGAGGATATTTGACTTTAATAAGCAACAACATTAAACAAAAATTGTGAGTCAGATTGATTAAGTCGAGGCACACAGGAAGGCTGCAAGTGTCTAGCAAAATCTGGGAGAATTTTGAGCAACTCATCCATGCAAAGTATGAGGCCTTTCCACACACTCATACATTGCTGGTGGGACTGTGAATTGGTACAACCACTCTGAAAAGCAATATGGAGATTCCTTAGAAAACTTGGAACGGAACCACCTTATGACCCAGCTATCCCACTCCTGGGTCTATACCCAAAGGACTTAAAATCAGCATACTACAGGGACACAGCCACATCAATGTTTATAGCAGCACAATTCACAATAGCTAAACTGTGGAACCAACCTAGATGCCCTTCAGTAGATGAATGATTAAAGAAAATGTGGTATATACACACAATGGAATACTATTCAACAGTAAAAGAGAATAAAATCATGGCATTTGCGGATAAATGGATGGAGTTGGAGAATGTCATGCTAAATGAAGTAAGCCAATCCCTTAAAACCAAAACCCAAATGTCTTCTCTGATAAGTGGATACTGATCCATGATGGTGGGAGGGATGAAAAAAATAGAGAAACTTTGGGCAAAGGGGAGGGCAGGAAGGGGAGAGGGTATGGAGGCAGGAAAGATAGTGGAATGTGATGGACATCATTACCCTAGGTACATGTATGACTGCATATATGGTGTAATCCTTCATAGTGTAGAATCAGAGAAATGAAAAGTTGTGCTGCAATTGTGTATAATGAATCAAAATGCATTCTGCTGTCATATATACCTAATTAAAATGAATAAATAAATTTATCTAGCCGGGCACGGTGATGCATGCCTGTAATCCCAGCACTTGGGAGGCTGAGGCAGGAGGACCACGAGTTCAAAGCCAGTCTCAGCAATGGCGAGGCACTTAGCAACTCAGTGAGACCCTGTCTCTAATAAAATATAAAAAACAAAAAAAAGGGTTGGGGATGTGGCCCAGTGGTCGAGTGCCCCTGATTTCAATCCTTGGTACCAAAAAATAAATAAATAAATTTATTTTGTTTAAAAAAATGAGGCCTTAGCCGGGCGCGGTGGCGCACGCCTGTAATCCCAGCACTTTGGGAGGCTGAGGCAGGAGGATCGCGAGTTCAAAGGCCTTGGTGAGGCACTTAGCAACTCAGTGAGACCCTGTCTCTAATAAAAACCAAAAAAAGGGCTGGGGATGTGGCCCAGTGGGTGAGTGCCTCTGAGTTCAATCCCTGGTACCAAAAAAAAAAAAAAAAAAAAAAAAAAAAATGAGGCCTTTCCAAACTTGGCTGCACACATGTTGGAGCTCTCATTTTATGTAGCTGAAATGTTTTCTTTCAAACTTGGTTCATTTTAGTGTGTGTGTGTGTGTGTGTGTGTGTGTGTGCTTTGCACAACATTCCCTGAGGCACTTTTTTAAATGGATGAATGTCATGTTTTGAATTGTCATATAGTGAGACTCATTTGAGGCCTAGATAATGCTAGAGAAAAGTAATCAGTGGAATTTTATTTGAATCACAAGATTGCATGTAGTAGCAGCTGTTGATGTGGGTTAAATATATTTATTTAATTTCTAGTATGTATTTATTCTCATTATACTTGTTATGAATTCAAAATTGACCCCTCAAAAAATGATGAGTGAAAAAGAATGAAATGCATCATATGGGCTACAGGAGTAACAACAATTCTAGGAACACAACAAATGTTTTAGTTAGCTTTCTGTTGCTGTGACAAAATACCTCAGATGATCAATGTATAGGGAGGAAGTATTTATTTTGTCTCGTGGTTTTAGAGGCCTCAGTCCATAGTCACTTGGCCCCAGTGCCTTTGTGTCTGTGGCAAAGCAGGCAATCATAGTCACACCTAGTGGAGTAAAGCTGCTCACCTCATGGCAGCCAGGAAGGAGAGAGAGAGGGAGAGAGAGGAGGGGCCAGGGTCCCAATATCCCCTTCTAGGGCATGCTGCCAGTGACCTGATTTTTTTCCACAAAGCCTTACCTCTTACAGTTCCTCCAGCTTCCAAAAGCACCATCATCTGAGTCTTTGGGGGACACTTAAGATCCAAATCATAACACCAAGTGTTATATTTTAGATATAGGTGTACCCCAGAAGCTCATGTGTGAAACAATGCAAGAGGGTTCAGAGATGAAATGATTGGGTTACGAGAACCTTAACTAATCAGTGCATTAATCCCCTGATTGGAATTAACTGGGTGGTAACTGTAGGGAGATAGGATATAGATAGAGAGCTGGGTATATATACCCTTGGAATATATATTTTGTCCATGGTGAGAGGTTCTCTCTCTCTCTCTCTCTCTCTCTCTCTCTCTCTCTCTCTCTCTGCTTCCTGGTGCCACGTTCCCAGTTGCTTTCCTCCACCACACCCTTCTACCACGAGGGTTCACCTTGAGTCCCAAAGAATGGAGTCAGCCATCTACAAACTAATACCTCTTAAACCATGAGCCCCAGCTCCATTTTCACATTCATTTAAATTTTCCTCTTTTAAAATCGTTCTTGTCAGGTCTTTTAGTCACAGTGGCAAAAAAGCTGACTAAGACACCAAGTAATATTATATAAGGATGAAGAAACTTGAAGCTCAAGTTCATTTAGTATGTCATGGTTAGTGGAGAGTAAAATTAGGAGTTGGTGACTCATTTATACCTATTGTATGAAAAAAAAGAGACACCTTAACTTTACTGCATGATCATTTTCTCACTTTTCAAAAGCATTTAATTCCTGCCCAATTAAAAATGTTTCCAAAGCAAACCTATTTGGCCATTCCATGGACATTACACATTTGTTTATGAATCAATTATTGCAAATTACTTGTATGTGCTTCTCTTCATTATGTTAATTATGTGTATCATTACACTTTTTGTTTTGCTTGGCTGTATTTTAATGTCTAGCTAGTTAGGGACACTGACACTGAAAAAAAGATCTGGCACATGTTTGGAATGGACTATAACTCAAAATCAAATTTAAATAGTCTGTTTTGAGAACAGGAAAATTGTAACACTAAACAGAGACAAATTTATTTACTCAGCTAATACATGTTAATATCCATTGGCTTGGGTAAAGAAATTTACCAACAAATATATACATATATACCATGAAAGAATGTTGAGATAAAAATGACAGAAATGGAGGTAGAAAGGCATGGGCTACACTTAAAATGTGTTCTCCAAGATCATATTTCATTTTTAAGGGATAATATTGTCCTTTTTCTCTTTCACAAGTTTTATTCACTTACCCTCAACTGCCACTTCCACACTCATTCAAAACCAATAATTATAACAAAATAGAAGCAAGTGATACAGCTTATTTAACTGTATTCATCCTGAGATATGTGAACTACTTAGCTTAAGCTTTTTCTGCTGGTTGAATCTAATTAATAATTTGGGGCATTAACTAATTTTTCTATGAAAAGCCACACTGTGACCATAAGAATAAAATGAACTCACATTAAGAAGAGAGAAACAGACATATAGTAATAGGGTAGAGTTGGTTCAAAGCACTAAAAGCAGAAATATTTATGGATCACTCTTCTTCAGCCTTTTCTAGCCCAACAAATCCAAATAGTATCATGCCTTATGTTGCTTTCTTTCAGTTTACAGATGCTGAAAACTTTCATTTTAAGTTTCTATCTCCTAGAAGTGGGGCAGGGGGGAAAAGCTGGTTATTATTCCTAAACCCATTGAAATTGCATTTGTGGCATCAAAATGGATTTTTTTTAAAGCAGGATGTTGGATTGATAGTAAAGCAGCTGCTCTGCAACAAACGAAAGCAAAAATTAATAAGAGACCTTAGCAAAAGAAAGACTATTGGTTTTGCACACCCAGAGCAAATTGGCTGGATTTAGAAGAGCACACTTTGATCTTTTCCAGACTAATTACTGCTCTGTGGTTTGACTGTTTTGTGCATTAGTTGCCCTTCATACAAAACCGAAACTGCTATGGTACACAGCTGTAATACAAATGAAAATTTGACATTCAGTAAACAAAGCATGGCAAGGGTCATTCTTTCAGCACAATAACTGCATAATACAATTTTAGAATGCCTTTTGTATACCAAAAAAATGACACATTTTAAGGCAGTTTTGAACTCAGAGTAGGCAGTCAAGGCTGTTTGTAAAAGATAGAGAAACTGCTCCCAACTCTAATCTATAAATATAGATTGAAACAGTTTATTTCAACATTGTAAAAATGCTGAGGAATTTACATATTTAGATAAATCAATGTGTTCGTTTTTAGAAGATGGTTTTTCATTTGTCTATAAGGTTAATTGGGAGCAGATTTCCTAAGTAGCTGTTTGCAGTAGCAATAATGGTCTTTACTCACCAATATGATTTTGGATTTGCTCCTAGGAAGGAATTCAGATTATTTCATATAACTTTATATAATAGTATAAACACATTCTTTTTTCAGTGCTGGGGATTGAACACAAGACCTTACACATGCTATACAAGCACTCTACTACTGAAGTACAATCCACCTCCAAATATATTATTTTCCATTAAAATGCTATATTTATTTTTCTGAAAATATAATGAGTACATTTTTAACTACTACCAGTTAAATAATTATTTAAAGACCACCATAACTATTAAAGCATAAATCCTTTTATGCATAGGAAACAGTTATCCTTTCAAATAGCATGATTTTAAATAGTTTGCATAGTTCTTTCCCCCAATCCATGGTTTCTCTTTTTGCTATTTCATTTTCCCATAGTCAATTGCACTCCAAAATAGTAAATCAAAAATTCCAGAAATAAACAATTCAAGTTTTAGGTTGTGTTCCAATCTGAGTAGTATGATAATTTCATACCATCCTGCTCCATCCTGACCAAGAAGTGAATTAACCCTTTGTCCAGCATGTCCACACTGTATATCATACCCTCCTGTTAGTCAATTAGTAGCCATCTTGGTTTTCAGATCCACTGTCATGATTGGTAATGCTTGTGTTTGACTAATCTTTATTTTACTTAATAATGGTTTCAAAGTGCAAGAATAGTTATGTAAAGTAGGTGTTAGAGAATAAAATATGGAAGGACAAATTAGCTGTGTTGCTATTTGGCAATGCTGCAGACCATATATATATATATATATATATATATATATATATATATATATATATGTCTAATTTCAGGTTTGGGGCCTCTACAGGAGATCTTGAACATATCCCCTGTTATATTTTTATTTTTTTGGTGTTGTTTTTTGGTACCAGAGATTGAACCCAGGGGCACTTAATCACTGAGCCACATCTTTAGTTCTTTTTATTTTTTGAGTCAGGTTATCACTAAATTGCTTAGGGCCTTGTTAAGTTGCTGAGGCTGGCTTCAAACTTCCAATCCTCCTATCTCAACCTCCTGAGTCGCTAGGATTACAGGCATGCCCTCCCCACCCCCCCACACCCACCCCCAGCCTCCACACCCAGCTTCTGCTGTAATTCTAACATGGTTTTGACAATCACTCTAACAAACTGTAAAATAAGTTAACATCAAGTGATTAAAACATAGATCAAATACATTGGGAGGTTTTTATATTATAATATTTAATTCAGTTCACAATTTAACCATCTTACTCTTTGGATCTATACAGTGCCCCAATTTTTCCGAACGTGCACATTCATGCACCTTCAAATATACCTATACTTTAAAAGCTTAAAGGCTTACAACAATTCTACCATTTAATGCTGAAATATTTCACATGTGGAGAAATATTTGATCAAAAAAAAAAAAAAAAAAAAAGGATTTGTCAAAAACCCTCCCAGCTAGACTGGCGACACACACACACACACACACACACACACACACACACACGCATACACACACGCACAACACTTCATGCTTTATTTCTATCTCAAACTTTTGAAAAGAGGTGATTCAAAGAATACCAATGATATAGTTCATCTAATTATTCATTAGAAATTGGAGGGAAAAAAGTTTACCCAGGATTGATTGATGTTCATCAACCACAACCAAGTCAGTATATAATTGGGTGTTTAAGATTATAAATCCCAAACTTTCCCTTTCAACAGTTTTAAGAATACCACACATTACATGTTGAACACATTTTCTGTCATTATTTCTTTAATTTCTACATGAATCATATAAATTTCTGAACTTCAGTGCCTTGCCTTTTTGCTTTCAAAACTTAGCTGGATACATCTTTCACATACGCACAAAGCTGTTGTCTAAATGCCTGTTTTTATCTGTCTTATTTACCTTTACCCACCAGAGCAGCTCTCCCAAGGGAGCAGGGGAAATAGTTACCTATTCACAGAAAAAGACTTAAGAGTTCAGCACAATAGATTTTCACAACGTTTAGGGAGAGGCTCAGAGCTACAGTACTGTCATGTAGAAAGGTAGATAAATATATAGAGATTAAACCATAGGGGCTGGGACTGGGGCTCAGTGGTGGAGTGCTTACCTCACATATATGAGGCACTGGGTTTGATCCTCAGCACCACATAAAAATAAAGGCATTGTGTTCATCTACAACTAAAAAAAAAAAAAAAAAAAAAAAAAAAAACAGACCTCAGCCAAGTGGTTTGGAGAATAACAGAGAATCTATAAAGCTTTCTACTTCAGCAGCAATCAAAGCCAACCTCTGCAAATTAATCAGCCCACAAAACACCAAGAATGGAAAAACAAGAATATTGATTTAGGGAGGAGTAGCCTCTATTTTATTTTCCCATTAAAAATAATCCCAAAATGCTGTTCCAAATTGTGAATGTTTTCCCCCACGAAGTATAAAACAACATAGATTCCTTTTTGCTAATAATTGTAAAAAAAAAAAAAAAATCAGAATGACTCCATCAAACACTTTTGTTTTAATTTCCAGTTGGAGAGAAAATGGTACACTCTTCTAAAGCATTATTTGCCAAACATTTTTTTTTTTAGGGTGTTAGAACTTTGGGATTATAGTAATTCACTGATGACCCAGGTGAGTGCGTTTTCTTTCCAACAACCATTAATTATTTTGTTTCCTTTTTATTTGCTTTGGGGGGGGGGCAGGGGGAAGGTACCAGGGATTGAACTCAGGACCACTCAACCACTGAGCCATATCCCCAGCCCTATTTTGTATTTTATTTAGATACAGGGTCTCACTGAGTTGCTTAGTGCCTAACTTTTGCTGAGCCACCGGGCATGCATTTTGTCCTTAGTTCTGCCTTCAGATTTGCATACTATCTGCAAAGCAACACAGCATTAAGAAATATTTTTATTTTGCCTCTTCTTTTTCCAAATACCTGATTTCCACCTTACCTTACTCAAAAGTTAGAAAGAAATGTGTTCACTGAGGTAGAAGTTTTTACAAAAAAAAATCACAATTCTGGAAAACAGAAATTAGATTTTATTTCACAGTAGAAGCTTGTTTTCCATAACATTTTCTTAATGATCCTATAAAATAATAAAGAATTTTTTTCATGTACTGTACAATCAGTTTTGACCTTGTGATTAAAATGTCTCTTGTTAGATTCCAGACAGGGAGGACACAACATCTCTGAATTTCCACTCCCAACTCCCCAAAATGGTTAATATCCCAAGTTTGTGCTTTGGGGGTTATTACAGTCACAAGTTCTGTTTTAAATTAAACACCTAATTAAAAGGAAGCCATTCATAAATAGCAATGTGTACAAATCAGAATGGAATAATAGGGGCTCTACATATATCCCCTTTTCCCACAAGGCCCTTAGAACATTTTTTATGCCCAGGAAAAAGCTGAAATTTGTCAGTTAGCTCAATTACAAACACATCTTTGCTGAGTATGCAAATTGCTCGTCACTATCACAGCATGTTTTGGTATGAGGGAATAAAAGCAATTGTCATCTGCCTTCTAGAAATACCTCCTAAAGCAGAGTATTCTGATAGGTCATGTTGAGATTATTACCAACATTACCTTGCCTCCTTTTGGCAATGACCTAACTCCATCCAGACAAGGGGAAGGGAAAAAAGTCTTGACCTTTGGGTGAAATGTGAAATGTGAATGCTTTCAGGAAACCCCATAAAAAAATTACTCAATAAATAACAGGGCTTTTCACAATTCACAATAGCTAGATTGTGGAACCAACCCCAATGCCCATCAGCAAAATGAATGGATAGGGAAACTTTGGTATATATACACAATGGAACACTACTCAGCACTAAAAGATAATAAAATCATGGCATTTGCAGGTAAATAGATGGAGTTGGAGAAAATAATGCTAAGTGAAGTTAGCAAATCCCAAAAATCCAAAGGTCGAATGATCTCTTTTTTTTTCCATTTTTTTTAAATTTTTATTTATAGTAGTAGTATGTAGTATGTATTACAGTTCATACTACACATATAGAGCATCTTTTTACACAAAACAGTTTGTATACAAAGTATATTCGTAGCATTCAAGTCTTCAATTATGCATATAGAATAATGATATCCATCTATTCAACCACTCTTTCTTTTTTTTCCCCCTTCCCCCCTTGCTCCCTCCGAATGATCTCTTTGATATGAAGATACTAACTTATAAAGGCAAGGGAGTGGGGATGAGAGGAATGAAAGAACTTTAAATAGAACAAAGAGGGGGAAGGGTGAGGGGGCAAGGGGATAGGAATAATAGCAGACTGAGTTATCCATGATTACCCTAAAGACATGTATGAAGACACAATTGTTGTAAAAATACTTTATATAAAACCAGCAACTTGAGGGGCTGGGGTTGTGGCTCAGAGGTAGAGCACTTGCCTGTCATGTACGAGGCCCTGGGTTCGATCCTCAGCACCACATAAAAATAAATAAAATAAAGGTATTGCATCCAACTACAACTAAAAATTAAAAAAAAAAATTAAAAAAAAACCAGCAACTTGAAAAAAAATAATGTTATTTGGATAAAAGTGTGTCTTATGCACCATGCTTTTCTTCTGTTTAATTGTTTTCTTCTCTTTAATTAATCTTTTCTGTGTCCTCATATTTACTTTCCTTTGATGAAAATTCAGTTATCTTTTTTTTCCCAGTATGGCTACCTTGGTTTGAAGGAAAAATATTGACCTATGTGTCAAATAATCTTTCATTTTTATTATTAGTCTTAATTAAAGCCATTTAACCTGAAAAAAAAAAAAAAAAAAAACAGGGCTTTTAACTGCTCCCCAAACCATTTTTCTTCTTCTTGAGATTGGAGTTTACAAGGTACTTTCTAAAATAGTTTTAATGCTTGCTGATCGCTAAGAAGAATAAAGGCACAAATGGCCAAAGCTACATGGCAAGGTTGCTACCAAAGGCTTCACACCACCATGGTATCAATGCCTTCTTTTCATATCTCTGCATTCAAAACTTACATAAGATCTTAAATTTTCAGGATTCATCCAGAGCCAGGGCAGAAGACAACACATTCTTATCATTCCATCAAAAAGTGAAAGTTGTAGAACTCATGCCCTCTGGCCTTAGGAAAGTTATTTCACATTTCTCTTTCCCATCTGTAAGGTGGGGATAAAAGATAGCTTTGTGGAATAAAGCTTGACAAGAGTGAATAAAGGAAATTGTATCTTTAAATGATTTGAAGTCAGGTACAATTTAAGTTTTAAAAAAATACCTGTAACTCATTATGATCTTACATCCAAGCAAAGAGAATGGAATCTCTTTGTCTTTTCATCTGAATAAATTCAGTATCAATCATTCATTAAATATGCATACTTTGTTCTGTGATAAAAGTTGTATTGTCATCCAGGAGCTTATTATTTCAAATGAAAGATTATATGGCAAAGTACTTTGTAAAGCACAAAGTACCATACTAATAATCATAGTTAGAGGTATTAAGCACATACTCTGTACCAGGCAGTGTGAAACAAGTGTGCGTTTAAACCTCAGAGCAACTTTGGGAGATAGATGACATTATTCCCATTCTATAAATGATAAACTTCAGATTGGGAAACACTGAGTTGCTTGACTGTGTACACAACAAAGAAGGAAGAACCCAGAAAAGAAGACTAAATTGGTCTAAGCCAAACTCATTCAAATCATTCACACTACATTAAGTAAGGGGTTGTTATGATCGCAATGCTGCCTTTTCTCCATATTAGACTATGGGGGTTTTATAATAGTTGACAATTTATACTTCCAACAATGTACATGTTATTAACTTTGGAAAGTTGAACCATGGCATGTTTTCTTCATGAAAGTCTTTTTATAAATTGCTTTTCTTGTGCAGTACTTACTGTGGGAGGGGAGGAGCGTACTGGGGATTTAATCCAGGGGTGCTCTAACACTGACCTAGACACCAACCCTTTTTATTATATTTTGAGACAGGGTCTAAGTTGCCCAAACGGTATACAAATTGTGATCCTTCTGCCTTAGCCTCCCAAATAGCTGAAATTACAGGTGTGTGCCACCAAACCCAGCTAGTACTTATTTTTTAGAAAAAGAAGTAAATATCATACTCTGGAAGAAATTGCATCTGTTCTTATTTTGTGGTTTATGAGTACAATAAGTGCTGTATACACTGACCAATCACATCATTATTTGCTAACAGTTAGATTTGTAAATATTCAGTAACTGTAAGCTAGAAAATAAATTTTAATTAAATGAAAAAATATTTAGTATTAACATCTATGACACCAGAAAATATTGGATAATAGTGGCATTATATTTGTATTCAAATAAATATATATTTGCCAATTCTGCATATGAATTTTCTAATTCAGAAATTTTCTGGTATGAAAATAATAAGTACATAAACAAAATGGTCTTTATTAAATAATTTTACTAATTTATAACATTCCTATTTTTCAAACATTCATCTTAACATTTTTGGTGATGACAGCAAGAAATAAGCTCTACTCCTACTTTACAAAGGGTAAAATTGAGAGAAAGAGGGTGGTAACAGATTTTAAAACAAAATATTTAATTTCTTCTAAAATTGAAGTAGACAAAAAAATTGACCCAACTATTTAAGGATACTTCTAACTTTAAAAAAAAATTTATAAGAAAAAAATATCAAATACTCACCACAATTTATATTTTAGAGCATTGTAATTAAATTTGGAGCATGATATATAAAGAAAAAAAGGAGTAAAAATTCAACTAAAGTATTTTGTCCACTTTTTTGTCACTGTGACCAAGAGATCTGATGGGGCCTGGGGTTGTGGCGCAGCGGTAGAGCACTCGCCTAGCACGTGCACAGCCAGGGGTCCATCCTCAGCACAACGTAAAAATAGAGGCATTATGTACAATTAAAGCAAATAAATAAATATTTAAAAAGAGAGAGAGATCTGACAAGAACAACTTAAAGATACAAAAATTAATTTTGGCTCTTGGTTTCAGAGGTTCAGTCCGTGGTCAGTCAACTTCATAGTTTTGAGCCCAAGATGAGGCAGAACATCATGGTGGAAGGGCTTGGTGGAGGAAAGCAGCTCAGGACATGGCAACCAGGAAGCAGAGAGAGCACTCAGTAAGACAAAATATAAACCCCTGGTACACCTACATCCTCCATCCATACCCTACCTGCCTATAGTTACCACCCAGTTAATCTATACCAGTGGATTAATTCACTGATTAGATTACAACTCTCACAATGTAATCATTTCACCTCTGAAGATTTTTGCATTGTTTCACATGAGTTTTTGGAGGACACCTCCTATCTAAACCATAACATATAGTAAAACAGGTCTTGCTATAATAATGAACTGTGATAATTGAACATTTCATCACAATGCTGAGGAAACATTTTCTATTATCAAAATAGTTTCTCATTCTACCATTACAGTTACCCTGCAAAAACTTTTTAAAAGATTAGGACTTATGTTTTGAAGAAACTTGGTGTGAACTTTGCTAACAAGGATCCAAATAAGTTTTTAGATTACTCTTCCAAGAAATTGCAGTATTTCATGCAAAATGGTATCCACTTTACCACTAAGGTAATTTTTTACTCACCATGGAATGAAAATCTATATTCTGCTCTTCCTTGCATGTCTCTTTAAAACCTTAAACCAGAGGAATAAGTCACATTTTGGACCGTTTTCTTTTTTTAATCTTCTTCACTCTTCTATTCTGTTTCTAAAGGGATACTTAGTTTTAACTAGATTGCAATTTCATTTGAAAAGAATTGAACAGGTTTTCTAGAATGAGTTAAAGATTACCCATTGAGAGCATTTTTGGCAGCTACCTTTAAAGATGCAAGGTTCTGTAAAAAAAAATGGTATACCTAGATTTAATACAGATAATATTTGGTCTTTTGAGATAAAAATGATGTAATTGTGATATTGGCAGGAAAGATATGTAAGATGTACTTCTCACTTTTCTCTTTGGATAAGCACAATTTTTTTGTAGAATTTTATTATTTTAAGAATGATAAATACATTAGCAAATTTCTCATACAATGACAACAGAAACATCTAATTTTGTTTTTAATTTAAATGGTTAAATATACACAATACTATTTTGTGCTGTTTATAATTAGAATATGAAAATTAATGCATGTTTAAAAATTATTATCACTATGCAAAAGAAAAGAGTACTAGTCTCCAAGTTTAGTAAACAGACACTAAAACATGTATACATATACACACACACACATATATAGTATATATAAAGTATTGTATTGCCATGGTATGTTTTGTATATATAGTATATATTATATATAAATATATATATTATACAGTACATACACATATACACACAATGTTTATACATTGCATTTATGACTTGAAAAATAAAGTACTGAATATAATTTGCTGACAAAATTTAAGTTGCATTTTTATAGCTTACTATCAAAATAATTGCTTAAAAATATACACATAAGGGCTGGGATTGTGGCTCAGCGGTAGAGCGCTCACCTAGCACGTGCGCGGCCCAGGGTTAGATCCTCATCACCACGTAAACATAAATGCATTGCATTGTGTACAATTAAAGCAAATAAATAAACATTAAAATATATATATACACATACACATAGGCTAACTTGTTAAGTACATTTGAAATGCATGTTTGGAGATTTGGGGAGGATTGTTTCGTGGTTCAGGGGATGGAACCCAGAGCTTCATTCACACTAGGCAAGTGCTCTGCCAACAAGCAACACCCCCAGCCCTGTATTGTTTTTTAAATTATTTTCAATAATTCAATGAGTGTCATTCAAAATCTTCACTTACATATCTGAACTCTAATTCTAGAAAAAATTGAAAACCAACAAATAGAGATGTCAGTTGAGCCAAGGGCATTGCAGTCAGGGCTGACATGCAGAGACATTTCATAGCTGTCTTGAGAGCAACAAATCACCTGCCTCAATCAGTTGACTCTAACCAGAACTATCAGCTACATGCACTCATTATGAACCATAAATGTACATAATTGTCTTAAAAGAGAGAGAAAAAAAAAGGCAATGTCCACTGATTTCTATGTATACATTACCCTGTTTCA
Source organism: Tamias sibiricus (assembly GCA_025594165.1). Taxonomy (NCBI): domain Eukaryota; kingdom Metazoa; phylum Chordata; class Mammalia; order Rodentia; family Sciuridae; genus Tamias; species Tamias sibiricus. The sequence goes on from CM046659.1 coordinate 72,142,755, forward strand.
CCTTCAGATGCCTCCTTAATGCCTGCATTCTTAAATGTACAAAAGTGACCAATACAATTACTTTAGATTCTATACCAGCCTCCATAGAGTTTAACTGAAATTAGAGGCAATCAACTATCGAGGGCTAATGGATGAGAACAGATGCAGAACCTATTGCAAAAGAGGTTTATTTCACTCCCCTAGGGCTGAAATGCACATTGGTTCAGAAAGTTGTGGCGCAATCTTGGAGTGAGGACTCAGTCTCTGGACTAATTTTCTTTAACCTGCAGGTAGAAACTCGGGGTGGGTGTCCCCCTAAATTCTCATATCCCTGGAAGGCACATTTCATGCAGAATCTCTGCTATCCAAAATTTCCAGGGCTTCCCAAATCTACTCCTTCAGAAACATATTTTGCATCCTGAACTTTGAAATAAATGCATAGTATTTGCCTCAAAGGTAAAAAAAAAAAAAAAAAAAATGGTTAATGGTTTCACAGGGAAGAAACCTGAAGTGTCTAGAAGGCTCCTTTGTGTATGTACACAAACTTCATGGTATTACCAGAAACCCAACCAGTCTTGATACCACATCCATGTGCTTACCTTTAGAATTCTGTGACATACACACTACCTGCTGAGAATATGAAAGCAGAGAAGTCAGAGAGGATAATGAACTAATTTCAGGTGACTTCACAGTCTGTCAAAATGAACAACAGAAAGTGTTATTTAAATAACACTGAAAGAAGAAGGATTTTGAAATTTGTTGTTGGTCTAGAACACTTGTCTAACACTTGCTGGTACATAACCCAAAGAAAATTGCATAGTAACACTGCAGCATATCACTGCAAGGGAATCACTGGGGAAAAATGGCCTCATGACCCTCACTTTCTGTGTCTCCTAAACTAACATTTGACATACAAAAATTAGACCAAATATATATTCTGAAGATTTTTCATCCTTATCACAACCCATTTCTTGTTGAACAGTGAAGAAAAAATATAGTATCTTTCAAACAATAAAACCTTTACTGAGATATCAATAATATACAATGAACAGATTATATATAAATGGGCAATTTGGTAAGTTCTAACGTGTGAATGTTGCCATGCAACCACTGCAATCTTTCCTCATTCCCCTTTGTATTTTCTCCTCCTCTCTCCCCAGCTCTGCTTTCCCCCAATCCCAGGCAACCAATGATTGTACTGTGTCAATTTAGTTTGAATTTTCTAGAATTTTATATTAGTGGTACAATTTGTAGTTGGCTCTTTTCACTCAAGATAATTATTTTGAGTTTCATACATGTTGTTACATGTGTGATTCCTTTCTATTTCTTAGTAGTGTTCTACTGCATAGACAATTATTTTGAGTTTCATACATGTTGTTACATGTGTGATTCCTTCTATTTCTTAGTAGTGTTCTACTGCATAGATATAACCCAATTTCTTTTTTTTTTTTTTTTTTTTGGTACCGGGGATTGAACTCAGCGGCACTAGACCACTGGGCCACATCCCCAGCCCTTTTTTGTATTTTTATTAGAGACAGGGTCTCACTGAGTTGCTAAGTGCCTCGCCATTGCTGAGGCTGGCTTTGAACTCGCGATCCTCCTGCCTCAGCCTCCCAAAGTGCTGGGATTACAGGCGTGCGCCACCGCGCCCGGCTCCAATTTCTTTATCTGCTCACCTGTTAATGGATACCTAAGTTGTTTCAGGGGATCCACAGACTCCCTGAAGTCAATTTACAAATGCTAAACATCTCCCCTAAAAAAATCACTAGCCCATCAAGAATTAATAAATGGGATGGACTCAAACTAAAAATCTTCTCAGCAAAGGAAAATCAATAATGTGAAGAAAGAGCCTACAGAATGGGAGAAAATCTTTGCCACATGCACTTCAGATAGAGCATTGATCTCCAGGATATATAAAGAACTCAAAAAACTTAACACCAAAAAACAAATAACCCAATCAATAAATGGGCAAAGGAACTTAAAAGGCACTTTACAGAAGTAGAAATATGAATTGTCAACAAATATATGAAAAAATATTCAACATCTCTAGCAGTTAGAGAAATGCAAATTAAAACAACACCAAGATTTCCATCCCACTTCAGTTAGATAGGCAATTATCAAAAATATAGGTAACAATAAATGTATGGTACACTCATACCTTGCTAGTGGGACTGCAAATTGGTACAACCACTCTGAAAAGCAGTATGGAAATTCCTAAGAAAACTTGGAATGGAACTACCATTTGACCCAGCTATCCCACTCCTTGGTATATACCCAAAGGACTTAAAATCAGTATACTATAGTAATGCAGCCACATCAATGTTTACAGCAACTCAATTCACAATAGCCAAGCTATAGAACCAACCTAGGTGCCCTTCAATGGATGAATGGATAAAGAAAATCTGGTATATATACACAATGGAATATTACTTAGCCATAAAGAAGAACGAAATTATGATTTTCAGTTAAATGGATGGAACTGGAGAATATTATGCTAAGTGAAATACAACAATCCCAGTGAACCAAAGGCTGAATGACTTTTTCTGATACGCAGATGCTAATTCACAATTGGGGGCGGGGATAGTGGTATTTTGGTCTATACAGAGGGGAATGAGAGAAGGGGAGGAGGCAAGGAAGTAGGAATGATAGTAGAATGAATTGGACATTATTAACCCTATATGCATATATGATTACATGACCTGTGTAACTCTACACCATGTACAATAGACAAATGAGAAGTTATACTCCATCTATGTATGATGTGTCAAAATGCATTCTACTGTCATCTATAATTAAAACAATTAAAAATAATAAATTAAAAAAAGAAATTATGGCCTGGGGTTGTGGCTCAGCGGCAGAGCGCTCGCCTAGTACGTGTGTGGCCCGGGTTTGATCCTCCTCAGCACCATGTGAAAATAAAGGCATTGTGTACAACTAAAACAAATAAATAAGTATTTTTTAAAAAAAGAAAAATAAATTGTGAAAACAGAAATCCTTGCCCTGTTTTGTTTTTGTTGTTGTTGTTGTTTTGTTTTGTTTTGAGACAGGTTCTCATTAAGTTGCTGAGGCTGGCCTTGAACTTGCAATCCTCCTGCCTCAGCCTCTCAAGTAGCTGGGATTATAAGCAGGCACCACCACATCTGGGTCTTCACCTTGTTTTTGATGTTAGGGGAAGTACATTGAATCTTTGCCCATTAAGTATGATGTCAACTCTAGATTTTTCATAAATGCTTTTTATCAACTTGAGGAAGTTCTTTTCTGTTCTGAGTTTGCTGAAAGTTTTTATCAGAAATGGTTCTGGGTTCTGTCCATTGTTGTCTTTGCATCCAATGAGATGAGCATATGATTTTTCTCTTTAGTCTGTTAATATGATAATTTTCATTGGTTGATTTCCAAATGTTAAACCAATCTAAAACCTTAGTAATAAGCTCTGTTGGCCACAGTGTATCCTTTTTTAAATAATTTTTTAGATTTGATTTAACATTTTTTAGAACTTTTGCATATTATATTATGAGGGATATGAATCCATAATTTTCACCTCATATAATAACTTTGGCATCAGGGTAATGCTAGTCTTATAGTATAAATTGAAAAGCATTCCTTCCCCTTCAGCTTTCTGGAAGTATGATGTAGTATTGGTATTATTTTTTTCCTTAAATGTTTGGTAGACTTTACTAGGAAACTATCAGGATCTAGAAATTTCTTTGGAGTTTTTTTTTTTTTTTTTTTTTTTTTTTTTTGGTACTGGGGATTGAACTCAGGGGCACTCGACCACTGGGCCACATCCCCAGCCCTTTTTTTTGTATTTTATTAGAGACAGGGTCACTGAGTTGCTAAGTGCCTTGCCATTGCTGAGGCTTGCTTTGAACTTGCAATCCTCCTGCCTCAGCCTCCCAAGTGCTGGGATTACAGGCATGTACCACCACACCCAGCTTCTTTGGAGATTTTTAACTACATTGAAAATGAAGGGCAAAAATCACACCAGAGACAACCGTGCAGCCAAGAGATTTATTCACCAGCCTTTATGGCTGGTGGGAGGTGCAAGAAGTACAGGGAGAGAGGAGTCAGGGAGAGGGGAGTGTGCAAGCTCTGAACAGAAGGTCGGTGCCTGGTCGTGTCGGCTGTGGTCTCTGGAGCTGTCGGCTAAGGCAGCTGCTGTCGGGCTAGAGGATGGATCTGTCTGCTGGGGCAGCTGCCACTGGGCTGGAAATGGTGAGTCCAGGGCTGTTGCAGTGGCTGCCTCCTCTCAGCAGGAACAAGCTGTTGTGTCTGAGCTCCAGGCAGGCAGGAGCTTTAAGTAGGGATTTCTGGTGGGGGAGGTGTTTCAGAGCCACCTTTAATGCTATTGGCTCTTTTCCCAGGGAACAGGGTGACCTTTAAGCCGATTGGCTCCTGCCTGGGGAAAATGAAACCAGGTTGCTCTTCATGGAAATTTCCATGGGGGAGGTGGTCCATGGGCCCAAGCCTATCTATCAGAAAACACATTCCATTTATTTAATGCTTGTAGTACTACTTATATAATCCATTTCTCTTGAGTGAGCTTTCATAATTTATGCCTTTCAAGGAATTTGTCCATTTTGTCTAAGCTGTAAGATTAATTGGCATAAAGTTGTTCATAATAGTCCTTTATTATCCTTCCAATAGCTGAAGGACTTTTTAAAATGTGATTTAAATGTGATTTTCTCACATTTCTGATTTCAGCAATTTGTATCTTCACTTTTGCTTTTTGTTTTGTTTTATTGGTCACTCTGGCTAGAGGTTTATCACTGATCTCTTTAAAGAATCAGATTTCAAGGCTGGGGTTGTGACTCAGTGGTAGCATGCTTACCTAGCATGTGTAGGCACTGGGTTCAATTCTCAGCATCACATATAAATAAATAAAACAAAGGTCCATTGAAAACTTTTTTTAAAAAGTATTTTTTAAAAAAGAATCAGATTTCATTGATTATTCAACTGTTTTCATTAATTTTCATTTATTATTCCCTACTGTTTTTGTTTTCTCTTTTATTGACTTCTACACAGCTCTTTTTTTTTTTTTTTTTCATTGTCGATGGACCTTTATTTTATTAATTTATTTATATGTGGTGCTGAGAATTGAACACTGTGCCTCACACACTCTAGGCAAGTGCTCTACCAGTGAGCCACAACCCCAACCCCTCCACTCTGCTGTTAAATTCATTTTCTTCTACTTCCTTTAGGCATCATTTGTTCTTCTTTTTTATACTTTCCTAAGGTGAAAGTTGAAATCATTTATTTGAGATCTTTCTTCTTTTCTAATACAGGCATTTGGGGCTATAAACATCCCACTAAGTATTGCTTCAGCAATCATCTACAAGTTTGTTGTTGTTGTTGTTTTGTGACATTGGAGATTGAACCCAAGGGTGCTTTACCACTGGGGTACAGCACCAGCCTCTTTATTTTATTTTTTTTTTTTTTTTTTTTTTTTTTGAGGTACAATCTCACTGTTTCCCAGGCTGGCCTCCACCTCATGATCCTTCATCTCAGTTTTCCTAGTAGCTGAGATTACAGGTGTGCCTACAGCAGTAAGCTCATCTACAAGTTTTAATGTCTTTTCCTTTTAATTCAATTCAAAATACTTTCAAATTTAGGAATGTGGTTTTTATTTTCTAGGTGTTTAAGAATTTTTAAGAGGTCTTTTTGTTATTACTTTCTAGTCTAATTTTATTATGATCAGAAAACACGTCTTATGACTCAAATACCCTTAAACTTATTGAGACAGATTCTATGCCTCCAAATACAGTCCATCTGTATGCATTTGAAAAGAATGTGCATCCTGCTGGGTTAGGATTTAGTTCAGTGATAGAGTGCATGCTTAGCATGCATTAGGCCCTGGGTTTAATATCCAGCACCACATAAAGAAGAAAAAAAAAAATGTGTTCTGCTGCTGCCTTGGGATGGAGTTTTCTACAACTGTCAATTAGATCAAGTTGGTTAATACTTTTGCTTAAGTCTTTTATATCCTTGCTTATTTTTTGTCCAGTTGTTCTATCAATCATTGAGAGAAAAGTTTTTAAATCTCTGATTGTAAATGTGGATTTATCTAGTCCTTGTTATTCTACCAGTTTGTGTTTCATGTATTTTATATCTTTTATAAGGTACCTAAATGTTTTGGAATGTTATGTCCTCTGGATGAATTGACTCTTATTATCATGAAATTGTATTCTTTTTTTTTTTAATATTTATTTATTTACTTTAGTTGTACACAATGCAATGCATTTATGTTTACGTGGTGCTGAGGATCGAACCCGGGCCATGCACGTGCAAGGCGAGCGCTCTGCCGCTGAGCCACAATCCCAGCTCCATGAAATTGTATTCTTCATTCCTGCTAATAGTCATTGTTTTGAAATCTATTTTATTTGCTCTTAATAATCACACAAACTTTTATTTGATTAATATTAGCATGCACACACATACATATATTATACATTCATAATGTATGTTTGCACAAAATGTTTGCATAATATGCCAGCTATTGTATAGTTATATCAAATCTATACAAATTGATATAGGAAATTTGCATTGCTCCCTTTTTCTATTCTAAACAATGATATAATGAATGTCTCTCTATATATACTTATACCTTTGCCCTCTTGTCTGTATTATTGCCATACAATACATTTTTTTTAGTTGTAGGTGGACACAATACCTTTATTTCATTTTTTATGTGGTGCTGAGAATCAAACCCAGTGCCTCATGCACGCTAGGCGAGCGCTCTACCACTGAGCTACAACTCCAGCCCTATAATATATTTTTAACTGCAGGATTTCTGAGATAAAGGACATGTACATATTTAAGGCCTTTCATATTGTGAAACAGCCTTCCATACAGTTCATAATGATATTCATTTCCCCACACAGTATAAAAGAATGCCCAAATGCCCATTCTACTCACTCTCTACCAAAACATTTTGCAGATAGAATTACCCTTTCAGTTCTGTTGTTTTCACATAACTTAGTACTGTATACTCAATCTATACTCCAAGCTACCCAATTATTAGTTAGAAAACAATTCAAAAATCATCTCTTAAATTCCATTTCAGTAATCACAAGATAGAGTTTCCTGATGTCTCCTCCCTATCTCACATGTCCTCCAATAAGTATAGCCTTTTAACCTGTAATTTTACAGATTAAAATTGATTTGGGGGTGATTAGTAAAAACCAAATACAGATAAGTCCTAAACTAAAAAACACTAGGGTAAATATAATTAAAACCCCAGTTTCTTTTACAATGCTGAAAAGACAATTGTTACATGATAAAAATTTAAGTCAAGTGAATTAACTACCATATTGCAGAAAACATTGGAGTCAACTGTTGTTGAGGGCACAAGGATGGGTAAGCTATGTCCTCTCCATCTAGACCTACCATCTAATGAAAGAAACAGAAATCCAAATGAGTCTAAAAGTTGGCTTAAAAACAGTAGAATTAGGGCTGGGGTTGTGGCTCAGAGGCAGAGCGCTCGCCTCGAACGTGCGCGGCCCGGGTTCGATCCTCAGCACCACGTAAACATAAATGCATTGCATTGTGTACAACTAAAGTAAATAAATAAATATTTAAAAAAAACAGTAGAATTATAAGAATAAATCTAAGAAATGGTTTTCTGAGGAGGAAAAGTAAAAAATAGGTTGGTGGGTGGCTCAGTGGTAAGCATTTGTCTAATAGGCACAAGACTTTAGGTTCTATGCCAGGAACTACCAAAAAAAAAAAAAAAAAAGCTAAACAAGCCTCCAGCTAACCAACAACAACAAAAAGCAGATACATGGAGAAAGTAATGAATGAAATGGGGCTATAAACATGATTACAAAAATAAAAGTTTTTTCTTTATAAAACACCAGCTACATCCATGTATGCATGTATGTGTATATGTAACATATATTATATGTATTTATGTATTATATATAATGAGAGATTTAAAAAATAGTTTTAGTTGTAGATGGACACAATATCTTTATTTTATTTATTTTATTTTTATGTGGTGCTGAGGATTGAACTCAGTGCCTCACACATTCAAGGCAAGCACTCCACCACTGAGCCCAAGAGAGATTTATGAAGGGATTTTGTGAGAAAATAAAAACTATTAACATGAACTAAAAATACTCATTAAGGGCTGGGGTTGTGGCTCAGCAATAGAATGCTTGCCTAGCATGTGTGAGGCACTGGGTTCAATCCTCAGCACCACATAAAAAATGTATATAAATAAATAAAATAAAGTTTTAAAATACTCATTAAATCAGCAGTCATGAATAAAATGAGAAAAGTTATCAAAGTTATCAAAGAAAATAGAGAAGACTACAGACTTTATACAAAAAGCATAGTCTTAAATTCCATAGTTCTATTGTCCTTCCCACCTGGGTGCCTCATCCAATAACCCTCTGAGCTTTGTTGGAGAAAAAAAATCTCAGTCAAAAAGATGGAATCTACAATAGTTTTATGGTCATCAACCTTTAATGGACTCTCAGCTCTGAATGACAACTATAGAACTATGTTTCTAGTTGTGTTGCTTTCCTGTTCTCTACATCTCAGTAACAGAAATTTTCTCTATTCTTCTCAAACTTCTGATTTTTGCCCCCTCCTATTCTGCTAAATCACTCAGCAGGGAACCTGAGGCAATCATTCCTGCTTTTATGGAGAAACAAAAGACATCAAAAGGATTCCCTCAAATTCCTGTCACAAGAACAATAATACAAACCTATCTGTATGTGAATCTTCTTTTCTTTCTTCCTGTTTCAGAGGAAGAAGTAGCCTATTGCTTGTTCCTTCTCAAGTACCTTACTCTCAATGTTTCATCTCTGTCCTGTATCTTCATACTGTTCCTCTTACTGGTTCCTTCCTGGCAGCCTTCCAACATCTTCCCTTCTATGACTTCCCTCCCTTTTTACTCCCCTTCATATCCTCATCGCCCTTTCTTCCATAGCACACAATATTCTGACTACTGGTTCCAACCTGTCAAATTTATCCCTGGCGTCCATGTTGTTAAATCCAATTGATAACATTAGAATTCTTCTTCTGCTTGTCTCCTAGACAGTATTGATACTGTTGACAATATTCTCCTCAATGTTAACCTAATAAACAGGGTTTTTCTTTTCTGCTTAACTTATTTCTGTATGGATTGAATTTCCACTTTGCAATACAATCTGTAAAGGTATATTAGCATACTTATTTAACCAGAACCACAAGTTAAAAAAAAAATTAATCCTGTCAAGTCTCCTTCCCACCTCATGTCCCAGTTTCCCAATTTCTTTGACCAGAGGTCACATGCTACAAGTACCGTGTAAGTCTAGAGCTACACAGTGCTATCTTTCCCACCGAAACTAGATTCTTGCCAACATGAAGATTGCACAGAAGAAACAGAGTTGAAACATAGAGACAGGCAGGTTCTTGAGGACATTGTTTGAATGTGTGGTTCTATTTGACTCTGAGGTCCACTCAAGCTTTAAACTTTTCTAGTAATGAGGAAAATAAATTCTTTTTTTTTTTTTTTTCAAATCTAGTTTAAACTCAGTTTTGTGATTTGCATCTGAAACAGTCCTGGCTATTACTAAGGAAATCAATTTTAGAAATGTCTAAAACACAAAAGTAACAGGGCTACATGACCAATTGAATGTATAAAGTCAAATTTTCCAGGTGGAAATCTAGGTCTGGAGAGGATTGGATACGTTCCTGGCAAGAAGGAGTTTACATTTCTCAAGGTAGTGATTATGCACAAAAGGGCAAAGATCAGAAACAAGAATTTAAAAGTTGGTAATTTGATAAAATGGTCAAGAATAAGCCAAACGTCTTGAAATCAGATGCCAGGGGAAATCTTGGTCTTGAGTAAGCCTCAGGTTAGGAAACACATGGGTTTAGCTAAAGGAATCAGAACTTTCAATTGCCAAGAAAAAGTCAAGGATCCAGAAACAAAGAGACCAAAGTTACATTGGATAAACTGGAAGGTGACCAGATCTTGACAACAAAAACTGGTTAAAATTCATGTGAAATTGGAAGAAGGAGAGAGAGAGAGAGAGAGAGAGAGAGAGAGAGAGAGAGGGAGGGAGGGAGGGAGGGAGAACAAGAGAGAGAGAGCATGTGCGCAGAAGGAAGGAAAAATAGGTTAGGTGGAAAAATGCAATGATACTAGCAACCACAGACATAAAATTGCTTTAGAAAACAAGGACAGTTTATTCTTTGGCTTCCTTTCCAGCTGCTACTGAGGGAAGGTAGCACTGAGCACAAAGGATGGCATAAAAAGTAGTTGTCATTAGTGTTAGGTGACTCTGATATAATCAGTCTCATTAAGACCAGGGTAAGGGTCAGAAAACTAGATATACTGAGGTGTTCTTATTGTAAAAGATTAAAAGAAAAATAAAAAGCATAGAGAGATCAAAGAAAATTATTACAAAAAGATCATTTATATTCTGAAAAATAAAGATAAAGCAGGGAGGAGACATTGATGTTCAAATGGATATGGGCAAAAAGCCCACAGTCCTGTTAAACAGTGATGTTGTTCTTTTTTGAATAGGACAAAGAGAAAAGTCAAAGTACTGACACTGAGGATCTGGGTAATACAGGTGTCAAGTTAAAAGTAGGCACTTCTTACGTTAGAATCATTCAATACACAGTTTAAGTAATATTTCTCCAGACCACGTATGAGGCATGAATAACTGGTTCAGTTTTGGCTCTGTGTTGATTCAAACATCCTCTTTGATCTCTACACCATTCAGAATGAAACTGAAAAAACTTTACCAAAAAAGATGTATAACAATGTTGCCCCCAAAACCTGCCAGTCACTCATAAGATGAAGGACAGCTCAAGTATAAGGAACAGTCTGTTATTCACTCAAGGAACGGAGAAACAGTCTGTTATTCACTATGTATTTACTTCAATGGAGGCCATGTTGAACTTTTCAATTAGAAAACACATTTTATAATACTTAGGGAGATATAATTCAGTGGTAGAAGAGATTTTTTTCTAGGTGTTAAGTTTCCTAAAAATTCTTTGGGAGCCGGAATAAAGCTGCTTATGACTTCTCAGACTCTACCCATTCTCACTGTCAACCCATTCAAATAAGTATTAAAATGATCAGAAGTACCATAGATCATGAAAAAGCTAGTTTATTCTATTTTTAACTGAATTTTGTTTATTCTTATTTGTTCAAACCAAATAACCAGAGTTGATGAAATTAATAAAGATCAATATGCTCTCTTTTGAAATTAAAATATTCAAACCAAAAGGATAAAAAGGTATAACATTGCATCTTTTTTTTTAAAGTCACTTTTCTAAAGGCAGCCCTTGGTATTTCCATTTCCATGAAGACCAAATACATGTAAGTTTTTCTATTCTTCCCACTAGCTACAACTAAAAACCCTGGACATTATATATAAAACAAATATAAGAAGACTCTGAAAGGTGGAATAATAAGTCAGGCTAGCCTTTGAAGATATGGTGGTGAATTGTTTTTTTTCTTTTGTGTCTCACCTATGCCAAGGAGCTGAAGAAGCTGGCAATCCATAATTACCAGTGGATGCAGAAAAAAATATGTCCCAACAAAACATTGTTTTGTCTAGCCTCAGGACCAGGAAAAAAGTTACCCAGGAAGACAGAAAACTTTTTTTCAAATATTTTTATTGGTACATTAAAATTATGTATAATAGTAGGATTCATTATGTCCTATTTGTACATGTATATAACATAATTTGATCAATCTCATTCCCCAATATCTTCCCTTTTTCTCTCCTTCTCCCTCCCCCTAATCCATTTGTTCTACCATACTGACCAGATCTACTTATTTCTCTGATGATGATTATTACTTTAGTTAGTACATTATAATTATACATATAAGCAAGGTTCTTTATAGTATGTTCATACAGGGACATAGAATAATTTGGCAGACTTCTGTACCCCAGCACTTCCCCCTGCCATCCCATCATCCCTCCCCTCAATCTCCTTCCTCTGTTCTATTGGTCTCCCTTCTATTTTCATGAAATCCTTTTTTTAAAAGTTATTATTCTATTCCCTCCTTGTGTCTCCCTCCTCCCTCCAGTTTCCACATATAAGAGAAAACATTTGACCTAAGACAGGAAACTTTTAAACAACAACCACTCTGTACCACTTTACTCCAGTCAAACACCATAGAAAAAGTCTTAATCCTTCCCCCATACTACTAAAGGCTGAAGAGGGAGCCCAGATCTCCAATCTCAAGACAGTGACATTGAAATAGAGTTAAGAGAAGGCCCAGTGGAGAGACAGATCATTCACCATTGCCCAGTAGTAATGAGGTCATGCCCATCAGTGTACTATAGACCATGTAAGAAGCCCAAACTCCCACCCTGCCCAGCAGAAAGGTGAAGCCTCCCCAAACACAATTGTCAACAGAAGTCAAATAAGGAACCTAGACTTCTACCTTTACCTGGCAGAAATTGGACAGTGTCCCTCAATTTCCCTGCCAGAAGGGAGTATGTAACATAATATTTAAATGATCAGGTTTCATGCCAGGCGTGGTGGCACATGCCTGTAATCCCAGCACTTGGGAGGCTGAGGCAGGAGGATCACGAGTTCAAAAGCCAGCCTCAGCAATGGTGAGGCACTTAGCAATTCAGTGAGACCCTGTCTCTAATAAAATACAAAAAAGGGCTGGGGATGTGGCCCAGTGGTCGAGTGCCCCTGAGTTCAATCCCTGGTACCAAAAAATAAAAATAAATGATCAGGTTTCAATAGAAAATTCATTCATCATATATACCAGTAACTAATAAGAGCTCAGACTGAATGAAAAAAAAAAAAAAAGATGATCAATAGATGCAAACACTGAAATGACAGAAATGTTAGAATTATCTGACAAAGATTAAAACAGTTGAAATAAAAATGCTTCAAAGAGCAATTATAAAGACACTTGAAACAAATGAAAAAGAACTCATCAAAAAAGTTGATGATACAAAGAACCAAATGGAAATTCTAAAACTGGAAAATAACCAAAGTAAAAAGCTCAATAGATAGGGTCCTGTTTTGAAATCACTATGCCAATCTTTGTCTTTTAATTGGTATATTTTAACCATTTATATTTCATATAATTATTGATATGTAAGAGCTTAATTCTGCCATTTCGTTTTTTGTTTTTTAATTGTTCTCCCTGCTGTTCATTTTTCCATCTTAATTTCCTTGACTTCCTATAGTTTACTTGAACTATATTTTAACTACTTTTTTAGTTGTCAAAAGACCTTTATTTTATTTATTTATATGCAGTGCTGAGAATTGAACCCAGTGCCTTGCACATGCTAAGCAAGCATTTTATCACTGAGCTACAACTCCAGCCCCAACTTGAACTATTTTTAGGATTTCATTTGACTTAACTAGTGTTTTGAGTGTACCTCTTTGTATAAGCTTTCTACTGCTTGCTTAAGTACCACATTATATAACTTACCCAGTCTCCTGATTATGTCATTTTATCAGTTTGAATGAAGAGAAAATCTTACCTCCCTTATGTTCTTTTACTCTCCCCCACTTGTAATTGTCTTAAATGTCTTCTCTATGTATATTTAGAACAACCTTTAACAATGTTTTAATTTTTGCTTTAACCATTGAGCATAATTTAGAACACTCAAGAGAAGGAAGGCCTTTTATTTCCCCATGTATTTGTATTTCTCCCACATGTTTTTGTTCTTCCTAATGTTCCAAGGTCTTTCTTTGATCATTTTCTTTCCATTTAGAAAACTTGCTTTAGCTTTTTTTTTTTTTTTTTTTTTTTTTTTTTGTATGTCTACTGGGAACAAATTTTCTTAGCTTTCCTACATCTGAAAGCATTTTAATTTCCCCTTCATTCTTGAAAATTATTTTCACTGGGCAACAGTTATTCTAGGTTGACATTTTATTTCAACAATTGAAAACTGTACTATTTCCTTGTCTTCCATGGTTTCTAGTGAGAAATTTACTATTTTTCCAATAGTTTTTCCCTTGCCCCAGTAGGTAATGCATCATTTTTATGCATCATTTTTCTCTAGATCCTCTCATATTTTTGTCTTTGGCTTTCAGAATTTTACTTATAGGCTGGGTGCATTGGTACACACTTGTAATCTCAGCTACTCATCCTTCCTTTTCCATGAAAGACAGTCCTATTTTCAGGCAGAAGGATCACAAGTTCAAACCCAGTCTCTGCAACTTGGTGAAATCTCTAGCAACTTAGCTAGACGCTATCTCAGAAAAAAAAAAAAAAAAAAAGACTGGGGATGTAGTTCAGTGGTAAAGTAACCTTGAAGTCAGTCACCAGTACAAAAAACAATTAATTATTATAATGTGTCTTGGCATGGCTTTCTTTGGGTTTAAACTGTTTCTTTGTTGAAACTTATCTGGCTTCTTTCATTTGTAGGTTTAGATCTCATGCCAGTCTGGAGATGTTTAGAAACATAATTTCTTTTAGTTCTTGTTCAGCCCATGCTCTCTTCCTTGTTTCTGGGACTCTGTTAAAAACTCCATAAAGAGTATGAATGATAAGCTACAGAACAGGAGGAAGTATTTAAGCCACATGTTTAACAAGGAACTAGTAAATATCTAGCATATATATTAAAAATTTGAAAATTGAACAGTAAAAAATTAAGCAATCCAATTATAAAATGAGCAAAGCACATGAAGAGACATTTTATAAATCTTGCATAAGCCCATGAAAATATTGTTTGGTATCATCAATCAGTAAGAAAATGCATATTAAAACCACAAGGTAGCCAGGCGAGGTGGCTCACGCCTGTAATCCCAGCACTTTGGGAGGCTGAAGCAGGAGGATCGCAAGTTCAAAGCCACCTCAGCAATGGCAAGGCACTTAGCAACTTAGTGAGACCCTGTCTTTAAATAAAGTACAAAAAAGGGCTGGGGATCTGACCCAGTGGTGGAGTGCCCCTGAGTTCAATCACTGGTACCAAAAAAAAAAAAAAAAAAAAAAAAAAAAACCACAAGGTATCACTCTGTGCCCAATGGCTTACATAAAAAACAGAAATTATTTATATCCTGCTACTTTGCTGAATTCATTTACTAGTTCTAAAAGTTTTCTGGTGGAATTTTTTTGGGTCTTCTAGTTATAGAATCATATTGTCAGCAAATAGTGCTAATTTGTGTTCTTCTATCCCAATCCTCGGTCTATACCCAAAAGACTTAAAATCAGCATACTACAGGGACACAGCCACATCAGTGTTTATAGCAGCACAATTCACAATAGCTAAACTGTGGAACCAACCTAGATGCCCTTCAGTAGATGAATGGTTAAGGAAAATGTGGTATATATACACAATGGAGTATTACTCAGCAATAAAAGAGAATAAAATCATGGCATTTGCAAGTAAATGAATGGACTTGGAGAATATAATGTTAAGTGAAGTTAGGCACTCCCCCCAAACCAAATGCTGAATGTTTTCTCTGATACGAGGAGGCTGATTCATAGTGGGGTTGGGAGGGGGAGCATGGGAGGATTAGACAAACTCTAGATAGGGCAAAGGAGTGAGCGGGGGCACGAAAAGATGGTGGAATGAGATGGACATCATTACCCTAAGTACATGTATGAATACACGAATGGTGTGAATATACTTTGTATACAGAGTTATGAAAAATTGTGCTCTATATGTGTAATAAGAATTATAATGCATTCTGATGTCATATATAACAAATTAGAATAAAAAAATAAGTAAGTAAGCCGGGCGCGGTGGCACACGCCTGTAATCCCAGCACTTTGGGAGGCTGAGGCAGGAGGATCAAGAGTTCAAAGCCAGCCTCAGCAATGGCGAGGCACTTAGCAACTCAGTGAGACCCTGTCTCTAAATAAAATACAAAAAAGGGCTGGGGATGTGGCCCAGTGGTCAACTGCCCCTGAGTTCAATCCCTGGTACCAAAAAAAAAAAAAAAAAAAAAAAAAAAAGTAAGTAAATAAATAAAAAGAAATTATTAAAAAGTACAAAAAAAAAAAAAAAAAAAAAAAAAAACAACCCAGAAATGACACCAAGTAAAATGTGAAGAAACTGGATCACTCATACCTTGCTAGTGAAAGTGTAAAATACTACAGCCACTTGAAATACACTTGGGAAATTTACTTAAAAGTTGAACATGCAGCTATCATACAACCCAGGAATTGTACTGCTGGGCAGTTATCACAGAGAAACAAAGACTTATATTCACAGAAAAATATGCACATGAAGATTTATAGTGACTTAATTCACAGTAACTAATGAAAGAATGATTTTTAAAAACTGTTACATATCAGTACCATAGAACACTACTTAGCCATAATAAAAGAAACAAACCATTGATAAAACATTTTGGTGAATATCTGGAGAGTTGTACTGAGTGAAAAAGGCCAGTTCCAAAAAGTTAACACGTTTGATTCCTCTTATACGATATTCTTGAAATGATAAAATTATAATTATGGAAAACAGATTAGTGGTTGCCAAAGGCAAAGGAGGAGATAAGGTTGAAAGACAAGAGGGTGAGGCTATAAAAGGACAATCTGAGTGATCTTTGTGGTGGTAGAAATGTCAGAATCCTGGTTGTGATACTGTACAGATGCTCCTGACTCACATGGAGTTTTCTCCTGATTAACCTAAGTTAAAAATGCATTTAATTATACCTAATCTATCAAGCATCATAGCTTAGCCTAGCCTACCTTAAACATACTCAGAATACTTACATTAACACAAAAAATCACCTAATATAGATCCTATTTTAAAATAAAATGTTGACTATCTCATATATACACAAAGATGTACGGTTTGCAGACATGATGAGATGTGAATAACACGAAGCACAATATCCAAAAAACACTGGAAACACAGTGTTTTAGAGTGTCCGTTTGCCCTCATGATCACATGGCTGATTAGGAGCTAAAGCTTGTGGCAGCTACCCAGCATCATTAAAGAGGATTGTACCACAGATCACCAGCCCAAGAAAAGGTAAAAATTCAAACTTTAAGCATAGTTTTGGGCTGGGGTGTAGCTCAGTAGTAGGGCACTTTCCTAGCAGGTACAAGGCCCTGTGTTTGATCTCCAGCACCACAAAAATAAGTAAAATAAATAAAGTACAGTTTCTACTGAATTTGTTTTGCTTTTGTACCACAATAAAGTTGAAAATCATAAGTTCGACCATCGTACTTCAGAGATCACCTGTACTACAGTTTTGCATAATGTTAACTATTGGTCAAAACTGAGCAAAGGATACATGGGATCTCTAAGTACAACTTGCCATATACAGTTCTCAATCTAGGGAGACAAGTTATCTGCCCTGTACACATCTAACATACCATTTGTGGGACATTTGCATCAATAGAGATATGGATACACTTGTTCAAAAGAGAAAAATGGGAGACACATGGAAACGACCAGTCCACAGCAATTCTGAAATCCAGTAGAGCAAATGTTGGAAATTCCTTGATCAAGAGTCAATCCTACCCCTGCCAGGGAATAACTCTCAACTCTTATCTCAGAACTCTAGCAAGTTTGCTTTGCCTTCAGATCCATCCTTCCTTTTCCATGAAAGACAGTCCTATTTTCAGTTACCTCAGATTGCTTCCTATCACAGAAATTGGGGTCCAAAGACCTTTTTTCTTTTGTACTGTCTCTTTTTCAGTACAAGATGGTGGTGTTTCTTAAACGTTTTTTGTGAGTCTTCTTCCACGTTTAGTGCAGTTCATTTTATTAGACAAAAGCCAAACCCACAAATCTCTGAAGTTAAGCCCTTTCTACCTTGGATCTTTGCTGAGACTGCTGAGGTACCAAACCCTTATAAGTTCCTTAGAATAGTTCTGTAGAACTTCTTTTCATCATTCTTAACCACAAATTTGACACTCAGTCCTATGGAGACCTTAACCAAGAATTTGACACTCATAACTATGGTTTATTGGTAGTGCCCTGGATTTGACCTTTGCTCAGAGCCATTTCTTAATTTTCAGTACCATTTGATTTTGGACGCCTGTGCACAAAGAATGCTCATTGCTACTAGGATGATCATTGTTTTTAGGACTGTCCAGTAGGCAAAACTAAGAAATATATTCCAATACCTAATGATACATAATGATGTATACATAATGATAATTCCAATTACAAGTCAGGCTTTTATGTAACCTGTTTTTATTATATCTGTATTTCTTTTCTTCCATATGACAATTTTAAAGTTTTCAAGGGATGATAGAATTAGTATATCTCATAATTATTCACTTGTTGTATCTCATACTATAGAAAAGTCTTTGCCGGAGTCCAGCTCCAGAAAGTTGGGGGGTGAAGACGTCGATGAAAATGTGAGAGATAAACCACGCAGCACACAAGTCTGGAGGCTTAACTCTGACTTTACTTCTTTTACCCGAGTTTTTATAGCCCAGACAGCACAGTCTTTTACGTTACAGCTTTTGAGGTTACATTAAAGAATTTCAGAGTTATACATTATGAAGGAAACAAGTTACATTAAAGAATTTCAGGGTTATACATTCTGAGGGAAACAGGATATTGTTCTAAGTACATATTACTGATTAAACTTATCTAAAGATGTAAAAAAGGCATATATTGATCAATCTTAAATATCAAGAACAAAAACATGTTTTTACCTAAAACTATTTTTACAGCCCTTTAAGATCACTCACAATGTCCCACACCTTGATTGCCCTAATATATCATAGCTAAACTAAACCTTGACTGAACTCACTATTGTTTCTTATAATAACTTTGTTCTGAACTAGAAAGAAGGAAGCATAGCTATTTTTAAAAGTTAAGCTAACAGGTACTTTTCCTTTGATCAGGTATTAGATCTAAGGGGTCTCTACCATGGAAAACTTATATCAATATATCTTAAACTAATATCTTTTTTTTTTTTTTTTTTTTTTTTTTTTTTTTTTTTTTTGGTACCAGGGATTGAACTCAGGGGCACTTGACCACTGGGCCACATCCCCAGCCCTTTTTTGTATTTTTATTAGAAGCAGGGTCTCACTGAATTACTAAGTGCCTCGCCATTGCTGAGGCTGGCTTTGAACTCGCGATCCTCCTGCCTCAGCCTCCCAAAGTGCTGGGATTACAGGCGTGCGCCATCGCGCCCGGCTTAACTTAAACTAATATCTTAAACTTACCTAAGATAAAAGAATCCTTATCAATCACAAGAAAGCCTTATAACTATAACTTAAAACCTTATAACTATAACTTAGAAAAGTCTGAACTATGGGGCACAGCAAGAGCCACAAGTTTAATCATTACTTACAAGCCTAATGTCTAATTATAAACCTGTTTTACTCATGTACTAAAGAATTTGCTATAGAGTTCCTGGCTCAGACTCCACAGTGTAAATTTGTGTGGTCAGATTTATGTTTAATAGCTAACTTATGAGCCCCTAGTGGTCACACAGAGACACAGTAAGAATAGGGAGATAGAGTAAACCATCGCGGTGCCATTTTTGTCTTACATCGTTCCTAGAAGAGAAAGAGATGCCTTGCTTTCTCTCCCTATTATTTCAGACAAGGAGCCTTGCTCACTTGTCCCAAGGAAGATGTGACAAGTCTTCAAATATTAATACTAACACTAACACTAATATTATTACTTAAAACATTTTTAAAATCCATATGCTCTCCCTATTCCTAAATTGTGCTATATTTACTTATCAGAGCTATGACACACTGCATTCCCTACCTCTTAACCAGTGATATGCTGTAGCCAGCTCATATCAGCTCAGGAGAGTCAATTGTTAAATTTTTTTAATTTTTATTTATTTGTTTTAGTTGCACACAATGCCTTTATTCTTACGTGGTGCTGAGGATTGAACCCAGGCCATACACATGCTAGGCGAGCGCTCTGCCACCGCTGAGCCACAACCCCAGCCCCAATTGTTAAATTTTCAGGAATTTTATAAGCTTGTTGAACACATCCATTATTAAAATTAAATTATGTAAACTTATAATCAGGTTATATCAAAGGCATAGTTTTAAAAATACCCAAATTCATCATTTCTTAATTATTTTATTACATATTATTAGTAGTATACTTTTAAGGCTATTTACATCTATTATATTAGATGGTATGAATACTATATTCATATAGAGTGGTATGGCAATGCACATATCTTCTTAACACCACATTAAGTGATATTGTGTTGGTAACCCGAAGTAATCCATGGTAGAAATATTTACACCATAGGAATCAGCAAATGTTACAAATAAGGATTTGATTTACAGTTTTAACATAAACAAAAATATCAACGAACATTCATATCAAAAGGAATTTCATTTATCAATGACATGAGTGACTTCTTTGCTAGATCAGATAATAGTCATGCATTTATTCATAATCTCTTTTTTTACACTATTGTTGAAGTGATTGTTTTAAAAAGTGGTATGAATTTTGCAACAAATAGCATTTCACACTAAAGTTATAGGTACAGATTGAAAATCAAAGTATGTTAACTTAAAATCTGTTATTTCTAAAACAACATGGAGCCATTCTTTTCCATCCATTAGTCTTAGATATAGAGCTAACAATATATTCAATGCTCACCATTACTTTTTCTTTTAGATGTTGGACCTTTATTTTATTCATTTATTTATATGCAGTCCTGAGAATCCCCAGTGCCTCTCACATGCTACGCAAATGCTCTACCACTGAGCCACAACCCTAGCCTCTCACAAGTTCTTATCTTAATGTCTCTCTAGTCATTTTGGTTGCCTGAAGTTCATTCTTTCATAGGTAGCATTCATTCAAATAATGTTCTCTGAATTTTTATTTGTTAGCAACAATTTATGCTTTTTATCTCTACAAGTCAGTTTTGCAGAATATAAAATCCTTGCCTCACAATTTCTTTCCTTGAGTGTTTTTCAATCTTTATTTGACCATTAGATATTTTAAATAAATAAAACTTAAGTAAATTTACCTTTCGGTAAATCCTTTACTATCTCACAGGCTCTTCAACATTTTTGTGAAGACTGTTAAAAATAATTTTGTAGCATTCTTTTTTTGGAAGATGGGTATAGATTGAACTCAGGGGCACTCTACCACTGAGCCACCTACCCAAACCCATTTTGTATTTTCTTTAGAGAAAGGGTCTCACTGAGTTGCTTAGCACCTCGCTTTTGCTGAGACTGGCTTTGAACTCATGATCCTCCTGCCTCAGCTTCCTCAGCTGCTGGGATTACAGTCATGAGCCACCGTGCCTGGCTTGCAGCATTATTATTTACAAAAAGAAAATATGTGCAGGTACCTAGCCAGCAATACTATTGGAAGTAGTCTTTTCAACTAGAGTTTATAAATTCTGCTTAGTATTTTACCTCTTCATCATTTGGTATGATATAAGGAAGTAAATATGGCTGGCACCAATCTCTGAACAAAAAGTGACTCCTCATAGCAAAACATGAGTCAAGGATGTGAATGCAACTAACCTACTTGGAAAATGAAGGCAGAGAATTGGGAAATCAAGACAAAGATGTAAACCAACATGGTCCTGTTATGCATTGCTAGAGTGAGGATAAATTGGAACAGTCAGTTTGTAAAATAATTTGGATTTATCTTGTGAAGATAAGCATCAGTATACCCAATGTATACAGAAATTCCATTCCTAACTTTATGACCAAGTGGAGATCTTGCATTTGAATATTAAGAAATACATATAACACTGATCTTTTTTTAAATTTGTTCTTTTTAGATGTACATGACAATAGGGTGTATTTTGACATACACACATGGAGTATAACTTATTCTGATTAGGATCCTATTCATATGGATGTACATGGAATTTCACTTGTGGTGTATTCATATGTGAACAAAGGAAAGTTATGTCTGATTCATTCTACTCTCTTTCTTATTCTCATCCCCCCTTCCCTTCCCTTCATTTCCCTTTGTCTAATCCAACAAACTTCTGTTCTTCCCTTCCCTACCCCCTTATTGTCTGATAGCATTTGCATATGAACATTCCACCTTTGGTTTTTTGGAATTGGCTTATTTCACTTAGCTTGATAGTCTCCAGTTCCATCCATTTACCGGCAAATGCCATAATTACATTCTTCTTTATGGCTGAGCAATATTCCATTATGTATATATACCACATTTTCTTTATCCATTCATCCATTGAAGGGCACCTAAGTTGGTTCCATAACTTGGCTAGTGTGAAATGAACTGCTATAAACATTGATGTGGCTGCATCACTATAGTATGCTGATTTTAAGTCCTTTGGGTATATATCAAGGAGTGAGTGATCTTAATGGGTCAAATGGTAGTTCCATTCCAAGTTTTCTTAGGAATTTCCATACTGCTTTCCAGAGTGGTTGTGCCAATTTGCAGTCCCACATGCAATGTAAGAGTGTACCTATTTCCCCACATCCTTGCCAACATTTATTGTTACCTGTATTTTTGATAATTACCATTCTTACTGAAGTGAGATGGAAATCTGAGTGTAGTTTTCATTTGCATTTCTCTAATTGCTAGAGATGTTGAATATTTTTTCATATATTTGTTGACAATTCATATTTCTACTTCTGTAAAGTGCCTATTCGGTTCCTTTGCCCATTTACTGATTGGGTGGTTGTTGTTGTTGTTATTATTATTATTATTATTATTATTATTATTTTGGTGTTAAGTTTTTTGAGTTCTTTATATATCCTGGAGATTAATGCTCTATCTGAGGTGCAGATGGCAGAGATTTTCTCCCATTCTGTAGGCTCTCTCTTCATGTTCTTAATTGTTCCCTTTGCTGTGAAGAAGCTTTTTAGGTTGATATAATCCCATTTATTGATTCTTGATTTTACTTCTTGCACTTTAGGAGTCTTATTGAGCAAGTCAGTTGCTAAGCCAACATGATGGAGATTTGGGCCTACATTTTCTTCTAGTAGATACAGGGTCTCTGATCTAATGCTTATGTCCTTGATCCACTTTGAGTTTTGTTCAGGGTAAGAGATACAAGTTAAATTTCATTCTGCTGCATATGGATTTCCAGTTTTCCCAGCACCATTTGTTGAAGAGGATAAACACTGATCTTAATAACAAAATCTGGAGATGCCCTAAATGTTTATAAGCAAAGGAATAGATAAAGTATTTATAACAGTAAAACAATTAACTATAGCTACATGCAACAATATGTATTAATCTTAGCACTAATGTAGAAGGGTAAGAAAGCAAGACTTAGACTATAAAACTATTTTTTTTGAAACTTTGAAAATAAAAAAGTATACATATGTGTGTATAAAGAGGTACAAGTAGCTGGGCGCGGTGGCGCACGCCTGTAATCCCAGCACTTTGGGAGGCTGAGGCAGGAGGATCGCGAGTTCAAAGCCAGCCTCAGCAATGGCGAGGCACTTAGCAACTCAGTGAGACCCTGTCTCTAATAAAATACAAAAAGGGGCTGGGGATGTGGCCTAGTGGTCCAGTGCCGCTGAGTTCAATCCCCGGTACCGAAAAAAAAAAAAAAGGAGAATAAACAAAATTTGTTGAATAGTTTCCTCCTGGTAGAAGGGTGGTTTGGATAGACAGAGTGGAAAGGAAAATAAAAACAGAACTCTTCCACAGGAAGCCTACACACCACCACTGATGCCTCCATCGTGTCTCTAGTGATCCCTGAGATATTCTAACACATTTTGCAAGTAGTTAACACTAACATAAATGGCCAAAGGGAAGGAGTCTTTGCCACCACTGTCATAAAACATGTGGAACAAAGATATGTTTATGTGGTATTAAGTAAAGCAGGCCTGAGAGAGCAGGAGAACTCACCAAGGACAAGATAGAAAACATAATCACCAGTATGTAGAATCTTACACCAGAATGATGCTTGAACAGACAGAAGGATGTAAAGGATGTAAAACACAGACAGGCTCCATGAAAACCTGGAACAACTGAAGATTCCAGCCCAAAAAGAGCTGTGCCATTTCTAGAGACTTCTTGTCTGAGGCCAGCACACAAAGACCACTGGCCACCATGGCTATATCATTAGCAAGTCAAAGTAGAAAAAGGCCTCTTCTGCTAATAGTTGAGAGAGAGAGAGAGAGAGAGAGAGAGAGAGAGAGATTAACAATGAAAAAGAGAGAGGAAGGGAAGGAGGAGGGATTAGAATAAGTTATTGGTAATTTTCTAGTTCTTGAATTTAAAGATAATTTCCTTTAAACTTATTATGTTGTGAATAAATAAAATCAAAAGGATCATGTATAAGCCAAGCATGATGGAGCAACTCAGGAGACTGAGGCCAGAGGAACCCAAGTTTGAGGCCATCCTGGCAGCTTAGCAAGACACTGTCTCAATGCAACCACATCAATGTTTATAGCAGCTCAATTCATAATAGCCAAGCTATGGAACCAACAGATGAATGGATAAAGAAATTGTGGTATATATACACAATGGAATATTACTTAGCTATAAAGAAGAATGATATTGCAGCAAAAGAATGAAATCATGTTCTCTCTGATATGTGGATGCTAAACCACAACAAGGGAGAGTGGGGAGGGAAGAATAGAAGTTAACTGGATTAGACAAAGGGGAATGAAGTGGGGTATGGGAATAGGAAAGACAGTGGAATTAATTGGACATAAATTTCCTATCATGGTATATGAATACATGACCAGAGTAACTCCACAATCACAAGAATAGGATCCTAATTAGAATAAATTATACTCCATGTATGTACAATAGGTCAAAATACACTATACTGTCATGTATACCTAAAAAAACAACAACAACAAAAGGAAAGACCCTGTCCCAAAGTATAAAGGGTTGTGGATGTAGTTCAGTGGTAAAACATCTTTGAGTTCAACCCCCAGTACCACAAAAAAAAAAAAAAGAAGAAGAAGGAAGAAAGGACTTCATATGTATCAGTTATAATGATAGCATATTTGAATCAAGATTTTAAGCAGTTCAATTTTTGTAAAAAATAAACAAATTCAACAATGTAAGCTATATGTGTATGGATTATTTTTATATGTCCCAGGCCCAAATAAAACTTGTCATTAGGCAAACATACATAAATATTAAAGTATTTTAAATTTTTTTATAAATTTGTTTTTCTACATTTATTTTAAAATTACACATATATAACACACACACATACATATATACATACCATAAGTTACATGGGTAAATATTGTTTGAAAGGCTTTTGTGTGGGGCTGGGGATGTAGTTCAGTGGTAGAGTGCTTGCCTACCATGTATGAGACCCTGGGTTCAATTCTTAGTACCATAAGAAAAAATACAAATAAATAAAACAGAATTTAACCAAAAAACTACTTTTGTTTCAGATGTGTGTTTAATGTATGCCTGTTTGCATACATATGCATACTGTGCCGGTCAAAAAGTTTAAAAAACTGCCCTAGCTCACCCAGAAGTCTTCCTTGGCACCCATTGCTTCTCTCCAACTTCCATCTTTTCCATTTGGTGATAACTCCTCACTGGCAAAATTAGGCCATTATAAAATCACAAGCTTTTATTCTTGGGCTCCATTCAGGACTCTAAGGGAGAAATACTGTCAGTGGTGATGGAGTTGAAAGGAGCTGGAAGAGAAAATCCAGGGACCTTCCAGCCTCCCTCAGATTTCACTAAACAAGACCATCCTGGAAAGCCCAGGAGTTAGTAAATCTAGAGTGGAAGTTATTGGAGATCAAGAAATGTTAAAAAACATCTTTACTCTTAGGAAACAGTTTGAAGACAATAGTCTATACTCCTAGAAAACCAACATCGTGGAATTCTAACATATAAAAACCTCAAAGTGCCCTCTGCTGGCAGCCAATGTTAACTATCACTAGTCAGTAATGAACAAAATAATGCAGACTTTATTGGTACTTAACCAAGCTTCAAGCTGGTGCTTATATGTGGGAGTTGTGTTTTTATTTAATATTATATTCTCCAACTAACAAAATGGAATTGAAGCCCCATAAGTTCAGATAGATCTAAATTTCACATAATCCATAGTTAAAAGACATATGTGCTATAAGTTTTCAAACATTACACATAAAATAAATCTATATACTATTTGAAAATGAAATGCACTAGTAATTTTTAATTGTTGAGAATAACCATTACATTAAAAATAACCATTTAGGGGCTGGAGCTGTAGCTCAGTGACAGAACACTAGCCTAGCATGTGTGAGGCACTGGGTTCAACCCTTAGCACCACATAAAAATAAACAAATAAAATAAAGGCATGCTGTCCATTTACAACTACAAAAAATTTAAAAAAACATGTTAGAAATTATGTATCACAAACAGGTATTTTCTTGGGGGGAGAGGGTGGAGATGGGTATCAGAGATTGAACTCAGGAGCATTCAACTACTGAGCCATAGCCCCAGCCCAATTTTGTATTTTATTAGAGACAGCGCCTCACCATTGCTGAGGGTAGCTTTGAACTCTTCTATCCTCCTGTTTCAGCCTCCTGAGCCACTGGGGTTACAGGCGTGTGCCACCACGCCCAGCACAAACAGATATTTTCCTGGTCAAAACCAAATAAATCCGGCTGTCCTCTTTCAATCATTATTAAAAAAGTCTAAGGAAGCCGGGCGCGGTGGCGCACGCCTGTAATCCCAGCACTTTGGGAGGCTGAGACAGGAGGATCGCGAGTTCAAAGCCAGCCTCAGCAATGGCGAGGCACTTAGCAACTCAGTGAGACCCTGTCTCTAATAAAATACAAAAAAGGGCTGGGGATGTGGCCCAGTGGTCGAGTGCCCCTGAGTTCAATCCCCGGTACCACAAAAAAAAAAAAAAAAGTCTAAGGAAAGGGGAAGGAAAGGATAAGATTACATAAAGAACCAATCAAATACAAATTAATAGACAAGGAAAAGGAAATGTAGTAGAGGAAGGAGAAGGGGGAGAAAAAACAGGGGATCATGAATCAAAATCGATTTCCATGCATGTATGAGTTTTTTGAGATGAACCCAGCTACTGTGTATAACCATAAAGCTCTAACAATAAAAATAATAATAATAAATAAAATAAAAATTCTAACTGGCTAAAAAATGACTATAAATTTTGCAAATTATTTTGTATCTTATTAAAATTAATTTTGTATCTTATGAATTAATAATGTAGTTTATTTTGAAGGTGGATTTAAAAAGAGAATAAAATAAAGTGGAAAGAGAGGAAATAAATCTAGAAAAGTCAGATCATTTAATTAATAATCTAAACTGCACATTTATTCCTCTGTGAACATAGTCACAGAAAGTTAAAGTTTCAGTATTGTTTCTCTCAATAAAATTAGCTACTTTATGCATTTATACAATAATACATACATACCTGCTTAAAATTTAACTCAAAAAATTATAGAAATCCTATGCTTCCTAATTTTCAAAGTTCTAATAATCTTGTGTCTATATACTGAAGTCACAAAAATCTCCCTACACTTTGGTATAACTCAGTGGGCCAATGACAATGTTTATCCTCCAATAAAAAACTATAAACAATCTAGTTCTAGATCTTGGTTTTAAAACAATGAAGAATTTTCCAGCATGAATTAATAGTTATAAATTTGCAATCTGTAAATTTCCCATATTATCAGTTAGACTATTCTTGATAAATAATATTCTAGAAATTCTAAGTAAATAATTGGGTAAAAACACAACCATACAAAATTTCATTTTAAAAATTTTGAGGTGAAATCAGAAAAGTGTGAGGCAAAAGCTTACAACATGGTTATTGATTTAATAGACAAATGTAAACTGTATATTATTTCCACATCCCTTCAGAGCACTTTGATCTGTATTAAAAGTTGTTTCCTTTTGTTTAATTACGAGCTTGTTTCTATAGTAACTCTAAAGCATATAATCAGTTGCAATGTCCCTAAGCTTTTTACATGGTGAATTCTTTTCAGTTAGCAAACAGTAATAAAAACATAATCCTTGTTTAGAACTTTATCTTCTTCCTAATATCCCTTAATTAGTATGCAATAGGATTAAATACAACAACAGCCTCATTATGTAATTTCGAATAATTAGGAAAAAAGTACGAATTCTACACTAAGCATGTAAGTCTTGTAGGAATTTACTGCCACCTTCAGGTTTTAATCAAAATGCATTGAGACTACAACTTTTTCATTTTCAGGAGATAGCCCCTGGTTAGCATTATATCCTGGAAGCCAAAGAACACTGTCCAAAATGTACTACAGCATTTCTAGGCTACATTTAATGAAAATTCTTAAAGCAAACCTGCTTTAAATGTTCCATGTGTCAATGCCCTCCAGCCAAAGATGACCAGAAACATACCTGTGTTGAATAAGTTGGGTTTCTTGGTCATTGCATTAAGGAGGAAAGTACACCATGGAGAACTGTGGGTGTCTGAGTAAAAAAGAATTAGAGAGAAGCTAAAAGATTTGGGCTTGGATTAGGAGATTTTGAGTAAAGTTCAAGGAAATGGGCTTTGCTTCAAGGCCACGGATAAAACACTATGAGGGAGTGGGGCCAGTACTACCATGGGGCATCTTAAATCTTATCTATAAAGCAGGAGGAATGAAGTGAAGCTAAAGTTGTAATTAGTAAAGCAGCAGCTGTTGTTCACAGAAGCCAGGATAGGGGAATACTTAATATTTTTTATTGCAGATTGACCTTGCTTATGTCTCTAGTTAGACAAGATTTGAGGAGTATGGCAGAGATCTTTATTGTCAGAATTTATCATGGTCGCAGAGTGGCCTTGTTTGATGTTGAAATTCCATGCAATTGTTGATGTTCACAAGGGAAGACCAAGGAAGGCCTAATTGTGAGTGCTAAGCAGTTCCTAGTAGTCAGAGACTGCTTTTCACTTTCTCACATGTAAATTTTCAATTCTCTAAATACCTGTTTTATTCCTGAATTTGCAGTGAAATTATAAAAGTTTCCATTAGTCAGATTTCTGCTGCTTTAACAAAATACCTGATATATACATTTTATAGGAAAATTTTTATTTTGGCTCATGGTTTTGGAATTTTCAGTTCATGGTGATTTGGGCCTCTAGAGAGGCAGAATATCTTAGGTGAAGTTCATGGCAGAGGAAAGTACTCACCTTGTGGTGGTGGGGAAACAGAAAGAGAGAGGGTTAGGGTCCCCTTTCCAATGACCTAACTTTCTCTCACTAGGCCCCACTCTCAATAGCCCCATAGACTGGTGACCAAGCCTTTAACACATGAATCTTTAGGGGGCATTTAAAATCCAAACCATAATGATTATTTTCAAGATGAAAATCAACAGAACATGAAACAATAGTATTTATCATAAACATTACAAAAGAATGAGACCAGCTCAAAATAATTTAGAGAAAGGAATGTATTAGAAGACCCACATAACATGAAGAAGATGTAGCCGGAATAGAGGTCAGCTAATATCAGGAAATTAAACCCTAAGAAACTATCCATCTCTCATCTCTTTAGATCTCTCCACAGGGCAAGAAACATAACTGTGCATAGTTTCTAAGTTTGATTACCAAAGTTTCACATCAAAGTGAGACTGATGCCCTTTCACAATTGCAGTTTTCGAAATTCCAGGGAAGGGCTCTAATTGGGGGAGCATGAGTAACATGAACACCTAACCCAGTCAACTGGAACCAAGAATGTTGGGGCATTAGGGAAATGGATGTTCTCATTAGGACCATCCCTTAGGTCAGATCAGGAAGAAACATTTCCTGAGGAAGTAGACCCAGAGCACTAGGTGAGCAAAGAACTTAAGTCCTTTGGAAAAAAGAAAAAAGAAAAAAAAAAATCAGTTCTGGGGCTTAGAACCCCAACATAATCTGTGATCTTTACTAACAGAGATGACATGGTCCTATATAGCCTCCTTCTGGACTAGAAGGATGGAATTTCTCTCTCCAGGAGAACACAACAATCTGACAAGGTCATCCACCTCAAACCTATACAGGAAAATAGGAAAGAGAAAATTACTCTACAGACTAACACTACATAACATCTTCTTTTGACCTTCCTTTAATAAAATGTATCTTGAAAGAGAATACACTAGCTTCAACTTTAGGAGCAAAGAATTTCTAGACTAAAAAAAAAAGAATTTCTAGACTTACAAATTTTAGGTTAATATAGTTAAGAAAAAAATCTGACCAGAAGGTCCCAATATATCACAAATATGTAAAGAGTAAACATGCCAGAATTCTTACATTTATGTTCATTTCAAACATGAAAAAATGTTAAATAACAATTTTAAGTTTATAAACAGTTCCTGATAAGTAACAGGCACTTAAATCACAAGTATTATGATGCTGTCAGATGACATGACTCTGGCCCACAAATACCACCTACTGTACCAACACAATTTCTGAAGTTCACCCACAAAGAAAATGTAAGGGACATGTATTTTCTCTAACCCCATTCTGAGCTGTTATTTTTTTTTTCTTTTTTTCTTTTGTTTTAGTATTTTAGATCACCTCATATTTATCAAATAAAATAGTTTACATTCCAATTTGGCAAAGGACAACATAAATCCTAACTAATGTATTCATTCATCCTACATCCCTTTTCTTCATAAGAGAAATTCAATATCATTCGATTTTATTGTACTAGGTCAAAAGCAAAATCTTTGAAAATTAAGAGTCAACTTCGTGGTTCTTCTTTTAAATAATTATCAACGAGGTATACACGGTTCTGTAAGTGGAACACAAATAAAATCTGTACGTCAAAACAACTTTTACATGAAGAAGACTGCAATGAAAGGTGCTCAGTACCCAGTTCACCAAAATGAACAATGAAAAAAAGTACCAATGAAGAGTATGCCATTAGATTAGTGATGATTGGGATACTTTTTTTTTAAGAGAAGTGGCAGGAAAAGGTGGACTGAACATGAACTGAACGTGAAAAACTGGAAGCTTTGCCAGGAAAGTCCCAGCATTTGATTTTTTTTTTTAATATTTATTTATTTGTTTTAGTTGTACACAATGCCTCTATTTTTACGTGGTGCTGAGAATCAAACCTGGGCCACACACGTGCTAGGCAAGTGCCTTACCGCTGAGCCACAAACCCAGCCCCTCAGAATTTGGTTCTAAGACAGAAGCTGATCATAAACAGCAGCACACTGCTGCTGCTACATGACATTTCAGAATTTCTAACAATTCTCCTAAATTAAACCTCTGACCAGAAGACTAAGAGGAAATTGCCAAAAGCAAAATACATTTTGTAGTATTTAAATCAAAGACAAATACATACTTACCTGAATCTTACATTATGGTAGAATAGTATATATGACATAAATATTAAACTTTTGAAAATAAATGTACTAAATCATAGTTTCTAAAGATTTTCTATTTATAATTTCAACAGTACATTTTTATTAAAGTACAATGTATGTGCATGTATATTTTTAATTAAGCATAACTTAGCTTTTTTAACATCTAAATATAACCCAAAAGAGGCCAAATTGTGGTTTAGGGAAGCAGAAACACTGTGCAACACTCTACCACTCCATATCTATTAATGTTGAAACAGTTCAAATCCTTCTTAGAAGTGGACAGGTTACAAATAATGAAAGAACTAAACGTGCATAAGTAATTCAAGACACTGAAAATGACACTCAAGCACATCTTTTTATTATATACTAAATTTAAAAATACAAATCTTATTAAAAATGCTTATCAAACATTGTATACATAAGAACTGTCAAATACTGGATTATGACATTATGTACAGTTGCTAAGGTTAATTAGAAACAAAACAAAGTAGCATAACTTTGCTGATATTGAATTTCAGAAATCAAATGTTTTAAAATTTGGCAACTGTGAAGTAGTGATCTGCACAGGATGTTTGCAGAGGTAAAACAGTAAGAAAACAAACGGAATCATGCAGATATTCTGGCACTAAGTGTTAACATGTAGATTTCTTCCTCATCCTCTTAAATCTCATTGTAACAGAAATTAAAGTGCATAAGACCACCAGGAATACATGATTTGGTTGTACCCTAAATATATACTACAGCCAACTGTGCTGCCATATTGAGGGTTTCAATTCTTTGTACTACCGTTCCTGAGGCTTTGGAAGTTCATTTTGAATGTGGCTAAGGGAAAGGAGGCCAACACTCTCTAAATTGCACCAAATGGCCCTAAAGTGTAAAAACACCAAAGATAATAATATTAATTTGGGAACAGATTCAAGGAATTATCTCTATTTTGCCCTATGAATAAAAATTAGAATAAGGACCTAGTTTTTACCTCTGGAAAATGCTTACTAAAAATCTGTTTCAAAAGATCAGACATGTACAGCAAGCACCACAATACTGTCAGTTACTATTCACCACTAACATACTGCATCATAAATACCAGGCATGAACACCTGCCCTCAAAAGGGTCACAAGAAATACAGGTAGAAACATGTTATCACTTGACACTAATTTTACTAATTAACATTAAGTATAATTCATTAAAAAAAAGGTCACCACCATACAATCAAGGAAGAGGAGAAGGAAAGCTATTCTACAAAAGTGCTCCTTTTAGCTTTCAAACCCAATAGTTCAATTTTGGGTAAAATAAGATTGTAAGGTAAGGCCTTCAGTTCTAAATAAGCTGATGATGCCATATATACATACTCACATATATATGTTTAAATTTCAATTCTGATTTCACACTAATGTACTGGTGTAAACCATTCATAGGAAACATTTTATCAGTCTTATTTACAAACATGATGAGTGACAAAGATATGGAAAATTTAAAAACTGCAGATAAAGGTAGTCATAGTTCACTAAAGATGAGGCAGATTTGCATAATTTTTTAAAAAACAAAGAAAAAAATTTTAGAAAGAAATCCCTACCATATACACTTATTGGTCATTGGACATAATAGGCAAATAAATGTACTGCTCATGATTAAATTGTTATTAGTATTTCTTTTAATAACATATCAATAGGAGATCTACTTAGAGTACTACCCACAAATACACATTCTCTCAGAATTTGACGAGAATATTAAGTTATTGAATACATTTTTTTTACTCCCATGGCACATCACACTTAGTAACACTAATAAGGTAGATTTAGATAACACTTAAATCATGATTACGAATGTTTAATTGAATATTTTCCTTTCTGTAGCTGTGAAATGTAAAGCTTAGATTTGCTTCCATCAGGCCTCTTAAACCAAACTTCATCATGGTTAATTGTTGTAATTACGGCACTAAAAAGAAAAAAAAAAAAGAAGAATGAATGAATGAATTACAACATGCCTTCTTTCCTCAGATTTTTAACTATCCTATCAACAGGGCATGCAGCCAAAAATACCACATTCAGTAACACTCAATAGGTAATAATCTTTCTTTTCTTAATAAGAATTGGTAAATTTTACTATTAGATCTTCAGTCATGCCCTTCATGACATTTCAGTCAATAACAGACTTCATATATAACAGTGGTTCCAATAAGATCATAATGAAGCTGAAAAATTCCTATCCTCTGATGGTCATATCCATCAAAACAAAGCATGATGCATCACTTGCCTGTTTGTGATAATGCTGATATACAAAAACCTACTCAGCTTCCAGTCATATAAAAATATAGCATAATTATGTATAAAACATAATACTTGATAATAAATGACTTACTGGTTTACATATTTACTATAATATACTTTTATCATTTTAGAGTATACTTTTTCTACTTATTTAAATTAAAAAAAAAAAGCTTACTGTAAAACAGCATGCTTTGTTACATAGCAGGAGCCTCAGACATCTCACGTATACCACGTCTTGATTGCATCACGGCCACTTAAGTGACTGACCTGTGCTAAATTGTGCAAACATACTCAATTGTGTTCATACAATTGGAAAAATGCTTAATGGTACCTTTCTCATAATATATCCCTGCTGTTATGCAACTTGACTATAGATAATCTTTCAAATACTAATCCCTAATTGACAGTGTCAAATGATCTATAATATTTTTAATACTTCTAACCTTTATATAGAAATTTTTTTAAAAATAGATTTGTGTTTTATTTTCTTTTCTATCATCTCTTTTTTAACCACTTTAATGCTAAATAGTAGTAAAGTGTCTCAAAACCAATAAAATAAAGAGAATCCTGGAGTGTCATACATGATTTAGTAATTAGCTCAGTGATCTTCTATGAGAAAAGTTGCTATACACTACACTCCTGGAATCCTAAAAACTAAATGATGAAATTATAATCCAATTAAAACCACTGTACTTTTAAACTCAAATGTTTTATTTACCATTTTTACCTAGAAAAATATGTTTTCCTACTGTAGAAGGCTACTACTCTGAGAATTAAATCCTAAACTACTGAAGGAATGAAAGCAATATTTAAGCCTATATAAAGAATTTCTAATTCTTTATGAAAAAGCAATTTCTAATTTTCAGTTATACTTTAATCATTATTACTCTTAAATTGTCATTAATTTTCCATTTCTTTCCTACCTTACATGATACACATTCATTTCACCCAAAATATTGTAACAGGCTCAAAAAGTTAATGATTAGTAGGTGTTATGGTTTAGACAGGAGGTGCTCACCCCCAAAGCTCCTGTATTAATACAGATGGAATTACTAGATTAGGAGACTGTAACTTAGTCAGTGTATTAATCCATTTCATAGATTAGTAATTTGAAAGGACTACTGTACTGGGTGGTAACTATAGGCAGGTGAGGTTTGGTTGGAGGAACTAGATCACTAGTGACATGCCCTTGGGGATTTTATCTTGTCCTCCTGGATCCTCCTTCTCTCTATCTCTACTTCCTGGCTACCATGAAGTGAGCAATATTCCTCCACCACACCCTTCTGCCATGATGTTCTTCCTCACCTTGGGCCCAAAGCAATGGAGTTAGCCACTATGTACTGAACCTCTGAAACTGTGAACCCCAAATAAACTTTTCCTCCTCTCAGTTGTTCTTGTCAGGTGTTCTGGTCACAGCAACAAAGAGCTGACTAAGACAACAGGTCCACCAAAAATTTATAACTGTCTGGTTTAAAGGTCATTATATTAGGATCATAACAATTACTCTAGAGTAAAAATTAACAAACAGGATTACTTAACTGGATAAATAATTCCAATACTTCCACTTGTATTAATGCTTGCATTCATGAACTTAATATATAGTCTTGTGTATATTCACATAATCAAATCATATGTCAAGTGAAAAAAGGATCCACACACAACTAATGTTGCATTATAAATACCCGATGGAGGCTATGAATATTTATTGACAATGATACTTTAAAAAATAATACTAGCTGGGCGCGGTGGCGCACGCCTGTAATCCCAGCACTTTGGGAGGCTGAGGCAGGAGGATCGAGAGTTCAAAGCCAGCCTCAGCAATGGGGAGGCACTTAGCAACTCAGTGAGACCCTGTCTCTATAAAAAATACAAAAAAGGGCTGGGGATGTGACCCAGTGGTCGAGTGCCCCTAAGTTCAATCCCCGGTACCCAAAAAAAAAAAAAAAAAATAATAATAATAATAATAATAATAAACAACATTAAAATGATAAAAGCTACTTACCTCGTAGGACATTCATCTTTTTTATCAATACATATTGTCTGTCCACGTATGTACCATTCACCATCATAATATAGTCTTCCCTCTTCAGATCTAGCACTGTGCAGATGTTTTTCCAGTTTCACAGGTGCTAAAGGGATCAGTTCAAAAACTGTTATATTAATAAGACATTGTCAGAAGAACAAAAGGGTCAGGACATTAAAAGCTAATATATATATATATATATATATATATATATATATATATATACACACACACACACACACACACACATATATATATATATGAAAAAACACTGAAAGTATTTCTAGGTAACAAACCTAAAATCTAATAAAAACAAGATAATTTACTTACATTTTTTTCACAAATTCACTAAGTTTTTAATATAATCAAGTTAAACAGTAAACAATAAACTATCAATTAGATAAGTGCCATAAGGGGGAAGTAGGTACATTACCAACTACTAGTTTTAAGTAGTAATTGCCAGTTTAAAATAATACTAAAAATAACAACCGCCATATTTCCACTGAAAATTTTACTTTTTATATTTTCTCCTTTAGGAAAGGCATATGATCTGACCCTTCCAAAGAAGCAGAGTTTAATATATATTCAAGAGTTTCCCAAGAGTTTTAATTCTAAAAAGAATTAAAGTAGACCTTCTATTTTAAAACCCCAGAAATGGTTTGGGATTACTCAGATAAACTCATGCAAGAAAAAAAAATGTTCCTTATAGAAGCACGTGGTAAAAAGCACATGAAGAAGGCTCCTCTTCATCATCCTCAGAAAGGTCTTCCCTAACCACTCTACACACTCCTTAGCTAACTGGCATCACAACTTTATATTTCCTTCATAACAATTAGCATCTGGAACTATTAATTATTTATTTACATATATATTATTCTACCTCCCCCAAGGAGGTTCCAAGAGGTCTATCCCTTTTTGCCATTGTATACACATAAACTAAAATGGTTCCTGTTATATAGAAGGTGTTCAGTAAGTATGTATTCTTTTGTTAATTAATTCATTCAATAAATGTCTGAGCACTTCCTATACACAATGAACTGTGCTGGGGAAAAAAATGGTGACAAAAAGATACAAGGTGATAGACTTCGTGGAGCTTATATTTCAGTCAGAAGACAGACAAGTAAACAATTACTTTAAAAAGTATAAACTGAGATAAGTGCTATCAAGAAAACAAATGGTATGCAATACCGAAGATAACAGGAGTTAAGGGAAACTTCAAAATGTTGAGAACCACTGCTCTAGAGATTTAGGAAGTTGCCATTCTAGTTAATTCCTAAGGATGGTACTTCAGTATAACACTACTGCAATTTCTTGACATGAAATGAAGCTTAGAGGATTCTTTGGGTTAAAGATAAAATGGAAATCAATCTCTTATAGATTATCTGTTAGAATGTGACTAGAAAGACCTTTCTCTAGTATTTGAAACATATGCTTTTTTTAAAAAAATCCTAGCTTCATCCATAAAGGAAATCTTCCCTTTAGTGAAAAAAGGCAAAAATAGAGAAAGTTATCCTAGACACTAATGCCCATTGAAATGCTGGTAGTGACTTTAAAAACAAGTCAAGAAGTCAAACACAGTGACTCATGCCTGTAATCCCAGCTACCTGGGAGGCTGAGGCAGGAGGATTTCGAGTTTGAGGTCAGTCTGAGCAATTTAGTGAGACCCTGTCTCAAAATAAAAAATATAAAGGGCTAGGGGTGTAGCTCAGTGATAGAATGCCCCTCCCAAGTACTGTCAAGAACAATCAAGAAAATGTAATTTGATGTAAATTTTACTAAGGCATATCAAAATGTGTAAAACTTGGTGGAGGATAAATTTCTTGAATGGACTCTGCTGTCAGCATTCTAATCTCTCTCTCCCTAGAAAACACAAATAAGAAACTGTACACAACATCAAAGGATCCACAGACTCCCTGAAGTCAATCTACAAATGCCAAACATCTCCCCTAAAAAACCACTAGTCCATTAAAAAATACAAAATAAATATTCTTTTAATTACTGATTCATTATTAGCAAATAGTGAACACTGAAAGAAGAAATACACTGCATCCAGAAATTCTGAAACTTTCATATGAACAAGAGATTCCAGAATTCTTCCTAATTTCAGTATAGTGTTTATTGATGAAATGAAACCACTGACGGGAGAGTTATATAGTATGCAGATGATTTAACATTCCTGATTCAACAAGTCTTCTCAACTCATGACTTACGTTCTGTTTTCACTCTGTGTGGACCCAATGTAGCCATTGCCTTAATTTTAAAAAGAAAAAAAGGCAGGGTGGGGAGAAATGGGAGGAGAAGTTGTCTGAGTTGAGATTGAAAACACATTTTGGTATCTATTTAAACAGCACTACTGATTGGCTCAATAATAAATACAGTAAAATATAACTACTAGCTGCTCTAATAAATTCTTAATATCTAAGATGATAAAGAATATACACAAAGGATAACAAATTTTCCTAAACGTGTTATCAATACCTGAAATAATTTCTCTCAACTAAATCGTTTTTAAAAATGGAAAATTTTAATAAAGAAAATGAAATGTCACTTTTAAACAAGCACAGAAAAGTCTATAATTCTTGACTATTTAATGACAGAATGAACAATATATAATAACAGTTCAAATGTTCACTTTTGTTCAGTCAGAAAATATTGGGTGTCTTCTATGAGGCAGGACCAAGTTAAGCACTAGGCACAGAACAACAATATTATTATCATTATTATTGGTTAAATAAATAAATGCTTTTGTATACTATACTCTTGCATAAATTATTAGTCACATATTATGGAAAAATTGCAAACTACTGACATGTTTCTAATTCTTAAGATACTTTTGTAGCCCATTGTTATTTGTAATAGTGTTACTTGCCTTAGAGAAAATATTGCCAAAGCAAAGCATATTTATAATAATTCTATTTTTACATATTAGTAAAAAAAACAAAATCTTTAAAAAGTAGTCTACAAAAATATACTTGTGTTCTATCATTTTTTAATCATACCTTCCTAATTGTTGTCCAGTCTTCAAGAATATCAAGATCTTGTAGCATATAAACTATATATGGACGTTCAAAAGTTAAGGTTAATTTAGCTGTAAGAATATCACATTTTTCATTCTAATTTCAAAGTTCCTGGTTTTCAGAGAATGGAACAATGATTTGTGGACAGAATTCTTTGGTATTATGAATTATGACTTGCAATTAATTTAAAAATCTTAGTATTAGGTTAAATATATTCTAATGCTTCTAATGCCATAAGCATATACCCTTAATCCTAGACTATCATTGATTGTAAAATACACCATCAACCAATCACTGTTTTTAAAGTGGAGGGGGAAAAAGACAGGGGTTGGAGGAAGGTGTCATAGGAAATGCCAAGACTAATGTACATAAGTTATTATCTAGGGAAATTGCAATTTGGGAAACAATAAAAATGTTTATTAAAAATATTCAGAATTAATCATGCTGTACACTAAACAACTGTTTCACATCAAAGCCGTGGTGAACTATAAAACCATATTACTTTTCAAAGTTGAGATGGGAACTATCTTTTCACATGCCCCTTTTTTTTATTATTATTATTTATTTACTTATTCATCATGCACAAGTATAGTATCTTTTTACATACAACTGCTTGTATACAAAGTATATAAGTACCATTCAGATCTTCAATCATGCATTTAGGATAATGATATCCATCTCATTCAACCACCGATTTTTTTCCAACCCCCCCCTTACTCCCTCCCTAATCTAAATTATATCTTTTATCTTCAACTGATTTTATAAATCACCTTCTATTTATTACAGGACCATTTAAATAAAGTCAATGTGTACTAGTCAAAAATTACAAAAGTATTACACAAAACAAAAATGTACATCAAAGAAAAAAAGCCCAGAAAATTTAGAAAAGGATATCTGAGACAACAACTGGCTTCTTTTTGTCAGGACTGAAAGGATCCTTTCTCTTTTTTCTTGACTGAAGCTCATCATTCCACAACTCTGGCAATCAAATAAAAATTAAGTATTAGCTGACTTCTAGCGACCACAAGAGAAAAAAAGGACTATACTTCCATGGTTGTTATTTATCTACACATAAAACATACACAAAGTTTATATACATAAGACTGCTTATAACTCATGAGCATCTATATCTTTATGAATTGTCCTCTGCTTTTATTAAAGTGAAAATCAATTTGGCACTTAGTGACTAATAATTAATGAGCATATGTCAAGTACTTTATCAAATATATATTACACGCATTGTTTTGCCTAATCCTCAAAGCTACCTCTAAAGTAGGTATTCTTACTACTTCACTTTAACAGACTCAGAGACTGGTTTAGAAAAGCTAAATAACTGTCCATGGCCACCAAACTAGTTGGTGAGGGAGCAATGACATCAGACCTCAGGATATCTGCTTCTACCATGACTACTCTATACCAGAGAAATAAAATTTATAATGGATAAAATAATACATACTCAAGAATTATAGGATAACCTAGTAAACTATTATGGTTTGGATATGAG
The DNA here is from genome assembly GCA_025594165.1 of Tamias sibiricus. NCBI lineage: Eukaryota > Metazoa > Chordata > Mammalia > Rodentia > Sciuridae > Tamias > Tamias sibiricus. The sequence goes on from CM046659.1 coordinate 72,182,631, forward strand.
GTATCCCCCAACAGCTCCTGTTAATACAGAAATATTCAGAGGTAAAATTATTTAATTGTGAAATCTGTAACCTCATTAGTCCATCCTAGATTGCATGGACTGACTGGATGGCAACTGTAGGCAGCTAGAGCATGGCTGGAGGAGGTGGGTGACTGGGTATGTGCCCAAGAAGGGTGCATCTTCCCTGCGTCCCCTTTCCCTCTCTTTTTCTGCTTCCTGACCCCACCATGAGCTGAGCAGCTTTCCCCTTGATGCCCAGAGCAATGGAGTCAGCCATCTATGGACTGGAGATCTCTGAAATCATAACCCCAAACACACTTTTCCTCCTCTAAGTTGTTCTTATCAGGTATTTTGGTCACCTCAATGCAAAACATGATTAAAACAAAAACCTTCCACGTGATATAGAAAAACCTTTCTATAATACCCCAGAAATAGCCAATTTCATACTGGACTGTGTGGGCATCTCAGGAATTTGCAATACCACACTCACTATTAAGGTTCCAGGGTATGGAGGGAAATTTCCTTTGAGAACAGATCATGGGGGTCATCTGCTAGCAGAGCAGGGGTTAGAAAGTTGTTTCACCATGTTGAGCTGGTTCTGCAGGCATGTAGAATGCATAAGTTAAAGGGTCATGAAGGCTTCCACTGAGGTTTCAAAGGAAGGTCTGAGGGGCCAAGCAAACAAAGTGTAGCAGGATCAGAGTCCTGTAGGCTTGCCTCTGAGAAAGCATGCATGAAGCTGCGAAGATGAAGCCTAAGCTGGAATGGAGATCTCAGGAATTAAAAAATAAGCAGTAACATGAACTGTCTGCTGAGAAAAGCTGCTGGCTACAGAGAGAGCCAGGCTAAATGAGAGGCCATGTGTATTAAACAAGCAGCAAGGCCAAAGGGGCAGGGCTACCCAAGCCCTCTGGAAGTTTACACTTAACAGCCAAGTGTCCTAAACATTGTATGTAAAATTATGGGACCTATTTGCTTGGCTGGGTTTCAGTCTTGCTTTGGCTCCATCCTTTCTTTTTATGCCCTATTCCTCCCGTTTGGAATGGAAGTGTTTACCCTATGCTACTGTATATTGGATATACGTAACATGGCTTTTGATCTTTACAGGGGCTCATAGCCAAGAGTTTGCCTAGAATCTCGGGAGATTTTAGACCTGAAATTATGGGCAATGCTGAAAATGTTAAAAATATGGGACTCTTGGAGATACACTAAATGCATTTCAGGGACAGAATGTTATGATTTGGATACGAGGTATCCCCCAAAGCTCCTATTCATGCAGAAATAATCTGAGATAAAATGATTCAGTCATGAAAGCTGTAACCTTATCAGTCCATCCTAGACTGCATGGACTTACTCAGTGGTAACTGTAGGCAGGGGAGGCATAGCTAGAGGTGGTAGGTGACTGTGGTGTGCCCTAGAAGGGTGCATCTTCCCTGTGGCCCCTTCCCCACTCACAATCTCTCCTTCCTGACCCCACCATGAGCTGAGCAGCTTTTCTCCACTAGGCCTTCCCCCATAATGAGCTACCTCACCTTAGGCCTAGAGCAATAGAATCAGCTGTCTATGGACTAAGAACTCTGAAACCACGAGCCCCAAATAAACTTTTCCTTCTCTAAGTTGTTCTTGTCAAGTATTTTGGTCACATCAGTACAAAAGCTGACTAAAACATAAACCTTCCACACAATATAGAAAACCTTTCCATAATACCCCAGAAATGGCCAATTTCATACTGGACTGATCTAATTACAAATGTTTCCTTTTCCTGAGACAAAAATCTACCTCCCTGTAACATTTCTCCACTCATCATAGTTTGATGCCAAAGAGAAAAGGTTTGTATTCCTTGTCCCAAATGACAGTCTTTCAAAATTTAGAGTGAAGAACATAAACTGTAACTGTCTATGATATATAAAAATGGTACTACTGTACCATTCTTACAGTGGGTTCTTGTCACACTTCAGTCTGTCAACACTTCTTTTCGTGTGCTCCTTTTTACATATTTCTAAAGAGTAAGTTCAAATCAAAGTTATAATCACAATCATATCAAATTCTTTAGAAATCACCCTTTTTTCCCTCCTCTTGGGACATTCTGTCTACATAAAGTTAACAGCAGAAGACAAAGATATTATAGATACTCCAGTAGGTTTGGAGTCACAAACATCACCATGATGTCACTCCCGTCACCTGAGGTAATGTCAATGCTGTGCCTGTCCTCCTCAAGCCTTCTTATCTTCTCCTCCAGCTCACTCTGGACTGTATCGTATAACAAAAGCTTTTCACTCTGAAAAAAATAGATTATACTTAAGTAGAATGAAAATGTTGGTCTATTTCACTTAAGATCAAATAATTTATTCAAGAGGTATTTTAATGTGTGATGCTGTCATTTGTTTGTTTGGTTTGGGTTCTACTTAAAAATTTTAAAGTAGAAATGTCAATAGATGAAAGAAATAAAATGATAAAATAAAATCTAAATATAGATTTAACTACATGAAATTATAATCTCCTTAAGTTGATGTATGATGCTATCATTTATTTGTTTATTTGGTTTGGGTTCTACTCAAAAAATTTTAAAGATGAAATGTCAAATAGATGATAAAAATAAAATGATAGCTGAGCGTGGTGGTGCACGCCTGTAATCCCAGCACTTGGGAGGCCAAGGCAGGAGGATCACGATCAAAGCCAGCCTCAGCAATGGCGAGGCATTAGCAACTCAATGAGACCCTGTCTCTAATAAAATACAAAAAGGGCTGGGGATGTGGCTCAGTGGTTGAGTGCCCCTGAGTTCAATCCCCAGCACCAAAAAAAGAAAATGATAAAATACAATCTAAATATAGATTTAACTGCATGAAATTATATTCTCCTTAAGAATATCTAAATTTGTATGTGATAAAGAGGTAAATATTCACTTTATAAAAAACTCACAGCAAGCTCTCATGACCTCTTAAATATAAGTAGGTTTCACCCGTCACCATAGTGGAGAATCTGACATATAAAATATATCATTATAAAATGGATCATATTTTCTAACAAGATGATATCTGGGTCTTTACTGTTGCAGCATTATATCAAATAGCCCAATATATCACAGAGAAAAAGATTCAAGTGCAAATTTTAATATAACCATTTAAATCATTCAATTATAGTCAAAATATATAGACTAATTATATCTAAATCTCCCTATAAAGCTACAGACAGATTCACTTGCAAAGACAAACAAAACTATTTACTGGCAGATCAGATTAAAACCCAGGTCTACTAGATACAATCCATTATTTTTTATTATATAACACTATAGCCTTTATTATAAAAGCTTTAAAATGTATGTCTATTACACCGATTCACTAAATGAAAAGCCTATGACAGTTTCCCAACCCACTCACCAAATGCTTATCTCTAGGAAGGATACTAGGCTATTGGGATATGGCTAGATATGACTGCCTTGTAGAAGCTTCTGTGATATAGTTAGATTGGACTTTTTATGGAAGACATTAAGTTACACTCAGGTAGTAAGCATGTCTCCAACCTTGCTTTTAAGTTTGAAATAATTTACAGTCTATATATGCCTGAAGGTTGTCTTACATGTAGGGAAAAGATGGCTTTTGTCAATAAGAGGCAAACCAAGGGCTAGAAAGAAAGCAAAGCTGGAGAAGACTAAAACTAGATATCATGTGTCATATGAAAAACTTATCTTATTACATGTTGCTTTCTATGCTTCCCTTTGCTTATACTAATTTTGGTAAAGTCTTTTTAAATATTCCAGCCTTATATACATTGTGCTATAAGAACTGGGAAGTGCTATTTATCATAGTAAAAATGAGTAGGCCCCCTCCATGGTCAAGACACACTATAGCAGGTATAAATAGATCTAGTTTCCCTAACCAAAATGACTCTAAACACAAAACTGGAGATAAGGCTTTTGCTTTTAAAAGTATGAACGTTTTGGGGCTGGGGTTGTGGCTCAGTGGTAGAGTGCTTGCCTAGCATGGGTGAGGCACTGGGTTCGATCCTCAGCACCACATAAAAATAAATAAATAAAAATAAAGGCATTGTTAGAAAAAAATGAACATTTTACTGCTGTATTCTCTTTCATTCCTAGGCTGGGTAGAACTTCTATAAGTATACTAATCATTCTTCATAATAATAATTTTTAAAAGCCACAATAAGACTGAAATGTTTAAAGCTTTGAAGGCATTTATAAAGTTATTAAAGGTACAGAAAGAAGTTCCTTGAACCTATTCCCTTTCTTTTTCTCTCCCATTCTTTTAGAAAATTATTTCCCACTGTGCAAAACTTTCAAAAGGCCCCTAAAGAGGAAAGAAAGTCAGAATTGAGCAACTGGAGGATATCTAGAAATGAAAGGAACACCCAAACTCCCTGGCTTTTGTACCTATAGAGGATTCTATGTTCAGTGGGTAATTTCTTATTGGGATGAAGAGGTAGCTCAGTGGCACAGTGTTTGCCTAATATGCACAAGACCCTGGGTTCAATCCCCAGCACCACAAATAAAACAAAACAACAAGGGAAAAAACTATTTACATGTACATATTTGGATTAAATATCCTACATCACTCCACTTTTCACAATTAGAACCTGATCACCAGCCCTTTCTCAGTCTGACACCTATGATGCTCTCGTCAAGTGCAGCTTTAAAGAACCCCAGGAGAGTGGCCCCCAAGGTTCCATTTTTTTTTTTTAATATTTGTTTATTTACTTGTAGTTGTACACAATGCGTTTATTTTTATGTGGTGCTGAGGATCGAACCTGGGCTGCACTCATGGTAGGCAAGTGCTCTACTGCTGAGCCACAACCCGAGACCACCAAGGTTCCACTTTTGTACTATTCTCACAGTAAGCTGTATTCTGAATCAACTCCCCTTTGGTAGTTGCCTGACTTGAGATACCTCAGTTTTTAACTTCCTTCTTCTCACAGGAGCCCTGTGAGATTTTGAAGAACTAGCATTATCAGAGAGTGACACATATTAAAAAGCTACATTTATTTAAAGTATAATGTACTGAAATTTTAAAAATATGCAGATTAGAATTTTAAAACTTAGAAACAAACCCTGATTGTAGGAAAATAATAAAGGTGATTTTTCCAATCATCTGGAAAGCTAATGACAATGGAAAAATGAGTTTAACTATATCCTGAGAAATAACTAGTAAATCTTTGCTTTATATCATACATTTTAAAAAATGGACTAAGTCCAAGTGCAGTGTCATACCCCTGTAATCCCAATGACTCAGGAAGCTGAGATAGGAGCATCACAAGTTCAAGGCCAGCCTAGGCTACTCATGGAGACCCTTCTCAAAATAAAAGGGGTTGGTCCAGAGATACGTAAAATTGTGCTCTATATGTGTAGTATGAATTGTAATGCATTCTGCTGACATATAAAACAACTTAGAATAAAAAATTTAAAAAGCGGGGGAGGTTGGGGATATGGCTCAAATGATAGAGATCCTCTGGGCTCAATACCCTGTACTAATAATTAAAATAATCCTCTGAGAATCCAGCAAAATGAATGAAAAAAAGACCCACACTAAGGTACATCATCTTGCTATTTCTCAACACCAAGGACAAAGAGAAAATTCTAAACGTGTTTAGGAAGAAAACAGGTCAGGATCAGAAATCAAAATGATAAACGTTCATGCCTTCAAAATTCCAAGGAGCCAGCCAGGCATAATGGCACATGCCTGTAATCCCTGTGGCTTGGGAGGCTAAGACAGGAGGATCACAAGTTCAAAGCCAGCCTCAGCAACTCAGTGAGACCCTAAGTAGCTCTGCAAGACCCTACCTCTAAATACAATATTTTTTAAAAGGCTAAGGATATGGCTCAGTGGTTAAGTGTCCCTGGGTTCAATCCCTGATACAAAAAAAAAAAAAAAAGCCCAACTGAGGAAACATAGATTTCATACTAGAATGTCTAGAATTCCATAATCTTAACTATAAGAGTAAAGATGCTTTTTTTTTTTTTTTTTTTTTTGTGGTACCGGGGATTGAACTCAGGGGCACTCGACCACTGGGTCACATCCCCAGACCTTTTTTGTATTTTGTTTAGAGACAGGGTCTCACTGAGTTGCTAAGTGCCTCCCCATTGCTGAGGCTGGCTTTGAACTCTCGATCCTCCTGCCTCAGCCTCCCAAAGTGCTGGGATTACAGGCGTGCGCCACCGCGCCCGGCTGTAAAGATGCATTTGGATAAGAAAAGTGTGGAAGTTTTAAATAATTCTTTGATACCTACAACTGACAAGCCTTATGAGTAAGTCACCTCAGAAACAGATCTTTCAGCCTCCAGTCAAGCCATCAGATAACTGAATTCCTGTCAAAAGTCATCTTCACTCCAACTTCTTGTAATACCCTGAACAAGAACTGCCCATCTAGGGGCTGGGGTTGCAGCTCAGTGGTAAATAGCTTACCTAGCATGTGTGAGGCCCTGGGTTCAATCCTCACCACCACATAAAAAATAAAAAAATAAAAATAAAGATATTGTGTCCATCTACAACTAAAAAATAAAATAAAAAAAAAATGAACTGCCCATCTAAGTTGGTTTCAAATTCACGAATTCTAAAAAAAAAAAAAAAAAAAAAAAAAAATGTTTATTATTGCTTTAAGCCACTAAGTCTTGGAGTAATTCATTATAAAGTAATAAATAACCAAAGCAAGATGTCTCAACTGGAAGACACAAATTACCAAAATGAATGAAAAAGTAAGATCAGTCAGAAGAAAGATGAAAGGAATTTCCAGGCTGATGGTGAAGATCTCCATGAAGACAGAGTTGCAGTTAGCCTAGAAAGAATCTGAAAGATAGAGCAAAGAGGACAGAGGATGGCAGGAGGGAGTAGAAGAGCTGCTACCAGGAGGGAGCTCCTCAGAAGAAAATGGGATGATGCATTATCTAATGCATTGGATAACATAGAAAACACCATTAGGACTTTGGTCCTAATGCTTTGAGGATTCAACCCAGAGACAAATATGAGGGTCTCTTATAGACTATTTTAGAAACCATCAGAAGACACTGTTTACAAGTGAATAATACTTATAATTAAGACAAAGACAAAAATTGTGACATAAGGCCAGGTGCAGTTGCACAGACCTGTAATCACAGCAGCTCAGGAGGCTGAAGCAGGAGGATCATGAGGTCAAAGCCAGCCTCTGCAACCTAGCAAGGGCCTAAGCAACTTATAAGACCCTGCTCAAAATAAAATGTAAAAAGGGCTAGGGATGTGGCTCAGTGGTTAAGTGTCCCTGAGTTCAATTCCCAGTACCAACATTAGAAGAACAGGATGAGGGACTCATGGAATTCCCGGTTTCTGTATTAGGAAACCAATGGATACCTTCTAAAACTGATAACATTCAGAAATATTAGATTAATTTCCAGAAGCAGCAGCTATAAGTGATAATCTATTGCCACTGGGATGCAGAATTTAGAAGTAGAACAGGGGACTGCTGTTTTTCATTATAAGCCTGTGTCTTCAGAAATATATACACACATTACCTGCTAGAGAGAAAAATGTGGGGAGTATTTAGAACTACAGCATGCTCATGAAATGCTGCTTGAAAATAAATTAGGATGCAAAAGAGTCTGTACAGAATCATACAAGCTATGTTACAAAAAATATATATAAACATACTTTTAGTTATTAAGTGATTACCTCTGGCTGGTAGATTATGGTTCATTCCTTCTTTAGACTTATTTCTCAATAGGCACTTACTAATGTTATAATCAGAAAAATTAATTAAATAAATCCATGACCAAAAGATCAGAGCCCTGAATAGCTTTTACCAAACTTCTCAAGAGCTGGGATCCTAACACTGAACACTGAAAGCCTCTGACTGAGACCTTGTTACCCCTGCTGTTAGACCTTAATAGTCATCTCAAGCCCTATGGTAAGGCTTAAATGACATAACCAAAATAAAACACCTCTATATCTCTCTTAGTGTCTGACAAACCACACATCCCCTCTCTCTCCTACTAACCAAATTTTTACTCTAATCATTGGCAGGTTGTCTTCTTTCTTCTTACTTCCCTTGCCTGTCATTTATTTCTGTATAAGTCAAATGTAAAAACTAAGGAATAAGCAGATAAAAGGCAGATTCAGATTTAGTGGCAAACTGTACAAGTGACTAGAAAAATCAAAGGATTTCAATCCAGGCTTTGCTACATTCACTGGTTGTGTGACCCTAAGCAAATTACTCAACCTCTCTTAGCTTTATTTAATCCATTCACATAACTAAGATAATTTCTATTCCAAAATGTGTTATAAGGATTAAAATGAGAACACGAATACAAAGTACATAACACTCATAAGTTCCCTTTTACCCTTTGTTTCCTCTTTCTGTAATTCCCTTGAACTACTGGTATCTTCTGAGTAATTATATAATTAAATAGATTATTTATAATAGATTAATTATACGTTAAAGAAAAAATACCAATATATAACTAAACTAGAAGAAATTTAGGTAAATACTTAGCATCTCTATGAAGAAGAGAGAACTTTCAAAACTAAAAAATTATGGAACAGAAAGATTATCAATATATATTTGTCCAAGTCAAACACATTACTGGGCTGGGGATGTATCTCAATGGTAGAGTGCTTGTCTAGCATGCACAAGGCCCTGGGTTCAAGCCCCAGTACTGCAAAAACAATAAATAATAATAATATTTACAGACTTTAGTTTTTTTAAAATACCTTTGTTTTTTTTTTTTTTTTTTTTTTTTTTTTTTTTGTGTGGTACCGGGGATTGAACTCAGGGGCACTCAACCACTGGGCCACATCCCCAGCCCTTTTTTGTATTTTATTAGAGACAGGGTCTCACTGAGTTGCTAAGTGCCTCGCCATTGCTGAGGCTGGCTTTGAACTCACGATCCTCCTGCCTCAGCCTCCCAAAGTGCTGGGATTACAGGCGTGCGCCACCCGCGCCCGGCTTTGTTTTATTTATTTTTATGTGGTGCTAAGGATCGAACCCAGTGCCTACACATGCCAGGCAAGCACGCTACCACTGAGCTACAGTTCCAGCCCCAACTTTAGTTCTGACAATATAGTAGACTAGAGATATTCTGAAAAAAAATTAAAACAAAACTTCCAAATATACTGAGACATATATCCTGGATAAAATACCTCAAATAAATATTCTTTTAAAGGTACAGGTAGGCTCTTAAGAAAATAAGTGCTATTTCCAAGGAGCAAGAAACCAGCCAGTTAGCCTGATCTTAGAGTAGTAGCTTTCTTGAGAAAATTTGCTGGTATCAATAACCTTGAAACATGTTTTTCATTCACTGCTTGGGAAAAGAGAAAGGTCTTGGGCCTAAGCAAAGTGGAAAACTGGAACTGAGATATCTGCAAAAGTCCTAAAGGGTTATAACTCCAACGAAAAGGTAGACTGAGGTAAATATATGTGTCAGCCTCAGCAATAAGTGTTGTGGTGGAGGGTGTTCCCTGGCAATATGTCACCTCACATCTGACATCTACATATTTGAGATTCAAACATAGAGTGTATGCATCTTCCAAGAAATCCCAAGCACTAAAAATAAAGCAGTCATGGGTAGATGGCACACCTGATGCCTAGCTGAAAACAATCCAGCAAAAATAAAAGCAGATGCTACTTGAGGGACTACAACCTTAGTATCTAAGACTCAGAGAACTCTAACTAATAGAGCCTGTCATAATCCAGAATCAAGAAACGAGCAATTAGGCTGTGAGATTTGGTAGAAATAAAAAAGCAAAATTAAGACTCCAAAGAATTTCAGGTAATTATTTATTGAACAAAAGTATTAACTAAGAATTAAGATATATGGAATACAAAATGAGGACTTACATATGACTGCAATTCCAGAACGAAAAAGTAGAAAAAATGGAACAGAGAAAATATTAGAAAGGATAATGGCTGAGAAATTTCTAGAACTAATAGAAAACATGAATTCAGAAAGTTACAATAAATTCAAATCAGGAGATGTAAATTCAAAAAGCACAAAAAATCCTATTCAAGAGAGAAAAATAATCTACATGAAGACACACAGTAGAGCAACTGAAGAACAATAAAGAAAAGGGCTTAAATGCAGCCAGCAAAGAGGGTAAGGAGGGTGGGAGGGTGGAGAACAGCTATCTAAAAAATGATTGCAGACTTAAGCACAGTAGGCAGAATGTGAGATTCTAAAAATTTTAAGAGAAAACTGGATTGGGGTTGTAACACAGAGGTAAGAACACTTGCCTATCATGTACAGCGCCCTAGGGTCCATTCCTAAGCACTGCAAAAATACTAATAGTAATAATAATAATCTTAAGAGAAAAGAGCTGCCATCCTAGAATGTTATACTCCCCTAAATTTTCCTTCAAGAAACATTACAAATTAAAGCTATTTTTTGACAAATGAAAACCAAGTTTTCTACTAAGAGACTCTCAGTGAGAGGATACTTAGGACGTATTCTAGGATGTATTTGGCTTCAAGAAGCAAAAAATGAACCTGCAAGGAAGGGCTATAATGAAAAACAGATAAACCTAAAAAGAACTAACTCTAGGAAACCAAAATAAAGTCTCATCTGAAGGAGAAAGAAGAAGATGGAACTAAAATCTGTAACTTGTAATTTGGGAGCAAGTAACTGGAGTTAGGCATGCTCTAACTCCAGAGGAATTAATGATTAATTTTTAGATCCTGTTAATGTACCCACACATGCTGAAAATTTAAGGCAATCATTAAAATAAAAGGAATGATGGCACATTCCTATAATCTTGATCACTGGGAAGGCAGAGGCAGGAGGTTCACAACTTCAAGACAGCCTCAGCAACTTAGGGAGAACTTATCTCAAAAAAAAATTTTTTTTAAAAAGAGGATGTCGCTCAGTAGCAATCCCTAGTGTTACAAATAAATAAATAAAGATATAGAAGAAATCATTAGGGGTAGGGATATAGCTTTGTGATAGAGCATCTGCATTGAGCATGTGCAAGGCCCTGAGTTCAATCCCCAGATCTCTCTCTCTCTCTCTCTCTCTCTCTCTCTCACACAAAAACACACAAAAAAAAAAAAAAAAAAAAAACCTGAAAAAATAGAAATAGAGGCTATGCTCTTATGATGTAATTTTTAAAAACTTGATAAATCACCCCTCAAAAAATGTCAGAAGGGGGGCTGGGGTTGTGGCTCAGCAGCGGGGCGCCCGCCTTGCACGTGCGCGGCCCGGGTTCCATCCTCAGCACCATGTAAACATGAATGCATTGCATTGTGTACAACTAAAGTAAATAAATAAATATTTAAAAAAAAAAATGTCAGAAGGGCTGGAGTAGGGGGTGCAGCTGAGTGTAGAACATTTGCCTGAACATGCATGAGGCCATAGGTTTGATCCCAATAACAAAAAAAATAAAATAAAAGTCAAAATAAAAGTCAGATAAGAATAAGAGAGTATCAGCAAAATCTTAGCAACTCAGTGAGACCCTGTCTCTAAAAAATACAAAAAAAGGTCTGGGGATGTGACACAAGTCAGAGTTCAATCCCCGGTACCACAAAAAAAAAAAAAAAAAAAAAAAAAAAAAAAAAAAAAAAGAATAAGAGAGTATAAATCAAAACAAACACAAAGTTAAGTTGATATTATCAAAATATCACTATAAATATACCTGAACTAAATGGATCTGTTAAAAGACAGAGATAGCTAGAATAGGTTGTCTCTTTTTAAAAATCAAGGCATACGATATATATATATATATATATATATATATATATATATATATATTTTTTTTTTTTTTTTTTTTTTTTAGTTTTTTTTGTTTTTGTTTTTGTTTTTTACCAAGAATTGAACTCAGGGGCACTCAACCACTGGGCCACATCCCCAGCCCTTTTTTGTATTTTATTAGAGACAGGGTCTCACTGAGTTGCTAAGTGCCTGGCCATTGCTGAGGCTGGCTTTGAACTTGCCATCCTCCTGCCTCAGCCTCCCAAGTGCTGGGATTACAGGCGTGTGCCACCCACCGCACCCAGCTTTTTTTTTTTTTTTAGTTTTTGATGGACCTTTACTTTACTCATTTATTTATATGTGGTGCTGAGAATTGAACCCAGTGCCTCACACATATGATGCCAAATGCTCTACCACTGAGCCACAACCCCAGCCCCATATGCTATTTTTAAAAAGCAAAAGCATAAAATATAAAGCTGGGGAAAAAAGGTTAAAAATTTTAATCAGCAAATGCCAAGCCAAATGAAACTGGGATAGATGTTTTAATTATCAGACAAAAAAGACTTCAAGATAAAAATCATTATTGCAGAGAATAAAAGGAACAGAAATCATGGTTATTAAAAATATACAAAAATTCTAAAACGTGAGTCTGATAATAAAACACACACATGTGTGTAAAGAAAAAACTGACAGAAATACAAGGAGATAATGGTAATTGAGCAAAAAATCCCATATAAAATAGCAACAAAAAGAACAAAATTACTTATAGGATAAACTTGAGATGAACAACTTGTATGTTGAAAACTATAAACACCAATAAGGGAAATTAAAGAAGACACAAGTAAATGGAAAGACATTCAGAGTTCATGTACTAGAAGACTTAATGTTGTTAAAATATCCACACTAATCAAAGTGATAGATACAAGATAATCCCTAATCAAAATTCCAGTGGCATTTTGTACAGAAATAGAAAAAACAATCCTAAAACTGATATGGAATTACAAAAGACCCCAAACAGCCAAAATAATATTAATCAAGATATATCACAAAGCTACAGTGATCAAAAGAGTATAGCACTAGCATAGAAACAGACATATAAACCAAAGGAATAGAAGAGAGAGCACAAAAATAAACCCACCTAGGTAGAGTCAACTGCTCTTTCCCAAGTTTGCCAAGTACACACAATGGGAAAAAGTTAGTCTCTTCAAAAAATGGTGCTAGAGGGCTGGGATTGTGGCTCAGTGGTAGAGTGCCTGCCTCACACGTGTAAGGCAGTGGGTTGAATCCTTAGCACCACATAAAAAGTAAATAAATCAAAAAATGGTGCTGGGAAAACTGAGCATCTTCAAGCCAAAGAATTAAATTGGACACTTCATTCACAAAAATCAACTCAAAATGGATCAAGTATTAAACTTAATTACTGAAACTGTAAAACTCCTAGAAGAAAACACATGGAATAAGCTTCATGACATTGGAATGGGAAATGATTTTTTTTTTTTTTGGATAAGACCCCAAAAGCATAGACAACAAAAGCAAAAATAGACAAGTAAGACTGTTAAAATGGGAGCTGGGGTTGTGACTCAGTGGTGGAGCACTTGCCTGGCATGTGTGAGGCACTGGGTTTGATACTCAGTATCAGAAAGAAAAGAGAAAGAAAGGTTAAAAAAAAAAAAAAAAAAAAAAGAATGCTAAAATACAAAATCTTAGCGGGATGCGGTGGTACACACCTGTAATCCCAGCACTTGGGAGGCTGAGGCAGGAGGATGGCAAGTTCAAAGCCAGCCTCAGCAATGGCCAGGCACTTAGCAACTCAGTGAGACCCTGTCTCTAATAAAATACAAAAAAAGGGCTGGGGATGAGGCCCAGTGGTCAAGTGCCCCTGAGTTCAATCCCCGGTACCAAAAAAAAAAAGGGAAAATCTTGATCACAGTAAAGGAAATAATTAAAGGAGTGAAAAGCAACCTATGGAATAGGAGAAAATATTTACGAATCATTTATCTGAATCAAACGATGGTTCAACATTAGGAAATACATTAACATAAATCATCACATTAATATATCAAGAACAAAAAATGATAAATTTAATAAATAAAAAGTATTTAATAAAATCTAACAACTATTCATGGTAAATAAGTAATATCATAAGGTATTACTTCACACCTGTTAGAATGACTATTATCACAAAGATAAAAGATAACAAGTGTTGGCAAGGATGGGGAGAAAAGAGAATCCATGCATACTATTGGTGGAAATGTACATTAGTACAGCCATTATGGAAAATAAAACAGTATAGAGATGCAACAAAAAATTAAAAATACAACTATAGGACAACCCACTTCTGAGTATACACCCAAAAGAAATGATTTGTATTGAAAAAATACAAAGTGATAAATGCCCTCCCATCTTCAGTATAGCATTATTCATAGTACTCAAGATATGGAATCAACCTAAGGGTCTATCACTGGATGAATGAATTTTTTTAAAATGTGGTATGTATTTATACAATGAAATATTATTCAACCTTTAAAAAGAAAAAGAAATCTTGTTATTGTAACAACATAGATGAACCTAGAGAACATTACACTAAGTGAAAAAATTGGGGTACAGAAAGATAAATGCTGTATGATGTCACTTATATGTGGATTCTTTAAAAAAAAAAAAATCAATTCACAAACACAGAGAATAGAGTAGTAGTCACCAGGGGCTGGGAGTGGGAAGGGGAATGAAAAAAGCTGGTCAAAGGGTCTAAAGTTTCAGTAAGGGAAAATAAGTCCTGGATGTCTACTACATAGCATGGTGACTATAATTAACAATAATTTACGTAAAATCAGCAAGAGAACAGATTTTCAGTGTTCTTATCAGACAAAAATAAGTATGTAAGGTGATGGATATATTAATTAATTTGGTTTAATCGATCCATAATGTTTTTTATCAAAAGAACACACTGTATTGGGGAAGCAAAGACAAGAGGATTTTTTTTTTTTTTGGTACCGGGGATTATATTCAGGGACACTTGACCACTGGGCCACATCCCCAGCCCTATTTTGTATCTTATTTAGAGACAGGGTCTCACGGAGTTGCTTAGCACCTTGCTTTTGCTGAGGCTGGCTTTGAACTTGCAATCCTCCTTTCTCAGCCTCCCTCGTTGCTAGGATTACAGGCGTGCGCAACCGGGCTTAGAGAGGATTCTGAGGTTGAAACCAGCCTGGGCAACATAGTAGGACCCCATCTCAAAAAAAAAAAAAAAATTGTATATCATAAATATATATAATTTTTCATTTGTCAATTTAATAAATATAAAAATAATTAGTTTAAAAGAAAATAGCATGGCTTGCCCTCAAAAAATTAAAACAGAAATAGTATATGATCCAACAATCCTACTTCTGGGTATTTATACAAAAAGAACTGAAGGGGCTGGGGTTGTGGCTCAGCGGTAGAGCGCTCGCCTAGCATGTGCGCGGCCCGGGTTCGATCCTTAGCACCACGTAAACATAAAATGCGTTGAATTGTGTACAACTAAAGCAAATAAATAAATATTAAAAAAAAAGAACTGAAATCTAGATATACAATAATTCACAATAGCAAAGATGTAGAAACAATCTAAATACCTATAGATGGAAAAAGAGGTAAAGACAACATGGTACATATATATAATTTGGTCTTAAAAAAGAAGAGTTTTTTGTGACAACATCGATAAACCTTGAGGGAATTATGCTAAGTGAAATAAGGCATACACAGTAAACACACATTGCATGGCATCACCTACATGAGGTATATAAATTAGTCAAACACTGAAGCAAAAGAATAGAATGGTCTTTACCATGGCTAGGAGAAGGGGTTAAAGAAAAGTCGCTATTCAACTGACAAAGTTTCAGTTATGCAAGATAATTAAGTTTTGGAGTTTTGCTGTGAAACCCTGTACCTACAGTTAACAATGCTGCATACAACGCTTAAGAAATTTTGCTGAGCCGGGCGCGGTGGCGCACGCCCATAATCCCAGCACTTTGGGAGGCTGAGGCAGGAGGATCGCGAGTTCAAAGCCAGCCTCAGCAATGGGGAGGCACTTAGCAACTCAGTGAGACCCTGTCTCTAATAAAATACAAAAAAGGGCTGGGGATGTGGCCCAGTGGTCTAGTGCTGCTGAGTTCAATCCCCGGTACCAGAAAAGAAAAAGAAATTCTGCTGAGCGGTCCAGATGCCATGGTACTTGCCTATAATCCCAGCAACTTCAGAAGCTGGGGCAGGAACAGGAATTCAAAGCCAGCCTGAACAACTTAGTTAGACCCTGTCTCAAAGTGAAAAAATAAAATAAAATAAAAAGGGCTAGGGATGGAGCTCAGTGGTAGAGCATCCCTGGGTTCAATCCCTGGTACCAAAACAAAACAAAACAAGAAACTTTAATTCAGTAGATTCAGACAAAGCATTTAATAAAATTAACAATTATTCATGGTAAAAATTCTTAGAAAACAATAATTAAAAGGAAATGGAGACTAACTTGATAAACTAAAAAAACAAAATAGCACACTTGTTGGAAAACTATTAGAAGCATTCCTAAGCATTCTTAATATTAAGAACATGTGCCAGGCCTGGGGTTGTAGCTCAGTGTTACAGCACTTGCCTAGCCTATATGAGGCACTAGGTTCAATCCTCAGCACCACATAAAAATAAATAAAGGTATTGTGTCCATCTACAACTAAAAATATTTTTTAAAAAAGAACATGTACCAGGCATGGTGGTACATGCCTATAATCCCAGGTACTCAGGAAGCTGAGGCAAGAGGATCATAAATTTTTTTTTTTTTTTTTTTTTTTTTTTTTGGTACCGGGGATTGAACTCAGGGGCACTCGACCACTGGGCCACATCCCCAGCCCTTTTTTTTTTTTGTATTTTATTAGAAGCAGGGTCTCACTGAGTTACTAAGTGCCTCACCGTTGCTGAGGCTGGCTTTGAACTCGCGCGCTCCTGCCTCAGCCTCCCAAAGTGCTGGGATTACAGGTGTGCGCCACCGCACCCGGCTAGGATCATAAATTTTAAACCAGCCTAGGTAGCTCAGCAAGACTCTGTCCCAAAATAAAAAATAAAAAAGGCTGGAAATGTAACTCAGTCGTAGAGTACTTGCCTGGCCTATGTGAGACCCTGGGTTCAATCTCCAATCACACACACACACACACACACACACACACACAGATCAAGAACATGACGATGATGTCTGCTTTTTATTGTTTCTATTCCATGTTGTACTGGAACACATGGATGGTCCTATCAATACCATTATAGTAAGTAAAACAAATATGAAGAAAACCAGAATGGAAGAAACAAACTGACATTATTCACAAATAACGTTATTATCTCTATAGAAAAATCTGAAAGAATCCATAATCAAATTATTAGAATAAAGAAGAAAGGAGCTGGGCATAGTAGTGCACATCTGTAATGCAAGTGACTCAAGAAGCTAAAGCAGAAGGATCACAAGTTTGAGGCCAGCCTCAGCAACTTAGCAAGACCCTAAGCAACTTAGTGAACCATTGTCTCAAAATAAAAAATAAAAAGGGCTGAGGGTGTGGCTCAATGGTTAAGTACCCCTGGGTTCAATTCCTGGTGCCCCACACCCCCCAAAAAAAGAAAAAGAAAAGTAGGTAAGAAAAAAAGCTGGATATAGTATCAATATACAAAGTTAACTTTTCTATACAAAACAGAAAAACAATTTTTAAAAAGTTGTACTTAAGAAAAATTTACAATAACAATTTTAAGAAGGAAAAGAGCAAGGTGGAGTATCACATTATTAATACTTACTAGTCTAAAAGTTGTAGAAAAACATATTGTGATGCTAGTGCAGAAACAGCCAAAAAGACCAATGTAATAGATGAAAAAAAAACTAGAAACAAGCCAGCATATATGTGAATATTTAATACACAAAAGATGTACTGCTGGTTTGTTGGAAAATGATAGATTAAGTAAAACATTGACCTTACCTATCTATATGCGAAAAAATAAAATTAGAACCATACTTTATACCATACACAAAAATTAATTAAGGATAGTTTAGCAATCTCAATGTTAAAAGCAAACTTTCAACTTTTAAAGGAAAAATACATTTGCCTCAAAATGGGGAAGATACAAAAAGCATTTACCATAAAGGTAAGATAATAAATTCAACTACATTAAAATGTAAAATTTGTGGATTTCAAGTCATCAAAAAAGAATGCAAAGTTGCCATTGCCTGGGTAAAAATATGGGCAAAGCATATAAACAGCAAACCCTTCATATCCAGAATAGATAAAGAACTTGTATCAATATGGAAAAGACTCCTTTTTCGTCTCATCAGCCAACATGCCATCCAGTCCGAGGAAGACCTGGAAACTTCAGGGACACATGAGCCACGGCCACGGCCACATCGGCAAGCACGAGAAGCACCCAGGAGGCCAAGGGTAATGCTGGTGGCATGCATCACCACAAGATTAACTTCAACAAATATCACCCAGGTTACTTTGGGAAAGTTGGTATGACGCATTACCACTTAAAGAGGAACCAGAGCTTCTGCCCCACTGTCAACCTTGATAAATTGTGGACATTGGTCAGTGAACAGACACAAGTAAATGCTGCCAAAAACAAGACTGGAGCTGCTCCCATAATTGATGTAGTGCGATCAGGTTACTACAAAGTTCTGGGGAAGGGAAAGCTCCCAAAGTAGGCTGTCATCATGAAGGCCAAATTCTTCAGCAGAAGAGCTGAGAAGATTAAGGGTGTTGGGGGTGCCTGTGTTCTGGGGGCTTAAAGCCACCTGGAACTCTGTAAATCTGCAGTTGCATTAAATGCTAACAAACACTTAAAAAAAAAAAATAAGGAAAAGACTGAAAACCCAACGCAAAGACAAAAAATATGAAAAAGTATTTCTCAGAAAAGAAAATCCAAGCAGCTAGGAAACATCAAAAAGATATTCATCGGGGCTGGGATTGTGGCTCAGCGGTAGAGCGCTCGCCTAGTGCGTGGGCGACCCAGGTTCGATCCTCAGCACCACATACAAATAAAATGCATTGAATAAAACGCATTGTGTACAACAAATAAATAAAAATATTTAAAAAAAAAATAAAGATATTCATCTCAGTTGTAAGCTGGGGTTGTGGCTCAGCAGTAGGGTGCTCGCCTAGCAATTGCAAGGCCCTGGGTTCGATCTTAGCTCCACACAAAATTAAATAAATAAAATAAAGGTATTGTGACCAACTACAACTAAAAAATAAATATTGAAAAAAAAGATATTCATCTCAGTTGTAATCAATAAAATTAAGCAACAAGCTCCATTGTTTTTATACCTATTTACTATTTAATAATATGGTTTATTAAAGTGAGATAAGAGTCAATAGAAAGCTTGTCCTCTCATTTCTACCAGTTTATTTGCAATCTTGCCAATGAACACTTACCTGCAAAATTAGCAGTGTGTTTTTAGATACTGTTTGAAATAAACAGATCACATTGAAACACCTATTTTTTAACATAAACAATGCAGTCCTAAAATGTGGAAATATATCTATGCAATCAGAAATTCATTCTATAGCCCAATATTCTTACTGCATTGTTACAGTACACATTTTTTAGTCTAAAAGCCCATATCATACTAATTATACTAATATTTTCAGTGATGCCAGATGAGAATCATCAGTCTTTCTAGAGTATCATTTGAAAACTTCTAAAATTATCTCAGTTCTTTTCTATGCTCCTCTGTGCTCTTTTGCTAATACTCTTTTTTTTTTTAACTCACACAAGAGATGAGCTAAAGTACTATTTAACTTTGCTTTACTTATTTACTTTTTAAACAACTACACTCAGAAAAGGCTCAAAGAGACATCTATAGCTTTAAAGTTAAGCAAAATAACCATACCTCACAATGCTGACGAGAAGCTTGAATTTCACATTCATATTTGTTCTTTACAGATTCTAAGCAGAGCTCTCTATAGATTCCTGCAACAAACACAATTACTCTGATTATGTTAGCTATGAAGAGTTTCATTATCAATTCCCTAAAGGAATTCAGTCCTCACCATATTTTAGAAGATGGATCAATAAGAAATTGACAAGTAGGCACACATCTGTGATCCCAGTGACTAAGGAGACTGAGGCAGTAGGATCACAAGTTCAAGGCAAGACTGGGCAACTTATTGAGGCCCTATTTCTAAATTAAATAAAAGGGGCTGGAGGTTGTAGCTCTGAAGTAGAGTGCTTCCCTAGCATGTGCAAGGACCTGGGTTCAATCCCCAGTACCACAAAAAAAAAAAAAAAAAAAAAAAAAGAAAGTGATAATCTAACATTATCATTAAAAACTAAAAATAAAGCCGGGCATGGTGGCACACACATGTAATCCCAGCAGCTCCGGAGGCTGAGACAGGAGGATTACAAATTCAAAGCCAGTCTCAGCAAAAGCAAGGCACTAAGCAATTCAGTGAGACCCTGTCTCTAAATAAAATACAAAATAGGGCTGGAATGTGGCTCAGCAGTCATATGTCCCTGAGTTCAGTCCTAGGTACAAAAAAAAACTAAAAATAAAAAGGCTCATTTAAAATATACATCTGAGACCAGATACTAAGAGTTTAAGAACTAGAAAGAAACTACACTGATAATTTTTGTTCTTACTCCATTCTTTGAAAGAATACTCCTAAATGTTTCATAGAGAGTGATCAAAATGAAAAACAATACCAGAATAAAATTGACTAAATTATACTATTAAATTATGTGCATGTACAAACATATAACAATGAATTCCACTATTATATATGATTATAATGCACCAATAAAAAACAGTGGGGAGCTGGGCGCGGTGGCGCACGCCTGTAATCCCAGCACTTTGGGAGGCTGAGGCAGGAGAATCGCAAGTTCAAAGCCAGCCTCAGCAATGGCGAGGCACTTAGCAACTCAGTGAGACCCTGTCTCTAAATAAAATACAAAAAAAGGTCTGGAGATGTGACCCAGTGGTCGAGTGCCCCTGAGTTCAATCCCCGGTACCAAAAAAAAAAAAAAAAAAAAAAAAAAACAGTGGGGGAAAAAAATCCCTCAGGTTTCTCATAATAGAGACAATAGACTCTGGTTTTATCAATTATATATATTCAAAGAAACAGCTAGATACTATTCCCCTCAAAAACCACCATTTTTAAGCTACTACTTAGTTTCAGAGTCCAAAGATTCCAAGAGAATTACATGTATAAACTGTTAGAATAAAATCCATGAAGTTCACAGTACTCCTGACAGGGCTGCACTTGGATGACTGAAGCCCAAGAAAATTTAACTTAGAGGTAACAAGAAAATAGTATAAAAAAGGAAGTAATGGCCATGCAAATATGCCATCACAAAAATGTCAAGTGAAGAACTCTAGATGTGTATACTAAGCTCTAGGACATAGTTAGCCCTACAAATGTAATTATCCCTTTTTGTATAGCAAAGACAGGAGATAGACACTGAAACTATACCATTAACAAAACATTCACACATACTACTATTTGCAAAATCAAAAAGTAAGGGAGGGGGCTGGGGTTGTGGCTCAGTGGTGGAGCGCTCGCCTAGCGCGTGTGCGGCCCGGGTTCGATCCTCAGCACCATGTAAAAACAGATTGTGTACAACTAGAGCAAATAAATAAATATTAAAAAAAAAAAAAGTAAGGGAGGCCACAGAGTAGAAAAGTGAACAATTAATTAAAGTAATATTTCCTGATGATCCATTTAGTCTAAAAGAATGTCAAAAGAAAATGAGAGACATTTTACTTTTAAGGGTAAGCTGAGTCAAAAAGCAAAGATAACAGGTTAATTATCATATGTCATCTACATAGTTAATATTAAAATCTAAAGAATAAAATTTGGTTTAAGGTGAGTTTAGAATTTATTTTCAACAATGCTTAGGTATTATTTAACAGGTACATGAGGACAAATTAGCATCCCCCAAATAAAAACAATCAACATCTCCATTAATTAAACTTCACTTTTTAGTTTCACCATGAAAAAAATTATAAGTGTTTTTGTTTTTTTGTTTTGTTTTGTTTTTAAGATGGGGTGTTGCTGTGTTGCCCAGGCTGGCCAAAATTCCTAGGCTTGAGTGATCTTCCCTGCTTCACTCTCCCAAGTAGCTTGGACTACAGGCACATGCCACCAAGCCCAGAGCCACAGTGATCTTTCAATGCATATATTCCTTGATTATGAATGCTAGGACTCAATACTGAGGCTGGATCCCAGTTATAAACAGACTGAATTTTAACCATGCAAATACAGTATATCTTTATTTATTCATAGCCACAAATAATTAATCAAACTTATGAAAATTTTAAAAATCATTAAATTATCTGGTTGATGGGAGGCTGAGGCAGGAGGATTGCAAGTTCAAAGCCAGCCTCAGCAATGGCGAGGCACTTAGCAACTCAGTGAGACCCAGTATCTAAATAAAATATTAAAAAAGCCTGGGGATGTGGCCCAGTGATAGAGTGCCCCTGAGTTCAATCCCCAGTGCCCCCCCCCCAAAAAAAAAATATATATATATATGTGGTTGAAGGCTAATTTCCTATTCTAAAATATCCTGAACAAACATTTTTAAAAATGCTTTTATAGAGTTAAAAAAAATCTACTACTTGGAAAAGTTGAGGCAGGAGGATCACTTGAGTCCAGGAGATTGGAGCCATACAGTATGGGCAACATAGTGAGACCCCATCTCTTAAAAACCAAAATAAAAATAATAAAACTCCTTCTCACACTTACAGGTTAAAAAATATCAAGAGTACTTAAACTTTATTTCACAGGGAATTAAATTGTGATAGTAAAAGTATTTTTAATCAAAGTATCTTGGTTCAGTTTCTCCTCACATAGACAGTATCTTTTCAAAAACGTTGTGAGTAATCTAAGAGTTTTTCATTGTTTTTAAATCCCCCACAGCGCCCACAAGAGGTTTTAACAAATAACTGAGCCAACAATTAATGTAAATATATTTGCAACTTAATGTAAACATGTAAATATATTTGTGATTCCCATCAATAGCAAATACTTCACAAACACCTTTAGAGCTAAGAATTGTAGAATCTGCTATATGGAAAAAATATTTCACTTTCCTACCTGCTACCTTTGTGCGAATTTGCATATTTTCTTGCAAAGTTGCCAGTGGTTCCAAATATTCTGGTGCTTTTCCAGCTATGACTTCTTGTAGTTTTGCATCCACCTGACTTAATCGTTCTTTATAAAGTCTTAACAAAGCAAAAATTAAGATGTTAATTTAAAAATTCCAACAAAGGCCAAAACTTTGCTGCTTCTATACAGTATTTCTTCCTAATGTCACTCATATTCTAAGAGCCTATCAAACGTATTCTTGCCTTAATCTCAAGTGGAGAATTCAATTATATTATTTTACTCCATGCATACAATGATAAAATAGATATCTATGATATTTTTTATAAGTGTCACTCTTAAATTGTTAATTCACAATACATAAAATACAACTGGCACATGCCTGCAGACCCAGCTACTCAGAGACTGAGGCAGGATGATTGCTTGAACACAGGAGTTCATGGCCAGTCTAAACAATGTAGTCATACCCATTTCAAAAAACAACAAAAATTAAAACTACATTTGGCACTCTCAATTTTTGTTTTTAATTGAAAAACAAATAAATTCTAAGAGAAAAGGTCATTTAAACACCAAGAAACAAGGAAACCATTTGAGTACTTTAAATAGAGACATTACTAGTTGTCAAATAATTCCCTGGCTTCTCTCCATCTTTCCTGAAAAGGACTCAGTATATAATATTTAGCCTACTTAATTTTTTAAAAAGAACAGAAGAATTAGAGTGATGAAGGAAAGACAATGAATGACTTTAGAACCTGTGATCTGGCCCTGCACAGTGGTGCACCCCTGTAATCCCAGAGACTTGGGAGGCTGAGGCAAGAAGATCACAGTTTCAAAGCAAGCCCCAGCAACTAAGTGAGGTCCTATCTCAAAATAAAAAATAAAAAGGGTTGGGGATGTGGCTCAGTGATTAAGTGCCCCTAGGTTCAAAACTCAGTACTCACTCCCCACCCCCCAAAAAAATAACCTGTCATCAGGCATACCCAGTTCATCTCAACTACGATTGAAGAAGCTTTAAATGAAATGAAAAAGGGGGATGGAGCAGGGAGTTCCTCTTGCCCCTGTTTATGAGTCTACTTACAGATGCTTCAATTTGCTAGCTGTCACAATACTTTGCCAAAATAAACACCCAATTGTCTTACATGACAATTCGGTGTTTATTTTTGGCAATAATCCTACAGGATACAACTGATTCTTTTTACAGAGAAATGCTTACATTGTCCTCCTTCATGAAAGCTACTTCTAATCCTGGTTTTGTGGCATTTTAAGGATATCCTAAAAAATTCAAAGCAAATTAACAATTTATGATCATTTTGTAAATTTTTTTCTATTTATTACTTTTATCATAAGCAAAAATATGTGGTAATATGTTCAGAAGGATGGCATGTACTAATTTCCAAAAGAAATCACTAATTACGCTTTATAGGTATTACTATAACCAGCATTTGGCTTTTGAAAAAATTTGGGAACCTAGCTTTTATATTAAATTCTGTTCTTCCTTCTTGAAAATATAAACCACTACAATTAAGACAATCAATATTAATTATCTATCATTGACCATTATACTTAGTATAAGAGGCAACAAGGCAAGTTTGAGTGTTAATGTTATAAATATTTCTGTTTTGGTTTTGTGGTCCCTTAGCAACCACAATATTATATAGAGAATTAATTGCCAAAATAATGCATTATCATGTCTGAGTCAATTTTTTCCAAAACAAAAGATACAATGATAAACAAATGTATAAAGTCAAGAAAGAACAACTTATTTTTTTTAAACTATAACTATAGGTAAAACAACAAAAATTCTGACACAAAGGTAACTACACCTGAAGAACATCAAGTACATACACAATATTAATAGGCTACAAATTTGTGAACAAGCATACTGAATGAAGAGGATATAGGAATTAATATTGTCTATTAAATAACCTTTTAAAAGAATAGATTCCTCAAAATCAGTACAATTTCTACAACCTTAGGACTCAAGTATACATTTAACAAAGGTAAGAATCATCAGTCCTTCAGTAGCAACCACAATATTATTTACAGAGCAGGTGCTCAATTAATGTTTATTGGATGCTGAATATTAAAATGAATGGAAACCTAAATGCTTTCCCTCTACCTTTTGAGGGAAGTGGAAGAACTTACCTTCCACCACTATAGAAACTACAAGTCGTGGATTTTCTGCCTTATGAAGGGAGACTACTGTGACCTGTAATGCTAGAACAGGACAAGTGGAATAAATATATTATTATTACTACTTCCCCACCTCCTTTAAAAAGGATTCGAGACAGCTTACAGAGATAAGCAAGCAGTATGACAGGATAAAAACAACCAGCAATTGAAGAAGAAAAAAAAAAAAAAAAGACTATTAAAACTAGGTGCAAAAAAATTAAGTTTCTTCTGAAACATATTTCTGGAAACCAATTCCTAGAGAAAGAACCTTATTTTATTTTATTTATTTATTTATTTTTTTGGTGGTACTGGGGATTGAACTCAGGGGCACTCGTCCACTGGGTCACATCCCCAGCCCTTTTTTTTTTTGTTTGTTTTTTGTTTTTTGTGGTACCGGGGATTGAACTCAGGGGCACTTGACCACTGGGCCATATCCCCAGCCCTTTTTTTTTTTTTGTATTTTATTTAGAGACAGGGTCTCACTGAGTTGCTAAGTGCCTCGCCATTGCTGAGGCTGGCTTTGAACTTGCAATCCTCCTGCCTCAGCCTCCCAAAGTGCTGAGATTACAGGCGTGCGCCACCACGCCCGGCTCAAACCTTATTTTAAATGCTGGTCATAGTCTACTTTTTAATACTTTCAGAGATAAATAAAGCTGGCCAGAGAACTAGCTAGTGGTCATAGTGAGCCATGAGAGTACAAAAATTAAGGCAACTCCCTTTCCCTATATGAATAAGATGAAGTCTAATAACTAACTAGTTGCAAAGTTCTCTCATGTAATACATCATATTGTAACTTACAGTAATTCTCATTTCTTGGATAAACATAAAATACACTTTAAAAGTGTAATAGGTAAATTTTAATTATGTGACAAGTATTCATTCATGCATTACTTGTGCTATAATATAAAAACACAAATTTAATTCCTCTTTTCTGGAATGATCCTAGATAGACATTGCTCAAATAATGCAAATAATAAATTATTTGGGGAGCCAAACTAATTTTAATTTAAAATTAAAAAGATTTAATTACAATTTTTAATTTAAAATTAGCAATATAAATCTTTATAATAAAATTTATACCATGTTTTTCAAAGCCAAAACTTTAAATTTTAGATAATTTTTGATTATTGAACTAGCTGTTAAACTAGCATGGAACAACATCTATATATTCGTTGCTAATGCCAATAAACAGGAGAAATGGCACAAACATTAGGATTAATATGGTAAATAAATCTGTCCCATTTTAGTCTGGTAATTCCAGATACATTAAAAGGGCTTTCATCTCTTATTTTGGCCTATCTACGGAAGGAGGGGGAGAAAAAAAAAACTTGGAAGAATTCATAAACTGAAAATCCAGTTTCCTTCTCTCTTTTTATTTCCACCTCTCCCTGCCTCTAGTACTAGGGATTGAACCCAGAGGTGCTTACTACTCCAGTCCTTTTTACTTTAAGACAGTGTGTTACTAAATTGCCCAGGCTATCCTCAAACTTGCAGTCCTCCTTCCTTGGCCTCCCAAATTACTGGGATTAAAGGTGTGCTCCAAGGAGCCCACAGAAGAGTCAGCTTCTGAATAAATTAAGGTGTCTATAGTCTCAGAAGCTTCTCTCTTGCATTTACAATCCCTATTACATAGCTATACCCATGTCCATGCCAGCAACTTCCAGGTTAAAACTCCTCTTTTATGTGTTTGCTATTTTTAGTTATACATGACAGTAGAATGTATTTTGACATATCATACATACATGGAGTATAACTTCCCATTCTTGTGGTTGTACATGATATGGACTTACACTGGTCATGTATTCATCCATGAACATAGGAAAGTTATGTTCAATTCATTATACTGTCATTCCTATTCTCACCCTCCCCTCCATTATCTACATCCCCACCCCCCATTCCGGTGAACTTGCATTCCCCACCCCACATTGTGAGTCAGCATCTGCATATCAGAGAGAATATTCAGTCTTTGGTTTTTTGGGATTGGCTTATTTCACTTAGCATGATGATAGTCTCTAGTCCCATCCATTTACCAGCAAATGCCATAATTTCATTCTTCCTTATGGCTGAGTAATATTCTATTGTGTATATGTACCCCATTTTCTTTATCCATTCATTTATTGAAGGGCACCTAGGTTGGTTCCATAGTTTTAGCTATTGTGCATAGAGCTGCTATGAACACTGATGTAGCCACATCACTACAGTATGCTGATTTTAAGTCCTTTGGGTATATGCCAAGGAGTGGGGTAACTGGGTCAAATGGTGGTTCCATTCCAAGTTTTCTGAGGAATCTCCGTACTGCTTTCCAGAGTAGCTGCACCAATTTGCAGTCCCATCAGCAATGTACGAGTGTGACTTTTTCCCCACATCATCAACATTTATTGTTACTTGTATTCTTTTTTTTAAAAAATATTTATTTGTTTGCTTTAGTTGTACACAATGCGTTTATTTTACGTGGTGCTGAGGATCGAACCTGGGCCCCGCACGTGCTAGGTGAGCGTTCTACTGCTGAGCCACAACCCCAGGCCCATTACTTGTATTCTTGATAATTGCCATTCTGACTAGAGTGAGATGGAATCTCAGTGTAGTTTTAATTTGCATTTCTCTAATTGCTAGTGATGTTGACCATTTGTATTTCTTTTTCTGTGAAGTATCTGTTCATTTCCTTAGCCCATTAATTGATTGGGTTTTTTTTTTTTTTTTTTTTTTTTTGGTGTTAAGTTTTTTTTAGTTCTTTAGAGATTAATGCTTTATCTGAGGCACAGGTGACAAAGATTTTATCCCATTCTGTTGGCTCTCTCTTTAAGTTCTTGATTGTTTCCTTTGCTGTGAAGAAGATTTTTAGTTTGACACAATCTCATTTATTGATTCTTGATTTTACTTCTTGTGCTTTAGGAGTCTTGTTGAGGAATTCGATTGCTAAGCTGACATGATGGAGATTTGAACCTACTTTTTCCTGTAGTTGGTGCAGGGTCTCTGGTCTAATGCCTACGTCCTTGATCCCCTTTGAGTTTTGTGCAGGGTGAGAGATGGGGTCTAATCATTTTATTACATATGGATTTTCAGTTTTTCCAGCACCATTTGTTGAAGAGGCTATCTTTTCTCCAATGTATGTTTCTGGCACCTTTGTCTAGTATGAGATAACTATATTTATGTGGGGTGTGTCTCTGTCTTCTATTCTGTAACATTGGTCTTCATATCTGTTTTGATGCCAATACCATGCTGTTTTTGTTACTATAGCTCTGTAGTATAATTTAAGGTCTGGTATTATGATGCCTCCTGCTTCACTTTTCTTGCTGAGGATTGCTTTGGCTGTTTTGGGCCTCTTATTTTTCCAAATGAATTTCATGACAACATTTTCTATTTCTTGAAAAATGCCACTGGAAGAATGTGGCTGTTTTTTAATATACATCTATCCTATGTTCTAACAAATCATGGGAGCCCATTCTTCTGTTGCCAATCTCACATAAGAGTTCTGGCATTAGAACAGGAGGTTAAAGATTATAAAACAATATCTATTAAGTACCTACCACATGCCAGGCAAACAGACAAGAACCTTAAACATTACTTCTAAATCCTCACAACAGATAATAAGGACTCCACAAATATCACCTTTACATCAGTCAAAAAAGCATGGATTCAGAGCTTTTGTTTTTTCTACTCTACTACATTTCCTCCAAAACAATGTGCTTTAAGTGGAAGGAACACAGTAGCACTGGAAGGCAAAAAGCCTGGATTCATTCATCACCCTAAGCCTCAGTTTTCCACACATAAAATAGAGATAAGACTATTAAGTCTTTCAACCTTACAGAGTTGTTGCAAGAAGCTAAATAACACATATGAAACATGTAATGTACATAGTATCCAATGTAAGACAGAAACAAAATGACTTTACCAGACATAGAATCTTTGGGAATATTCTATTTTATTCTCAATTTTTAAAAATGCTACCTTTAGGGATTTATTCAACAAAGGAATGAATGAAACAGATTAGAACCAAGGGTGCAAAAACCCATGGAAAACATTTTAATCACCAACATCCACACAGAAATCTTAAACTCCACCCCACCACCCAAAAAACCCTGCCTCAAAACCCTCAGTTTAAATGAGGTCTTTGGCAGGTAAACAATAGCTGAAGCCTCTTTCAGAACAGCCAGTTCCATAAAATACAAAAGGCAAAAAGTTGAAACAATGTAACTGGTCTGGTGCTGGTATATATGTGGCACATTTGAGACTCAGTGAAAATGACCTTCTGAAGTCACTACTTACTGATCTTTGAGATCTGTAAACTGTTTTTCAAGATTGGACATTTCATCTAAACATTCCATTCTTCTTCTTTCACAGTCTTCATCATCCATTTCTGTTAATTTTAAAAAAAGGCAAATATCAAAGATAATATTGTGTTACAAATATATCTGAAGTTAAGAAAAAAAAGGAGCTGGGGTGTGTGGTGGCAATTTGGGAGGCTAAGGCAGGAGGATCACCAAGTTTGAGGCCAGCTCAGCAACTGAGTGAGGCACTAAGCAACTTAGCAAAACTCTGTCTCAAAATTAAAAATAAAAAAGGGCTGGAGATGTGGCTCAGTGGTAAAGCACCACTGGGTTCAATCCCTAGTACCAAAAAAAGGGGAAAAAGTAACATGAAGTTGATGTGCAAGATCTATATTAAGCTTTAAGAGAAAACAAACATTTATCCAAAATAATTTCCACTACAGAATTAATCTAAAACAAAGCAGAGAGTTTATACTAAAGTGATCTCTACACCTTATGTTTATTCATTTAAAATTATGTCTGAGGACTTACTGTAAGCTACGACTATAAAGTAATTACAACTTTTGGTGTGTTCTCCACAACTCACCCGAACTTAGCACCAAAAATGATGTGTCCTTAAAAGGTTAATACTGCTCAAAAATACTTTTGGAGTTCTTCCCTCAGAACTGCTCACATAGCTGATTTGCCAGTCACATAAGAAAGAAAACTAGCCAGTGCCTGTAATCCCTGCTACTCAGGAACCTAAGGCAAAAAGATCAAAGTTTAAGGCCAGCCTGGACAACTTAGCAAGACCCTGTCTCAAAATAAAAAATAAAAAGGGTTGGGTACAGTGCCCCTGGGTTTAATTCCCAGTAATGGAGAAAGAAATTTTTTTTTAAGAAAACTAATCTCATTATGTTTACCATAAGTTATCTTGGACTGATACTCATGCTCCCAATGTGTCCTCTTCCCAAATTTCTGTCAGTGAGAAAGAGGCAAATGAGGAAAAAACAAGCAAACTTTTTTTTAAGGAAAACAACGGTTAGTTACCAGG
Source organism: Tamias sibiricus (assembly GCA_025594165.1). Classification (NCBI taxonomy): domain Eukaryota; kingdom Metazoa; phylum Chordata; class Mammalia; order Rodentia; family Sciuridae; genus Tamias; species Tamias sibiricus. The sequence continues at coordinate 72,212,843 of CM046659.1, forward strand.
TCTATCCTATATTTCACATCTTTTATTTTTATATCCCATATATTCAACACATCAAAATAAATGAAGCGCAAATTGATATGCATCTTAATATTCATCAAAATAATGCTCAAACTATGAGAGTTAAATTGTGTTCAGTTATTTTCATGCAGCAAGTATATAATTGCTTTTAATTTTCTAAAACAGATTTAAAATAGTTCTGGTTTTTAATAGCTTACTCCTTAGCTATTTAAAACCTGGTCCCTCAAGATGACTCACTTCCCAAATTCTTTGGTTAGTCAAGGTTTCTCTGTAGCCTTAGGATCTGCTCAGTACCAAGGTTTGAGAAGAATAAAACTGGAAGTTTAACATGCAAGATGTCTGGTAGAATAGAGATGATTTTACAAGAAGGAGAGCTGAAAAATGTATTTAAATAATTTCTTTGCACATAAAAAATATGACTTGTAAGTCAATGTGGTGATGCACACCTAGCTACTCAGAAGGCCAGGGAGGGAGGACTGCAAGTTTGAGCCCTGCTTGGGCAAGGTGGCAAGATCCTGTCTCAAAAAATAAAAAAAGGCTAGGGGTATAGATTGGTGGTACAACAACATGGGTTCACTCCCCACTACCACAAAAAAAAAAAAAAAAAAAAAATGTTTTTTGACTTGTAGTTCAAATTATCATTATAACTCTAACTGCATTGTTTGTTATCCTCTAAAATGAAATTAAAAATAAGTTAAAAATCACAACAAAAATATAAAGTGAGAGTGGGAGAATTTTAACAAATAAGATGTAATTTTGGGGCTGAGGTTGTGGCTCAGTGGTAGAGCACTTGCCTAGCATTTGTGAGGCACTGGGTTCAATTCTAAGCACCACATACAGATAAATAAAATAAAGGTTCATCAACAACTAAAAATAAAAAAAAAAAATTTAAATATTCATTTAGTTGTAGGTAAACATAATATCTTTATTTTATTTATATGGTACTGAGGATGAACCCAGGCCCTCATACATGCGAGATGAACGCTCTACCGCTGAGCCCCAGCCCCAGCCCCTAAAAACAAAATATTAAAAAAAAAAAAAAAAGATGCAATTTTGTGAGATCCTAGCAACCAATAAAAAAAAAAAAAAAAAAAAAAAAAACGAAGAATGGGGCTGGGGTTGTGGCTCAGTGGTAGAGCGCTTGCCGAGCCCACGAGGCCCTGGGTTCAATCCTCAGCACCACATAAAAAATAAATGAAGGGCTGGGGCTGGGGCTCAGCGGCAGAGCGCTCGCCTCGCACATGCGCGGCCCGGGTTCGATCCTCAGCACCACGTACAAATAAACGCATTGCATTGTGTACAACTAAAGTAAATAAATAAATATTTTTTAAAAATAAATAAATGAGGGGCTGGGGATGTGGCTCAGCAGTAGAGCGCTCGCCTAGCACGTGCGCGGCCCGGGTTCGATCCTCAGCACCACATACAAATAAACGCATTGTGTACAACTAAAGCAAATAAATAAATATTTTTTAAAAAATAAATAAATAAATAAATGAAAAATAATGCTTTTTTTTTTAAAGTTATTTCATTAAAAAAAGAATGGGACTAGGGTGTAGCTCAGTGGTAGAGCACTTACCGAACATGCATGGGACCTTGGGTTTAATCCCCAGCATTGTGGGAAAAAAATTAAGTGACAAAAGTAAACAATACTTGAAAATAAAAATGCTTTACAGATCTAGGAAACATATTCACACAATCTAGATGTTCTTTCTCTATATTCCCCACTTTTGAAATCTTACCTACTTCCATGTCTATGTAAATGATCTTAGAATTATTCTTTCCATTCCAGGCAGGTTCCAACACCTTTGGGCATTCTTACTTAAATATACCACAATCCTCTCAAAAGCAACATACCTAAAATTCTTTCTTTCATCTTCATTTCAAATGTTTTGCATTTCTATTTCTGTTGATGCTACAACCATTCTCCTTGTATCTGGGTTTTTCTTACTTTCACTCCTAAACTTATATTCATCAATCCTGTTTTGCGCCTTCTTTGAAATCTTTCACACCTATCTATACCTGCCTTTTTCCTTTCCTAGCTAAAGTTCTTCTCCTAACCAAACTGGTTTTCTCACTCTTTTGAATATGTCCTAAGCTCTTCCATTTGCACTTGCACTAATATTCTTTATCCAGTAGGAACAATGGAACATTACTCCCCCAATCCAAACTTTACTCATTCTTCAAGATAATTAAGGTATCCATACCTTCTTTAACTAGCCTTTGCTAGTTCTGAAAATATTTACTCTGCCTCTGAATTCCTACCGTATTGTATATAGCTGAGCATTCACCTGGCAATTTAATCAAATTGTGACTTATGACAGCTCTTTAAAACTAGATCATAACTATTTATTTATACTTTATACAGGGTAGTGTCCAGGGTTGCACAAATAAGCCACTCATATTTATTTTTGAACGGCTGGTATATTGATAAAAAGGACTGACATCCTTCCTTGGAGATTTTCTGAAAAGAAAACCTGAAAAGAAGGCATGGGGTGATAATAGACTGTCATCAACCCACCATCAATGTTTCCCTTATGCAGCCAAAATTAGGCCAAGACAAAGAAGTCAGTCTCAACCCCATTATATGGATTGACGGAAAAGAATCCAGATAATCACAAATTCCATTCCTTTTTGAATAACCATTTCTAAAAGTCTGTAAAATGTATGTTGTTAATCTGCCCTATCTATCCACACCCCCAAATCTGAAACAGCTCAAAGGCTAGAAAAAATTGAAGGAAAAGATTAGAGATTTTCAACACTGCCCCAAATCAGCCTATGAAGATCTAAAAATAACCCCAGATGTGGGCACCCTGCTCTCAGATTTGAAAACTTCAGGGAGATACTACAAACCGGACAGCTCCCACGTTAGCCCCAGAACGAGCACTGGAATAAAGTGCGGATGACCGGCTGACTTGCAAGAGAGGGTTAAATAGTTATAAGTCAGCCACGGATCGATACAAATCTATCCCTAGCCCCGACAACCCACACACGCTGAGAAGTACGGGTTGCATATATGAAAATAAGGAAAGAAGTCGGTTGTCTGGGGACAGAAGGCATTTCCTCGGTCTTTCTGACAAGTTGCGGAGCGTTCCCCGCCTAGGTTCGTAGTCCCAGGGTACAGCCGGGAGTTCCAAGGGTGGGTCCCACTTGGAGCAGGATGCCTCAGCATCCTACAGCTGGGCAAGCCCAGGCCCGCGCGGCTCTGCCCTGAGGACTGGGACCTGCCAGGAGCCGGGCAGAGCCCCGCGACCGGTCCGGGTGCAGCCCGGGGCCAAGAGCCAGTCTCCGCCCCTTCCCTCTTTCCCCGCCCCGCTCTCCCAGAAGGACGCAGCCACCCGGCGTGCGGAGAGCGGCCTGTCGCGCGCCCGGCGCGGCGACTCAGGATCCCAACTCCGCTGGGTCGCGCACCTGAGCTATCTCCATCCTCAGAGACCGACGAGCTCTCAGTGTCCTCGTCCTCGGAGCTGCTCCCCTCATTTTCGGCGTAGTCCACTTCCATCTCATCGTGATGGTTCGTCTCTTTCTTATCCCCTCGGGAATGGACCGGCATTTTCCAGCCGCGCCGTCGCTTCCCACTCCCGGCGCCCAGCCCGGCCACCGCCGCTTCAATGAAGGGCGCGCGGAACGCCCCAACCCACCCAGCGGCCGAGCTCGCTCTGAAACCCCTCGGCTCCTCCCCGCCCCCGGCCCGGGCCTCACAACCTAACCCGCAGGCTCAGCGCTGGGAGCCCTGCGATTGGCGGAAGCCGTCCCCCGAGCTGGGGGCGGAGCTTGCCTTGCTGGGGCACGGTTGGTTGCTGGTAATTACTGCGCGGCCTTCCGGTGTGTGTCGGGAGTTGTAGTCCTTAGTATGTAGACCTGCAGGGGCTGCAGGCTTCCAAGGTTCAGCAGTCTTGATCACATCTTGCGTCTGGACTTCAAGTCCCACAAGGCACGAAAGCAGACACACCCCATCGCAGTTTATAAACTAAACAGAAACAGATTGTGTGAATTTGGTCCTATTTATCTTTTTCCCGCCAATTGATTGTCTGACCTCGCTAGATATTTGAGATGCTACTGGAAGATGAAAGAGGCTTTACCTACTGTTTGAGCATGGAGAACTGGAGAATCATCTCTTCTACCTTAGTGTCTTTATTACCACCAATAAACTATTACATTGATTAGTAACTATACAAAATAATTAGCACTTTATATGTTGCACAAAAATCTTTCAATTGTTTTTGCAACTTTTTCAATAAAAAATATAGAGAGGGAGGAAGTATTAATTTGGCATTTTCAATCTAGTATTTTTTGCATTTTTTTTTTTTTACCAAATGCGTCCAGAAGACACCACCAGTCTTGACTCAACTTTAGTTTTCAATGAAAAATATGTTTAATTCAATGAGATATTTTCTCCAAGATAGGTTACATAGACAAGGAAGATTCAGAAAGTATCGTGATCATTATAACTCATATTACCCTCATTATTACTCAATTTTACCCTGTGTCTGATATCTTGGTAAACTCATTATATGGATTATGTGGTTCAATTATCCATTTAATAACTCTTGATTTGGGTGCCATTATTATCCCCATTTTACAGACAAGGAACTTCCATTTGCAGACAAATCTTAAGACTACATTATCAGTTATGAAGATAGGTAATTTGCTACTGAAAGCTATTTAATAGAATATTTTGCATTGTATAGCATTTCTTTCTCAAACATGAGATCCAAAGACATTCGATGACATCCAGTTAGGACTGGGGTTGTGGCTCAGTGGCGGAGCACTTGCCTGGCACAGTGAGGCACTGGGTTGGATCCTCAGCTACCACATAAAAGTAAATAAATAAATTAAATAAATGTATTGTGTCCATCCACAACTAAGGGGGAAAACTTTAAAAAAAAAAAAAAAAAAGAACATCCAGTCATAATTTCATTAAAGTTAGCTTGTAGTTTAATGAAACATTTCAGAAAACATTTTAAGAGCTACCCATCTCCTACAGAGAATAAGGGACCCTCCTTATTTAAAGTCAACCTACTTCTTCCCTTCTCACTATAGTCACCAAAACCAAACTCTTTGTAGTTGCTAAACACATAAGTTGTTTCCTATTTCAATATCTTTTCACCTTCTATTCCTTCTGCAAGCCTGCTCCCCTCCTTTTCTTTTCAGCAAATTTTCTTAACAGTACACACCACCACCAGGACCATGTGTACCATCAGGGTACTATTGTGCTTTACAGTTGGCAACTTTGTATTGTTTCTATCACACTGTATTGTGAATTGTTTAGCAAATACATGCCACTTGTTGAATTCTGAGTTCCTTGAGAGCAGTGATTGTCTTAGTCAGGGATACAAATTCAAAATCAAGCAGTAAACAAGCAGGTAATGTTAAAAGATGGACATGTAATATGAGTAATATGGATTAAAGGGGACAGCTACTTTATTACTACCAGCTAGTTGTCACTACCTGAGAATTCTGGCCTAATATGTCAGACCTTCTCATTTTCAAGAAAAACTGGGAACTCAGAGCTCTATATGAATTATACATATTTGTAAACATTATCTCAACTGGGGTTTTTTATTTGATTTTTTAAACTCCAGATCAAATAAAAATAGTTGTAGGTAAAATCCCTGACCTCTCTTAATCTTTGTTATATCAGCAGCTAGCAGAATGTGTGCTAAATAGTAACAATTGCTTAGATTTCTGATCATTCTTTATGTGCCAAGCACTGTTACATACTTTAAGTTAATTCATTTAATCTTCATAACAACTCTGTGAGGGTTATTACATCTTCTGTTTTATAGATGAAGAAACTCAGGCATCAAGCAGTTGGATTATTTGGTCAAGGTCACACAGCTAATAAGGAGCAGATCTAAGATTTAAACTCAGTCTAACATTAGAGTCTGTATGCAACTACTGATGTACAGTGCACCTCTAGTGGGTACTTTCTGTTTCTGCCTTTCAAAGAAAAACAGAAGGAGGAACAGGTTTAAGCCCTGAACCAACTGATTAAATCTAGCAAAAATATAATCTCCTGGCATTTGTAAGATGAGAAGTTTACATTACGTTACCTTCAAATTCTCTTTAAGTTCTAAAATTCCTGCCATGGTTAAATTTATGTTTAAGGCAGACGAAATGATAGATTAGCCAAGCATGATGGCACATGCCTATAGTCCCAGAATTTAGAGGCTGAGGATGAAAGATCACTTGAGCTCAAGAGTTCAAGGCCAGCCTAGACAACATAGCTAGACTCTGTCCAAAAATAATAATAGCAATAGGAGATTATGCATGATTGTATTTCACTTAAGGGAAGAGTTTCTCTCCCCTTTCCCCAAACAGATTTTAGAAAAGATCTGTACAAAATATAAGAGAAACCATAAGGGTGAAAAGTTAAGTCTAGGAAAGAATATTATGGATATAGAAAATGCAAATTAATTAATGAAACCAGAATGAAATTTCCTCAATCAAGGCAGTTAAAGAGGTAGTAAGGATGCCTTGTATTTATGCAGCACTTTGTATTTTACATAGGGCTTATGCAAACATTGGTTACATTTTAAACCTCACTTTTTAAAGTCAATCCATTCATATTTATACATTTCTTGAGAGCCCTCTGGAACTCATGATCAGTCATCAGCAATACCTCTTATATCTTTGTCCTCTTCTCTAAACTGTCCCTTCTACTTTCTTGTTCTAAAGGAAATATGGCCCTTTCTTAGGACCATGCTTCCTTTGTACTCTTCCTCCCATGAGTCTTGTCATGAAGTAAGTGTCCTCCTTATTTTTTCAATGTTCCTTCCCCCCTTCCTCCCTAAAACTTCCCAACTTGTCATCTCTATCGTAGCTTGCATCTACAAACCTCCAGGGTCATATTTCTCTCCCTCCCCCCGCCCCTCTCTCTCTCTCTCTCTGTGTGTGTTGGGGAGGTTTACAAGGAATTGAACTCAGAGGTGCTTAACCACTGAACCACATCCCCACCTCTTTTTATTTTGAGAGAGGTTTCCATTAAGTTGCTTAGGTTTTCAATAAGTTACTGAGGTTAGCCTGGAACTTGCAATACTGGGATTGCAGGTGTGTGCCACCATGCCTGGCATCAATGTCATTCTAATAGTATGTCTATAATAATTCTTGGCCATTTTAGTATTTATGAAGATAATCCTATACTACTCAATTTCCTACTGGGTTTATTCTGGTACAAAGTAGACATAAAATAATTGTGGCATTTTCCTTCTAATGTTCTTCCTATATCTTTTGAGGGTACAGTATTTTTCTAATCCATTTTATTGAAAAATTTAATATTACAAACACCTAGAAAGGTATTCAAAATATTATGTTACACAGTGTTTTATCAAAGCTTCACATTTTACCACCTTCACTTCATATTCTCCTTAATTCCTATTTGCTCCTTTTCTGACTGGTGTTTTTGATTATCTTACATATGCACGTACTATTTTATGTATCTACATATCCATAAATAATACATAGTATTTGTTTTAAATAATGCTCAGATTTTATTTATTTATTTATTTTATTTTATTTATTTATTTTTTTATTTTTTTTGTGGTACCGGGGATTGAACTCAGGGGCACTTGATCACTGGGCCACATCCCCAGCCCTTTTTTGTATTTTATTTAGAGACAGGGTCTCACTGAGTTGCTAAGTGCCTCGCCATTGCTGAGGCTGGCTTTGAACTCGCGATCCTCCTGCCTCAGCCTCCCAAAGTGCTGGGATTACAGGCGTGCGCCACCGCGCCCGGCTCAGATTTTTAAATGATGTTAAATACTGTGAATCATACTACAACTTAAATTTTTCCTAATCAGTGTTTTTAAGACTTTTCCATTGTGATAGAGATGGCTCTAATTCAGTCATTTTTATATACTCTAATGTATCCGTTGGTTAAATTGTGTCATTGACTGAATAATACAAATTAACCATTTTCCTGTTAATGGATATTTAAGTTGCTTCCAAGTTTTTCACTATTAAAAGCAGTTGCCTCAATGAACACTGTTGTCTGGATCATTTAGGGCATATGTATGAGAATCTTTAAAATGGGACATGCATATCCAGAAACCATGGGGGCAGGCAGGAAATATTAACACTTCTGTTTGTAAAATTTTCAATTTCATCTGTTTGTGGAATAAAGTGGATAAAAGGAAGCAGATAGAATTCTATGTTTTCTTCTGATTTGTCCTTATTGTATTTATTTTTAATCAGCAGATCCTGCCTCTCAAAGAAAGCAAACAATTCCAAGCTCCACCACATGGTGGAGCTGAGATACCAGCTACACAATCCACAAACCTTGTCACTACTGATTGACCCAGGCCAGATGCTGATAGCTACAAAAACAAAGGCAAGAGACCAGAGACTGAGACTAATAGTACTCAAATCAGGGTAAACATTTTCATCATTCAAACTAAATGGGCTTTAGGGGCCTACATTGGCCACTAAATAAGACCAATTTTTAATTATGCCAATTATATAAGACTGATTTCAATTGCTTAGGAAAGAAATAACTTAAAAAAGAGTTTGAAATAGCCTTTCACAGGTTACAGGAGCTATCCTTATATTAATTCTGTATTTGCCAAAGAAAAAGATTAGCTCAATTATAAATTTGAAAACACTGTGTTAACAGTGTTAACATTTTCATATTATTCCATTATCTTGTGACAAATTATGTGCTTTTCTGTCATCAATACCTTATTTAAGTAGAGAGATTTTCCTTTCCTCTAATTTTTCTCAAGAGTAAATATTTTATATGCAATTTTTAAAATCTATATTGTTCCTCTTCAGAGAATTTTTGGTATAGTTGATTGAATGGGCCTCTTAGTATCCATTCCCTTTTTGAGATAATAGCACCCTGACTTTCAAGAACTGCCTCTGCTTCACTGAGCCCATCTAATTTAGATGACCAATCAGAATATTACATCATCCTGGTTTAGGATTGGACAAGTGAAACCTAGGTCATGTTGGGCATTGTTAGAACTTTTATTGGAGCTATCAGAAAGAAGTTCTCTTCTTTTTGAAATTAAAAATCCTACTAATTCTGTAAGCCTAGGTTTTCTAGAGTCATTTCTCCTTCCACATGTGACTATGGTTGGGGGTTGTGGGGGTCAACACAGAATAAAGGCAAAGTTGAAATGGTGTGAGAAAAAAAATCACGATGCCATTATTTAAGCATCTGGAAGTAGGTATGTTCAATGTTAATCTTTAGTCTTTCAGTTATATGAACCAATAATTTTGTCTATTCTTTTTTAATTTATTCTTTTTTTATTTTTATTTTCTGCCTTTATTTTTTGTTATATATGACAGCAGAATGCATTACAATTCATAATACATATACAGAGCACAATTTTTCATATCTCTGGTGGTACACAAAGTAGAGTCACACCATTCCTGTCTTCATACATGTACTTAGGGTAATAATGTCCATCTCATTCCACCATCTTTCCTACTCCCATGCCCCCCTCCCTTCCCCTCTCTCCAATTGGCCCTATCTAGAGTTCATCTAATCCTCTATGCTCCCACCCAACCACATTATGTAATTTTCTCTTTTCATTGAAGTTGTTTTGAAGGTTGGTTATTACTTGCAGCTGAAAGAGTCCTGACTAATATAGGCAGCTGGGCTTTTTTCTTTAAAATGTATTTTTAATGGAATCAATAAATAAACTATTTTAAAATCTCCCAAGAATCTTACTTATTCTCCTTAAAAAGTCTTCCTCATATTCATTAATATGTTAACAATTTATTGATGTCTATTATATGTGCTAATTTCCAGAGATCATTTGGTTTTCACAGACACACACTGACACAGCACACACACTGACACAGCACACACACTGACACAGCACACACACTGATACAGCCTATGCCTTCACAGAGTTCAGAGAAAAGTAAAAAGATAAGTATTAAGTATACAAACTGAGGTGTGTTTTCTGATGGTGTCATAAGCATATATGTCACCAATGATAAAATTCAGGCTTCTCAGTGAAAATTAAGAATTTGGACAATCACAATGAGCATGACAACTTTCCGATATTTAAAAGATTTTTTTAAATCATTTTTCCCCCTAGTGTTGGAGCTAAAACCCAGAGCTTTGGTCATGCTAGGCAAGTGCTCTACCACTGAGTTACATCCTGAGCCCCTTGGAGTTTCTGATTTTTAATTGTTTAATGAAATTTAACTTTTGATAGATCTGTATATCTCAATGAACAATTATTTCCCAAATGACAAATGTAGAATGTTACAAAATTGTGCATGGGTAAAAAAATATATTCAAAGTGAAATATTTTAATATAGAGAGTAGAGAAAATGTGTTGATATGCTTGCATATTCCACATTGCAACTAATCTTCAAGAACCCACCACATGTTGACTTTTAGTGTAATGTTCACAATTATCTGAAAAAAAAATTATTAAAATACTCCCCTTTCTAATTGTAATGATATAATCCAGGCATATTCTATTAAGACAACATTAAAGAAATATGAAAAAAGAAAAGTATAGAGAAATGACACTTTTCTCACTAAATATTTTTATATAGAAGAATTATTTTTAATTTTTTCTTAAGTATATTTTTCCAAAAAAGCAAAAATATTATCATGCAATAGCTTATTGTTATTTTCAAGTGAATTAATAATAGTTTGGGACTGGGTGTAGCTCAATGGTAAAGTACATGTCTAGCATATGCAAGGCCCTGGGTTCAATCCCTACCACTTACAAAAAAATAAGTTTTTAAATTTCTTAGGTTTGCCTGGTGAGATGGCACATACCTGTAGTCCTAGCTACTCAGGAAGTTGAGGCAGGAGGATCACTTGAGTGCAAAAGTTGAGGCCAGCCTGGGCAACTTAGACACCATTTCAAAAAACAAAATTTCTCAGGTTTAAAATTTTTTTTTTTTTTTTTTTTTTTTAGACATTGATGGACCTTTATTTTATTCATTTATTTATATGCTGTGCTGAGAATTGAACCCACATGCTAGGCAAGTGCTCCACCACTGAGCCACAACTCCAGCCCAGGTTTAATGTGTTTTGTTTTGTTTTGTTTTGGTACCGGGAATTGAACTCAGGGGCACTCGACCACTGGGCCACATCCCCAGCCCTTTTTTGTATTTTATTAGAGACAGGGTCTCACTGAGTTGCTAAGTGCCTCGCCATTGTTGAGGTTGGTTTTGAACTCGGATCCTCCTGCCTCAGCCTCCCAAGTGCTGGGATTACAGGCATGTGCCACCACGCCTGGCAGGTTTAACGTTTTAATAGGCTGTTTTTTAGAACAACTTTAGATTTATAGAAACAAAAAATGATCCAATGGTACAGAATTCCCATATGCCTATACCCAGTTCTCTTCCTTACAGATGGTATTGTAGATTTGTTACAACTAATGAATAATGATAGATTATTATTAACTAAGCTTCATCAGATTTCCCTAATTTATACCTAATGTCCTTTTTCTTTTCCCATCCAGAATAGCATATTACATTCAGTTGTCATTTCTACTCAGGCTCCATTTGGCTATGACAGTTTCTGACTTTTCCTTATAAAGATTATAACTCTGTTGAGGAACACTGGTCAATTGGGATTTGTCTAATGTTTTTTTTCATAATGCTACTGGAGTTATGGGTTTTGGGGAAGAAGAATATAGAAGTGAAGTCCATTTTCATCACATTGTATCAAGGATATACACACTATTAATGTGACTTATTATTGTTGATGTTCACCTTGATCTTCTAGCTGAGGCAGTGTTTGTCAATTTTCTTCATTTTAAAGGAACTTTGCCTCTCCCTGTTCCATATTATACTCTTTGGAAGAAAGTTACTATGCAAAGAACACGCCTAAAAAATATGAAGGTGTGCTCTATCTCCTTGAGCACAGAATATCTTCACAAAATTTTGAAATTATTTTATATGGAAAAATTGTCTCTTCTCATTTATTTACTCAGTCATTTATGTATATTATTATGAACTCCCAGATAGTTATTTTATGCATCCCCAAGGCTGGGCTACATCCCCAGACTTTTATTTATTTATTGGGACAGGGTCTCATTAAGTTGCTTAGGGCCTGGCTAAATTGCTGAGGCTGGTCTCAAACTTGCAATCCTCCTGCCTCACTCCCAGAGTCACTAGGATTGCAGATGTGAACCACCATACCCAACTAGGATTAAATTTATTCTTAAGGGATACATAAAACATAAAAAGTATACACATTAATGTAGTAACAAATGTTTCTATATATATGTGTGTGTGTATATACATATATATACATTGTATACAAAATGCTCTGGATTTATCTTGCATATTTTCTGTCCCAGTCCTAGAAGTCATTATTCCAAAGAGCTATGGTTCCCTTTATTGGAAAAAATGGTATTAAAACCCAAAATCTGGGTGCTAGGTGTACTTTCTATTACTAGGGTACATTGTTTCTAAGTCTCCCAACTGACAGAGCAAGAGAATACCTATGTGTTTACTGACAATCTATATACACCTATCTATAAATATCTCTGTTTTAGTCAACTTTTTTTGCTGCTGTGATCAAAGGACCTGGCCAGCACAATTATAGAGGAGAAAGAGTTTATTTTGAGGGCTCACAGTTTCAGAAGTCTTAGTCCATAGAAGGTCCACTCCATTTCTTGAGTTTGAGATGAAGCTGAACATCATGATGAAACTTAATAATAAACAAATACCATTTCAGTAAAAAAATAATAATAATAATGTTTGACAATAGATTTTGTATACCCAAGGAAGATCTGAGAGTGGAAAAGGCTACTAACGAATTATTTATATATAATCTTGGCAACATAATAGATTTAACTCAGGTTAAATCTTTGTCTTTGAGACTACAATATTGAATTTAATAAATGTTTTATTTATATATACAACAGAACCTACTTTCTTTCACTTAAAGATTCTACACAACTGTTCCCAAGTTCCAGCTCTCCAGACATTCCAATGTCAGGTTCCTTGATCTTGGAGGTAGATGAACTATTGCCCAGTGAATGCTACATACAGAACAACATGAACACTGTTTTCTTTCCAGGCAGTGAGGTAAAATTAGGTCAATTCAGAAGAGAAGCTACACTGCATGTTTGCTACACAAGATTACTTTGCCATTGCCTTTGAGTCTTTCATTCTCCCTTCTCAAGCCTCAACTCTGTATTAACTTAACCCACCTGGTTCTGTTCTTGTGCACACAGGTCTCCCAAAGCCTTCCCATGTCCTTTTGTCCCCTTTCCTCTGTTGAGTTAGGGAAAGTATGCATGTATTCCTGTCATTCCAAAAACTGTCTTGCAGTAGCAACAACAAGGCAGGACTTTGGCAGTGGCAACTTTCTGAGTACATAACACAAGCATGTCAATCAGGAGTCCTTACCCTTTTCAGCACATTACCCTCCAATACAAATCCCTGTACCTTCTGGAACTTTCCACTAGTTACTGTTGTTTTGAAATATTTTTCCCAGTCTAGTAAGGCTTTGCCATTCCTTTTTGTTGTTGTTGTTATTGGTTGTTTGAAATCAAATTCAGTATAAATAAGGGAAGGAAATGTATAACACTGAATTAAGGTTCTCAGAAGAATTGAAGCTGTACCATCTCTTTAAGGTGCAATGGATTCATTCAGCATCAGTACATCGATAACAGGAGTGAAATATAATGATGTAGATGATGTGGTCTACATGAGGTAACAACAGAATTACTCAGCTGGTGCCTTTGAGTCACAGAGCTTCAGGTTGCTGCAGAGAGATTCGCACAATGTTTTAGGTGAACAGACTTCAAAGCTACTACTGGTTGGCTATTTAGATTTTGAAATACATATAAAATTGGGAACCCATAAGTATGTGGAGAACAGTTTCTAAGTTCAGCTTCAGAAAATGTTGAGTCATTTGGACAAAAACTGTCTATGATAATCAAAGAAGAGAAACTGTGTCTAGCTCAGGTATACAGTGGGAATGAGACTGACCTCTTTATGCCAGAAAACACTGACAAGTAGAAAAGATATCTGCCTGCCAGAAAGGAAAATAAAGAATGGTTGTCTGCCCTTTTATGTGCAAATGCAGATGGAACTATTAAGTTAAAATTCATTATTACTGGCAAATCATAGATGCCCCCAAATGGGAAAGAGGACACAAGTACATTACCTGTGATATAAAAACCTAGCAAAGAGTTTGGTTTAGCAGAGAATTGTCTTCAGAATAATTCTTCAAAACTTTGTTCCTGAGGTCTGGTATTTTCTTTTTCTTTCTTTCTTTTCTTTTCTTTTTTTTTTTTTAAACATGTTTTAGTTGTCAACGGACCTTTATTTTATTTATTGATATGTGGTGCTGAGAATCAAACCGAGTGCCTCATACATGCTAGGCAAACGCTCTGCCACTGAGGCACAACCCCAGCCCCAGGTCTGGTATTTTCAATTTCATATTCTGAGATTCCATGAAGATATCAGGGTATTGTTACTTCTGGGCAATTCTCTAGTTTACCCTTATGCTGAATCACTAACCACTGAGGATGGTCAAATAAAAAGCATGTTCTTTCTACATAACGCTTCAACCTGGATTCACCCAATGAATCAGGGGTATGAACTTGAGCTGCAAATGACTTTATAGATAGAGGCAACTGGAAGAAAAATATTTTAATTTTTGAAGAAAGTGAAGATGAGAAAGATAAAGGAGAAAAAGGGATTTCCAAGATGAAAACCTAAAATATAAAATATGCAATTTTTAACTGGGCAAAAGTTGGAATGAAGTAAAACAAATAACCATAGAAAATGCCTGGGGAGCCGGGCGCGGTGGCGCACGCCTGTAATCCCAGCACTTTGGGAGGCTGAGGCAGGAGGATCGCGAGTTCAAAGCCAGCCTCAGCAATAGTGAGGCACTTAGCAACTCAGTGAGATCCTGTCTCTAAATAAAATACAAAAAAGGGCTGGGGATGTGGCCCAGAGATTGAGTGCCCCTGAGTTCAATCCCTGGTACCACAAAAAAAAGAAAATGCCTGGGGAAATTTTCTTTACAAAAAGCAGCCTATGGGCTGGAGTTGTGGCTCAGTGATAAAGCACTTGCCTGGCATGTGTGAGGCACTGGGTTTGATTCTCAGCACCACATATAAATCAATCAATCAATCAATAAATGTCCATCAATATCTAAAATATATGTATACATACAAAATTTTCTTAAAAAGAAGTCTATGATCGCCAAGGTTTAGAAGATAGGGATTATAGAGAGATTTTTGAATAATGTAGAGAGTTAAAAACATCCCTAAGCTGGAGAGTGATAAGGTATGGTTAAATAGAGATGATGAACAAAAGGGTTGTCCCCCAAAACACAAAAGTTTGGGTTACAAAGGAAGTTGTCCAAAGAGAAGGAGTTGAGAAACAGGCTGCTGAATTTAAGCTGTCTGCTGTGAGAGTTTGGACTACCTCCTTGATTTTGTGGATGCCACATCTGAATTTGAAGGTTCTGTTTTACTCTGAAAGAGATGCAACAAGAAATAGTCAATAAAATAATGGCATTTGCAGGTAAATGGATGAAGTTGGAGAATATAATGCTAAGTGAAATTAGTCAATCTCAAAAATCCAAGTACCGAATGTTTTCTCTGATATAAGGAGGCTGGTTCACAGAGTTGTTGGAAGGGGGTACATAGGATCAGAGGAACACTAGAATGGTCAACGGAAAGGGAGGGGAGGGAGGGAGTAAGGGGGGGGTTGGAAAAAAAAATTGGTGGTTGAATGAGATGGATATCATTATCCTAAATGCATGATCTGAATGGTACTTATATACTTTGTATACAAGCAGTTGTATGTAAAAAGATACTATACTTGTGCATGATGAATAAGTAAATAAATAATAAAAAAATTTAAAAAAAAAAAAAAAGAAATAGTCAAGAAACAGTTCCAGAGTAGAATCTATTTGAGACTTAGTTTTCAAGACCTAGGCCTCATAATATTAAGGATACCTTCAACATGTCTTCAACTGCTGGTTCTAGTAATGAGATTTTGTGTTTAAAGACTTCTGCAGTTATATGATCATATATGATGTAGAACTATTGTGCATTGTCATAGTTTTTACTGATTGACATTATTTTGCATACAAACATCCATTTATATATTAGTTAAAAATAGTTTGAAAATAATAAATTTATCTTTCTTTCTTTTTTTTTGTTTTTTGTGTTTTTTTTTTGTTTGTTTGTTTGTTTGTTTTGGTACCGGGGATTGAACTCAGGGGCACTTGACCACTGGGCCTCATCCCCAGCTCTTTTTGGTATTTTTTATTAGAGACAGGGTCTCACTGAGTTGCTAAGTGCCTCGCCATTGCTGAGGCTGGTTTTGAACTTGCGATCCTCCTGCCTCAGCCTCCCAAGTGCAGGGATTACAGGCGTGCACTACCACGCCCGGTTTCTTTTAAAAAAAAGATTTATCCGCATCTCTTTGTGGCTTGATATTCTGAATCCATTCTATAGATGTACCACAGTTTGTTTATTCATTTACCTATTGAAGGATATATCAGTTGCTTCTAGTTTTTGGAATTATGCATAAAGCTTCTATAAACATTTGTGTGCAGGTTTTTGTGAGGTCATGTTTTGAAATAAAGTGAGTAAAATACCGAGGAATACAATTGTTGGATTGTATGGTAAGACTATGTTTAGCTTTCTAAGAAACTGCCAAATTGTCTTCCATAGTTAGCTGTACCACATTACACTCCCACCAGTAATGAATAAGAGGTTCTATAACTCCACGTGCCCACCAGCATTTGGTGTTGTCAGTGATTTGGATTTTAGCCATTTGAATGTGCAATAGTACTTCACCATTGTTTTAATTTCTTTCTTTCTTTTTTCTTTTTATTGTCATGATACTGGGGAACAAACCCAGGAATCCAGGGCCCATGTATACTCCACCACTGAGTTATATCCCAGCATTTTTTTTTTTTTTTTTTTTTTTTTTTTGGTACTGGGGATTGAACTCAGGGGCACTCGACCACTGGGCCACATCCCCAGTCCTTTTTTGTATTTTATTAGAGACAGGGTCTCACTGAGTTGCTAAGTGCCTCGCCATTGCTGAGGCTGGCTTTGAACTCACGATCCTCCTGCCTCAGCCTCCCAAAGTGCTGGGATTACAGGCGTGCGCCACCGCGCCCGGCTATCCCAGCATTTTTTATTTCATTTTAAGACAGGATCTCACTAAGTTCTCTGGATAGCCTCAACCTTGAAAATCCTCCTGCCTCAGTCTTCTGAGTCTCTGGGTGTGTGCCAATGTGCCCAGCCAGTTTAATTTTTAATAAGGTGTTCAATAAGAAAAATAACTTCTTAGAGGTCCTCAATAATTTTGATCCTGAGATAAAAAGCTTCAAGGATGGTTGGTCTTTTATTGTTACCACTTCTTTTTGGTTTTTAAGTTTCTAACTGTTGAACTCAGATCCTTACCATTTGTGTTCCATTATGACTCACCAGGTAAGCATTCCAAAAGTACTATTACCATTGCAACACTGTTGGAATTTCAACCTTCTCATTCACAAGTAATTAAACTAAAACAGATACTAAGGCTAAAGTAATAGGAAAAAAAAAAGAACAAGCTTTTATAATAAAATGCAACCAATTAAAAAATAATGGCTGCACATAGTGACTTCCCGCCAGATCACACTATATAATAAGTAAAAACAAAACAAACAAACAAAATTATGTTTTACTTTGGGGAAACTTGACCAACAACACTTCAGCCAAATAATCAAGGCCAACAACAACAATGATAAGTCATATTAATAGTTTTGATATGACATAATGAAAATGGCACTTTACATCTTCTGTCTTCCTTCCAAAACCCATAAACTTAGTCTAATCATGAGAAAATCGTCAAATTTTAATAGAGGGGCATCCTTCAATACGCCTAACAGTACTCCTCAAAACCGTCAAGGTCGCCAAAACCAAGGAAAGTATAAGAAAACATGATAGCCAGGAGGAGCCTAGAGAGACATGACCACTGAATCTAATAGGGCTCTAGATAAGACCCTGCAACAGAAAAATGACATTAGATTAAAAAAACAAGGAAATCTGAATAAACTATGGAGTTTTTTAGTTTATGATAACAGTGTTTTGTAATTCATTCATTAATTTCAGCAAAAATGCCCTATTAAAGTAAGATATTAATAATAAGGAAAACTGGTGGCTGGGTATATGGGAATTCTCCATACTGTCAACTCAATTTTTCTGTGAACTACAGTTATTTTAAAAAAAAAAATTCTGTTAATTTTTTTAAAGTTTCACATTTGAATAAACCTGAATTTATAAAAAAAAATTAATGTAGCATGATCAAATATGGGAAATTGATGGTGACATAATAATGAACATACCAAGAAAAATATGTCACCATCAATTTCCCATATTTGATCATGCTACATTAATTTTTTAAATAAAATATGTCACCATCAATTTCCCATATTTGATCATGCTACATTAATTTTTTTTTATAAATTCAGGTTTATTCATATTTTTCTTGGTATGTTCATTATTTCAGACATAAATTTAAATTCTAGTTCTCACAAGCAATATTTCAAAGATAATCCTTAAACATTTTCTTTTCATAATACATGTCCAGTGGAGAGGGCTTGTACTTTCAAAGAATTTTAATATGTATTTAAGTCAATGGTAAAAGAAGACAAGCAGTGGCTTGGATGTGTTATACCTAAATTATATTGTGTTGGTTTGTTCTGCAATGGTATTTCCATTTTTTTTCAGTATGTCAGCCATATAATTATTATTAGAGATATATTACATTTTTGTTTTCTATAATTATTTCATCCATTCACCAAACATTTACAGAGTGCCTGTGCAAGAGAAAGGAAAGAAAACCAACATTCATTTTTCCACTTAACCAAGATTTATTGAAGGTATTTTGTAAAGAGCATTTTGCAAGAAGTTTGGGATACAGCTTTAAACAAAACCTATATGATCTCTGTCCTCAGGGAGTTTACACTCTAGCAGGAAAGCAAATCTTTAAAAAAATACACAAATTACTCTATATAAAGTCTATGAAGGGAAAAAGCCGGGCGCAGTGGTGCATGCCTGTAATCCCAGCATTTGGAAGGCTGAAGCAGGAGGATAGCGAGTTCAAAGCCAGCCTCAGCAATGGAGAGGCACTTAGCAACTCAGTAAGACCCTGTCTCTAAAAAATATACAAAAAAAAAAAAAAAAAAAAAAGGCTAGGGATGTGGCCCAGTGGTGGAGTGCTCCTGAGTTCAATCCCGGTACCAAAAAATAAAAATAAATAAAAATAAAAACAAAAACAAAAAACCACTAAAGTCTGTGAAGGGAAAGGAATGAGATGTCAGCCTTTATGGAAATAATTTTCAATACCTTTTCTCATCTAATTAACACAACGAATGATGTGATTTATATATGAGGAAAATGAGACTAAGGTAGATTACATGTCAAGGGCTCCAGAGGAAGTCCTAATATGCAATGTCTAATTTAGATGTATCTGATTTTAAAGATCATGCTCAATAACACTGTACTATTACCCGAATTTTTTTTTTTTTTGTGGTACCGGGGATTGAACTCAGGGGCACTCGACCACTGGGTCACATCCCCAGCCCTTTTTTGTATTTTTTTTTTTTTTTTTTTTTTTTTTTTTTTTTTTTGTGGTACCGGGGATTGAACTCAGGGGCACTCGACCACTGGGTCACATCCCCAGCCCTTTTTTGTATTTTATTTAGAGACAGGGTCTCACTGAGTTGCTAAGTGCCTCGCCATTGCTGAGGCTGGCTTTGAACTCGCGATCCTCCTGCCTCAGCCTCCCAAAGTGCTGGGATTACAGGCGTGCGCCACCGCGCCCGGCTTACCCGAATTTTTAAAAAATATTTATTTTATTTGTTTTAGTTGTACACAATGCCTTTATTTTACTTGGTGCTGAGGATCGAACCCGGGCCGTGCATGAGCTAGGTGAGTGCTCTATCGCTGAGCCACAACCCCAGCCCTATTGCCTGAATTTTGCAAGCTTGTGAGGGACAGATCTTATTTTGATTTTTCTAATAAGAAAATTGATAATGAGAGGAAATAGAACTCAAATCTCTTGAATAATTCACTTATTTTCCCACTACAACATGTTTCCTCAAAACAAGCTCTATAACTTGGATGATACAAACTGTAAATGTAGGAATTGAATACATTTCTGTAAGCTTTTAAAAATAAATTACAGGATTTCTGTCAAAACCAAGTACAGTTAAGCAAAGTATTGCATTTTAACATAATTTTAGCAGACGCCTTATATCTCTTCTCTTTGCTGATTTTGTTATTTTTCCATACTAATTAAATATTTCATTGTATTTTGGACAAGACTATTGCTGTTGGTGAGACCATAAGAGGAAAGAGTTCTGCAAATGAGCAACCTCAATTAATTTATGGAGGAAAGTTTCCAAGAACAGGTTCAATTTATATCATTCAGAATTTCACTGATATTTTTCAGCTATTGCAGATTCCTTGGATGTCCCCATCAATGCAATAAGAGATCTTGAATTTCTCTTTGCAGTGGAAAAGCTGACAACATATCTATGTTTATGTAAGATGCAAACAAGGGAAAGAGGATTAAAAAAACATCAAAGTTCTCAGTAGAATAGAGGAAAGGAACCTGGAAAGGGAGGAGGAAACTGAAAGGGGAAATACTGGGGAATGATACTGGCCAAATTTATATTGTTATATTGTGTGTAGATACGAAGATGTAACAACAAATCCTACCATTATGTACAACTATAATGCACCAATAAAAATGTTTAAAACAAGACAACTTTATTAACCCTAAAAAAATTAAAGTTCTACAGATTTCTTGATTTTTCTGTTACAGTACGTTTCTGGTAGGCCTGAATTATTTATGCAAGATAATTTTCTTTATTTTTGTTTTAGGGAGCTAGGAATCCAACCCAAGGCCTTGTGTATGTTAACATGCACTCCACTGAATTATACCCTCAACCACACGGAAGACAATTTTAACCAAAAGGATGCACTACCCATCTCTAAACCATAGTAGACTTTTAGTCACTTCGTAAAACACACAAAAATTCTTTAAAAAAAAAAAATTCTAAATTAGCAAACGAAAGAATGGTACAACGAGGGCTTTCACAATTGGCATCAAGTAAGTTTTTAACATCTTAGATGTTTTAGAAATAAATTAATAGGGCCTACTAAACAGAGAAAATGAACGACCCTTTTAATAAAAACTATACGACACTGGAAGTTTGACTATGAATCACGTTTACAATTGAGCACTCAAGTAAAACTACCTTCATTGACTTTCTTGGGCTCCTCCCTGGCAAGGTTGCTTACACAGGAAACCAGGGTGGGTAGTGCCAGGGATGATCTCACGCTGGCGTGACGTCAAGAGCCCTTGATGTCAGAAAGTGGTTGCCAGGGGGACCGTTCGCCACCGACGGCAGAGTCGTGAAACCCCATCACTACACTACTGTCTCCGTTTTGGCTTCTGCAGGGTCTAAGCTGCTAAAGCTTTAACCTAAAGGGGGCCTCAGGGAGAGAGGAGTTGTGGTGCTGCCGCCGAGAGCTCCACCTCCGTGGCTCTGGGTCCCGGGCAGGGGCCGGGCCTGTGGCGGTGCGCGGCGGCCGCTGGAGGCAGGCGGCGGCGGCGGCGGCGGGCGGCCAGCCCGGGTCTCCCTCGTTCGGTGCAGGGCCCGGAGAGGGAATCCGCCATATTGGAGCCGGAGCCGAAGGTGCCCCGGAGCCGCAGCGCGAGGCGGGTGGAGGTGACGGCCCTGGCCTCCACCGGGAAGGAGTCGTCTCTACTGGGGCCCGCAAAGCTGGGGAGTGAATGATCTACTTGGGCTAGGCTCTTCCCCGCCCACTCCCTCCACTTTCTGCGGCCGAGACTGGGCCGGGAGGGGGCCGGAGCCGGCTGTGGCGGCGGCAGTGGCAGGATGTTCTCCAAGAAGCCGCACGGCGACGTGAAGAAGTCCACCCAGAAGGTGCTGGACACCAAGAAGGACGCCTTGACCCGCCTCAAGCACCTGCGCATCGTCATTGGTGAGGAGCGAGGGGTGGCGGCGCTGAGGCCTGGGTGGCCTGGCCTTACCCTGGGAGGCTTGAGGACTCTCCCTCGCGACCTGGAGCGGTGCGGGAGTAGAGGGCAGAGCGTCGCCTCTGCAGAGACGCGGGAGGGCGGATAATTTGGGGACCGGAAAACTTGGCACTCCGCAAACGCTTAATTACCATTAACACAGACATCGAATTTTGAGTTAATAGCTGAACTCATTTTTAAAAAATTAGAATTGCTCTAAAAACTTAGATCTTGAAGACTTTAGGGAGACTTGTGGATAATTGTGGTTTAGAGGATATGTTTGCCAGATGACTGACTACTGCCATCACCACTCAAATGAAAAGAAAAACAAAATCCTCTCTCAGACAATGCAGTCCTTAATCTTTCAAGTTTCTTGGCTGATGAGGGCAGGAGGAAGCAGTTATACTTCTTTGGGAAGTGGGTGGTTCCCAAAAGCTTGTGGGGAAGAGCCCCGCCCTTCTGTTAATGCACCTTGTTCGTCTTTACTGTCGTTTAAAGGGAAAAATATTATTAGTTATAGGAAGCAAGGTAGTTTATTGATTCTTTTGCTTATTGAGATTTGTATAGAATTTTCTTTTTACTTAAAATTTTTTCTTACCAAAGTCAGCTGCCCTTAACTTAGGTTTTGCTGACAGACCAAACATTGCTCTGAGTTTTGGATATGATGTTAAATGAATCTTTTGGATATTTGGTCAGTTAGAAGGCCGATGGAGGCTGTAATAATGCTTATGAAATCTCTGGTTCAGTACTTGGATTTTTCGGGTGAAGAAATTTGAGGTAAAAAGGAAAGTTATTTTGCCTGTGTTGATTTATAGAATTCTACGACTGAGTTTAGAACTTAGATACCTGAATTCTAGTTCATTTGGTTATCTCAAGCTGTCTTCCTAATGAGTATTTGTTTTGGAAAGTGACTTTTATTGAGTGATATAAGTAAGTCCTTTATGTAAGGTGTGTGTTTTTCTATTGTTTACTCATACTACCTGGATACTCCAATAATACCCAACATTTGTATGGTGCTTTACTGTTTTCAAAATTATCATAATCTTTGCAATAACTCTAGAGGTATAGATATTATCATTTTTCACAAGCGAGAAAGCTGTATTTTTGAGAATATTAAGTGGTTATCTGCTAGAAGGTTGAATCAAACTGGAGTCCAGACGGTATGTCTCCAGTTTATTTTTTACTCTTCCTACATTTATGACAACTAATCTTTATCACAAGTAAATTGTTTTTTATTCCTGTGGAATAGAAAGAAAGCAGTTCAATCTAGGTTAGCAATGCCAAAAGAAGCCTACTTTTCAAGAAAATGCAAATCTTCTAAATATGGTAGAGATTGTGATCTTTTTGTTTTCATTCTACTTGAGAGTTAAGTAATTGAACGAAAGATTTGGCTAAGAATGGGACAGAGAAAGTCTATGTGTAAACATAGAAGATGTATTCCAGATACTGGCATTTTGAAATTAGATGCTTACTGGAACTTGATTCCTACTTTGAGACAAGCTGTAGGTTTCATAAATGCAAAGTGGTAAAGTTGAGTTCCAGTAGAATATTGATATTTCCTAAATTAACTGCCATAGTTCTTTAGTTATAGAATAATTAAGGAATGGCTTACTTATACCTCTTTGGCATAGAGGATTTTTTTTTTTCCCCCAATCTGGGAGGCATGATCACATGTCAGATATTTTGTAGGTCCTAGCTTCTTCAGTTTGAAAATAATTTTTAAAAAGAAAAAAAAAACCTTTCTCTTTTTAATAATTATGGACTTTATAAAGTGGAGAGTGTATGTATACACACATATAAATATATATATACATATCCATGTATATGAACATTTACATTTATTATATCTTAGGAACTTTCAATGGTAAACATTCTGCTTTCAGATTTCTTGCACTGTGAGTGGAGGAGGTCCGTAGAGACTATATACTTCAGTAGTTTCAGAACATTAGTTCTCAAGTAGGGACATTTTGCCCAATAGGACACAATTCACAATGTCTATACTTTTTCACAACCTGGGGGAGGTGCTTCTGGCATCTTGTGTACTAGATGTTGCTAAACATTTTACAATGCACAGGATAATCCTTCACAACAGTACTTGAGTCCTAAATGTCTATAAAGCTGAGCTTTTGATACTTGTTAAAACACAGAGTACAAGATGGACCTCCAAATGCCATTGGTTTTAATATATTAATCAAATAAAACCATTGTGTATTTTTAAATGGTTACAATTGTTTTATTTGAAATAAGGTTAAGAAAACAAGTGGATAAAATAGAATGACAAAAGATGAACAATGTCTTAGAAGTGTGCCAGTTAGCTATCTGATTTTACAGATGGAAGAGGCACTTTAAATCCTTTTTGGAAATAGGTAGGTTTTTTTTTTTTTTTTTTTTTTAATATTCAACAGTTGATTATAAAATTTCAAAAAAGCAAAACCCATTGCATTCCCTATCATTGAATGCTATTTCGCTAAATGATCTTAAGGAAAAACATATGTTAATACCCCTGAGCCTTCTTCATTGTACCCCCAAACCATGAGAATTTCCTTCCCTGAGTAAGTGAGCTTCCTTACCATAATGGCTTTGCTCTGGTGCTGGGAACCATGCTTTCTGATTGGGATTCTCACCTGGACTAACTTTAGTCACCATCATTTCTTTAGCAAAGTTTTGTTTGTTTCTGCCTCCTGTACTTTTCCACATCCCATTCCTTTCCCTCTCCCAGGAGAGTGTTGGTGTCCACACCTGGCCTGCAGACCTGCAGGTTTATATACAGAGTGTTGCTGGTTCTAAGTAGGGTTTTATTTTTTAAAAATTCTTGTGTATGGAAAGAATGCCTGTATTTTATTTGTTTATTTTCATGTGGTGCTAAGGATTGAACCCAGAACCTCACACGTGCTAGGCAAGCGCTCTGCCACTGAGCTACAGCCCCAGCCCCCTAAATAGGTTTGTTTGTTTGTTTGTTTGTTTTTGTTTTTTGGTACTGGGCATTGAACTCAGGGGCATTCGGCCACTGGGCCACATCCCCAGCCCTTTTTTGTATTTTATTAGAGACAGGGTCTCACTGAGTTGGTAAGTGCTGAGGCTGGCTTTGAACTCGCCATCCTCTTGCCTCAGCCTCCCAAGTGCTGGGATCACAGGCATGCGCCACAGCACCCAGCTTCCTAAATAGGGTTTTAAATAAGGTAATCACAATAAGGAAACTATTTTACAAAGTAATTGTGCATTACCAGTTATACAGGATTCTTACTTTTGTTAGGTCCTATCTGAACTATATTGGACCAAACAAAACTGCATTCACGTAGGGTATTTATAGGCGTTCAGTACATCCAAATAAATGAGAACATAGTCATAATTTAAATGTCTCATGAAAACCTTTTTCCTGGCTTATGTTCCTACCATGGGATAATTTCAATTGAATGCATATAACTTAATTCTAAAGAATTTAGATTTAAATCTGCTGTTTATTGTTATTGATAATATATATTCAATTTGTAGGAACTAGAAGTCAGCATTTTCTTTTTCTTTTTTTTTTTTTTTTTTTGGTGGTACTGGGGATTGAACTCAGGGGCACTCATCCACTGGGTCACATCCCCAGCCCTTTTTTGTATTTTATTTAGAGACAGGGTCTTACTGAGTTGCTAAGTGCCTCGCCATTGCTGAGGCTAGCTTTGAACTCGCGATCCTCCTGCCTCAGCCTCCCAAAGTGCTGGGATTACAGGCGTGTGCCACCGCGCCCGGCTAGAAGTCAGCATTTTCTTAAAAAAAGAAAAAAAGAAAGCCTTGTCTGGTTTCTAAAGCTTTGTGGTATCCTTTTTTACTCTTCCCCTTCCTATTTCATAACAAATATCCTTAGATAATGATAGTAAATTAGCAATTGTAAAGTGACTAAAAATGCTTGACTTATAGTGTGTATTGACTAAAAGTTAATTTGCTTCTACTTTAAAATAGCAAGCCAACAATTCAGTCTTCTTTATTTAAAAATAAAAAGATAAGTGCTTATCTGGCTAAAAATAAATTATTAGTTAGATTGGTGTTCCTACCAGCTTGATATATAATCAGTGTACAGTAAAAATGCACATATTTAGAGTTTGGACAATGACACTTACATACTTTAGGAAACCATCATAGCAATCAAGATTAAATTTATCTGGCCAATCAAGATAAACGCCAAGGACTGGGCATATAGCTAAATGGTAAACATGTGCCTACCAGGCATGCACAAAGCCTTAGGTTCTATCCCCAGCACCACATTTAAAAAAAAGAAAGAGAAGGGGCCAGGGTTGTGGCTCAGCGGTAGAGTGCTCGCCTAGCATGTGCACAGCCTGGGTTTGATCCTCAGCACCATGTACAAATAAACTCATCGTGTACAACTAAAGCACATAAATAGATATTTTTGAAAAAAGAAAGAAAAAAGTATAAACATAGCCAGGTAAGCAAGATAATATATTTATAATCTCCCCAAATTTCCTCATGTCCCTTTCCTCCTGTCCCTACTCGCACCCCCATCTCAGCAACAACTAATTTACTATCACTCTAGAAAAGTTTGTGTTTTCTAGAATTTTATATAAATGGAATTATACAGTGTAATCTTTTTTTTTGTATTAGGGATTGAAACCAGGGGTGGTGCTTAACCATGGAGCCATATCCCCAGTCCTTTTTATTTTTTATTTTGAAACAGGGTCTCACAAAGTTGCTTGGGGCCTTAGCCTCCCAAGCCACTGGGATTACAGGTGTGTGAGTGCTACTGTGCCTGGCTTAGTACAATCATTTTTGTTTGGTTTCTTTTACTCAGACTCATTATTTTGAAAATAATCTATATTGTGGTGTGGTATGTCAACAGCTCAACGCTTTTTACTGCTGTAGTATTTATTCATCATTATATGACTATACCACACTTTTTCCATTCACCTGTTGATCGACATGTGGATTGTTTGGGTCTGTTATTAATAGAGTTGCTGTGAAGTGTACTTGTTGTATAGACACATGCTTTCTTTTCTCATGGATAAATACCAAGGGGTAGAATGACTGGGTCATATAGTAGTAGTATATGTAACTTTTTAAGGACCTGCCAAATTGTTTTCCATCATTTTATATTCTCAACAGCAGTGATGAGGGTACCAGTTCCTCTGTATATGCACCAGCACCATTCTGTATGGGCAGTTTTTTTTTTAATTTCAGTCATTATAATGGGTGTACTGGTTATAATTAGTATTTTTCTGATGTCTAATAATGCTGAATGTCTTTTCATGTGTCTGTCACTGTGTAGCTTCTTTGATGAAGTTTCTATTCAAATCATTTACCTATTATATATTTATTTCTATTTATCTATATCTATCTGTATGTATGTATATTTAGTTGTAGATGGACACAATACCTTTATTTTGATTACTTAATTTTTTTATGTGGTGCTGGGGCTCGAACCCAGTGCTTCATGCATCCTAGGCAAGCATTCTACCACTGAGCCACAACCCCAGCCCCTCATTTACCTATTTTTAAATTGAGTTTGCTTTCTTATTCAATTTGGACGTTCTAGGCACTTTAGACAAATGCTTTACCATTGAGCAGCCCCTTTATACAAAAGTTTTATCAGATCAGTAATTTGCAAAAGATTTTTTTTTCCAGTTTGAGTTTATCTTTTCATTTTCTTAACATTTTGTTCTTTGTAGCTTATAAAGAAGAAATGTTTATTGTGACTTACATCATTCTCTTAACATTTTCATTGGAGGAGTAGAAAAGCTCAATTTTGGTTAAATTCACATATCAACTTTTTTATAGTTTGTGTTTTTTGATAGTGTTATTTAATATCTTTGCCTAACCCAAGAACACAAGGATTTTCTTTCATACCAGGCCCTGGGTTGGATCCCCAGCACCATAGGAAAGGGAAAGTAGCATATTGGAAAGTGTCATAGTTCACTGCTCTCTTTTTCTTTTTTTTACTTCTTTTTAATTTTTTATTATTTTCTTTAATTCTCTTATTGATGTTTTCAAATTCATTCATTTTTTTCCTGCTGTATATAAAACCTGCCATTAATCCCATCTGGTTAATTTTTCATCTCATAAATTGTAGTTTTTTTAATTTTTGAGACAGGTTTTTTTACTCAGTATTATGTTGCCCAGACTGGTCTCAAATTTGTGGCCTCAAATGATCCTCTTCCCTCAACATCCCAAGTGCTGGGATTGCAGGTGTGCACTACCACATTCAATTTTTAGGGAATATTTTAAAAATGTCATCTATTATATGTCCTCTTAACTTTTGGAATATATGGAATAAGTATTAAGTAATTTAACACATTTCTCTGCTAAGTTTAACATCTCTTTCAGTTCTGGGTTAGTTTCAGTTGATTATTCTCCTTATGCTGGTTGTTTTATTATTTCTTTGTATTCCTGGTGATCTTTGGATACCTGATATTGTCAGTTTTACCCCCAGTTCTGGGTATTTTTTTATTACTATACATTTTTGAGCCTTTATCTAGGGTGCAGTTAAATTACTTGGAAATACTTTGATCATCTTGGTTCTTGCTTTTATTATTTGTTGGGTGGGTCTATCTAGAGGTTAATAATTGTCTGCTATGATGTGAGTACCTTCTTGAGTATTCTGTCCATCACCACATACATTAGGAAGTTTTGTTTTGTTTTGAAGTCCAGTTCTTGGAAACAGGCACTGTTCCTATCCCTGTGTGAGCACTTGGTACTGGGCCCAAAAATCTTTTACATGGTTCTTTTTTTTGTCTTGAATAGATTCCTTACAGGTATACTGTGATCATACTTGAAGGGGATCCTCTTCAGTTTCTTGGGTTCTCACTGAGTATAATCAGTCTCCTCTTCGGTGCTCTGTCCTGTGAACTCTAATTGCTTTGGTTTTCCTGGATGCTCAGCTCCATTTTCTCAACTCATGGAGTCCATTGGCTCTACCTGGATTCCCTTTTCTTTCACCATGGTTTGGAAACTCTCTTAAGGCAGTAAGCTGAAGTGATCATAGGGCATCTTTTTATTCGTCTCCTCTCAGTCATCGCTCTGCTCACATCATGTCCATGTCTTTTTCTGAAAAACAAAGGAAAAACCAAGAAACAATAGTTTTCAACATACTGGACATCAGAAGCTAATAATAAAAGGTTCTCTTAAGTGAATGAGATGTAAAACTGGCAAAACATACAAAAAGCAACTTGGTTCCTATTTTTTACTTTTTTTGTATTTAGAGTAGAAATTTGTTATCATAAATTGATTAATAAAAATATCTTTCTCAGCCGGGCGCGGTGGCGCACGCCTGTAATCCCAGCACTTTGGGAGGCTGAGGCAGGAGAATCGCGAGTTCAAAGCCAGCCTCAGCAATGGCGAGGCACTTAGCAACTCAGTGAGACCCTGTCTCTAATAAAATACAAAAAAGGGCTGGGGATGTGGCCCAGTGGTCGAGTGCCCCTGAGTTCAATCCCCGGTACCACAAAAAAAAAAAAAAAACATCTTTCTCCAATCTGCATATATTCATGCTTGTATCTGTGAATGTTTGAACTATAACCTGCTTATAAAAATAAGCTAATTTGATATATCTTTTTTTATTTTTAAAAGTTTGATAAGCAGTTTTAGTAAACCTATGTATGACATTGATCCTTTACGTGCTTTTATTTGTTTATAGTCTTTAATATTTATTCTTTAATTTGAAGCTTACCAATTTGAAAAATTATTTTTACTTCATTGAATTACTTTATATTTGTGTATTTATGAAGATATGATTTACTCTGTAGATTATTGTTATAAACAACATTTCCAATTAATCTGCTTAATAGAACAAACTGTTTCAAATACTGTAAGTCAGTTTTGCATTAACATTTCATCTGTTAAGGATTTTATTGCATCTAAAGAATTATACTTGGCTTATAGAACTAAATAAAATGTGGAATGAACAATTAATGATAAACAAGGACTGAGTAGCCACCATCCAAAGAAAGAAACATTATCAGGTTCCAGAGATGAGCTGATTACAACCAAAAGGCATTGAATTTGGTTCTTAGATTTCCTGCCGGCTAAAGTAGAAAGAGAAACATGTTGTGTTTCTTAGAGAAGAAAGCATCCTTTTTTGTTTATTTTGATTGAAACAATTTTTCCTTGATTCATATCAGTCACAATTTGTGTGTTATGTAATATGTGTTCACATGTTAGGTCTAAAGTATCTTCTTACTGAAATATCCATGGTATACAAATAGATCTTGGAGAAAATAGAAAGATGGCTTGTTACTATGTCTATTTTGGCAAATGTCATCATCATCTTCCTAGTTAAAGACAACGTGATAGAAAAAGAAAAATTGATGTTGGGACATTTGGATCTTTCATTTATCCCCAGCCAAGTTCTGCACTTCTTTGGTTTTATAATATTTAATATGTTCATTTTTTTTCTTGTTCTTACCATTTTTTCCTTAGTTAAAAATTTTAGGTGGGTGTAGTGGAGCATGCCTGGAATCCCAGCAACTTTGGGAAGGCTAAGTCAGGAGGATCCTAAATTCTACCCTCAGCAATTTAGCAAGGCCCTAAGCAACCTAGGAGATGCTGTCTCAAAATAAAAAATTAACAGTGGTTAAGTACCCCTAGGTTCAATACCCAGCAAACCCCCCCCCCCAAAAAAAATAAGTCTTATTTCTTGCTTGATCTTTTGCAGCAATTTACTAATTGATCTCCCTATGAGGGTCTTTTGCCCTTTCCAATCTGTCTTAAAGGGTGCTTCCACAATCTTTTCTAAAGCACATATTGAGCAAAGTACAAAATCCTTAGCTTGCATTTAAGACAATTATCTGATCTTAGCCTATCTTCTCAACTAAGTATTGTAGTTGACTCATATATTAAACAAAGCAATATAATGGTACTTAATTCTAATAAAAGTTCCACCAGATGTTAACATAGAACTACTTGTAGATGACATTGTTGCAAATGAATACCTTTTTTTGTTTGCTTTTTTTTTTTTTTTTTTTGGTACCAGGGATTGAACTCAGGGGCACTTGACCACTGGGCCACATCCCCAGCCCGTTTTTGTATTTTAGTAGAGACAGGGTCTCACTGAGTTGCTAAGTGCCTCGCCACGGCTGAGGCTGGCTTTGAACTCGTGATCCTCCTGCCTCAGCCTCCCAAGTGCTGGGATTACAGGCGTGCGCCACCGCGCCCGGCTGAATACCTTTTTTTAAAAAAAAAAATTTATTTATTTATTTGCTTCAGTTGTACACAATGCCTTTGTTTTTACGTGGTGCTGAGGATCGAACCCGGGCTGAGCACGCGCTAGGCAAGTGCTCTACCGCTGAGCCACAACCCCAGCCCAAATACCTTTTTTTTCCTATAAACACTTAGCACATTGTTTTATGTTAAAATGAAAGACATAAGTTGTATATGCCCTTATTTGAATTCTAATTCTCTCCCGAAGACAACAGATTTCTTATATCCTTGGGAGTGTATCCTCCCATTCCTGAAGAAATAAGCATTCTTGCTATTGTAATATGATTAGTATTGTGCTTCTGTTGCCACTGTTATACTTCTGCACTCATCTGAAAATCCCCCATCTTTAGTGTATATGTTACTTGACCAACTGTCCTTCAGATTGTTACTGCTCTTATTTCTCAACCTTTGATCACTGTAAAGGAGTTTGAAAACTGGCTTATCTTTATCTCTTGTCATCATCTTAAATGACTTTAATAGATAATGAAATGGCCCTTTTAATTTTCTTTCTTTTTTTTTTTTTTTTTTTTTTTTTTTTTTTTTGTGGTACCAGGGATTGAACTCAGGGGCACTCGACCACTGGGCCACATCCCCAGCCCTTTTTTGTATTTTATTTAGAGACAGGGTCTCACTGAGCTGCTAAGTGCCTCACCATTGCTGAGGCTGGCTTTGAACTCGCGATCCTCCTGCCTCAGCCTCCCAAAGTGCTGGGATTACAGGCGTGCGCCACCGCACCCGGCTCCTTTTAATTTTCTATGCTCATTGTATTTGATGTTTTGTGTGCCTCTGCAATACTGGGGATTGAACCCAGTTCCTTGTGCATGCATTCTCAGTCCTTTAATTTTTTTCTTTTTTAAACTTTGAGACAGCCTCACTAAATTGCCTAGACTGGCCCAGAACCTGCAATCAGGCTCCTGCCCGAGCCTTCTGAGTAGCTGGATATATTTGATATATTTCCTTCCTTTCTTTTTTCTAGAGATTGAATCCAGGACACATACTTGGCAGGTGCTCTACCACTGAGCTATAGCCCCAGCCTGTCCACCTGTCTGTATTTGGTTGGCTTTTGTTGTTGTTTTAGTACAAGAGATTGAATCCAGGGGCACACTACCACCAAGCTACATTCATAGCCCTTTTTAATTTTTATTTTATTTATTTATTTATTTATTTGTTTATTTGTGGTACCGGGGATTGAACTCAGGGGCACTTGACCACTGGATCACATCCCCAGCCCTTTTTTGTATTTTATTTAGAGACAGGGTCTTACTGAGTTGCTGAGTGCCTCACCATTGCTAAGGCTGGCTTTGAACTTGCAATCCTCCTGCCTCAACCTCCCAAAGTGCTGGGATTACAGGCGTGCGCCACCGTGCCCGGTGATAGCCCTTTTTATTTTTGAGATAGGTTATTACTAAATTGCTTAGGGCCTCAGCCTCCTAAACCACTGGGATTATAGGCATGTGCTACTGTGCCTGGCCTGTATTTGATATCTTAAATTTAATAACCTCACTACCATTCCATTCAAGCAATTACCCTTTTGTAGACTTTTCTTAAGTAACCCAAATAAATCCTCCTTTCAGTGTTGATATTTTTCAGTGTTCTGTCCGTAAATTCTCTTTTCTTCTTACTTTATATATTATCCTTGGGTAAACTGCCTTGGCTTCAACTGCTTATTTATTTAGCTTATCTCCCCTGTCCCCTGCCCTGCCCTGCCCTTTTTAAAATCCTGATCTGTCACTTAAACTCTAGACCAGCATGTCCATTTGAATGTGCTACTTACACCTCAAATGTTCAGTGTCCTAACATTATCTTTTCTACCACATTATCTTCTTCAATCCCTTGTTATTCCTCTCTTGCGCTTTACACTTAAGAGTTAAATCAGAAATCATTTTCCATGATGCCTGTGCCTTTGTTAGTGATATTTATTTACTGTACCAGACTGCCTTCATATTATCCTTATACCTGAAAACTTATGTTGTTTTTGAAATCTCAGTGAAAATTTTATATACAACTTTGATGATGACTTCCCTATCAGGTAGGTATAGGAACTTTTCAAACACTGTGAATATTTGCCTCTAGTAATTTAATTATTTTGTTGCAACATAATTATTTATTTGCATCCTTATACCTTGTAATCTTCCTGAGGGCAGAAGTATGTCTTTTTTATCTTTCTATCTCTAAGACTCAGCATGGTGCCTGGCTGTATAATAGGTGTTCAGTGAATACTGTTCAGTTCATGAATGAATATACTTGTTATAAGGAAAGCAAAATTGTTGTTTGGTGAGCAACTTGTAAATAACCAATTAGCCCTGGTGGAAAAAATATTTGAAGTCAGTATTATGGTCTGAAAGACCTTTGAGTTGTCTTAAGTATCTGTGTTTAAAAAAAAAAAAAATGGATTCAGTAACTAAGTCTGTAGAATTAAAAAATAAGCAAACACAAACACAGGACATTAATTGAAAAATGTTTATGGTTTTATGGCAGATTATTGGGTAATCTCCCCCACTGTTGAAAGAAATTTTTATCACCACTTATCATGACACCAAATTTTTTGAAAACTTATATCCTGATGAGCCCAACACGTCACCCTTGCCTTCACCATTTAACAAAATAAACTAGCCTGTAAATAAGACAATAAGGAGAAGGTACTCTGTGAAGACAGAACAGAAAAAGATTGGAGTTACATGTATTAGAGTGGAGTTGACATTAAACTAGCCAAGTAATACCAACAGCTACCAGAAATTGGAAGAGGTGAATAATAGATTCTTCACTCAAGCTTCCCGAGGAAGTGTGATTCTTCTAGTGCCTGGATTTGGGCCCAGTGTTCTGATTCCAGACTATGGTCTTTGAGAAAATGAGGGGTTTTGTTGGTTTGGTTTGGTTTGTTTGTGTATGTGTATTGCTGGGGATAGAATTAAGGGTCTGGTGTATGCTAGGTAGATGTTCTCCCTGAGCTACATCCCTAGCCCAAAGCTTAAGGTTTTAATATTTTTTTAAGCCACCAAATTTGTGGCTGTAATTTGTTGACAGCAATCACAGTCTCTTGCCTTTTTTGGCCTTTTACTTTTCCGTATGAATTTGAGAATAAGCTGATTAAATTCCATGAATGATATAGTTAGACTTTTTAAATTGGATTACAAAATTGAATCCACAGATTTAAATTAATATCTGTAAGTTGTCTAGTCTTCCTTTTCTAAACAAGTCAATATTTATTTATTTAGGTTCTATAAAGTTTGTAAATTAAAGTGTTTATATTTTTCTCCAAGAAAGGTTTTGCACATCTTACTGATACAGTCAAGAACAGTTATATTTTAAAAGAATGTTAAATTTAATAAGGATGTCTGTTCTGTTCGCTACAGAAGGAACTCTTGTGACCAATAATGTGAAATCGTTTTTAGGCAAAGATTAAGAAGAAACAGTGTTCTTCTAAAAACATGTTGATTTTTTTTTTTTTTTTTTTTTTTTTTTTGGTGCTGGGGATTGAACTGAGGGGCACTCCACCACTGGGCCATATCCTCAGCCCTTTTTTGTATTTTATTTAGAGACAGGGTCTCACTGAGTTGCTAAGTGCCTCACCATTGCTGAGGCTGGCTTTGAACTAGTGATCCTCCTGCCTCAGCCTCCCAAGTGCTGAGATTACAGGTGGGCACCACTGGCTTTGATTACTATTTTTGTAACAAACAAATTCTGAGTGGTTCAGATTCTTCACTAGAAAATGTAAAAACCTAAAAGTCCTAGAAGGAAAAAAGGACTACTCTTAAAATTTATGTGATACCTATAAGTCATCAAGGAAATTTAGACAAATATGTCTGTGTGAAACATTATACATTTTTTTAAACTTTTTTTTAAAAGTATTTATTTATTTACTTCAGTTGTACACAATGCAATGCATTTATGTTTACGTGGTGCTGAGGATCGAACCCCGGCCGCGCACGTGCAAGGCGAGCCCTCTGCCGCTGAGCCACAACCCCAGCCCAACATTGTACATTTTTAAACTGAAACCCATCACTAGCAGAGTTGGAAGACAAACAACAAACCAAAAACATTTGCAGTGTGCTTAAGAGTTAATTTCTTTAGTTTATGGACTGTTGTACATATAAAACTTGGAAAAGATTTTAAAGTATGTTGTCAAAATATGTGGAAACCAACACTTATACATTGCTAAGGAAAAATAAACTGAAGGGCAGGTTAAGTATCAAAATTTAAAACGTGCATATATCCTTTGAAACCTTCATTTCCATTTCTCAGTATTTATTCTAAGAAAGTAAATAGATAAGTGTATGGGATCCTTTTAAGGTTTTAAAATAGTGAAAATTTTGAACCCATCTAAATATTCATTATATAGGAACTGATTTTAGAATTTAGGTATGTTCCCATGCTTGAATATTATGATTCTCAGGAACTGTTCACTATTTTTTATTTTAATGGGTGCTGAGGATTGAACCCAGGGCCTTTCTACTGAGCTACACCCCCCAAATTCCTTAATAATTACTAAATATTAGGCTTTTTCATGTGAATACGAAGTACTTTTCAGATATAGTTTCATCTCTTCTTTGGGAAGTTTTAAGCAGTGAACATTTTTATAGAAGCAGTAGTTGTGTAATAATAGTTAATATTTTTGACCCCTTGTAGTGGCAGGGTTCAAGTATTTTACATGTATTACTTGACTTAATCCTTGCAGTAACCTTCTTTGGTAGATAGTAATTTAATCCTCAAGGAGACATGAGTACTAAATAAAGAAGTAGAGGGATATAGAAGAGAAACTCAGAAGATTGGATTCTGAGCTCAGCTATATTATTTACTTAAATACTTCTGATCTTCAATTTGCTTGTCTGTAAAATTAAAGTAAAAACACCTCAAATATTGTTTGAAGATTATATGAAAAAAATGTACTTGAACTACAGAGTTTGTGGAAGAATTTAAAGCATTATTTTAATTTTAATTGGAAACCTAAAATTAAACCAGAGGGCTTGGAGTTCAATGGGAAAGTGCTTGCTTAACATACTAAGGCCTTGGGTTCAATTCCCAACACCCCCCCCCCCCCCCACACACACACACAAAGTAACCTACTCAAAATCAAGTAGAATTTGAGGGGCTGAGGTTGGGGCTCAGTGTAGAGCGCTCACCTAGCATGTGCCAGGCACTGGGTTCATTACTCAGCACCACATAAAAATAAATTTTAAAAAAAGAGTGAATTGAGGGTTGGGGCTGTAGCTGTGGTAGATCGCCTGCCTAGCACTGTTGAGGAACTGGGTTTGATCTTCAGCACCATATAAAAATAAATAAAATAAAGTTATAAAAAAATATTTTTTTAAAAACTTAAAAAAAAAGAGTGAATTGAACAGAAATCGAATCTGTTGAATGATCCTTTTGTTGTTGTTGTTGTTGTTGTTGCTGTAGATTGAACCCAGGGCCTTGTGAATGTGAATGTGAGCACACTACCAACTGAGCTATATCCCCAGCTCTTGAGTGATCTTTTTTTTTTTTTTTGTGGTACCAGGGATTGAACTCAGGGGCACTCGACCACTGGGCCACATCCCCAGCCCTTTTTTCGTATTTTATTTAGAGACAGGGTCTCGCTGAGTTGCTAAGTGCCTCGCCATTGCTGAGGCTGGCTTTGAACTCGCGATCCTCCTGCCTCAGCCTCCCAAAGTGCTGGGATTACAGGTGTGCGCCACCACGCCCAGCTACTTGAGTGATCTTGATGATAGTTTAGATTTTGTATTTTGGTCTGTAGTCTATTAAAAATGAGTAAATTAGAAAATGATGAAGTTAGATCTTGGAAAACAAAGGAAAAATGAGTGAATGAAAGAAAAGGAAATTTACTGTTGGCGTTGTATATCACATAAATTCAAGGAAGTCACTTAGTAACTATTACTTTTTCCTTCTCCATTGAAACCTCACATCGAATAGCTAGGATAAGAGGTGTGTTTGTGTTATGTTACCAGATTTGTTGTCATTGTCTAAATTCTTTTAAGTCAGTAGCTTAATGGTTCCCACTCATCTTCCCTTTTCCATCAATTGTTCTTGGGACCTTCTAGAGGCAATATTATTATAAAGTCACTGTAAGCCACAAATATGTCATTTCTTACCAAGTGTGTTTAAGCAAAACAACCATCTATGCTTGTCTCTATCTTTGAAAATCTAAAAATGATGAATCTGAGCAACCATTTAAATAATTGTGGTATTTTGAGTAACTGCAGAGGAGTAAAGGAGTTAATGGTATAGTAAAAGTGAATCATATGTTAAATGTGAAATGTATTATGCATATAAAAGAATCATATCTAAATGAGTGCCTCTAGAATGCTTCATAGGTGAAGAGCAAAAATCACACCGGGGACAACCATGCAGCCAAGAGATTTATTCACCAGCCTTTATGGCTGGTCGGAGGTAGAAG
The DNA here is from genome assembly GCA_025594165.1 of Tamias sibiricus. Taxonomy (NCBI): domain Eukaryota; kingdom Metazoa; phylum Chordata; class Mammalia; order Rodentia; family Sciuridae; genus Tamias; species Tamias sibiricus. The sequence continues at coordinate 72,250,443 of CM046659.1, forward strand.
TAGTACAGGGAGAGAGGAGTCAGGGTGAGGGGAGTGTGCAAGCTCTGGTAGGAGAGAGGATTCAAGGGAGAGGGGAGTGTGCGAGCTCTGAACGGAAGGTGGGTGCCTGGTCTCGTTGGTTGTGGTCTCTGGAGCTGTGGCCTAAGGCAGCTGCTGTCTGGCTGGAGACTGGAGCTGTTGGCTGGGGCAGTTGCCATCAGGCTGGAGGCGATGGGTCTGGGGCTGTCACAGTGGCCATCTCTTCTCAGCAGGGACGAACTGTTGTTTCTGAGCTCAGGGCAGGCAGGAGCTTAAGTAGGGATTTCTGGTGGGGGGTGTACCAGAGCAACCTTTAACACTATTGGCTCTTTGCCCCGGGGAACAGAGCGACCTTTAAGCTGGTTGGCTCCTGCCTGGGGAACAGAGCAACCTTTAAGTCCATTGGCTCCTGCCCAGGGAAAATGAAACAAGGTTGCTTCTCATAGAAATTTCCATGGGGGAGATGGCCCATGGGCCCAAGCCTATCTATCAATAGGGACTTCATAGGCAGCTGTTCCTTGAAAGGTAATTAGAATTTCAATAGGATGAAGTTCAGGAAGAGCAGTTTGGGTGAAGGTAATGGTAGAAGCACAGACGTGAATGCAGGACAGCAGAAGGCAGTGGTTCTCCAGACTTTTCTATCATAATCTTTATCAGGCCTCAACCTCAAAATTTTTATTTACTAAAATAAAAGTAGCGTCTGCAGACTAGTTCGAGTTTACTATTTAATACAGATCTGCAACAAGTTAAATATACACATAAAATATGTTGAGAAGTTTATCTTGGTTTGACGATACTGTGATATTTGTGCCTGTGAACGAATTCCCTAGATACTGACTGTACTGGAACATGATTATCTTAACTACTGTCTGATGATTTTGTTGTTGTTGTTGTTTTAAAAGAAGAGTGAAAATTAGACATGATGAACTGGATCTTTCTTATATTGATCCTTGGTGGGACTGTCTTATTGAATGGAGTATAGACTAATCCAGGTGCTTTTCACTTTTTTTCCTATTGTATTGACAGTGCTTCTCAAATTATCTGTGAAGGACCAATATTTTGTTTTTGTTGATTTACTCCAGTTCATTATTGACCAATTCTTTGCAATAAATTAATAGAAAAGACTATTTTTTGCTCCCCATTGAGTTGTCTTGCTCCTTGTCAAAAATAATTGACCAATTTAAGGGTTTATTGCAGTATTCTCAACTCTAGCCCATTGTTGTGTATGTCTATCCTTTTTTGGGGTAGGTGGGTACTAGAGATTGAACCCAGCAGTGCTTAACTACTGAGCTATATCCCCAACTCTTTTTATTTTTTATTTTGAGACAGGCCGTCATCAAACTTGCAATCCTCCTGCCTCAGCTTCATGAGTCACTGGGATTATAGGCCTGTACCACCATGTCTGGTTTGTTTGCTTATTTTTAATGAATAAAGAAGAATGATGATACAAATTTGTTGAATTTTCAGTTTTCCAGCTTGGGTTACTTAATTATTTTTATAGGGAAATAGTCAATATCTGAACTTTAAAGTTAGGAAAATTGACCTCTGACTTTTGCAATTTTTAGTTACATATGTTTTATAGTGCTAAAATATCTTTAAAAGTATGTAGTAGAATGTACATTTATGGTGAAATACTTAGTTTCTTTAAAGAAATACTAGTTCATAAACACATCCAAAGTATTTCTGAAAATAGGGAAAATTTTTGAGTTCTTAAACTCTTTATGTTTTTAAAAGTACTGACCATCAGCTTGTTGCTACGTGAAACACTTTCCCTAGATTAAAATTTTGAAGGGGTATAAAAGAAGCTAAGGGATTCTTGCTGCTCCTGTAGACTATGCAGCATCTGTAGGAGAATAAAATAGCTCATATGATGTAATTAGAACTCAACAACAAAAAAAACTTTTCTTTTGGGTGCTGGAGATTGAACCCAGGGGTGTTTTACCATTGAGCCGCATCCCCAGTACTTTTTTTTTTTTTTTTTGAATTTTGAGACAGTGTCTCACTGAGTTGCCCAGGGTCTCACTACATTGCCCAGGCTGGCCTTGAACTTGCTATCCTCCTGCCTCAGCCTCCTAACTTGTTGTATTACAGCCATGCTCCACGGTGCCTGCTCAAAAATATCTTAAGAGTTTTTACTTGGTAATAGTTCTTTACAAATACATGTAGGGTAGAAATAAATTAGCCTAATTTTGATCTGGAATTTTTTTTTATTAGCACTAGCAATTGTGTAGTTTCCAGGCTTTGTTAATACGCCATATGGGAAGGAAGTTAAGAGGATATTTTGGCTCCCTACGTCAGGTCACAAAATCTTGGGTTGACTCATGTTTGCTTTTGTTTTGTTTTGAATTTTTGTTTGGGTTTGTTATTGTTTTCATTTTCTTTTTTGTCCTGGGACGTTAATTGTGTTTAAAGCATTAAATTCAGGAAATCTAGGTGTAATTATAGCAGTGTATTTCATTCTGATTTTATGGTTTGTTAAATTACTCTGAGGAAGAAATCAGAATATTTTTATTGTATATCTTAGTTATGTGTGTTTTTGTTTTGATGATTCTATAAAATATATTAGACTAGTATTTGATGACAGTTTTTTGTACTGGCAGATAATAGGTGAATTTTACTAGTGGTCTTTTCTTATATTACATTGGAGGTCAATGTAATATAAGAAAATAGCATTAAATAGCATTGAAATTGAGAATATGAATGCTAGATCTAGGGTGCCTGGTGTTTAAATCCTGACTTTGCTTTTTACTAGTTAAGTTGTTTAAGCTCTCTGTGTGTTTCCTTGCCTATAAAATAGGAATAATGTATTCATTTCATAGTGTTGCTATGAGGAATATAGAAATTAATTTCTGTGAAGCACTTAGGCAAGTGTCCAGTGTTTGGGAAGCATTCAGTTTATTTTAGCCATTATATTTTGAGTTCTATGAAAAGGTTTAAAGTAGTAACTGTGTACAGTCAGGAGAGGATCTATGTGTTCTAATTCCAGTCAAGATGAAGTAGTGTTGTTTTGCTTATTAGTAGGCAATACGGTCTTTTCAAGGTGAATATTTCCATTTTACAGTATGAATGTAATAAAGTAAAAATAATTTACATTATTCATAGTAAATCACATTTAATTATATATTGTTTGCTCAACACTGCTGCTTGAAACATTGTTGTTTCTATAGGAGAGAAATGTAGAGAATCCAAGGGAATAGAAGAGAGAGGCATCTCATCCCTATGATTTGTACTGGCAAAGCAAAAGAGGAAGTCTAGGAAGAATTCCATAAATGAGATATCATGAAAGACTTATGAATATTCACAGGATACAATAATATGCAAAAGAATGTTTAAAGTACTAACTATGTTTTGTTACTATTTATTATTATTATTATTATTATTATTATTATTATTATTATTATAGCAGTGTTAGGGATTGAATCCAGGGCCTTGCATATGCGAGGCAAGTGCCCTATCACTGAACCTCATCCCCAGTCCTATTTTACTTTACTTTTATTTACAATTGAAGTGAAAGCACTCCAAGAAACTGATTTTTCTTTTAAAAGTTATACTGATTTTTAACTTTAGTTAACAATTTAGACTATTTATAATTTAGTTTATTCTTTCTTTCTTTTTCTTAAGAGACAGGATCTCCCTGTATTGCCCATGCTGGCCCCAAACTCCTGAGCTCAAGTGGTTCTCCTGCCTCAGCCTCCTGAGTAGCTGGGATCACAGGCACTCCATCACACTGGGCTATCTTTATAAGTCTTCTAGATTCAAAAATCTTTCATTTTTTTAGAACAATTTTTTAGTTTTAAGGTAAATAATGTGCTTTTTGTAAACAAATTGGAATAGTAGGAAGTACATAAAGTACCAGTTCTCCATGCCCCTTTTTTCTTTAATATTTTCATTTCCCTTGAAAATGAACCAAACAATAGTAAATCCTGTCATGTTTCCTAGAGGCAACCAGTGCTAATAATTTGGTATCTTCTATGCATAACTACTTACAACTACATAGGTATGTTTAGAATAACAAATCCTATCTCTTTTGTTTATATTCAAGACATTTTATAACATATCTCAAGGTTCTTTTTCAATTTTGCTTTTATTAAAAATGTACTAAACTCCAGCCAAAATGAGTTGCTTTTCTATATCCTGTCAAGCTTCATGCTTTCCTCATTCTGTATTTTTGTTTATGCCCATAATGATCTTTCTATTCATCCCCATGCCTCATGCCCTCAAAAGTCTTCACTACTATGTCTGTTGTCAGACTTGGCTTCTCTTCTCATATTTATGCCTTATTGAGCTGAAAGCAAGTTTGTTTGTTTGTTTCTTTCTTTCTTTTTTTTTTTTTTTTTGTTGTTGTTGTCGATGGACCTTTATTTAATTTATTTATATATGGTGCTGAGAATTGAACTCAGTGCCTTCAACATGCTAGGCAAGCACTCTTCCACTAAGCTACAATCCCAGCCCAATTTTGTGTTTCTGAAGTACTTTTTCCACTGCACTTTCCGTACCTTATTCTATTGTACATATAGTTATATGTTCAGTTTTGCATGCTATATACTATACTGACAACTTGTTGAGAGTAGTACTATGTTTGAGCTTTATAATCCTTAAGTGCTTATTTACAAAACTTATTGTTAGGTACCTATTCACTGAATAAATGTATTTCAGATGTCATAAGTTATTCTTAGAAACAATTCTTTAAACTGTTCTGATGAGAATTTAGAAATGGAATGCGAAATTGAAAATAGACCTAAACTTCTTTTTAGAGATGGTGAATGATTTTGAATAAGTTGTGCTGAAGATACTGTTTTAAGAAACAGATTATGATGATTTGATCAGTTTTTAAAATTAAAGCTAAAATATATAAAGACTAAAATTGTGAAAACAAAGATATAGACACAAATATGTTTATCAAATGTTTAATAGGATAGAATTTTGGGAGCAATTCTTTGATGGAAGCTTGGCACTTGAATATATTTGTTAAATGTGATTTAACCTTTATGGACATAGCAATCACTAAAATCTTTAATTTTTTTTTTCAGAAAATGCAGAATCTATTGATCTTAAACAATTTTTTGACCAACATTTTTCACATATATACTATGTGTTCTTTGAAAATTTTGTGACTATTGAAGCTAGTCTTAAACAGAAAGGTAAGATATTAACATATATTTTGGCTTATGTTGATGTTTTCAATTATAACTTAAAAAGAGGCTCTTGGACTTCAGGATTTTAGCATTACTTTATTTATTTATTTATTTTATCAGACAGGTTTTTGTTACCCTTCTCACATTTTCTTCATAGGTCTATGACATGAATTTGAAAGATATCTAATGGATTACCATTACTACCCTTATTATTTCAGGAAGGCTTAGATTTGCTTTTTCCCTGGTCAGGTTTATCTTTCTTCTTCCTACTTTCTTTGTTTTGCCGTTAACACGTTTGAATATCATTTTTTTATATTTTCATTTTTTTTTGCAGCTCATTTAAAGTTTCTACAACATAAAATGATTTGTTTTTAGACATAAATATGTAGAACCTCCTTTTAAGGGGAAGGGTCCTGGGGATTGAACCCAGGACCTCACACATACTAGCAGGTTCTCTGACACTGACCTACAGCCCCAACCTGGGAACCTAAATTTAATTACTCAAGAGTAGAGAGATGCTGTGATAGTGTCTTCTCAGAAGTAGAGTATGCTTTGAATATTTTACTAAAGAATCACTGAAAAAACTCTTGAAATATTTGTTGAGATATTTATTTATTTTTGGTACCAATTGAGATAGGGTCTCTTTTTTTTTTTTTTTTTTTTTTTTAAATATTTTTATTTATTTGCTTTAGTTGTACACAATGCGTTTTATTCAATGCGTTTTATTTGTACGTGGTGCTGAGGATCGAACCCGGGTCACCCACGTGCTAGGCCAGTGCTCTACCGCTAAGCCACAATCCCAGCTCCAGAGATAGGGTCTCTTGATGTTGCTTAGAGCCTCACTAAATTGCTGAGTCTGGCTTTGAACTTGGCTCTCCTCCTGCCTCAGCCTCCAGAGCTACTGGGATTATGGGCATGCAGCACCATGCCTGGCGAGTACTTGAAATATTTTAAGCTTATTAAGTGACTGTTAATAATGAGTACAAAATAATATGCTTAACATATTTTTTTCCTGTAAAATATGTTAGGTCACAAGTCTCAAAGAGAGGAATTGGATGCTATACTTTTTATTTTTGAGGTAAGTACTTATGGATATAAATTTTTTTTTAAAAAAATATTTATTTATTTACTTTAGTTGTACACAATGCAATGCATTTATGTTTACGTGGTGCTGAGGATTGAACCCGGGCCACGCACGTGCGAGGCAAGTGCTCTGCCGCTGAGCCACAACCCCCGCCCTGAATATAAATTTTAATAAAAAAAAATAGTTCTGGAAACATATAAAGAAATATATTGAAATTATCAAGTGTATAATGAACCACTGTGAATCTGCCAGCCTTTTTGAAGAGCTAATAACTTTTTAACCCATAAATATGCCTATTTGCTATAATTTTTGAATTCTTTAGGTACAGATAGAATTATGTTTTTATGTACTTGACACCCCCCATTAGCATGATATTCATTGTGTGTGCAAATAGTGAAATTTTTATTTTGTACAAGGGTTACACAGTTTTTTCTAAACTCCAGAACCATAACTGTTATACATCTAGAGGATTTATCATTTCTGCTTTAATGACTTTTCATTGCAGATTTGTTCAGAATAGTCTTTAAATGTTTTTAAAGTTGTTATTTTACTTTGGAGCAGGAGAAGCATTTATAAACAATCAGAAGGAAACAGCTTGGAGATAAAAAGAACAAAATTTGATGCTTGCTAAAATGTGTTTTCCATTTTTAGTGTGCACATAAAAATGAAGACCTCTCATCCCCCTTAAAATAACTCCTTGTTCTAAGGGCTGGGGTTGTGGCTCAGTGGTAGAGCACTCGCCTAGTACGTGCGAGGCCCTGGGTTTGATCCTCAGCACAACATAAAATTAAATAAATAAAATAAAGGTATTGTGTCCAATTACAACTAAAAAATAAAAAGTATTTTTAAAAAAACCTCCTTGTTCTTTATTCTCTTTCAAAGTAAATAGTCATAGGAGTATTGTGATCTTTACTGAGAATTTAGAGACCTGTAGAAAACCAGGACTAGATTTGTGACTTTGAAGTCATAGGAAAGAATTTAAAAATCAGTTTCTAGATGGGTGTGGTAAGGTGCATCTAAATCCCAGCTTCTTGGGAGGCTGAGGAGGAGGATTACTTGAGCCCAGAAGTTTGAGGCAAACCAACATAGCAACTTTCTGTCTCTAAAAAATTTTTTTAAATAAATAAATTTAAACTATTTTGTCTGTTGCCAATTAAAGATGATTTATTGTTTAGTATTTTGAGTGTTTTGATATGGTTTAGAAGAATTTGAACAACCTGATCAATCTCTTTTAGCAATAAGCTGTTGATTTAGTCACAGTCAAAAATTAAAAAAGGAAAAATAAAATTGATTTTAAGAGTTCCAGTCAACAACTGATATTCTGCAATTAATTTTCATTAGTCATTGAAGCCTGAAGAATTTAATTTAAACCTCCCAAGTGTTCACGTGAATTGTTTATAAGGCAAGTGTTAACATTGATGTATTGAGAAAGAATAAAAGTATCCATAGAGAAAGCAAGGTAATGATTCTTAAAAAGGATTCTTTGGAATGTTCATGCTTGCCCTATATTCATTAGGAACTATGATTGATGAATTAATAGAAGCCCTTTCAGAGCATTCCTACTATTATAAACAATGTTTTTCTACATATACTGTACATAGATCATTTGTTATTCTGTAATAGAAATATTTTTTTTTAAAGACACTAAATTTTATTGGAAAAAACATGTGAGATCAGGTTTTGTTTTGTTTTTCTTCTTTTTCATTTTTGTGAATGTGTGCTAGAGATTGAACCCTGGGTCTCATGCATGCTAAGCACCTAGTACTCTATCACTGAGCTACATCCTCATTCCTAGTGTTTTCTTCTTTTTTAAAAGGTTGAAAACCTTTGTCCTGGTGTTTTGTTGTTGTTGTGTTGTTTTCTTTTTTTTTCTTTTTCTTTTGGTACCGGGGATTGAACTCAGGGGCACTCTACCACTGGGCCACATCCCAGCCCCCCCCCCCTTTTTTTTTGTATTTTATTAGAGACAGAGTCTCCCAAGTGCTGGGATTACAGGCCTGCGCCACCACACCTGTCTCTTGTTTTCTTATACTGTCTCTCTATTCGGAGACAAATGATGGGAAAAATCATAAGGTGATTTCCTCTTTCTGGCTGAAAACCACTATTATATAATGTTAATATGGGCAAGATTTATATTCAAAATTTTTTACAGTAGTTAAAGGTACATATAATTTCCTTCATCTTTTATTAACCCCTTAAAAATACATAAGGGGAGCCGGGCGCGGTGGCGCACGCCTGTAATCCCAGCACTTTGGGAGGCTGAGGCAGGAGGATCGCGAGTTCAAAGCCAGCCATCAGCAATGGCAAGGCACTTAGCAACTCAGTGAGACCCTGTCTCTAATAAAATACAAAAAAAGGTCTGGGGATGTGACCCAGTGGTCGAGTGCCCCTGAGTTCAATCCCCAGTACCACAAAAAAAAAAAAAAAAAAAAAAAAAACATAAGGGGTTATATATGAAGTGTAATTTGTCATAACTTAGGAATGCTTTTGAGTAGCTCATAAACTTGTCATTTTAATTTTGCTGTATTTTCATCTCTTTTCATACCAAAATAAAAAAGATTGTGCAGTTGTTGGCCAGCTGTGGGAGACATATAGGAAAGACAAAGATTTTAATATATGTTTGTGTGTATGTGTGTGTGTGTGTGTGTGTGTGTGTGTATCTAATGTGAAACCAGCATTTGTATATATGAAGAACTTTATAATTTCTTCATCATTCTATAATAGACTAAAATGCATATCCTCCTTTGATCCAAATAGCATAAACACACAGGTTTGGGAAATAGGCATATTGAGGTTGGAATCTGTTCTTTGACTTCGTAGCTTTGTAACCTATAGCGTACAACATAACCCATTTTCTCATTGGTTAATTGAGATGAATAAACCCTTCTCTTGAGATGATTACAAGGATTAATGAGATATTATTAAATAAAGTGTCTACTTTAGTATTTGGTCCTTAGAAGCATTGAATCGGTGGCATTGCTAAAAGTAGTAATAAGAATAGCAATAATAACAAAAACAAATTTTATTTAGCAAGTAGATGATTACTGAGTATAGTTCAGCAGTAAGATAGCTGTTGACTTAAGAGTAATACATACTAAAAGAAATAAGTAATACATAGTAAAAGAAATAAGAGGTAAAATATTAAAAGTATTATTTGTAAAAAGTATTTATTCTATATATTATATATACTATATTATATATATTATATACTATATAAGCTTAAAGCTATGAAATTTAAAATTTTTGTTTTCATACTTACATCTATCATGACATTTGGGTTCACATGAATTGACTCAATACAAAGGATTTATTTTATTCCTTCTTTCCTACCTCCTTTCTTTGTTTCTTTTTGAAGTGCTAGGGATTGAACTCATGGCCTCAAGTGTATTAAGCATGTGCTTTACCCAATGAGCTACAACCCCAACTCAGTACAATTATATTTCATGAAAGCAACCTACCATACTAGGTTTATCAAAATGGGAGGAAAAACACTTGAAGAAAGAAAAAAAAAAATACTACAAATATTAATGTCTAAAAGAATTAAAAACTCATTAATGTTATCCACAATGCAGAAATTCTAGGAATAGTAAATAAGCATTTTGAAATATATTAGAATTAATATTTAATCATTATGGAGAAATGTACTTACTTTCTGTAACATTATAAAAAATAAATTTCACTGATTTTTTTTATTCTAAAACTTTGTTAGTATTGCTGGTTGTTTATGGGGTTTTCAAATATTGATCAAGATGTTAATGCTCAAAGAATGTGAGTACCATCAGATTAGTTCAGAGCTATTCTCTATTTGTAATACTTTCACATAAGAAACTCTTAAGGGTTTAATAAGCTTTTTAGTATTTTATTTTTCATAGAATGTGGACTCATTATTTTTTATTTTTTATTTATTTTTTGTTTTTTGTTTTGTTTTGTTTTATTCATATTGATTTTCAGAAAATTTTACAACTTCTTCCGGAAAGAATTCATCAGCGATGGCAGTTTCATAGTATTGGTAAGTATATATTTTGCATTTGAAATAAATAATGACATATGAAAATGTTTTTTTTTAATGGTTTGGTAGTTATTTGAAATGAATTTATACTTTATGCTTTGCTAAAAACAAAGGATACAGGAATAGTTTGACTAGTAGTATAAGATAAAAAGATAGGTGAGGGGGCTAGGTATATAACTTATTTGTTGAGAGTGTGCTTTACATGCACTTCTTTAATTCCTAGCACCCTTCCCACATTAATTTGTTTATGACTTCCCACCATAATGGGCATAGTAAGTTTTTGAATCACTCTCTTCCTTTACTCTGAATACATTAGCAATGATAAAAGGATAAAAAAATAAAAGCAGGCTCAGCATCAAGACAAGTATTTCCATGAATCAGAATGGAAGAGAAATGTAGAGTGCCTAGAAGAAGGAAAACTATATGTTCCAGATTTGAAAACAACTGATGTGAATTTGGAGTTTCCTCCACTAGGGGAAAAAAATATGAATAAGAAAAGATGAGGGGACTGGAGTTAAGCTTAAAGGGCCAAAATACAGCTTCCCGGCTCATGAACTGAAGCTGAAAAGAGAAAAAAAAAAAAATCCTGCTGTGGTTTATTGTCAGATACCAAGTAGGCCAGGAGGTTACAGACTTTCTGTTATCAGGAATTAAGCCAAAATGCTTATGGGCTTGGAGTCTGGTTCTGCAATAAGCACAGTATCACCACATGGCTCTTAAGCTCTCTTTAGTTTTCTCCCTTCATATTAAGAAGAGGAAAAAAGAGTTTATAGATAGGCATTTGGCTTTAGTTCAGTGTGTTTGTGATGTTAGGCTTGATTGCTGGGGATTCTCATGCCATTCTCTCATGGAGAGTACATAGTCATTAGTTCTATATTGTTGAAGTAGAATGCTGTAGACCATATAATCATTTATAAAAATTTGTTTCTCTTTTAAAAAAAGAGTCATAGAAGAGGCCCTACATTTCTTAATGAGTTCTATCAAATGAAATCTTAGCTGAGGCTTTGAATCAGTAGGCTATCCCAGTTAGCAGTTCCAGTAACAAAGGAATCTGGACAGATAGAGGGGACTTGATGCCCCAACTAAAAAAAAAAAAAAAAAAAAAAAAAAAAAAAAAAGTCAAAATTCTAAATAGGTAAAAGCCTTTAGAATACATTTGTTAGATAAATTTTGAAGCATAGGTTGGGGTTTTAGCTCAGTGGTAGAGCACTTGCCTTATGTATATGTGGCCCCAGGTTCAATCTCTAGCACTGCCAAAAATAAATATAGAAAGATGAAAAAATTTGAGACTAAAGTATATTAGTCTCAAATCTTCCTATATATAGGATGTCATTTAGTCTCAAATCTTTTCATCTTTCTTTCTGTTTATTGTATATAAAGAACTCTTATAACACTGTATATTCAAAACATAAGAATAGGCAAAAGATTTGAATAGACATTACACCAAAGATGAAATGAAGTACTAATGGGCATGTAAGTTGTTCAGTAAAATAGTGAAATCCCATTTTATAATTCATAATCATAAAAAATCCTTGAAGGCTGCCTATAAAGAAACTTTTTTGAGACATCTGAACTTCAAAATTTATTTTATTTCCTGAGTAATATATCCTTTAATCTCTATAGTCCCTTTAGGCTGCCTAGGTATCATGATTAATAGTAGTTAAAAAATGTCTATAACTTGAGAAAGTTCATAAATGGTCATTTTTCTTTGTCACTCAGAAGAATTCTACAGCTGTTTGCTTTCTTTTTTGTCTTGTGTATAAAGAAAAATAAATCCATGACTTCAGTTGAAGTGTTTGTTTTCTTTTTGTGGTGCTGGGGTTTGAACCCAGAGCATCACTCATGCTAGGCAAGTGCTCTCTAGTTGATTTTTTAATAAGTAATTTTGTTGACAATATAATTTATGTAAATAAAATTTATTTATTAAGTAAAACAATTCAGTCATTTTTGGTAAACATTACAGTCAAGTTTTAGAAAGTTTCTGTCACCCCCCAATGTCCTTCATGCTCATTTGTAGTCAGTTGCTGTTCCTACCACCAGTCTGTTTTCTGTCCTAGATAAATTTGTCTTATTTTGGATATTTCATATAAATGAAATTATCCTATATTTTGTCATTTGTATGTGGCTTCTTTCACTTAGCATAAAATTTTTAGCTTGTTCATATTATAACATATACCAGCATTCCTTTTGTTTGCTGCATATTGTTCTATCCTGTGAATATACCATGTTGTTTTTCTTTTCAACGAGTTAATAGACATTTGTTTGCTAGCTTTCTTTGTTAATTCGTTTGGATTTGGAGGTTTACAATATTACCTGTGAATTAAAGACAATTACTTTTTATTTCTAATATGATGTCTTTAATTTCTCTTTCTTTTTTGTTTATTGTACCTCTAGTACAGTGTTAAATAAAAGTAGCAATAGTGGTCATCCAAGCTGGGCACACACCTGTAATCCCAGTGGCTCGAGAGGCTGAGGTAGGAGGATCACAAGTTCAAAGCCAGCCTCAGCAATTTAGTGAGGCCCTAAGCAATTCAGTGAGACCCTGTCTCTAATAAAATACAAAAAAGGGATGGGGATGTGGCTTATTGGTTAAGTGACCATGGGTTCAATCCCTGGTTAGGAAAAAAAAAAAAAAAAAAAAAGAGTGGTCATCCATGCATTATTCCATATTTTAGAGAGAAAACAGTCTTTTACCATTATGCAACATGTTAACTATAGTTTTTTGTAGATGTCCTTTGTCATGTTGAGGAAGTTACCAGTTTACAGAGTTTTTTTTTGTTTTGGTACCAGGAATTGAACCTAGGGGTACTTAACCACTGAGTCCCATCTCCAGCCCTTTTTTATTTTTTGAGATAGGATCTCTCTGAATTGCTTAGGCCCTTGCTAAGTTGATGAGGCTGGCTTTGAACTCATGATCCTCCTGCCTCAGCCTGCCAAGCAGCTGGGATTACATGTGTGTTTTACCACTCCCAGCCCAGTTTATTGAGTTTTTACCCATATATGGGCTTTGAATTTTGTCAATCACTTTTTTATGCATCTGTTGGTATGATCATTGTCCATGCCATTGGTGATTTTGTCATTTGTTCTATTAATATTATATATTTCACTAATTGAATAACATGCTAAATCAATCTTGCATCTCATTTAGTTGCCAGTTTTAGTCCTTTTTATATGTTGCTAAATTCACTTTGCTAAGAATCTGTTAAAGTTTTTTTTGCCTCTATGTTTATGAGGGATATTGCTGTATAGTTTTGTTTGGTTTTCTTTTTCTTTTGGTACTGGGGATTGAACCCAGGGCACTTAACCACTGTGCCACATCCCCATCCCTTTTTATATTTTATTTAGAGCAGGGACTTGCTGAGTTGCTTAGGGCCTCACTAAATTGCTGAGGCTGACTTTGAACTTGTGATCCTCCTGCCTTAGCCTCCCAAGTTGCTGGTATTACAGATCTGCACCATCACACCCAGCTGTAATTTTCTTGTCATGTCCTTGTCTCATTTTTTTTTTTTTTTTTTTTTTGTGGTACCGGGGATTGAACTCAGGGGCACTCGACCACTGGGCCACATCCCCAGCCCTTTTTTGTATTTTTTTTTTTATTAGAGACAGGGTCTCACTGAGTTGCTAAGTGCCTCGCCATTGCTGAGGCTGGCTTTGAACTCGCGATCCTCCTGCCTCAGCCTCCCAAAGTGCTGGGATTACAGGTGTGCGCCACCGCGCCCGGCTCCTTGTCTCATTTTAATATCAATATAACATAGCCTCATAGATACATTGGAAAGTGGTCCCTCTTCTGTTTTCTTAAAGAGCAGTAATATTTTTCTTTCTTTTTTTTTCTTGGGTGGGGAGCTGATACCAATAACTGAACCTCAGGGGCACTCGACCACTGAGCCACATCCCCAGCCCTATTTTGTATTTTATTTAGAGACAGGGTCTCACTGAGTTGCTTAGGGCTTTACTAAATTGCTGAGGCTGGCTTTGAACTCACAATCCTCCTGCCTCAGCCTCCCGAGTTGCTGGGATTACAGGCATGCACCACTATGCCCTGCTTCTTTCGTGATTTCTGACTAAATTCCTTTCTGGTCGGAAGATATAGTTTGGATGATTTGACTCTTTTTAAAGTCATTGAGGCATATTGAAGCCCAGAATATAGTCATTCTTCACTTGAAAAATTAATTTATGGCCTTGGTATGATTATTTTTTTTTTTTTTTTTTTTTTTTTGGTGGTACCGGGGATTGAACTCAGGGGCACTTGACCATTGGGCCACATCCCCAGACCTTTTTTGTATTTTTTATTAGAGACAGGGTCTCACTGAGTTGCTAAGTGCCTCCGCCATTGCTGAGGCTGGCTTTGAACTCGCGATCCTCCTGCCTCAGCCTCCCAAGTGCTGGGATTATAGGCGTGCGCCACCGCGCCCGGCTCTTGGTATGATTATTGAAGAATAAGAAAAGATTTTGAATAAATGGAATCTTTTGTGATATTCGTGAGTGATAATAAAAAGATAACAATTCTCATTTAAAATTCTTATAGGGATTTTTAAATGTGGCCTGACAAGTTTATTTTAAAATTTAAATGGGAAATCAAGGACAAAGCAATTTGGAAGAATAAAAAAATTGGAGAAGAAGGATAGTGTTATTGGGTATTTTCAAACCTACTAACAAGATGTAAATTTATAGTACTAACAACACTGTTAGTAGTGCAGGGACAGACAAGTACAGTCAATTACTAAAAAAGAACATTGAAGTCAGTCAAAGACCTTGGCTTATATATGTACATTTGAAATATGATTGAGATGACATTTCATTTTATTAGAACATTGTAAACCTGAAAGAGTTAGTACTACAATTAGTTAACCATTTTGATGGAGGTGGAATTCTGTTCCTTCCACACACAGAAATAAACTTCTGATGGATTTCAGGACTGAAATGTGAAAAGCAACACTTTATTTTTGTATATTTTATGGTACTGGGGATTGAACCCAAGACACTCTACCACTGAGCTACATCCTCAGTCTTTTTTTTTTTAATTTTTTACTTTGAGACAGGGTCTTACTAAATTGCCCAGGCTGTCCTTGAACCTGCAATCCTCTGCCTCCACTTCCTGAGTAGCTGAGGTTATAGGAGTACACCACTGCATCCAGGGAAAAGTAACACTTTAAATTTTTTATTGCTGAGCTGGAGATGAAACCCAGTGTCTTATACATGCTTGGTAAGCGCTCTACCATTGAGCTACATCCCATCATCATATCGCATTTGAAAACTTTTCAGAGACTATTTTGGTTTTATCTTCTTAACCCTAAAATAGGGAAGGATGCCTTAGACATACAAAGTGCACGTGGAAAGAAAAACGTTGAGCTGGGTGTAGTGGTGTATACCTGTAATATCAGATACTCAGGAGAATCACAAATTTAAGGCCAGCCCGGACAATTTAGTGAGACCCTGTCTCAAAAAATAAATAAATGGATAGATGATAGATAGATACATAAATAAATAAATAAATAAATAAATAAATAAATAAATAAATGGACTGGGGATATATTCAATGGTAGAGATTTAGTATCCAGTATATATAAAATAATTCCTCATTAAAAAAAAATGACAACTGGTGTTTGGTGCATGACTGTAGTCCCAGTGACTTGGGAGGCTGAATTTGAAGGATCGAAAGTTTAAAGCTAGCCTGGACAATTTCGTGAGACCCTGTCTCAAAATAAGGATTGGGGATGTAGCTCAGTAGTAAAGTCCCCCTGGGTTTATCCCCAGTAGGGGGGAAAAAAAAGACAACCCAATTGAAAAAATGTACAAATGATAAAAAAGCAATTTGCAAAAACTTGATTGGCCAAGTAAAAAGATGTTTAATATCTTTAGGAAACATCAGATGAAAACATTAAGATATTTAACACTTGTCAGATTATCAAACATTAGGACATCTGTCACTGTGTCTTGCAGCCAACAAGGTGACATACCAGAGCACTCTCACATACTGCCAATAGTATTGTTAATTGTCAGAGCTACTTCTGAGAGAATTTTCTAATATTTGGAAAAGTTGAAAGTGAGTAATTTCACACATACACACATGCATACACACACCCTGGGGAAAGTTACATGTATACAGGGCATCATGTACACATTTATTATATTATTGGTAGTATGAAAAATTTGAAAACAAGCCAAATGTCCTAATATATAGAAGATACATTGTGATATATTTGTTTAGTGGAAAAGTATATAGCAGTTAAAAATGAATTAACTAGAGCTACATAGATCAGTATAAAGAAATTTTAGAAGCTAATGTTGGTATGAAAATTGACTTATAGATGAGTTTTTTTTTCTTTTTTGGTATGGTACCATTTATAAGATCTGAAACCAATTTAAATTTTTATGAATTTATAAATAATAACATAAAAATACTTTTAGAAATAATGCTAAAATTCTACGTAATAGTTTCCTCTGGAGGAGAAGGGAAGAAAATGATTAGGTTTCACTGATACCTACATGGTTCAGTAAAACATTAAGGATAATGAAAATAAATGAAATTATAAATTGTAATAAATGTGGAGATATGTTCAGATTTGTTCAAACTTAATGATGGTCTTCTGGATGTTAGTGTTATTTTCAGTATCTTATTATATGTTTCAATTTGCAATTTGGCTAGGGCATTGAGAATCTTTTTAACCATATAAAAACAAACTAGAAAACATCAAATGAAAACATTAAGATATTTAACACTCATCAGATTATCAAATATTAGAACATCTGTCATAATTTAAAAGAAATAGGAATATTAAAGACTTTTTGAAACTTAAAAAAGAAAATTAGTATAATGGAAATATTTGTAGGGAAATATGAGACTTTTGGATTTCTATTTGAAAAGTGAAAATTTTCTGCAGTGGATTTTATTTGTATTTGTGATAGAGAAAGTATTTAATTCCATTCTTAGCCTAAGATATATAACAGATTGTTGTTTTAAACACATATCGGGCCTAGGTTTTTTCCAATAAACTAAATGATGTTTAATTGTAATAAACCATATGTTAGAAAGGTTTTATATATGTGTGTGTATGTGTATATATATATACACATACACATACATACACACATATTTATTTATTTATGTCCTTCTGGTCTGAGTTTTGGCCAGAGGCATATCAAAGTCACCAAGAATAATTTATAGGTTGCCAAGGACTTGTTTAAAAGTTTTTTCAAGTCTGACCAAGAATTCTGACATTTAGAAACAGATAAGGAGATATGAATATTTAAAATCATGTATGTGTGTGTTGTTGTTTTTTTTTTTTTCCAGGATTGATTTTAAAGAAGCTACTCCACACAGGAAATTCCTTAAAGGTATAATAAAATTATATTTATATTTTATGACTTTTAAAAAACTGAATAAAGCATACATGCCACTTATGCCATTTTTCCTACTTCAGCTTTTCCTGAAGGTTGTTGAGGTATCTTACTTGAATTGAATTTACTTAAAATGTAGCTACACATTTAGTATTATGTGTGAAAATAAATATTAGCTTGAGCTAGGGCATTGAGAAACTATTGTATTTTGCATCTGCATTGATTCATTCACCAGAAAATTATTTAGCCATTCAACAAATTATTCTTCATTTTACCATAGTCATTTTTAGTTGTAGAAAATATGTACATATATATGTATGTATACATATATATATACACACACACACGTATATATGGGTATGTGTGTGTGTGTGTATACATGTATACACTCACAAACATATCAGACTCATAGTACGGAACAATCATTGTTTTGTCTCTTTGTATTTCTTGGGTTAGAATAGTGGTGATAGGCAGAAGGGAAGAAGAAAAGTATAGAAGAAGGAAATGGTTTTCTAACTTTTTCACAAATGGAAGTTATGGAATAAAAATTACATAATGGTTTTAAGTAGAGACTAAGTTCATTCTTTACTCATTAAAAATCCATGAATTTTGATTTCAAAATGAAAGTTTAGTAGATGCCCTGGGTATAATATCTATCTACCTCGAGCCCTCCTTTTCTCTTTTGTAAAATGTCATTCTGTAATCATCTGGGGAGCTAATATCTAAAGAAGAAAGTATTTCTATTAAAAGAAAAACACTTTTTCATTTTAGATTAGAAGGGAAGGTGTTCGTCTTTTCTTACTATGGTTGCAAGCTCTTCAAAATAACTGTAGCAAAGAACAGCTCTGGATGTTTTCATGCTTAATCCCTGGATTTTCAGCACCACAATCTGAACATGGACCTAGAACTTTAGATAATCTCATTAATCCTCCACTCAACCTTCAAGAAAGTAAGTTCATGAGATGTTATCCTTCAGTATTTTTTCCCAGTGGTTTCTTAATGTATTTTTTAAATGTCTGTACATTTTATTAAATTCAAGGCAGTGTTTTTAAATGTGAGTTTTATTATTATTGGAGTGTTGCAGATCAAGGCCAACAGATCAAGACAGCTATTGAAAACATGTTTTGTTACAGTTTCCAGGAGGAATGGGGCATCCCATGATATGGGGGCCATGTGGGGAAGTACCAAGGTCTATCAGAAGGCAGAGGGAACAGGATTGACTAAATGTGGGCAAGGCCTTTGTTGTGGTTCTGTGGGAAAGAACAGTCAAGCTGGAGTAAGCAAGTTTAAGATTATCTATTTGAATAATTTAAGTGTGTTCTAGATATAGAGCTTGTCCATAGTTGTCTGGTACCTGGCCCTGGGGTGAAGTACAGTGGTCTTAAGTGTTCAATGTAGAGGAGGTGGTGAAGGTGTGAACCCTCTATTAATTGGTTTGCATATGAAAGGCACTGTCACAACCTATAGTCAAAACTCTAGGATTTGTCTAGCCCTGGAAGGGACATTTTCTTCAATTAGCAAGGCTTCAGATGTCTAAACATCAGAAATACAGTTAAAACAGCATTTAACATTTATCATTAATTTCTATTTCTTTTTCTTTCTTACTTTCTTTCTTTCTTTCTTTTTTTTTTTTTTTTTTTTTTTTTTTTTGTACCAGGGGTTGAACCCAGGGGTACTTAATTACTGAACCACATCCCCAGCCCTTTTTGTATATTATTTAGAGACAGGGTCTTGCTAAGATTGCTGAGGCTGGCTTTGAACTCGTGATCCTCCTACCTTAGCCTCCTGAGTTGCTGGAATTATAGGCGTGTGCCGCTGCACCTGACTTAATTTCTAGGTAGTTTTAACACAGAAATATATTTTCTCATAGTTCTAGAGGCAGGAGTCTAAGATCAGGGTGGTTTCTGGTGAGAATGCTCCTTAGCATGTTTACAGCATCTTTTCACTGCATCTTTACATGGCTTTCTCTTTGTGTACTCATGAGCATACACACACAGTGGATAAGCCCTGTTGTGTCTTCCCTTTCTTATGCAAGGACAACAGTTCTATCTAATTAAGGGCCCCAGCCATATGACATCATGTAACTTTAATTATGTCCTTAAAGGCCCTATTTTAAGTTATTTTTGTGCCACTGTGATCAAAATACCCGATAAGAACAACTTAGGGGAGAAAAAGTTTATTTGGGGCTCACTGTTTAAGAGGTCTAGTCCATAGATGGGCCAAAGGTGAAACAACACATCACAAGTGAAGGTGTGCAGAGGAAAATTGCTCACCTCTTGGCAACCAGTATGCCGAGGGCAGAAGGGAAGGACCACAGGGAAGATGCACCCTTCTAGGGCATGCCCCCAGTGACCCACTCCTCCAACCACACTCCACTTACCTATAGTTACTACCCAGTCATTTAAACTAGATGGAATGATTAGGTTATAGTTCTCACAATCCAGTCACTACCTCTGACATTCCTGTATTAACACAGGAGCTTTTGTTAATACAGGAATATCACACCTGTATTAACACACCTCACATTTAAACCATAATAGGCCCCATCTCCAAATACAGTCACATTGAGGGTAAGGATTTCAGCATATGAATTTTAAGGGTACACAGTTCAGTCCATAACGGGTTCTGTTGGGTAATATTTGCAATTTGTATTTCTGTAAATTATAAGTTTTGAGGTCAGCCATGTATACCATGCATTGTTTTTCCCATTTAATCAGCACAGTGATTTGTCCATAGATAGTACTTATTAAATAATTATTGAATGAGCAAAAACAAGGAATGAGATCTAATCTGTGGACCTGTAGCATAAAATTTTAGAAACAATGCCAAGTTGAGAAAAAAATCTATAAATGAACCAGCTCAAGTAGGCTACTTATACCTGCTTATTTATATTATATGTTATTTTGAAAAACTTAACAGATGTTTTATAAGTGCCTTTTCTTCTGTATCACCCCTATCAGGGTAGGTTTCCTTTCATTACTACTTTTTTAATTTTTTCTTTTAGTTTCAAATGTGTTTGTGACTGACTTTTGTGCTCTCTCTTTGAGAATAGAAGTTTTGCATTTTATTCTGCAGGACATGGAAAATATGGAGAATCTATATGTGCCCCTAAAGAGACTAAGAGAACCTAATGAAAGAGGTCCAGTGTGTCTTAGTTTTATAGCTTCACAAAATAAAACATCATAAAGTGTATTCTTCTGTGGGGACAGGATAGGCCAAGAAATCCAGACAACAGATGATCAAGATTGTATTTTAAAAGAATAAAAATAAGAGTTAGAAATACGATAGCACGTATTAAGAACTAGAAGCTACAAGAAATTGTACTTTCTTGGCTAATATTTACTGAGAGACATGTTTAGAGATCTACATGTATTAAAGCAGGTATTAATTGTGCTGCTTAGAAAATATTTAAGAGAATTCAGCTGATTATGAGTTTATTTTCTTACATTTGTTTCATTAAAATTTTTTTGAAGATCTGAAAAGTAAAAAAATGTAAAGTTTCTTATAAGTATAATTGGAATGTTACTTTAATGCATAAGTTAACAATATTGCTAATGTTTCTCATCATGTTGTGGATTTTTGCAATGGACACTCCTAATGTGAATTTTAAATTATAGGAAGTTTATTCTCAAATAAACATGCACTCTTAAGCACTGCATATCTGTCTTATTCATCTCTATGTTACATTCTCTCATCAAGGGTTCACAAAATGGCTGAATATTAAAATTTATAGTCATAATGGACTGTCAGGATGACCTCAGAATGATTGACTTACTCTGCTCAGCAAATTAAACCTAGGGCTTTGTGTACGTGAGGAAAGTGCTCGGCCACTGAGCTACACACCCCCCACCTTTGACCTCAGATTTATTTCAAGATTCAGTCATTAGAAAGTTTTAAGCAGTTTTTATAATATACATGTTTTGCAGTTAAATTTTATTTGGTCATATTATTGTATTATTAAACTTGTTTTATATATATACTCTTTGTCTTTTAGCTCAAGTCACTATAGAGGAAATCACTCCTCTTGTTCCCCCTCAGTCAGGAGATAAAGGACAAGAAGACCTCACAAGCTATTTTCTTGAAGCACTTTTAAAATACATAGTAATTCAGGTATGTGTTATCTTCTTTGATATCACCCCCTTTTTAGCTCTCTTACCATTATTCTTTCATAGTAGATATTTGCTTATTTTCTTGAAGATGCACAAATTTTTACTTTTGAAAATATGCATTAGTATCCCCTTCCTGAAATAAAACCACTAGAAAGACTCTAAAACACTTAGCTGATGAGGGAAATTTTACTGATTATAGACTGTTTAATCTTATATGAGCCAGTTAGGTCTATTTTTAATGCCGTCATTGGTAATCGACAGTTGTGATACTGTAAATGAAAAGCTAATAACTCTTAGACTTGGGGATCAATATGTTAAAATGTAACAATTAGGGAGGTAGGCTGCAGGATAGGAATTGGGGAGAAATGCAATTTACACTTAAACCTATATATACCTTGGAATTTCTAAGTGCATATATTTTGTAAGATAACTTGTTCATCTCTAGATATGAAATGTGAATGTTCTGATTGAGGAAACCAGCTTTAGCACATATACGTTTCTTATTACTTCCAAATTCAGAAATTCCCTGTACCTCAGAAACAAACATTTAAAATTTAATTTGGGCCCTGAGCCAGATTACCAGGGTTTGAATCCTGATTGCACTTCTTACTAATAGTACGACCTTTGGAAAATTACTTAACTACTCTGTACTTCTGTTTTTCTCATTTGTAAAACAGGGATAAAAAGAATCCTATTCCATTTTGGTGTTTGAGGCTTACACAGTACAAAGTGCTTAGAGTAAAAAAGTAACTAGCACACAGTACTTGTTCTATAGCAGATAGTTGTTGTTATTGTTATTATTATTACTAGTTTTTAAAAACTTTTATACTTCATATAGTTTTTTTTTTTAAATTGCCATGCTGGTTTATTGAGAGATGACTTATGTACAATAAACTTTGACATTTGAGGTTTACAATTGGATGAATTTTGTTCCATGAAATCTTTACCATAAGAAGTGTATCCATTATCCTCTAAAAGTTTTCTGTCACAATAGATTAGTTTGCATTTTCTTTATTTTCCTATAAGTGGAGTCATGTAGTATGTATTCTTTGTTTGGTCTGCCTTCTTTGTTAGCATAATTATTGTGAGAACCATCCATATTCTTGTATCTATCTCTATAGTTCTCTCCTTATTATTATTGTGTAACATCGTATGACAGGATCATCAGTCATTCTGTCACCTATTGATGGTCATTTGGGTTGTCTTCAGTTTTTGTTTTACTACTAGAGGAGCCATACCTCCAACTCTACAGTTCAGGTTTTAAAAAAATATATTCACAAGGTTATGGAACCTTCACTACAAGTAATTTTAGAAAATTTCAGTCCTCCTAGTACAAAACCCAATTCCCATTAGGAGTCAGTTCTCTTATCCTTCAGACCCTTGTGTCCTGTGCCCTGGGAAAACACTGATCTATTTTCTGTCTTTATGTATTTGTTTTTGACAATTCAAATGTAATCATTGTGTGTGTGTGTGTGTGTGTGTGTGTGTGTGTGTGTAGTCTTTTCTGACTTCTTTTACTTAGCAGATGTTTTAAAAATTCATCCATGTTATAGCATACATTGGGACTTCCTTCCTTTTATTACTAAATAATATTCTACTCTGTGGACATAACACATTTTGTATATCTCTTCATCAATTGATGAATATTTGGGTTGTTTCCTCCTTGTGGTCACTGTTGATATTTAATCCCATCATTATATTTTACATTCTACATTCAGTAGCTGGTGAAATACTGTCAGCAAAAGTTTTGTCTTCTTCCCATTTATTTAATCATGTTAATTATTTATCTCAATATAGGCTTGTGTATTCATATGAATCACTGTGTTAGTATTCATTATTGTTGCTTATTTTGATGTTTATATTGTCCTAGATTTGGCCAGTGGGAGTTCCTTTAATCTAACTTCTGTGTATTTTGAATTGTCCCCGACACACTTCCTTACATTCTAACATAGGAAGATATTTCAGTCTCATCTTATACCTTCCTTGCCCCATTCTAGAATCTTCTGTCTCTCTAAGGAATTCATTGGTGGTGAACTGTATTTAGCATCAAAGATCAGAGCATTGAGAATGCACGTTGCTATTGCCACTGAGTGTTGCTACTCCTAGAGTCTATCAGTGGCTAGGATTAGAGAGCGTAAATACACACCCATATATATACCGGTATTTCTTCCTCCTCTTCCCCTCCACCCCCCTTCTCTGGATTGAACTCAATACTTCACACTTTCAGATTTCGATCCAGTACCACAGAATTCATTCTAGTTTCTTCTTTCCATATTTATAACTTTCTTTACTGTCAGTGAGAAACTTGACACATATTATTCTCTGTATATTTATTGTATCAGTTCTTCTTTTAGGTTATCAAATCTCCCATTGCCACACTGCCTTGCTCAAAGACCTTTGCAACTTGATTGGGCCCCACTATTCTATTCTAGGTCTTTGACAGCACCCTACTTATCTTCCTCACCCTACTAGAGTTATACACCAGACTACATAGTTAATACTACTTTTATCTCCCCCACCCCCACCCCATTTCATGGACATTCTCCTTACCTTTCTCAGTCTCTAAGTCACCACTGGGTTACTGCCTTTGCTACATCTCTTTCATGGATACTCTGCTTCCTGTGCCCAGCGCTGATTATCTGTACTTGACTACTTCCACTGCTCACACACACACACACATATGCACACACATACACACATACACCTACGGCTACACATGCCTATTCTGTATGCCTTTAACCTTTGTCTTGAATTAATCAGGAAGGGGCAAAGTAGAAAGAACATTAGTATCTTTGTCATTAGTAGACCCTAATTTTGAGTTTTTCAGAGCATATTTTACTTGTAAAATTTTTTGGAAATATAATGTATTCATATATTAGACCAATTTAAGATTTGACCTTTTGCTGTATATTATGATATTCACAGTATAATAGTTCAGTAAATTGTAACCTTTTACAAGCTTGCTTCTAGTGGCTAACAATTATATTTAAGAGACTCTGTCTCCTGGGATATTCTAATTATATTATTTATTTTTAGGTAAAAAGTTTAGAATGGAAGAACAAAGAAAACCAAGAAAGGGGATTTTCATTTTTGTTTTCACATTTTAAGAAATATTACTTGCCTTATATTTTTCCAAACATCTGCAAGGAGAACAGTTTATATCATCCTGTACTTGGTAGGTAGTGTTTGAAATTTTCTTAAAGATTGCATAAGAATACAATATCTCTGAGTACAATGTTGGCACTTTTTACTTACAGAAAACTGACCTCATTTACTATTTGTATTGGTTTATAGAGATACTACACCCAGATTCATGCTGAAAGTGAATCTATATTAATATGAAATTTTCATTGAGAATGAAGAGATTTTTTTTTCCAACTTATTTTTTTTCATCTCATTAATTAGGAAAGTTAGCTCACCAAAAATATGTGTTATTGAAAATTAAACTGAATTATAATGTTTGGTATGATCCTTTGATTATATTCTAAATATTCTTCTTAAGATTCCTCAAGTGTTAAATCAAATATTAGTCTTACTTACATTCTATGTGAATAATCACATTATTGTATATTTTGGTCATATCTTATCCAATAATGATGAATTTTGCCAAGATATCTCTCAGAGCCTTGAAGCTAGAACCTTGTAGACAAATCCTAAGTTGGAAACAGACCTTTGCCATATACCAAAGGCATTGGTAATCTGTATGTAGAAATGTCTTTTTTGGGAAAAGATGTTCCTTAATGCCACATTTAGGTAATTAACATGCTGAGGTAAGACCTCATACTTTGTATAAAGACTTCAGAATATTGTGTTTCAGTCTTAGGTGAAGTGAAGTGAACTCTCATTTATTTTACATGGTTCTGGAAGTATCTTTTTACTTAGGCAGGATTCATTGAGCTTTTTGATGGTATTTTGCAAAAAGACATATTTCCATATATTAGCCTGTCATGTGTAGTTTACCCCTCTGGGTTCCATGCTAGTATCTAGCAAATTTTAACATGCTTTTTTTTTTTGTGTGTGTGGGGGGGTACCAGGGATTAAATTCAGGGGCACTTGACCACTGGGTCACATCCCCAGCCCTTTTTTTGTAGTCTATTTAGAGACAGGGGTCTCACTGAGTTGCTAAGTGCCTCGCCATTGCTGAGGCTGGCTTTGAACTCATGATCCTACTGCCTCAGCCTCCCAAGTGCTGGGATTACAGGCGTGCGCCACCGTGCCCGGCTTTTTTTTTTTTTTTTTTTTTTTAAATAAAGCAACTTCTAAAAGCAGAGAAGCAGCCCAGTGTTTTCTCAAATGCTTAAAAATGTAGGTTTATCTAAGCATAATTCTTTTCATTTTGCTTAGATATTCCACAGATGAGACCAAAGCCACATTATGTCATGATAAAGAAGGATGCTGAAACCAATGAAGCTATCTATTGTACAAAGGAGCCTTTCATTAAAGCTCGTGTTATTGTCATTCGTTGGCTAGTTTCTTTCTGGTTGGAGCCAAAACCACATACAGGACCTCATATTCCTGGGATGGAAGGTGAAGTCTTGCCAAAGAATATTCAGGTAATAAACAAAGGAGAGAAGCTCTTATGATTTAGTTCACTGATTTCCATTGCCTCGGGGGTACAGTACATTTTAAACAAATAGTGATATTTCATTTGTATAAATGTATCCTGTGAATACAAATTTTAACAGTTATTATAGAAGTAACATTTTCCTAGTAAGAAATAAAACTTGGATAACATAGAATATAATTTTAGTTGGGTCTCAGTTTCAGCTTCTAATTTATTTCTGTATTTACTTTAGTTCTACTGTAGTCCCTCTTACCACAGGGAATACATTCCATGACCCTCAGTGGATTCCTGAAATTGCAGATAGTATTGAACCCTGTATTTGCTATTTTTTTTCCCATGTTCATCCATACTTATGGTAAAGTTTAATCTATAAATTAGATATAGTAAGAGATTAATAATAATAATAATAATAAAATAAAATATTTATCATGGGTGACAGGGTTACTAAAACCATGAAAAGCTAAACAACAAATAAGGAACTACTATATGTAGTACTAAAAATATTCTGAATTGTAGAAATAAATTCTTTGAAGTGGAAAGAACTACAGTCAAATGGTAGGACCATAATAACCCTTTTCAAATTCTAGGCATTCACAGAATGAAGATTTATAAAATCCTATCCCTACCCATTTCCCCTTTTTTCAACAAAGATACTGAGACTAGAAATGTGATAGAAAATGACATAGCTCTACCATGGACAAATGGATATTTAGAATTCTGGGTTTTGCTTTTTTGTTTTGTTTTGTTTTTTTTTTTTTTAATGAAACAGTCTACCTCTTTTTCATATTTCTTTTTTGTATTCTCAATTCTGTCTTTGTGTGTTATCCCAACTTGTCTATATTATGGTATTTTTACTATTGTTTCCTTTTCTCAGATTTCTGTGTTGAATTTTTAAAATCTTAAAATGGGTGTTTTTTTTGTATACTTTCTAAAAATATTTTTAAAATAGGTTGGAGGTATGTGTTCATTAGAGTTCAGAAAATTTGGCTTTTGTTCCCCCTAGTCTTTTTTTTCTATCTGTGGAAGTCTACTTTTTTTCTTTCAGGGGAAGTCTATTCCCCTGAAAACTTCATTTCAAGTCTTCTAGAAAGAATTATTAAATGCAAAGACTCTGAGGCAGAACTATTTTTCTTGTCCTAGAAAATCATAGACTTTATTGATTGTGAAGGTATATTTAACCCATTTAATCATGTTTTCAGATGTGCAAATATTTCAAGGAAATTGACACAGGTGCTGAGCATGGTGGTGCCACACCCGTAATCCCAGCACTTGGGAGGCTGAGACAGGAGGATCCCAAGTTCAAAGCCAGCCTCAGCAATGTCGAGGCACTTAGCAATTCAGTGAGACCTTGTCTCTAAATAAAATACAAAAAAGGGCTGGGGATGTGGCCCAGTGGTTGAATGCCCCTGAGTTCAATCCCCAGTACCCAAAAAAAAAAAGAGAGAAAGGAAGAAATTGACACAGGTGTGTTAACATATGTTGGAGATCATAATGTAGTTTATTATATGATTTCTTATCACTAATATTAATGTCATTAATAGTATTTTGTCATTAATACTAATAATGACTATTATCAAAAGATTAGAACTCTAAGAAACATAAATATTTTATCAGAGTATTTGTTACTCAATTTTTTTTTTTTTTTTAGTTTTTCCATGAAAGGAATGATGGGACATAATGGGTTAAGAAGGCATATTTAAACTTTCTTATTTTATGGATAACAAACCAAGACCAAAAATTGAATACTTTAGCAGAAAGTAATGTACATAATCAGAATAGTGCTATGGCTACCATATAATAGTGGTAATTTACTTATTACCATTTCAACACTTTAGCTCTTTTTTTTTTCAAGAGTTAAGCTTAGGGGCTGGGGTTGTGGCTCAGCGGCGGAGCGCTCAACTTCGCACGTGCACGCCCGGGTTCGATCCTCAGCACCGTGTAAACATGAATGCATTGCATTGTGTACAACTAAAGTAAATAAATGAATATTTTTTTTAAAAAGAGTTTAGCTTAATCCTCAGTCTTGGTGAAAATTGTTATTAAAATATAGAATTTGGGCTGGGGATATAGCTCAGTTGGTACAGTGCTTGTTTCACATGCACAAGGCCCTGGGTTCAATCCCCAGCACCACAAAAAAAAAAAAAAAAAAAAGGAATTTTTCTCAAAGGTCCAAGATCTTTGTTTAGTTTTATTTCTACTTTTTCTGTCATAATTTTTGTTCCCTTTATCATTTGTTTTGTTCACTTTAGAAATTGTTTTTTAAAAGTTAAAACATCATTCAGTAAATAGTCCAGTGTTACTACTTCTAAGTTGTTATTCTCTAAGACCTTAAGCTTCCTCTGTTTACATTATTCTTTTACATAGCTTTAATTAGTAGCTTGTTTGAATTACTTAAATTTACTTATAGTTAGGTAGATGATTAGTTACCACACATGTTGGAGTTTCTCTGTGTTACTTGGATGTTGAATTACTTGTAATGCAACTTAAGTATTTAGAATGGATTCTAAATGAAACTCTATGATTGGATTTTAAACAGTGAGGTAAGTAACTTGTAGAATACTTTGGATTCTTCCATTATTTCCTAAAAACCATATATCCAGATATGATTGTGACATTCTCTCCCTTTTGTTTTTATTTTAGAGAGTAGCTGCTAGTTTGGTATCCAGAGAAGAAAACAAAAATGATAATGCTGATAAAGCAGACAGAACTACAGAACCAGAACAATCTCATTCTAATACAAGCACTCTCACAGAGCGAGAACCTAGCTCATCGAGTCTCTGTAGCATTGATGAAGAACATCTCACAGACATTGAAATAGTTCGCAGAGTTTTTTCTTCTAAAAGAAGTAATGTAAATTTTGTAACAGAGATATTTCGTCAGGTAAGATGCTCAGGGTTTTTTTTGGGTTTTTTTTTGTGTTTTTTTTTTGGTACCAGGGATTGAACTCAGAAGCACTCAACCACTGAGCCACATCCCCAGCCCTTTTTGTATTTTATTTAGAGACAGTGTCTCATTAAGTTGCTGAGGCTGGCTTTGTACTCTTTGGTTGATCCTCCTGTCTCAGCCTCCCCAGCCACTGGGATTACAGGCGCGCGCCACCACACCTGGCGCCTCTCAGTATTTTTAAGTTGTAATAAAGACTTTAATATTGAATATACTGAGTTTTAGTTATTTAAAATTTATTCTTTATGAAGGTGTTTTTCAAGTTCATATTTAGTTTTTAAACTTGTATTTAATCCTTTAATGTTTTCCATTTAATTTTTACATATGCATGCCACGCATACGCTCTAGTGAGCTACATCTCTACCACTTACTTTTTTTCTCCTCAAAGTCCTTCTGTTTGTTTGTTTTCTTTAGTGCTATCAATTAAACTTAGATAAAGCAGACAGGCATTTGTTAGTGAAATGCTTTACCACAGAGTTATATTCCCAACTCCAGAATAATTTTTCAAATTTCTCACTTATGGATTGAAACTTTTCTGTCATTTGACTAATAATTTATAATAAATTTGTTTTATCTTCTTTTCTATGGTCAGTACAAGGTAATTTATGAATATAACTGATAATCTGTTGCTTTTATCCTGCTTTCATAGGTTCATGATTTTTTTTTTTTTTTTTTTTTTTTTGGTGCTAGTGATTCAACCCAGGGGTGCTTTACCACTGAGCTGTATTCCCAACCCTTTTTATTATTTTTTTAATTTATTTTTATTTTTTAAAATATTTATTTATTTGCTTTTAGTTGTACACAATACGTTTATTTGTACGTGGTGCTGAGGATCGAACCCGGGCCGCGCACGTGCTAGGCGAGCGCTCTACCGCTGAGCCACAATCCCAGCCCCCTTTTTATTTTTTTATTTTGAGATGATGTCTCACTTGAATTGCTGAGCATCACTATGTTGCCCAGGTTGGCCTTGAATTTGTAATCTTCCTGCCTCAGGCTTCTGAGTCACTGGGATTATAGACATAAGCCACCATTCCCTGCCATAGGTTCACCTTTGTCCTCTATAGAGCATTCTGAAATTAAAGTTGATTAAGAAAGATATTACTTGGGGGTGGGGCCAGGAGAAAGAAGAAAGATTTTAAAAAACTAGTTCACATAAAGATACCTGGGAATTCCAGAGTGCACATTCTCAAGCACATAGAAGTTTTGTGGAAAATAAACCCTGTGAAAGCTCACTGCTCTTTATAGTAAAAGTATATAACTTTTTCAGATAAACATTATTGAATTTTGTGGCTACAGTGTCATTCAAGTGGTAAAACAAGTGGTAGATCTGGGACTAAAACATACAGATCTTGATTCCTATAGTTGTTGGAAATTCAAAAACTTATTGAATCATTCAGGTTTTCCAGTTCTTGAGTCAGTTTGATCCGTTTAGTTTTTCCAGGAATTTGTTTATTGCATTTATTTTCAAATTTATTAAAGTTTATTACATTCTCTAAAAATCCTTTTACTCTCAGAAGCATTTATATTCATGTTCTTCCTTTTCATTCCCATTAGTATTTATTTGTCTCTTTTTTTAAAAAAAATTGTCTATTGTTTTTGTTTATTTTAGGTGATTTTTGCCCAGGGATTTGTTGTTTTATTAATCTTTTCGAAGAATGAACTTTTGGCTTTGATTGATTCTCAGTGTATTATATTTGCTTTTTTCTTTAATTAATTTTTTTCTTGTTATTTCCTTCATTCTAGTTCTCTTGATTGTATTGGTGGTTCTTTGCCTAGCTTATTAATTTTTAGACTTCATTTTTTCACATATAAATAATTTTTAAGGTATTAAATTACTTCTTAATGTATTTTTAGCTGCATTTTAAATATTTTTTTAAATTTCTATTTATAGCAGTAGTATGTATTACAGTTCATACTATACGTATAGAGCCTCTTTTTACACAAAACAGTTTGTATACAAAGTATATTCGTAGCATTCAAGTCTTCAATCATGTATTTAGAATAATGATATCCATCTTATTCAACCACTTTTTCTTCCCCCCCCTTCCTCCCCTTGCTCCATCTCTTCCCCTCCTTTCCCTTTGACCATTATAGTGTTCCTCTAATCCTCCTATGTACCCTGACCCAACAATACTGTGAACCAGCCTCCTTATATCAGAGGAAACATTCGGTATTTGGATTTTTTAGATTGACTGATTTCACTTAGCATTATATTCTCCAACTTCATCCATTTAACAGCAAATGCCATTATTTTATTCTCTTTAATTGCTGAGTAAAATTCCATCGTGTATATATACCACATTTTCTTTATCCACTCATCTACTGAGGGACATCTAGGTTGGTTCCACAATCTAGCTATTGTGAATTGTGCTGCTATAAACATTAAAGTGGCTGTGTCACTGTAATATGCTGTTTTTAAGTCCTTTGGGAATAGACCCAGGAGTGGGATGGCTGGGTCATAGGGTGGTTCCATTCCCATTTTCCCAAGAAATCTCCATACTGCTTTCTATAACGGTTGTACCATTTTGCAGTCCCACAAGCAATGTATGAGTGTGCCTTTTTCCCCACATCCTCTCCAACATTTATTGTTGTTTGTGTTCTTGATAGCTGCCATTCTGACTGGAGTGAAATGAAATCTTAGAGTAGTTTTGATTTGCATTTCTCTAATTGCCAGTGATGTTGAGCATTTTTTCATTAAATTAATTAAATTTTTTTTTTTTTTTTTTTTTTTTTTGTGGTACCAGGGATTGAACTCAGGGGCACTCACCCACTGGGCCATATCCCCAGCCCTTTTTTGTATTTTATTTGGAGACAGGGTCTCACTGAGTTGCTAAGTGCCTCACCATTGCTGAGGCTGGCTTTGAACTCGCGATCCTCCTGCCTCAGCCTCCCAAAGTGCTGGGATTACAGGCGTGCACCACCGCGCCCGGCTTAAATTAATTAAATATTTTTAAATGGAGTTTTCTTTCTTTCTTTCTTTTTTTTTTTTTTTTTTTTTTTTTTTTGGTGTGTGTGCTACTGGGGATTGAACCCAGGGCTTTGCACATGCCGAGCAAGTGTGTAACCACTGAGCTATATCCCCAGCTCTTTTTACATTTTTATTTAAGACAGGGTCTATGATTCTCCTACCTTAGCCTCCCAAGTAGCTGAGATTACAGGCATGCACCTCCACACTTAGCTGTATGTAGCATTTTTAAAAAATATTTATTTATTTACTTTAGTTGTACACAATGCATTTATGTTTACGTGGTGCTGAGGACCGAACCCAGGCCATGCACGTGTGAGGCGAGCGCTCTGCCACTGAGCCACAACCCCAGCCCTCAGCATTTTTTTTTTATAATTGCTTAGTCCTAAATATTTTCTTATTTTCATGATGATATCTTCTTTGACCTATGAGTTATTTGGAAATGTTTATTTTCCAAACATTAGATTTTTCTAGCAGGGCGTGGTGGCATATGCTTGTAATCCCAGGGACTCAGGAGGGCTGAAGCAGCAGAATTGCAAATTCAAAGCTGGTCTCAGCAATTGATGGAGACTCTAAGCAATTTAGCAAGATCCTGTCTCAAAATAAAAAAGAAAAAGGGCTGGGGATACGGCTCAGTGGTTAAGTGCTCCTGGGTTCAATCCCTGGTACAAAAAAAACCAATTTTTTTTTTCATTCTAGTTTCCTTTTTTTCTTACAAGTTTCTAGTGTGATTTTCTTTTGGTCCAAGAATACACCTTTTATGATACTAATCATTTAAAATAAGTTCCAAGGGAAGTGGGGGCAGTAAGAGGAGGTACTGGGGAGTGAAATTGGTCATATTTATGTGGATATTTAAATATGCCACAGTGAAGCCCACTGTTCTGTAGAATTATTTTGCACCAATAAAAATTATTTTTAAAATAAATAAAACTCATCTCCTAATATGTAGTCAGTTCTCATAAGTCTTCTGTATGCCTGAGACGAATGTATTGTTTGAAGATGTACAATGATTTGTAAAGTCCATTATATGAAGCTTAAGAATTGTGGTGGTCAACTTTTCTTTACCTTCCTGAATTTTTTGATTGGCTTGACCTCTTAGTTATAGAGAGGAGTGAGTTAAAATCTACTCTGGGCTGGGGATGTGGCCCAGTAGAAGAGTGCTTGCCTAGCAAGTGTGAAACCCTAGATTCAATTCCCAGCATGGCAAAACCACCCCCAAAACAAACATGAACAAAACTCCTATTTGGATGGTGATTTGTCTTTTTTTTCTTTATAGTTCTGTAAATTTTTCTTTATTTTGATATTATGTAATAAAGGACATATAAGTTTACAAGTTTATTTTATGTCGTCTTGCCAACTCAGTTTATATTTGTGTGTGTGTATATGTGTGTGCAGGCACGCATTGCTAGGAATTGAGTCCAGGCCCTGTGCATTCTAGGCGAACACTTCACCACTGAGCTACATCCCTGGCTCTTTTTTTTTTTTTTTTTTTTTTTTGACAGAGTCTTGCTAAGTTGCCAAAGCTGACCTTAAACTTTAGATTCTTCTACCTTGGCCTTCTTAATAGCTGGTATTACAGATGTACACCACTACACCTGATCCTATATTCCTTTTCATCTGTTAGAAATTATTTTTGTTTAAGTGTTTTACAACTATTTTGAGTGTGTATGCTACTTTCTATTAGAATTATACTCATCTGTTTAGTTTGATCTTTTAGTGCCCTTCAATTTTCTATCTCTTATAAATGTGGTTGGATTTTTAAAATTTTTCTTTTAACTGTAACATTTGTATTCATTGTAGTTACTAATGTTTAGATTCATTCATAATGTTTTGTTCTTTTTTCTTACCTCGTCTATATTTTTTTCATTATCCTTGTATTTTTTGCTTTCTTTTTAATTTTTCATTATATACTTTCCCTATAATTTAACAGGTGACTGTTGATAACAGACACTTTAATTCATAGGATTTTTTTTTTTTCAGCTCTATTGAGTTATGTTTGATAAACAAAAATTTTATGAAGCCAGGCACCGTGGTATGTGCCTATAGTCCCAGATACTCAGGAGCCTGAGGCAAGGGGACTAATTGAGTCCAGGAGTTTAGGGTCAGCCTGGCCAACATAGCAAGATTTTGTCTCTTATGTATCTATTTATGTGTCACCATGGTCCTGTCTCTTACTGAGAGAGAGAGAGAGAGAGAGAGAGAGAGAGAAATTATGTATTTTTTAAAAATATATTTATTTATTTGCTTTAGTTGTACACAATGCCTTTATTTGTATGTGGTGCTGAGGATCAAACCCGGGCTGCACACGTGCGTGCTAGGCGAGTGCCCTACCGCAGAGCCACAACCCCAGCCCCTAAATTGTGTATTTTTATGTTACAACAATATAGCTTGCTATTTTGTTTATTTATTTGTAGTACTGGGGATTGAACCCAAGAGTACTCTACCATTGAGCTGCATCCCTAGCCCTTTTTAATTTTTATTTTGAGACAGAGTCTCACTGAGTTGCTGAAACTGGCCTTGAACTTGTGAACCTCCTGCCTCAGTCTCCCAAGTCTGGGATTACAGGCCTGTGCAACTGTGTCTGGAAAAATGTAGTATTTTTGTGATAAGGAAAATGTTTACTTTTTTTTTTTTTAACATTTATGACAACTCAGAAAATATCTAAAGCAAAGAGTAACTAAGACATTTCTTTTAAATTTTTAAGTATTTTGTCTTATTATTAAATTATAGATCTTGATTATATGTAAAAATGAAATATAAAAGCTTTAACTTTTTCTTTACATGCTTAGAAAAGCTAAGCTGACTTATTAAATATGATTATTAAAAAATACATATTTTTTGGTACTAGGTATTGAACCTAGGGGCATTTTACCAGTAAGCTACATCCCTAACGCTTTTAGAAATTGTTTTTAGTTGAAACTGTCTCACTAAGTTGCTTAGGGCCCTGCTAAGTTGCTGAAGCTAGCCTCTAAATTGCGATCCTTCTCCCTTAACCTCCCTGAGTCGCATGGATTATAGGCATGTGCCACCACACTCAGCTTACATGTGGTATTAAAAAAACATTTTGTGTCTAATTTTTATTTTTAAATTAAAATTATTTTATCAAAATATACTTTAGCTATAGTCTGAAACAATGGTAATGATGTAAGTTACAAAAATGTGGTTTGTTATGAAAAGTTGTATTTATGTTGAACCTTGTAAAAGTACACTTTAATGAAACAAGAAATACTACCATTCTGAGATGGTACAAAGGAAGCAAATCTTTGTTCCTTTCACTTGAAATCAATGGCTACCCACCATAAACATTTATCTCTCCATGTGTTTATAAATTATTTAGAGATAAAAGGCTTTTTGTGATAATGAATCAATGAACTTTAAAAATTGTTTATAACTCACATCAGGTAGAAATATGTTAGTGATTTGTGGCAAGGGAAAAGATATCATTATCTCTATATCCTCTTTTTACACTAGGCATTTTTATTACCAATTTGTGAAGCAGCAGCTATGAGAAAAGTGGTAAAAGTATATCAAGAATGGATCCAGCAAGAGGAAAAACCTTTGTTTATGCAAGAGCCTGAAGAAATTGTGAACCCTTCTTCAGCCATACCTTGCATTGAAAATGTTGTAGACCATGATATTTCAATGGAAGAAGGAGAAAAAAGAGAAGAGGTAAAATTACAAGACTTACGTATTTTAGTGTAAGCTTAATAGTTTCATGGAAATATGATATGTTAACACATATACTTAAATGAGAAGGTAAAGATATCTTTAGTGTATCTTGTAGTGTAGATGATGAAACAATTGTTATCCCAGTACCCCATTGCAAATTTCTGTGATGTTACAACCTTAAAAAGTTAGTATTGAGGTTGTATACTGATTCTTTTAAATCATTAGCTAGATCAAATTTAGATGCTGTTATATTTGGAACTATGGTGCTGCATAAAAATGGATGTTATAGGTCATACTTTGTGGTATGATTACCAAACTATAATTCCCCCCTCAGGGTTGTAGTGGTGCCTTATTCTATGAATGGCTACTTAGCACAAACCAGAATGTTCTGAATTCTTCCCTAAACTCTTTTGCTCTGATTAAAAAATGTGAAACTTCCTGACTTGATAAAATACAGTGATCTATGATAAGAAAGATGGAATTTACTCACAGAGGAGAACTAGAGAAAGGAATGTAGAGGTGACATTTGGGTCCCTGATTCCATTTATTCTTTAAAAGCCTAAATGAATTCTTATCCTTTGGTTGTTTGTCCTTTTAGTAAGTCACACTAAGAAGCAGAAGCTGAGATAGAGTTAGAAAAACAAAAAGTTTATTTGTTTTGTCTGACTGGCATTTTCACCAAAAAAAAGATCTTACTAAATCTGAATAGGAATAATTGTTTATTTACTTTAGTTATTAATTTAAATTTAACCTCAACAGTGGAATTAACCAATGTATTATAGTATGAAAAAATAGTCCACTTTTATGGGGATACATTGAATCTATGGGTGTATACACATATGTAGAATACTTTCTCCTACTTGTAAAAATGGGACTTTGTGTGTGTGTGTGTGTGTGTGTGTACTGGGGATTGATCTCAGTGCTTTACCACTGAGCTACATCCCAAGGCCTTTTTATTTTTAAGACAGGGTCTTGCTAAATTGTTGAGGCTGGCTTCAGATTTGCAATCCTCCTGCCTCAACCTCTCTGAGATTACAGGCATGTGCCTCTGTACATAGCTTGGGAAAAATTTAGATAAGAAATATAATTGAGTGGGGGTTAGCTCAGTAGTAAAGAACATACTTAGCATGCATAAGGTCTTAGGTTCAATCCCCAGCCCTTCTCCTGCAAAAAAAGCATAAAAATTATAATTGAAGTATGTAAAATTAACTATATAAATTATGAAATGATGTTCACAGTACTATTTGTTATATACCAAGGGAAAAATATATCAAATGTTAGTCTAAGTATTTTCCCAACTATATTCACACTATCTATGCCTATATGATTCCTTCTTCAGACATACCTTGCATTGAAAATGTTGTAGACCATATTTCAAGCCTAACCTGCATTCTTTAAACAAGAATGAGAGTATAAACTATTTATGTGCAATTTAAAAACAGTGGAAGGAATGAATGAAGAGAGGGATGGTGAGTTAATGATATAGGTGTGTTATATGACTATGTTCTATTTGTTACTTAAATGGAACAAAAATTGCCATTAGAAATGTGATTTTTCAAAATGCCAGCAACTCTTTGTAATGAAATGCACCTAACCCAAAAGATATAATCATTCATTGATTTACATTTTTGGTAAATTTAGTAACTATTAAAATCATTCAAAAATTTTGGTGTAATAATTTTTTTTAATTTTTAAAAATATTTATTTACTTTAGTTGTACACAATGCAATGCATTTATGTTTACGTGGTGCTGAGGATTGAACCCGGGCCACACACGTGCGAGGCGAGCGCTCTGCCGCTGAGCCACAACCCCAGCCCTTGGTGTAATAATTATAAATGGAAGTAGGTTATAGAGTCAGATATTATTCAGATAAATTCACATAGTATGTGTGAGACATTTGAAAGATATTTGGAATAAAAGATTGTGTGCATGTTTCTGTGTGTGTCTGTGTGTGTGGTTACAGGACTATCATGGACTTGAACATTGAAGGATTATGAAAAGATTGTACAGACCCAGAGTAGAGACTAGATTGGAGATCAGTCTGGAGGCAAGAGAGACTAGTTAGGAAGTATTAGCAAAGTTTCGAAGTGAGATGATAAGTACCTGCAATAGGACAATGGCAGCTGCAGTGGAACTATAAGGAAGAGGGCAGATATATTAATTTCTTTGGTGGTAGAACCAGTTGTGCTTTGATAATTCATTGGCTGAGAGAGATGAGTAATGGCCAGGTGTTCCAAGTTTCTTTGTTTTACAGCCAAGGTAGTTGCCACTGGCACATGAATAAGAATTTTTAATTTTTTACTTTTATTAAGTTTTTAGATAGGAATTTTTAAAAGTGCAAGTTTGATCGTGGTGGCTAAATTGGCTGGATGGGTTGGTAGGACTGGGAGGCTGCTCAGATAGGAGAGCTGAGTTCCAGTTACCACTTCTGATAATGGCAGAATAGTTGGTATCAGACTAAACCTCCTGCATATTTTATTATAAGCTTTATACAAAATATTTTAAAAACTATTTAAACTATTTGAAAATGTTGGTGAGTTACCAAAGTAGGAACAATGTGGAGGGAAACTTTAAAAAGAAAACTAACACTGAGTGAAATTTCAGTTTGTATGCCTTTTACCTGAGGGATTTTTAATCTATTAAGACTTGTAACAGCTAAAACTCAGGCAGAAAACTGCAGTCTTAGTGGTTAGAAGTATTAGTATTAGAATAATGGGAATTTATTACTCTTAAGTAGGATAACTATAAAATATTTTCTGTTTTTTAAAGTTGTTTGAATTCTGGTATTTAGAACAGAATTCATCTTTTACAGAGTTATAAATACTATGATCCCATTCTTTAATGTGTGAGAGAATAGAAGGGGTTTATACATTAGACATATAGAAAAATGTCTCTATAGCTGAAATGATATTCTAGATAGTCATTATGGGTGATTTTTTTAACTTTATATTTTTGTCATTGAGATTCCTTATAGTGAATATAGATTGCTTTTGTAAACAGATATAAATTGTTTTGACAGAAACTTGTTTTGTAGTGTGATCTAATCATTTCATTTCCTATTTTAAGTGACCTGACCTGTTTTAGCCTTCTTATGATTGAAATGTTAAAAACTTGATATTTTGCTTCAGGAAAATGGGACCAATATTGCTGAGCATGTTCGAAATTCCAATTGGGCAAAAAATGGCTCCTACCAAGATACTCTTCGTGATACCTCTGAAGAAGCCACAGAACAAAACATACAAGCTGGTACCCAGGCAGTTTTGCAGGTGGATTACTTTGTAGCTATACTTTTAAAACAAAATGATCATTAAATAGTTCAAATATATATAGTTCAGAATTTAGTATGCCTTCTAAAATGTAATAAATTCATCCCCACATTTATCAATTTTCATTATGTCATATTTTTTGTTTTTCCTTATTTTTTTACCTTTTTTTAAATAACTTTATTTTTTTACTTAATTTATTTATTCAAATTTGTTATATAGGACAACAGAATGCATTTCAATTCATAGTACACATATAGAGCATAATTTTTCATGTCTGGTTGTACACAAAGTAGAGTCACACCATTCGTATCTTCATACATGTACTTAGGGTAATGATGTCCATCTCATTCCACTGTCTTTCTTATCCCCTGCCCCCCTCCCTTCCCTTCCCTCCCCTTTGCCCTATCTAAAGTTTCCTCCCATGCTTCCCCCAACCCCGTCCCCATTATGGATCAGCATCCTCATATCAGAGAAAACATTCAGCAAATGCCATTATTTATTCTTTTTTAATGCTGAGTAATATTCCATTTTGTGTGTGTGTGTGTGTGTGTGTGTGTGTGTGTGTATCACATTTTCTTTATCTATTAATCTACTGAAGGGCATCTGGGTTGGTTCCACAATTTAGCTATTGTGAATTGTGCTGCTATAAACATTGATGTGGCTACATCACTACAGTATGCTGTTTTTAAGTCCTTTGGTTATAAACCAAGGAATGGGATAGCTGGGTCAAATGGTGCTTCCATTCCAAGTTTTCCAAGGAATCTCCATACAGTTTTCCAGATTGGTTGTACCAATTTGCAGCCCCACCAGCAATGTATGAGTGTGCCTTTTCCCCTACATACTCACCAACATTTATTGTTTTATTATTAATAGCTGCCATTCTGACTTGCTTGAGATGAAATCTTAGAGTAGTTTTGATTTACATTGCTCTGATTGCTAGAAATGTTGAACACTTTTTCATATATTTGTTGATTGATGTATATCATCTTCTGAGAAGTGTCTCATTGGTTTTCTGGCCTGTTTGTCGATTGGGTTATTATTATTATTGTGTGTGTGTGTGTGTGTGTTAAGATTTTTGAGTTCTT
Organism: Tamias sibiricus; assembly: GCA_025594165.1. Taxonomy (NCBI): domain Eukaryota; kingdom Metazoa; phylum Chordata; class Mammalia; order Rodentia; family Sciuridae; genus Tamias; species Tamias sibiricus. Next base: position 72,290,629 of record CM046659.1, read on the forward strand.
TATATATCCTTCCTATAGATAGTGCTCTATCTGATGCATGTGTGGTAAAAATTTGCTTCTATTCTGTAGGCTCTCTATTCACCTCTCTGATTGTTAATAACTTTCTTTTATTTACTTGTTTTTATGTGGTGCTGAGAATTGAACCTAGTGCTTCACATGTGCTAGGCAAGTATTCTACCACTGAGCCACAACCCAGCCCATTTTTTACTTTATCATATATATATATACACATATATATATATTTTTTTAAATAAACATCACATTGACAATTCATAGGTGACAAAAGATGCTCAAGTTGAGTACTGATAAAGGAAAAGCAAAATAAAACAGGAAAACTGTGGTAGAGCACTTGCATAGCATGTATGAGGCACTGGGTTCAATTCTCAGCACCATAGATAAATAAAATAAAGGTCCATTGACAACTAAAAAGAAAGAAAGAAAAGCTCAAATTCTTAAAAAACAAGGACAAAAAACCAGGAAAACAAATTTAGAAAAATGAGAACATCAAAAATTAGAATATATGAATAGTAGGAAATTCAAATCTTACAATGAGTAAGTGAGGACTAAAACACTTCATCAGTACTGAATTTGAGCATCTTTACTCATTTTTGAATTGCCTATTCTTATGTTTTTTTCCAAAGTTTTTTTTATTGGTATTTATCTCTTAAGTATTTGTAAGTGTTCATTATATTCACTCTATTTTTTTGTTTGATCATTTTGTTTTGTTGTAGTGGTATAGGAGATCAAACCCTGGCGTTGCACTTGCTGGCAAGCATTGTACTAATGTGTTAAATCACCAGTCCAGTTTTTTTTTTTTGTTTGTTTGTTTTGTTTTGGGGTTTTTTTTTGGTACCAAGGATTGAACCAGGGACTTTCAACCATTGAGCCACATCATACCCATCCCCAGCCCTTTTTTATATTTTGAGACAGGTCTCACTAGGGCCTTGCAAAGTTGCCCAAGACTGGCTTTGAACTTGAGATCCTCTTGCCTCAGCCTCTCAAGATGCTGGGATACAAGGTGTGCACCACCATACCTGGCACCATTCAGTTTTTAATCAATCTGTTCTTGTCAAGGCCACACGTCGTCTCTACTTTATTAAATCAAATATACATTTTCAGTCCTTTTCCCACTTGTCAGGAGCATCTTACAGAGTAAGAAATTCTTCACTTGATTTCCAGAGTAGCATACCCTCCTGTTTTTCTCCTACGTCACTGGCCAAATCAGATTCTTTTTGTTGTTGTAGTAGTAGTAGTAGTGGGGATTGAACTCAGGGACACTCAACCACTGGGCCACATCCCCAGCCCTTTTTTGTGTATTTTATTAGAGACAGGGTCTCAGCCTCACCCATTGCTGATTCTGGCTTTGAACTCGCGATCCTCCTGCCTCAGCCTCCCAAGTGCTGGGATTACAGGCGTGCGCCACCGCGCCCCGCTCAGATTCTTTTTTTTTTTTTTTTAATGACTTTTCTGTATTTCCCTGACCTTTCAAGTTGAAATGTCTAGGAATCAGTTCTTGAATCTTTCACTGCTCTTCCTACCTGCATTTTTTTTGTCCCAGTACTGGAGATTGAACCTAGTGTCTCATGCATGGTAGATAAACTCTACCACTGAGCTACATCCCTAATCCATTTTTTTATTTTGAGACAGGGCCTCATAAGTTGCCCAGGCTGGTCTTGAACTTGGAATCCTCCTGTCTCAGCTTCTGGAGTAACTGGTATCATAGATGTAGACCACTATACCCAGATCAGTTCTTAAATCTCTTTTCCACTTATTTTCTTGTTAATCTCATCCATTCCTGTGGCTTTAAATGCCATCTATATACTACCATTTCTAAATTTTATCTCTAGTCTGCAGCTTTTCATCTGAACTCTGTGAAATCTGAATTCAAACATTCAAATGCTAAGTTGGCATCTTCTTGGATATCTAATAGACATCTCAAACTTGACTACTCTTCTTATAGTCTTCCTTGTTTCATTTAATAATATCTCTGTTTTTCCTGCTTCTTAGGGTTTCTTGTTAAACACACACACACACATACACACAATGATATCTTTGTTTTCCTGCTTCTTAGGGTTTCTTTTTACACACACACACACACACACGAATACACAGATACACACACTATAAATGTCTAATCTAACAAGAAATTCTCTATCTTCAGAGTGTATACAGAATCTTGACTACTATTCAGCATTCATTCTTGCTCATACTATGTCTCCATAAATTTTTCATCTGTATTATTTCAGTTAACTCCTAGTCTCTGTGCTTCTGCTCCTGCCCACCTGTCATCTTGGTCTGTTCTCAGCACAGTAGCCAGAGGAATCCTAGCCAGAGGAATTGTAAGACAGATCATGTCATTTCTCTGCTCAAACTTTCCAGTAGCTTTCCATTACCACTAAGCATTAGGGCAAAAGTCTTTGTGAAGTCTATAAGACTCCTAAGAGTGTAAACTAGTGCTGGCCCACAGGATAATTGCAAAATCTAGAGTAAGAGTTTAGAAACCAAATCACTGATCAGGCCCTTTGAATTTGCTTTTCCTTATGTCTGGAATGCTCTTCTGCTAGACTGCTGCATAGCTTAGTTTTCTCTTTTCCTTATCAATTCATTCATATTTATATTCCTTCTCTATTTCTCTTCCTTCCTTTTGTGTTTATCATCTCAGGACAGTGAGATGATAGTGAGCACCTATTGTCCTAATCTTGGCTTTTGATGGTACTTTTCTCATTCTTTTGCTGTTTATACATTTGTTACATTTTTGACAAGTGTTCTTTTTTCAGATTATAGAATTTTCCCTTTTTTAGTGTTAAATTTTTGAAAAATAAAAAGTACTAAATGCTTTTTCTGACAATAATGCCTCCCCCCCTTCCCCATTTGAATCTATTGGTAAGGATATACTAATAGATACTTCTATGTTAAGACATCTTTAAATTTCTGGAATAAAAGGTGCAGTCATGGAATTTCATGCCTATAATCCCAGCAACCACGAGGCTGAGGCAGGAGAATTCTAAGTTCAAGGCCCCCTCAGCAACTTAGTGAAACCTTGCCTCAAAATAAAAAATAAAAAAGGATTGGGGATATGGCTCAGAGGTAAAGTGCCTCTAGGTGAAATTCCCTCTCCTCCCCCCCCCCCCCCGCTAAAAAATTTCTGGAATAAACACTGCTTGGTATAAAGTACTATAATTTGTCCAGTTTGAATTGTTGGTATTTTTTCAATATTTTCATGTAAATGTTCTTATCTAGTCATTTTTTTTAATAATAAGGTTATATTTCTTTAAAAATAAATTGAGTGGTTTTCCTTTTTATTTCTCCCTGAAAGAACTCATGGAAGAGAAGATCATCTTCCCTGAAGGTTGGGCAAAGCTTTGCCTATAGTGTTGTCTAGGCTTATTGTTCAGGGGTAGGTCAGAGAGACCTGTATTACCAGTTTAATTTCTTTCATGGTATTTGTATATGCAACTTTTCTATTTCTTCTTTAGCCAGTTTTGTCAAGTTATTTCTTATTCTACAAAATAATTCATTAAAAGTTTTATTATTGGCATGAAATTATTTGTGAGTTGCCCCCCCCCCCCCTTTTTTTAAGTACAGAATAGAGCCACAGTGCACAGTGGCTCAAAAATATTAGTTTATTTTTTGCTCAGGTACAAAATTACTGGTTAACAGGCAGTTTTTTCCATATTTAGTAATTTAGGAACTTTTAGCAATTTATTTACTTAGTGTCTTTCTTGGGGATTTCTATTCTTTAGACCCTCATCATCTTTGACCAATTGACAAAAGAGAATGAAAATATGCGGGAAACACTCTTTTCTTAAAAGTTTTGACCAAGGAAGAAAATACGTCACTTGTATGGACATTGCATCATTTTTGGGACAATCATAATTAAAAGAAAGGCTGGAAAACGTAGTATAGCTATGTGACAAGAAATAGAAGAGTATGAGTTGTCCCTTCTTATTGGTTCATTATTATACATAATAGTGGGGTTCTTTGAGACATATATGTAGATATACATAATTTGATCAATTTCATTCTCCAGTACTTTCCCTCTTCTTTCCCTCCTCCCTTCGCCTGATCCCCTTTCTCAAGTTTACTTGTCTTCCTTCTATTTTCAAGAGGTCTCAGGGCTGGGATTGTGGCTCAGCAGTAGAGCGCTCGCCTGGCATGTGGGCGACCTGGGTTCGATCCTCAGCACCACGTACAAATAAAATGCATTGAATAAAACACATTGTGTACAACTAAAGCAAATAAATAAAAATATAAAAAAAAGAGAGGCCTTTTAAGTTTTTTTTCCTCTCTAGCTTCTACATATTAGAGAACATGATGACCCTTGACTTTCTGCGTCTGGCTTATTTCACTTAATAAGGTACTCTCCAGTGCACGGAGTTGTCATTTTAAACTCTACTGAATCTATAATACTGCCCTCATTTTATTTCTAATGTTTATTTGTATTTTTTCCTTGTTTTTCTTGGTCAGCATAGCTAGATTTACAGAATTAGCTCTGTTTACTGTTTTAAAAGTTTGCTTAATAGTCTCTTATTACACTTTACAACTTCACTTTGTTATGTAGTTTTTCCAGGAGATTTATATCAGAATTGTGGGCATAGATGATGTAAATATTCTAAATTTGCGATAGATACAATGTTCTATTATTCTGAAGTATCCTTGAGAGTATCTGTACATACCTGTCACCATTATAACTTTTTCCTCTATAAAAACATACAATTAATGAGTTGATTATAATTAATTAAAAATACACATTGATGACCTCTCGCAATATGTTTCCATAATCTGTTTTCATCAAAATAGATATACACACATAAAAATAAGAAAAAAGGGATAAAATATTTACAACTCATCAGGAAATTTTTCCTGATTTTGGTGACCTTTTTTATCCTAAACTGTATTGTTTTTTTTTTTTTTTTTTTTTTGGTACCAGGGATTGAACTCAGGGGCACTGCACCATTGGGCCACACCCCCAGCCCTTTTTTTTTTTTTTTTTTAGAGACAGGGTCTCACTGAGTTGCTAAATGCCTCGCCATTGCTGAGGCTGGCTTTGAATTCATGATCCTCCTGCCTCAGCCCCCAGTGCTGGGATTACAGGCGTGCACCACCACGCCCAGCTCTGTTCTTTTCATTTTTGAGAGGAATAGGGTTATTATTATTAAAGCTGTCAGTTTAGAAATGCTTTTGTTTTTTTGCATTTGTTTTATTTTCTTTTGAGTGCCTACTAGTAATTTTATATCTGCCTAGGTAAACATAAAAATAGGCAAATTTAATGAGTTTAAATTTCAGATACTAAGCTGATAGTAGGAGTGGAGTTAGAATTAACCCACAGTACCTTTAAGTTATTTGTAGATCTCCTAGTGATCTGCATCTAAGTTTTTTTCTCTTTGAAAATAAATTTGCCATTGAAATTCCATTGTGAATAGATAACGATTTCTTTTGTTTTAGGTGTTCATTATAAACTCATCAAACATATTTCTTCTTGAACCTGCAAATGAAATTAAAAATCTTCTGGATGAGCACACAGATATGTGTAAACGCATTCTTAACATTTATCGGTACATGGTTGTACAAGTATCAATGGACAAAAGGACTTGGTAAAAATTTTTTATTCTTTGTATTTATTTATTTTTTACTATGTACACAGTATAGTAATTTTTGGAGGAATAGCATCTATGAATAAGGCTTGTTAAAATGCTGTTGGGCCTCCTAATAATTTTTTTTTTTTTTTTTAAATGGTGGTACTGGGGATTAAGCCCATGGCCTTGTGCATGCTAGGCAAGAACTCAACCAACTAAGCTACATTCCTAGCCCCTAGTATCCTATTGAATGAATAAATAAATTCATAATGTATGACAATCATGGTGACAATAGTCCCTTCACTTTATCTCAAACTTCTTTGATCAAGTTTTCACAAGACCCCTTGGATTATCTTTCTGAAGTATGCATACGATGGCTTCCCAATCCCAAGGAACAAATGCATACATACATGCAGATATGGAGAAAGGAATTTATTCATGTGTGAATGAATGAATGAAAAGATGATTCATCAAATGTGTAAATGCCTGATTCCTCAATCTAGCATTCAATGCTTTGTATAGTCAGGCTCCTGTCTACTTTTCTCTTCCTTTCTTTTTTCCTCTTCAATTTTTTACCTATTCACCTTGCTTGATGGGACCCTTCTTCCCAGCATTATCAAGTTGCTTTCTTCTGAGCACATTCCAGATTTTTAGAATGGTTTTGTCTACCATCTTTCGCTCTTTTCCAAAACTATCCTCTAAACTGTCTTCCTCTTTCTACATATTTTTACCGATATTTTTTCCTCACATTCTTTCATTCTATAATTGTACCTCTGTATAGTTCTTGTCAAACTTGTCTTGATCCCTAAATTGTATGTAAACATTGAGGGGCCCTAGGATGTATATACAGGTTGTTTTGTTTTTCCGTTTCCTACATTTATTAACATAATTTATTTATTATATATATATATAAATAATTTTCTTAAACAGTCCCTATTAATAATGGACATGTAGTTATTTCTTTTTGTTTTGGGGGAGGAAGACAGTGAATATCATTGTATGTATTAACTTTTTCTCCTTTGACTCATTCTTAAGTGGAACACTTGGCCAAAGAATGTACCTTTTTAAAACTTTGCCACATAGAGAAAAAATGGCTTTATTTTGCAAATGTTCTTTACTAACAGTATTAATAGAATTCCATTAAGAAGTAGTTATTGACATATGTGAAACAGATCTTTGTGCTAGGTTTCTTTCTATGCTCTTTACATGTGTTTTTTAATCTTCATAGCACTGTATGACGTAGAAATATCCCTATTTTGCATGGGACAGTTCTTAGGCACAGAGAGATTAAGTGACTTGTCCTTTTTCACACATCCAGTAAGTGGTGAGCAGAGATTTGAATTATGGTCTTTCTGACTTCAGAAATTACACTTCATTTAACCATTCTTTCTTTAGTCCTCTATTTTTCTTTCTATATGTGTTGAATCATTGATGAGCCAGGTTATAGTGTGAGTCTTACTTCGTGCAACACAATTTTAGAGATTTTCTTTTTTCATAATTTTTTTTAAGATCTCCTAAAGTCATAGCACTTTGGGAAATACACAATTTATGTTGAATTTCCAAGACTTTTCTTTATTATTTAAAATCATTCTTATTCTTACAAAGTGAAAGGTTATCTAATACATGAGTGAGTTAAGGTTTGAACATAAATCAGATAAGATTTATTTATAAAATATGTGCTTTGTTGTATAAGTAGTTGATATCAAATAGCTTTTCATTTTATTCATCTAAACTAGAAGCCTAAGTTTATTAATGTGACACTTTAAATTTTTATTTTTTGAATGATCTCATGTGTTTGTTCGCTAATAAATTTAGGATATTTTTAATTGAGTGGTAATTTTCTATTTGATTCTGCCTTTACTTCCCAGAAAAACCATGACATCTAGATCTGGGACCTATTGCTGGTTCAGCCATATTTCCCACAGTGACTGTCACATAGAATGCTATGCCTGGAATGGGCCTGCAGAATAGCTAAAAAGAAGGCTGTGATAGGCACTTGGGCTTTAGCCTGGTTGTATACCCAACTAGAATTCCCTTGTCAGTCTCTTTTTCATTGGTTTTCAAAATATCAGATGTAGTTTTATTATTTTAATAGTAATCATCTAGAAGAAAGAGGGAAGATAAGAATAATGGTAGAGTTGGCTTGACTTGTAATACACAAAATGAACAAAAGATTTTAAAATAGCCAAAATAAAAAGGATTGAAAGAGCCACTATTCTTACTTTTTCTTTTTCTCCTAAATGCTCTTTTTAAAACCACAAATCTACATTATTTGTATCTGAGGGTATTGTGGCTTAAAATGACTTTAAAATGACGGATATAAATATATAAGTGGAATTTTTAATTTCAGTATTTAACAAATTCTAAAAATTTAAAGTTGTTTTTCAAAGGTATTTAGTTTTTGAGTTATTCCAAAGATAATACTATTTTTATAACAAATATTAATTTGAAAGTTAACCACTAATCAAAAGCAAGCATATGCAAGAAGGAAACATTAATTAATCTTTTTACTTTAAGGGAACAGATGCTGCTTGTGTTGCTCAGAGTCACGGAGTCTGTACTGAAGATGTCATCACAAGCTTTTCTACAGTTCCAGGGGAAAAAAAAAAATATGACCTTGGCAGGTCGACTTGCAGGACCACTTTTCCAGGCAATAAAAATAAAATAAATAGATGAATAGATGGATAGACTTGTATTTTTTTAAAGGATTCATTGAACCCTGAGCTTGTTACCTGGGAAAAAAGATTTAAATCAGAAATCAGTTCATATTAAAGGTCTTTTGTAGAGCTAAATTAAAAGATGCTCATCTAAGTAGTTTATTTGCCGTACATACAAATTTAAAACTAGTATGAGTGGAGGAGATATTTTGTCTGTGAAAAAAGTGTCATCACAAAGGGTTATAATAAAGTTAATGTTATCTCACGTGGCATGTTTATATGTTGTCGCAAAAAGCTGTCAGAGGACTTTAGGAGTAATAGCCTAATTGTTTGCTTTATTAGATTTCTTCTTAATTTGAAATATCAGTGGTAGTTTGGTTACCCAAAAGTTATACACTGTGGTTTTCAACCTGAAGATAGAGTTCTAACTTTAAATGTATGATAGAGTCTTTGAAAAATAGAAAAAAATAAGTTTTTAGGATGACAGATTTAAAAGCAAATAAGGATGAAGTTATTTTTAATGTCAAAAGCTGTCTCAGATCTAATTTTTGGTCATAAGTCTGATCATTAAAAAAATGTATTTTCTTTTACCTAAAATTCTGTGTTGGTGGCAAATAACCCTTTAAAAACAGCAGTATGTATTAACAGAACTCCCTTTTTCTTTTTAATTTCCCTGTTTTAACTAATCCCAAAGTGGAAGCTACAAGAAGATAAAATTTTAGCTTCTTAAAGGGTATAACTGTTTCTGTTGTTTGCACATTTTGATAGAATGAGAGGTCACTATTTACTCCTGTTCTAAACTTTGCTCATTTTCCAACTTTATATTTCATGTGTAAATTTATATATGAATTTCTTAATAAAATTTATAGAATTAGCTGTTTTTTGTTTTTGTTTTTAAACCATACTGGTGATTGAACTCAGGGATGCTCTATCTCTGAGCTATAATCCCTATCCCTTTTTATTTTTTATTTTGAAACAGGGTCTCACTAAGTTGCTGAGGCTGGCCTTGACTTTCTATTTTACACTCCCAAGTAGCTGGGATTAAGGCATGTGCTACCATAATTGGCTTGAGTTAAGCTGTAGAAAACTTTTTATTTTGTGACTTGTTTATTCAATAGGAAGGTAAATCTTCAGTAGAAATTCAAAATCTGAGAGGATAATAGTTGTTAAGTAATTTCTGCCCTTTTCAATTCTGTGATTGGATTTATTACAGAATGCCCTTAATTCCTAAGGTGTCTTTAAGATAAAATTTAATTTTAACCTTCAGTTTACAATTTTAAAAAAACACACATTTTGTTAAGTTGAATATATCTCTAACACCTTTTTTATATTAGTGAAAACTTTCAAAATATTAATGATTTTCATCTTTAATTTGGGAATGTACGTTTGGGTTTTATTAGTTTAATAATGTCAACGCTAGATAGTGTAGAGACATCTTTTGTAAATAGCATTTATTTTATTTAAAATTAATGTAATGCAGCATGAAAGACACTTATGACTGTAGTGAGGATTTTTTTCAGTTTGAATTACTGGTATGTTGGGAGTTGGCATTTGTTGAAATGAAATTTATAATAGATACTAATGATTGCATGAATTACTTTCACAAGCATTACTATTTCACCATTATTTCTGAATATTTGTCTTTGTAGACTCTTATAGTTGCCTGGATTAAAGCAAATCTAAATGTGTACATCTCACGTGAACTTTGGGATGACTTACTGTCAGTGTTGTCATCGTTAACCTATTGGGAAGAGTTGGCCACTGAGTGGTCCCTAACTATGGAGACACTAACTAAAGTTTTAGCTAGGAATTTATATAGTTTGGATCTCAGTGATTTACCATTGGATAAACTGAGTGAACAGAAGCAAAAAAAGCACAAAGGGAAAGGTAAGAGTTGTTCAGAGGTTCTCCATATAAATTTGTTTAAAATAATTGAGTTGGGGGAAACCAAGCCAGGGAGAGGGAGGGCAGTAAAAGTCATGTTCTTTCTTAACTATTCCTGCCTTCATATATCCAGGAGATTAAATTTTCCAACAATAAAACATGTAGATAACCTCTAATTTTTCTTAACCTTAAAATGAATACAAATTTTGACAAGAGATAAAGTGTTCTATACATATTTAGCTAAAAATTAATACTACATATTTTATTTTGTTTTTGATATTTAACCAAAATGGAAATTTATAAAATGCCTTTTTTTCCCCCTATACTGGGAATTGAACCCTGAGTCGCTTTACCACTCACTCAGCAACATCCCTATCCCCTTTTATTTTATTTTGAGATGGGGCCTCACTAAGTTCTTGAGGCCTTGAATTTGTGATACTCCTGCCTCAGCCTCTCAAGTAGCTGAGATTAACAGCCTGTGCCATTGTTCCTGCCTATGCCATTCCTTTTTTTTTTTTTTTTTTTTAATTTTTTTTTTAGTTGTAGATGGACACAATACCTTTGTTTTTATTTGTTTATTTTATTTTATTTTTTATGTGGTGCCGGGAAAGAACCCAGTGCCTCACGCATGTTAGGCAAATGCTGTATCCCTGAGCTACCACTGATCTGCATTCCCTGCCCTGGAAAATTCTTTGAAAGTATTTTTTTTGTTTGAACTAAAAGCAAACATTCCCTAGTTGTGAAATGTGTCAAATGTTTAAAGGGATTGGGGCAGTAGCATAATGATTATATCATTAGTACACGTGTTGATAATCCTTGGTTTGTTAGTATTTTGCACTTTTAATAATTAGTTGCTAGCTAGAGATAACACTTAAATCATATTTCATAATTAACCCTTTTTCCAGGGTATTAAGAAGCTCAAACTACTTTTTTTCTGAACTGTATGTTTCCCAGGTAGCTGTTATTGGCAGGTAGATATTAAGTAACCTTCACTACAGCATGGTTTTGGGTTAGCTTATTTCCTATCTTTTTTCTTATCCATGTGTTTCATTTCTATTACAAAGCAAGTCTGTGTCAGAAATTATAATGGTTTATGGTTGATGTAATTTTAAAATTTCATATAAGTTTTATAATATAATTTTATATAAAATGAAGCTCAAAAAGGTCTTATAGTAAGCCTAAGGATATGAGGCAACATAGCACACATAATTTAAAGATATTATTGATCAGGTGACAGTATTTTGAAATTGAAAAATCTACATTTCTAGGAATTGGACATGAATTTCAGAAAGTTTCAGTTGACAAGTCATTTTCTAGAGGATGGAGTCGTGATCAGCCTGGTCAAGCCCCAATGAGACAGAGAAGTGCAACAACCACTGGCTCCCAGGAACTGAAAAGGCGAGGAGTATAGTACGGCAAAAAACTGTTGGTATGTACTCTTCAAAGTCATGAGAAATGTATGGAATAATTACAGTCCTTAAAAACAATGTATTTAAATGTATAGTTTTCTTATCAGTTGATTTTGTTATGAAATGAAATTGTATAGCAAAATCTTTTTTTCCTAATAGTACTCCAAGTAGTTAAATAGTACTCCTAGTCCAATAGTACTCCTAGTAGTCCAAAAGCATGTTATTCTATCCTCTTATGCTATAAAGATTTATCATTCATTATTGTGTTTATATAGCTCATTTTACTGTAGATATCCCTGATTTTAAAATGTTATTTTACAGGATTGAAACAGTAGAACTCTGATTTGGTTTACAGAACTTGAGCATTAACCACTACTGTTAAATGAATATATACTCACAAACATGGAAATTTAGGGTAGCTAATTTTCAGTGCTACAATTATATAGATTGGCTTCACAGACTTCCAGCAAGGAATTCATGCTCTCTACAGGCAGATATCTGAGGCCAAGATGAAATCTATTGCTAGTTTCCCTGCTACTTTTAACAAATAGGGAAGAAATTTCTATAATCTGGGAAATGCTAGTAAAGGAGCACTAATATGAAAAATTTCTAGGCATAGGATCACTTGGCATACTGTAGAGCTAGCTACCATCTTATATCTTTTCCTCTCAGAGGTTTATAACTTGGTGTGAACATAGTAGAAAGAGTATTGTGGTGAAAAAGAAGAGTTTTGTCCTAACCTCTTTTCTCTTTCATCACTAAATAGCTGGATAACCTTAGATAATTTATCAAACCTTTCTGGGCTTTAAGTACTTCATCTGTGTAGTGGGAATGATAACACTTACTGCATAACTGAAACAGAATTACTTGAAGTTCTTTCAGGATTTATAATCTTGGAATTCCAGAAAAGGAGAATTTTCCATGGAAATATCTACATTGAATGGTAATCAGTTACAAATGTAAAACCATCATTTTAAGGATAAGTCTTCTATAAAATAGTTCTAAAGTATTGAGAATTATAGCTTGAAAAAAAGATGCAGAAATAAAAAGAATTAGGAAATTAAATTTTTTTTTTTTTTTTTTTTTTTTTTTTTGGTACCAGGGATTGAACTCAGGGGCACTCGACCACTGGACCACATCCACAGCCCTTTTTTGTATTTTATTAGAGACAGGGTCTCATTGAGTTGCTAAGTGCCTCACCATTGCTGAGGCTGGCTTTGAACTCACGATCCTCCTGCCTCAGTCTCCCAAGTGCTGGGATTACAGGCATGTGCCACCACGCCCAACGAAATTAAAATTTTTTAAGAATTAAAAATTATGGTTGAGGGGCTGGGGCAATGGCTCAGCGGTAGAGCGCTTGTCTCGCATGTGGGAGGCTCTAGGTTCGATCGCCACATAAATAAAACAAAAATAAAGGTGTCCACCTACAAATAAAAACAATTTTAAAAATTATGGTTGATTTAAAATCCTTTAAAGGGATTGCATTTTCAGAGCTGTACTTATAAAATAATATATAGTTGTATAACAATTCAAGGAAAAAGGATATTCATGGATTAAAATTAATTTAATGCTTTGGAATTTTGTTATACAATTACTTTTTGGAATTCTAAGGAAAACATTGATTATGTTTGAAATGTGTTTCTTCTATTTTAATGTCACATTTACAGAAAATATCTGTGTACTAAGAAGGAATTATTTTTACATTTAAATATTCATTTAAATCTTGAAATCATTTTAAAGTACTTTTTTTCTGATTAAAGAATTTATTCTTAGTTTATAAAGTTTAAGGAAGCATAAAATCCCATTAGCTGTCCAGTGACAAATAATTGTTTTTAACAAGTTGGCATATATCTAGCCTTTTAAATAGTATGTAATAAAATACTCATCTTGAAATCAGCTGACTGTGATTACTTTCTGGTACTTAAGTCAAACAACCTTGTCTGGTTTGTTCAGTGAATAAGCCTCTCAAACACAAAGTTAAATCATTAAAATTTTTGTTAAGAAAGGTGCTTGCATAAAGTTGGGAAAATCCTTTAAAGGACAACAGATTAAATTAGGACATTCTGGGGCTGGGATGTGGCTCAGCGGTAGGGTGCTCGCCTAGCACGTGCGCGACTCGGGTTTGATCCTCAGCACCACGTAAAAATACATGCATTGTGTACAACTAAAAGCAAATAAATAAATATTTTAAAAAATTAGGACATTTTTTGGAGATATATTTTCCTAAAATTTTTAAATTAAATTTTTATGTTCTTAATATACATGGTTTAAAAATTGAATGTATGATAAAAAGTGTGAACAATGCAGTAAGTCTTTGTTTCATCACTACTTTTTACCATCCCAGTTCACCTCAGTAGAGACAACCACTGTTACCAATTCCTTGAGCTTCATTCTAACATTACTTTATGCATATACAGACATAAAGTATAGTGTCTACACTGTTGTGAACTATGGTTTTTACACATTTGAATGAAAAAAATTTTAATTATTCAATATGAAAGCTCTGTTCTAAGTGTTGAGGTTTAAGTTGTGAGAAAGCAAAGTTCGTTGGAGCTGAAAATTCTAGTGTTGGGGAGATAAACCAATAAACATATCACATAGTAGTAAGTCATGAAGAAAATGCACTACAAAGGACTAGGGAGAAAATTTTAAAATATTAAAAGAGGAAACAATTTAAATACAAAACCAAAACAATTTAAATACAACAAAGGACTAGGGAAAAATAGAGCTGGGGAAATAGGATTGCTTTAGATAGGGAGAACAGAGAAGGCCTGTTTTATCATATAAGAACAGAGACTTGAATAAAGTGTAAGAATGAACTTAGCAACTACATATAAGAAGCTCATTTAAGGCAGTCAGTAGAAAAAGTAAAACAACCCTGAAGCCAGGAATATGCTTGGGTTTTTGAGGAAAAGGAAGTAAGTCACTGTGGCTGAAGTGGAGTATGGAGTAAGAAAGGAAGAGATTCTTAGGAGGTGAAGTCAAGCTTTTATAATAATGTATCTTTAAAATTTCTATATATCAAAAAGTGTTGAACTTCCAACATCTTATTATTTCATTACATGGAAGTCCCATAATTTAACCTATGTCCTGAAGATGGACATATAATTTTGTGCTACTAAAAAATGGCATAGAATATATATTCTAGTTACTTTATACACATATGCAGGTTTATCTGTAGGATTTGAAGTTAAATTGTCCCCCAAATAGACCATACTAATTTATATTTCCATTCACAATAAAGAGTTCCTGTTTCTTCTACATACTTACCCTTAATTATATTATCAATATTTTGCTCCATGGTAGTATGCTTTGAAAAATTATGATTGTGCTTTTAATGGTTTTTGTTGTTGTTGATGTTTTGTTGGCTTTGTTTGTTTTATTTTTGAGATGGGATCTTACTATGTTGCCCAGACTGGTCTTGAACTCCTGGGCTCAAGGGATCCTCCTGCCTTTGATTCCTGAGCTGGGACTACAGGCATGCACCTGTCCATCGCTTTTTTTTTTTTTTTTTTTTTTTTTTTATGTGAATGAAAATGAGCATATTTGATTAAGTTCAAAAGTCATTTGGGATGGGCTGGGGTTGTGGCTCAGCGGTAGAGCGCTCGCCTAGCACATGCGTGGCCTGGGTTTGATCCTCAGCACCACGTAAACATAAAATAAAATAAAAACTAAGACATTGTGTACAACTAAAATAAATAAATATTTTTTTTAAAAAAAGTCACTTGGGATCTTCCATATGGTCAAAGCATAAAAAATGCAGTAGTCCTAATAATACCCAAAAATGTGTATGTGTTACATGTAAGTGGGGGGTCAATGTGAAGTTAGAACTTTTTACCAAAAAATTTAAGCCAGTGTGTATAGAAGAACTAAAGGGATTTTTTAAAATCTCAGTTTTAAAATGCTTACAGAGTTAAGCAAGGATCATTATTTTGATGCTAAAGCCACTAGGTACAAGTTTGCTTGAAAATAGGATGTTCACTTGTAGTCATGAATCATCCCACAAATTCTTTACATTTGTAAAGGGTAAATGTACCTTTTCAGTGGAGGTTCTGGAAATAATCACTTAAGCCTGTATACCTAATTTCTAGATTATAGTAACATAGGAAATAGAACAAGTTAAATGACTCTGAAGGAACTAGTAAAACTAGAATGTAGTACATTTGTGAGGCAATTGGCATAGATTCTTCAAAAAGACATTATCTTTTTTATAAGTTGGGGGTGGTGTTTGTTATAGATTAAAGAGAAAATACCTGAATGTAATACATGAACACTGATGGAATCCTGGTTTCAAAATAAATAAATAAATAATTTTTTAGGTAATTTGGAATATGATTGACTATTAATTGATATTATAGAATTTTTTAAAAAAATTATCAGGTGCAATAATGGTGTTAGCTATATAGGAGGATGACCTTACTCATCCTGAAGTATATAGGCAATGAAGAGTCATGGTATTTGCAAACTTACTTTTAAATACTTAAAAAACACATATATACAGCAAAAATAAAGCAAATTTGCCAAAATCCTAATAGCTTTTGAATTTAGGGGGTATATATGTATGCATTTTTTGTAACCTTTTAACCTTTTCTAGTTGTTCTACAATTTTTAAAGCAAATATTAAGAAAAAGATTTTTTAAAGTCATCATATGATTTGTACTGTCAGCAATATAGTAAACTTGGTATTTTGGAGCTATTAAATATTCTTGGTACTTTTTTGTTATACTGTTGGATCTACAAAATGTCAGGGAAATCTCTTAAGATACTCCTTCATGACCCTACTTCCCAGGCCAAACTGAAAAAATAAAGCTATTTGCTTAAAATAGAGTAATGAGCAATTAGCATACTGGAAAAGTAGGCTGACTTTGGAGCAAACTGCTGATATTTAAATACACTTTGATATACACTTTGGGTATCCAAACTAACACAATGGCAAGCTTCAAGATTGGAGAATGGAATTGAAGGTTTTCACATTAAATTGGGGATCTTGATAAGGGCAGAAGTTATTTTCTGCAGGTAATGCTTGCTGGCAATTGGTACAAGCAAATGTAAATTACCTTTGGAGGAATGCAGTCTGAATTAGGGCTTCAGAAATTCCACACAATATGAACTCACAAAAATAATTCAGTAAGTAAGAAAACAAACTGTTGGTGTGTTAACAAAATGAAAACAGATTTAGATCCATAACAGTTATTGGTCCTTGTTATAGGAATGTAATTTTTCAGATTGTTACAACTGTGTTTGAAATGTTTAAAGGAAAAGTGATTGACTCATAAAGATGATTTTTTTTAAAAAAGAGAATCAAATAGAGCTTATAGAAGTAAAAATGTATTTACTACAAGAAAAAAGAGCAGCAGTCACTTGAAAGATCTGATGAATTACCCAGGATAAGGATATGAAAAATATGAATCTTGAGAAATATGTGGAATGGGATAAGAAGGTCTAATATGTCTAATTGGAATTCTGGAAGGAGAAAATGAAAGAGAAGCAATATTTCTTTTTTTATTTATTTTTATTCTAATTTGTTATACATGTTTGCAGAGTGTAATTCATTTCATATTACATGTAAAGAGCACAATTTTTCAAGTTGCTGGTTTTATATAAAGTATTTTTACAACAATTGTGTCTTCATACATGTACTTAGGGTAATGATGGCTAACTCATTCTACCATTATTTCAAGGGTAAAAAATAATTGATAAAAGATATGAATCTTTAGAAACAGAAGCACATAGTCAACTAACTAGGATGAATAGGTACAAACCCATACCTAAATATGTTTCACTGACACTGCAGAATGGAAAGACAAAAGAGTTTAAAAGCTGCAAAGAGAAAAAAATAGAGAATCTACAAAATAATGATAGAGACACTAAAGCAATGTTCTTAGTACCGACAATGGAAGATAAGACAGTAAAATAATATTTTAAAGTGCTAAGGGAAAATAACTGTCCTTAGAGAATTGTGTACTGAATAAAAGTTTTAAGAATAGCAATAAAATAAACACAAAAACTTAAAAATTTTGCTACTATCTGACCTTTATGAAAGGGACTTCTATAAAATATTTAAGGAAAAAGAAAAATTATACCAGGATTGAAGTCTGAGATATAAGAAGGAATAAGAGATCAAAGAAATTGGTAAATGTATAGGTAAATCAAATGTTATATGAATATAATAATCTTTAGTTTGGGAGTTAAAGAGCAGAATTAAAATATTGGTCATTGGTATGTAATTCAGGGAATTTAATAAGAGAATCTTTGTCTTACTCATATGGGGTGTGGAGCTGATGGTATTACAACACTAACTTTAGACTTGAAAACTATATAGGAAAAATATAATTCATTTGCTAAGAATTCATGCAAGATTATAACTAATGTGTGCTACTGTAAATATAAAAATGTTCCAAGCTCTTCCTTTAAATTGGTGATAGGAAAGAAGGGACAGAAGAGGAATTATTATTCACCAAGGAAAAAGTTAAAAAGAAAAGAAACTTTTTTTTTTGGTACTGGGGATTGAACTCAGAGGCACTCTGACCACTGGGCCACATCCCCATCCCTTTTTTGTATTTTATTAGAGATGGTCTCACTGAGTTACTAAGTGCCTCGCCATTGCTGAGGCTGGCTTTGAACTCGAGATCCTCCTGCCTCAGCCTCCCAAGTGCTGGGATTACAGGTATGTGCCACCGTGCCTGGCAAGAAAAGAAACTTAAAAAAAAAAAAAAGTTTGAAGAATCTTAAACTTGATTCCATTTATTTTTTATAATAAGTATATTTATTTCACATCTGTTTATACTGTGGATGGTATTTTTCCTTTTATGTAACCAGTGCTTGGTTATGCCTGTGTGTTTTGGTCTTTGCTCTAACAAGTTTTAATGAGTGATTATCCTGAAGTCAACATAACTTTTAGTTATTTCAAATTTGATTATAAAATTATTGGTCATTTTCACAAGAATAAAAGAATCTAGCAGTAAAACTCAAATAGGGGGGTCAGATTCTGAAATTTTGTATATGGGTTAAATTTTAAACTACACTTACCTGTAAACCATTATATAGCAAGCCATATGCTGAAGTCAGATTGTTGCTATTATCTTAATTATTCCAACCTTTCACATCTTCCTGAACATATATAAACCTGAAAACAGCTCTGAAGTACTTTATTTTGCCAACATTCATAATGTATTTTGAAAATTTTTGATTATTTTTTCTAGTTATAAATGAAATAATACTTTTAGGTTTTAATTAATAGTTTTATTTTCGATGTCTTCATAATCTGAAGGTTTTGTTTTTGAACTCCTACCCATTTAATCACTATTCATTAAAAATTTATTGAGCTCATATATGCCAAGTACTAGGACTTTGAAGAGGGTATAGTTCTTGATTTTGAAAAGTTGAGGAGACTAGCATAAAAATATGCAGTCTACTAAAAAGCATAAATTCTTAATTTGTTTTTATCTATTAACATATTATCAATAGTTAAATGATTATACAGGAGGATCAAGAAAACTTCTTAAATGGGAAGACATTTCAAGTATTTTTTTTCAATTGTAAAAGCATTAAGAAAAATTTAATCAGGACTCCAAGAAATAAATTAGCCTTTTTTTTTCAAATTTACTTTTTAGTCTAAGTTGTTAGAAATAACAGCAGAATGTATTACATTTCATATTATACTTATAGAGCACATTTTTACATATCTTTGGTCAAGTATGAGTTTTTAAGAAAGAAAAAGGAGACCAAGGACATTCTAAGCTACAAAACTGTTATATTGTTGTGAAAGAGCATGAAACTTTTAGGGAAGAGTATAAAGTTGTATGTTGCAGCAGCATGGAAGAATAGTGGAAAGATATGAAGTCTCAGTAAATGATTGGTTGATTTTAACCAAGTCAAAAGGTCCTGTGTGATGGTTAAGAAATTTAGGTATCAGCGAACCGAATGTTTCCAGTAATCAGGAAAGACTATGACTTTTAATTGTTGTTAACAAACTGTCCCCTTCACCCCCACTGCCTATTTCACTATTACACTGAACTCAATGCAATGTTGTTTAAGTCCTCTATTCATACATAACAATACCTATCACTTCATTTAATCAGTAGTTCCTAAACTAAAAGTTAAAATCTCTGAGAAGTTTAAATTACTAGTTTATTTCTAAGTCAACTAAAATTTATCTTTAATTTTGTGAACACAGGACTTTTTTTAAAAAAAATTCTAATTTGTTATATGAACACAGGACTTTTAAGAAACTTTTCAAATGCAGCCTCAAATGCAGTTTTTTAAAATGTCATAAAGTTTAAAGTTTATTTTTAAAAGCAATCTTTAAAGTTTTTGTTTTTGATTTGAGTGAGCACTAAATTGTCCTTCTCAAGAATGTGATTCTTAATGCTGATTATAAATTCTGTTGATGTTTCTACATAAAATTTTAATTACACTATTATACTTCACTATAAATAAGAGATACTGATTTGATTAAGCATTCTTCTACCAGGAACAAATACTAACCATGAGAGTATATCCTTTTGACTATGATTCACACGTAATTTTCTAAAAAAGATGTGAGTGACTTGGAAAATTTTGGGGGGAAGAGTTTGAAAATAGGAATGGTTAGTTCTTAGAATTCAGCTTAATTAAGAAGAATGAGAATTGCCTAGTGAAATCCCCAAATATGGTATCAAATTTTTCTTTAAATTAATGATACTGAGTTCCTTTCAATGTTTCCATTAAACAAATTTCTCAATTCTTGGTTTTGAGGACATCGTGCTAAAGTGTCTGCTGTTTTTTAATGCTGTTCCATTGTATTTGCTAATAATAAAGAGCATTTTCCTGCTTTACACCAAAAAATTTACATTCAAAATATGTGTGTTCTCTGATTTCTTTTCTTACAGCTTGCCAGTATTTGCCGTGCTGAAATGTTTTAATTTAAAATTTCCTTCCTTTGTATCTTTTAGTTTTCTCTGTTGCTGCTTTTTCTGTGACACAAGCCTTTCATTATAGTCACTCTTCTTTTTTCCTTCCCCACTTCTTTCTTTTCCTTTTTTAAAGCCATGAGAAGCCGATCCATTGGTGAATGTGCTCTGCCATCGGCCTATATACGCAGTGCTAAAAGTGCTCCTGTTCTGATCCATACTTCCAAACCCTTCTTGCCTGATATTGTTCTCACTCCCCTTTCTGATGAGCTTTCAGGTAGTGCCACCTCTGCTAATTTCTGCACCACCTTTTTCACTTTTTAATCCTCTGCTTTCGAATTTTGCTTAATCAAATAAACTCTTGAAAGTTAATTTCTTTGGGGGAGGTATGGGAAACTGGGAAATGATTGAGAAATCAACATTTTGAGTTATTTGAACTCTAATGCTATCCTTGCAGTTCATTCTGGAAGTGCTAAGTTTAGTGCTGTGCCAATGTCCAATATTTTTGGTTGTAAATGGCTAATATTTTACTTTATGTTTGATTTTTTTTTCTCAGGTGGTTTAAAGGAGTAGTAATGCATGTTTATATCAGATGTCTCATATGAGGTGACTTAAGATAATCAGAGTCTTGATTTTTAATTTCCCATTGTTTGACTAACAATATGGTAACTTTTGAATAATTTGTTCTATCGTCTACAGTAATGGAACTAAGTAAGGGCATGTAGTCATAGGGGAAAGTACATAATCTAAAAGTTGTTTTGGAATGTCTGTATTTATGTTAGGTACAATAGTATGTAGAATTCATTTGAGTGAGACACAAACCTCAATTTACAAGGAGCTTCAAAACCTACTCAGCGTTTCCATTCTGATTCAGGTGCTTCATCTCTAGTACTGGAATGTCCTACTCTTTTATTAAGATTTAATTAGCATAATCAAGTACATGTTTCTTGGATTCACTTCAGTGGGTTTAGGGAATTATACACACCCATATACATCATAACCTCAAACAAAATATAGAATGTTTGCATTATCCTAAAAGTTCTCTAGTAGTTAGAGAAGAGTTTAAAAATAGGAAAGGTTAGTCCTTACAATTCAGCTTCATTAAGAAGAATGAGAATTGCCTAGAAAAATGCCCAAATATGGTATCAAATTTTTCTTTGAACTAATGATACTGAGTTCATAACCACCAACTCTCCCCCTCTGCACCCACAACCACTTTTTAATTTCTCTCACCATAGATTAGTTTTGTCTTTTGGGAAAAATGTATAAGTAAAATCATACAGTGTCTTTTATATAGACACAAACTTGTGTTGGGTTCAGTTATTGTGCATTGTGCTCGTTCAAAGAAACTTAGATTGTTAGGCAATTTCCTATCCCTTTCTTTGGAGTTTTTCCTTAACGTTGCCACTTTTAGTGAAGTTGCTGGTATTTTTATTGTTGTTGATTATTTGTTTTAAAGTCCATCTTCTTACTCTTCAGTTTCTAACAGACTGAAAGAACTATGAAGGAAGATTCATTTGTATTAATAATGATATTTCAGGTGAAGTTCCCCATTCCTAATCCCAACAAGATCAGAGATATCTTCATAATTGAGAATTATCAATTAGTAGGTACAAAAACATCTACATAGGTTATTACAATTGGTATTCTTTGGAAATATTATAAATGAAAAACTTAGTGCTTGTGTTTCCAAACAGAAAATAAAACATTCAATTACTGGATATGATATGTTTATGTTTTTTAATTCAGGATACATTGGGAAACATTTACTTGAGAATATTTTAGGATGTTTTTGAGAGGTGTTCAAGTATCATTGTGAAACCTTAATGCAATTAGTTAGAGACAGTTTATATTGAAATTAGTAGTCAGTTTTGCAGTTTAGTTGATGACAATAATAAGTGAAAATTCAGCCTCAGTCCAAACCTGGATGCTCAATAAGTATTTAAGAATGGATGAATTTTACACTAGAAAAAATAGGCAACATGGATATTTTAGTCTAACATATTTTGTTTCTTCAGTGCTCCATTTAAGTACAGTATGTTCCTGAGTAGTGTAGATTTGGGTTGCTTATATCAAATTGTAATTTAGTTACTTAAATTGGCAAACAAAACAGTGTTTCTGTCTTAACAACTAAACTAGATACAATTAAAAGAAACTCCCATTTATTGTAAACTTTGCTTAAGTACATTTTTTTTTTTTTGCTTCAAGCTTTTGAAAACATTCAATGCAAACCATTTTTTACTTGTTAGAAAAAATAAAATGAGTTTTAGTCAGTAACTTAAAAGTTTGGTTGGATTGTATGTTTTCCAATTGTTAAAAACTGTCAGAAAGATTTTTTTTTTCTTCAGTATCTTAAGGGCTTTACAAAATATCTTTTCTGAAACATAAAGAGTATTTTGGCAGGTTATTATTTAAGTGCCAAAATATCTTTAGAAAATAAGGTTGCTCCTTTTAAAATATTTTAAAGTATTACCTTAGCCAGCATGAGAAGTTCCTATTTCAGAATTCTTGCTTTGCTGTAAGTACATAATTGAGAAAGATTACCTTTTTAAAAGATTTTATGATTTAAACATTTATGAAGAGTGTTTAAAAGGAATTTTCTGAGTGGTACTTTTATTGGTTGTATTGATTTCCCCCATTTGCAGTAAAATGTCTTCTGTGATAAAATTAAGATTTAAATGATGTGGAGACACCAGTCAGGTAAACAGAACAAACCTTATGTCCGATCATCAAAATAATAAATGTTCATTTTTTAAATGTTGGTTAAATGAGAAAATATACATAAGCTCCTAAACCAATGCTTATTATTGATAACTTAAAATACTTTTGCTGTCAGTTTTTATACCTTTATACATGTAAAAGTATAATTAGAGTCAGTTAGTTTGAATTAAAAATCATTTTCCTCTAAGAACTTTTTAAAAGAAGCCAAGTATAACATTTATAATGCAGAAAAAAAATTTTTTTTCCCTGAAAATTGACTGATGAGCAAAGTTAGCATCTTTCAACCTGATGCAGAAATTTAGAATACTTTCTAGGAGATGTGTAGGTATAGAGAAGAAGAGATTAAATGCTCATAACGTCCATCAACATATTAAAGGCTCCCAGAAATCCTGTTAAAAAACATGTAGTCCAATATTTCTCAAATTTCTTTCCAGGTATGTACATATTGACAGCCTATAGTATTCAGGTTCCAAAGAGGAAAAAATTGGAAAATATTGAACTAATCTTTTTTTTTTTTTTGGTACCGGGGATTGAACTCAGGGGCACTCGACCACTGGGCCTCATCCCCAGCCCTTTTTTGTATTTTATTAGAGACAGGGTCTCACTGAGTTGCTAAGTGCCTCACCATTGCTGAGGCTGGCTTTGAACTCGCGATCCTCCTGCCTCAGCCTCCCAAGTGCTAGGATTACAGGCGTGCACCACCACGCCCGGCTTGAACTAATCTTCTAATTGGGAAAAAAAAAAAAAAAAAAGCATCATAGAAATTGGATGGGATTGTTCTTATTCCAGTGTATTTTGAAGAAATCTGAATTATTGAATTGATTATTGCCCCTGGAGTTCTCTAAGGCAAATTGAAGGCCTGGAGTTTGTTTCTTTAGGGATTAAGTAGTACTGTGTTTTAAAAATTTTACCAAAGCCTTGGATCCTCAACCAGTTCAACTGGCTGGTTGTTTCTTAGTTTGATTTACAAGCCATTGATATACATTCAAAAGTCAGAACTAAGAAGGAAAGTAAACAGGAGAAAAAAGTGCAGGCTTAGATGAATGTTCAGTAAAATGTTTTTCTGCGTCTGTCTCTCAGATCAGGAATTGAGGTTTTTGTAGCTTCTTCACCAAACAAACAAAAAAATAGAAATAGCACTGAAACTACTAATAATCATTCTAGCTTTTGGTTAGAAATAGAATCTATCAGAAAAATATTTAATGAAGCACTCTTGAATAATTTGGGGGGAGAGGTGTAAAAGGAAATTCTTTTGAGTCCTCTTCCAACCCTGGCTTCTTTGTTTTGTTTTGTTTTTAACATGTTTCTTTGAGAATGGACCATCAATTTTCAAAGTACCCTATTTTTCACTAGCCCTTATTTTTTCTCCAGTATTTTTTTTTATTGTCTATTTTATCTAGATTGTTGTGAGAGTGATACTGTATGGTATTACTTTGTATACGTCGGTAGACTAATTCTGTTGAATAACTGAATATACTTAAGCTGTGGGACCAGTTCAAGGAAATTGTCACTATGCCAAAGTGACATGATTTCTTAATATGACTCATCTATAACACTTGAAAAAAAATGCATTTTCCAGCCGGGTGCAGTGGTGCACGCCTATAATCCCAGCAGCTTGGGAGGCTGAGGCAGGAAGATCTTGAGTTCAAAGCCAAGCTTCAGCAATAAACAAGGCACTAAGCAACTTAGTGAGACCCTGTCTCTAAATAAAATACAAAATAGGGATAGGGATGTGGCTCAGTGGTCAAGTGCCCCTGAGTTCAATCCCTGGTACCAAAAAAAAGTATTTCCCCACATGTTTGTCTCAGATTTTGATACATAGTGTATGTGGGCAGCAGCTCAGAGTGGGGAACAGGGAGTTGCACAAATACCTAACACCTTTTTACAGCTCTACTAATTCTGATGCCTGAGTAAGCATACTTTCCCTGGCCTCTCCCATTGACTATTGAAAATTACTCAACTAGATTGTACTTTGGCACATTTGGTAGCCAAGATTAGCAGTCTTTATTTTCCTGACAAACTGGTTAGAGAGATATCACAAATCTCAATCATCATTCTTAAGCACATTTGTTTTTACTGCCAAAAATAATGCCTTAATGAAAAAAAAATGAAAGAACTTAAGTATGATGGAAAGTTTATTTTGTGTATGACTTCTATAACTTTTCCTTATTTAATATTTTCTAGTCAAGTCACCCTGGAATTAAGTCTGTAGATCCATTTTCTTTCATCTAGTTCTCAAGAACTGATGATTCTTTTGCCAGTTTTGTTGCGATTAGACTCCAGCCTATCTAGTCCAGAACATATAGGCTGCTAATTTAAATCTGTAGAGCAAAATGTTTTAATCTTTGTTCTGTTTCCTTATTATAGGAAAGATGGTCTTTCTTACACTTCTTTTTCTATATTCTACCTAATCAGGAGGAGAATTGTCCATTTTTAATTAGACAAGTAGCCCTTTCTTTGTATTGTTAGTGGATTTTTTCCTATCAAAAATTTGCAATAGGATATTAAATCTTTTACGTTTTTCCCTCTATAATTTGTTGGGTATTGCATAATTCCAAGTTAGATTTTTTTCTGAAATAACTTAATTTTTTAAAGAAATGTTTAAGTTGACTTAAAATGGTGGTATGTAACATGCACATCATAAACAAATAAAACTGTAATTTTTTTACCCTAAAAATATATTAGTTATTTTTCTATGTCCCAAATTTAAAAGCCATGAAAACAATATTGGAGGGATCAAAGAGTAGAAACAAAGGATAGTTTACTGGGATAAATCTTAGTTGTTTAAAATTAAAATTATTTGAGTTAGAATTCGTTAAAGTCTTTTCATATGATTTCAGTGATATAGCTACTGCTTTGAATTACCTACATTAAATTAAATATCTAGTCTTGAAAAGATTATATAGTTTTTACTAGCATAGATTCTTTTTGATTGTTAATTACCTTGAAGATACATTGTCTTTGTTGTCCAAATAGGTAAAAAAAAAAAAAAAAATTAAATTTGCCTGGTAATTAGCAGAAAAAAATATGTTTCCATATATGATTTTATGAATTCAGGAGCCATAAAAAAATTACTCATAGTGAATATTTGTGCTTGGCCAAGAAAAGAATTTAACTTTGGTAAAAGGGATTGGGGCACTTGGTTCTACAGATCATTTTAGATATTATTAAAGTTTTCTAGTGGTGTGTTAGTATTATAACTTGAGTACACCCCCCCTTGGTTTTTTACCAATTAGCTACTAATTTTTTATGTAAAAAAATGTTTTTTCTTTCTACCAGGGTTTATCAAAGCCATGTGTCCAGTGCTCATTCAAACAATGGAGATATTCTGATGAATAAGACAAAAATCCTTAAGAAACTTAAATTCTGGTGGAAAGAAGTATTTTTTTCTTATATGTTACTAGCGAATCTTATACTTTAATGTACACTTTTATCTTTCAAACTAGCAAAGGAAACTTTTCTTTGAAGCAGAATATTTAGAAAAAAAATTTACAATACAGAAATAATTCCAAATACTTTAATGCTAGTATTATCAAGAAAACCCAGGGAGGGGAGGGCATGATGAAGTATCAAGGAATAACATTTACCAAACTATGCGGTGACTGTGTATGAATATACCACAGTGAATCCCACATGTGTGTGTGTGTGTGTGTGTGTGTGTGTGTGTGTGTATGTTTATAGTGCACTAGTTAAAAGTAACAAAAACAATGATAGAAGGGAGATCAACAGAGTATAGCAAATGGATGTGAAGGAGGGAGAAGGGAAAGGAAAGAGAAGGTACTAGGGAATGAGATTGATCAAATTAGATTATATGCATATATGAATATGGCATAATGAATCCCATTATGTATAAATACAATGCACCAATACAAATATAAAATAAAATTAGAGTTTATAATTGTAAAACTCCCCTAAAAGAAAAGCCAGAGATAAAATATGATATTTCTGTAAATTTTAGGCTCTGCAAGAGGCATTTACTCAATGCTTTAAAGTTTTTTCTTGTTAAAAACATTTTACTTGTTTTATCCATTAAATGATTTCAAATATTTTGGTTAAAAATAATTTAAAAGCCTGTTTTCCAAATTAAAATATGAGCAGCATAATTAAATTATTTTGAAGGACATTTTTATTCAACTCTGATACCATTATTGTTTTTAGCAATCTAATACAGAGTTTTTCAGTTTTTTTCCCTCTACAATTGACAAATATTTGTCTAGCTTTTGATTGCTAAGATTTTTGTCTTTATAGAAGTAAACCACTATGCTTTAATGTAGTTTAATTAGTTTCACCAATTTCTTTAAAAAAAAAATGAATTATTTTGTGAACACAAAACACGTGTAACATTTAAGAGAGAATATGAACTAATTTCTGCCTTATTTAAAATCATAGCTCTTCACTTTATAGCTATAACCCTGGACAGATCACTTAAACAGTTTCTTCATATTTAAAACAGGGCTAATAACACTTTCCTTACCAGGTCGTTTTTAAAATTAACTGAGTTTAATTGGCACATAGAGCAATACCTGGCATGTAGAATCTCTTTATAAAAATAAAATACTATATATATATATATATATATATATATACACACACACACATATGTATATACATATATATACAGAAAAAGACTAAATAGCATCATATATATGTGAAATTTATGAAATATCAATACAGGGAACTAAAGATCAAAACTACTATTCTATTTTTTCCCTGAAGTTCATGTGTTTGCTGCTCATCCATTAACATTAGGGTTTTCTTGTACATCTATGAGATACTATTTAGTCTTTTTCTCCTCAATAAAGTTCAGGCATATTTTCTCAACTAAATTTAAGGAACTGAAATTAATTATACTTGGGCTGGGGTTGTGGCTCAGTGGTAGAGTGCTTGCTTAACACATGTGAGGCACTGGGTCTGATCCTCAGCACCACATTAAAAAAATAAAATTATTTTTAAAAATCAGTTATACTTGATTCAAGTGCTAATGTTGGTTTCCTGTTGCAATTATTTTTTCCTTGATTTTACATAACTAATATTGTTATGTGCCTGTGTAATAACTATATTTAAAACTTGACTTAAAAATATTTATATTTAAATTCTTCACCACTACATTATTGGTAGAAAAATATCCAGTAAGATTTTTCAAAAGCTCTTCACAAAAGTTTTAGATCATATTTGGTGACAACTTTTTAGAAAGAAAACATAGGCTGAAATAATGATTACATGTTCTAATATGCAGGTGAGGACTATGGGAAAAAATTACTACAAAGAGAACTTAATAGTAAACTTTCCTGGCTTCTTTAGGATGGAAAATTTCTGAAATATCAATACAGGGAAATAAAGATCAAAACTATTATTCTGCTTTTTTCCTGAAGTTCATGTGTTGGCTGCTTGTCCATTAACGATAGGGTTTTTTTGTTGTTGTTTGTTGATTTTTTTTCCAGTATTAAGATTAAACACAGGGGCACTTTAACACTGATCTGTATCCCCAGCCCTTTTTATTTTACATTTTGAGATACAGTCTCACTAAGTTGCCAAGGCTGGGCTTGAAATTGCCATCCTCTGACCTTAGTATCCCAAGAGCATGACCATACCTGACTATAATTTTATATTTAAAGTTTTGAATTCTTAATTTTGAACTTTCATAAAATTCCTATGAACTTTTATAGAAAATTATGTAGTATTTATTCTTTGCTGAGTTGTATAGGATATTATATGGAAAGAAACACTGAGTGCATGTTGAATATACTATTTGTCCTCAAGGTGTGGAGGAGAAGCATAACAAATCACTATTTACGTTTACCAAGATACACAAACGTATATTAGTTATCTGCTGCAGTAACAAACACTTAATGAGCATAAATGCATGAATGTGAAGTTGGTAAGGAATTGATTTGCTTTTCATTTAGAAAAATTTCTAAATGGAATGCATAAGAAAGGCAAGCCAGTGTTGTTTTTAAAGGTATTATATTCCCTCAGCTTAATGAGAAAAAATATATAATTGTTTCAACTTCAGGAGATATTATATATTTGACCTATGTTGGGAAAATACACATATATCTTCAGGAATCTTTCTTTCTTTCTTTTTTTCTTTTCTTTTTCCATTTTTTATTTATAATAGTAGTATGTATTACAGTTCATAATGCACATATATAGCATCTTTTTACATACAACTGTTTGTATACAAAGTATATAAGTACCATTCAGATCTTCAATCATTGATTTAGGATAATGATATCAATCAAAGGGGAAAAAATGGTGGTTGAATGAGGAATCTTTCTTTCTTTCTCTCTCTCTCTCTCTCTCTCTCTCTCTCTTTCTTTCTATCGGGGGATTATAGGTGTGTGCCATTGCGCCCATCAGGAATCTTGATATGATACAAACTTCTATGGATCTGAACTTAACTAAAGTGGATATTTTAGAGCCTCATACAAAAAGGGTAATATAAATGAAATAATATTAATAGCAAAACAATATAATAATAAATCATAATGTATTTATTTAAATATTTATAATAAAATAATATTATAATAGCAAAAAGACTCTTTCCTTTCATTCAGCATGGCTCCTGAAAATAGTTTGCATGACAGTTTTCAGTTTATAAATGAGGAAACTGGTCTCAGAGTCTAGTGTGAATAAACCTATGTTCAAGATCTAGCACCATCAGGAAATTACTTTTGAGATCTTGGACAAGTCACTGCTTTATTTTGGGTCCTGATTTTTCTTATGATTGTTCAGTTATAGTTCTGCTACTTTTAATCTTTGCATTACAACCCTAATAGTAGCAACAACTGACTTTTTTACTCTTTGTCCTTTATTGATTATATTTTGCTGGCTTCTGAAAACCGTTTTTTTAAGTTACCTATTCCTAGGCAACTTAAAGTCCATGATGGCTTCATAAATATGATATTTAACTTTTAAAATTCCTCTTTGAAAATGTGTGTGTGCGTATGTGTGTGTGTGTGTATGAATGAACAGTTAAATAATATTTCATCTTGTGATTTCCAATTTCATAAATATTTTGAGGATTTAACTATATACTTCATGCTTAAGGCAGTGAAAAATAATGTAGTGATGTGGAGCACTAATCCTGCTTCTCAAACTTTATGATTATTAATTTGAAAAACTAACTTAACCTCTCTGGACCTCAACCTACTCATCTGTAAGAGAGTTAATTAGATAATCTCTAAATGTCCATTTGACTCCAGAATCTGTGACTCTTAAAAGAGATGTAAGAATCTATTATAGATAGTTTTTTAGAGTTTGGTGGTTGTTTAGTGGAAAGGGCCAATCAGAGGCTAAGATTTCTTCTTAGCAGATTTGTCAAGAACAAAAAAGTTGAATTAGGTTTTTTTTTTGGGTTTTTTTTTTTTTTTTTTGTAATATATTGACTTTATTTGACGGCAGTGAAAAGCTGTTAATACTGTAATAAAATAAAGCAGAATATCTCAGTAGAACAGATAGTTTCCTGAAAAAAATAACTTTTAGGAAGAGGGTGGAGATTTCTGCTCATATGTCATCAGTCAGGCAAGATTTGAAAAAAAAGGTGACATACAGAGGAATTTACAGGAGTCTGCAATAGGACATTTAAATCATCTTTACGTGATAAAATCTGGATTTCTTTTTTACCCCCTTTTGGAATTTTAAGTAGGAAAAATTGAATGACAAGTTTGAATTGCTTGATTTATTGGCACAGCTCTATCTTTAACTGCACTTCCAAATGTTTCATTACTTCACTGTCTGTTTCTATGCATGTTAACATTTTAAAATGTATTTTGATAGTTTCCTAATTCATTGACACTACATGCTATAGTGGCTTGTGCCCATCATTTTTTTTAAAACAGATTTGTATTTTTAATTGATTTTCTTTCATTGAACTTACAAAATATCTCAAGATTTTTTTTTTCATTTTAAAGCATATATTTAGGCTGTGGTTAAAATGATTGCTTATTTTTTATATTCATATAGTTCCTACTCTACATAAATTCTGTCTTTTACAGATATTGATGATGCTCAAATACTTCCCCGCTCAACTAGAGTCAGGCATTTTTCACAAAGTGAAGACACTGGAAATGAAGTTTTTGGTGCCTTGAATGAGGAACAGCCATTGCCTCGAAGTAGCAGCACTTCTGACATCTTGGAACCATTCACTGTTGAACGAGCCAAAGGTGCAGTTCCTGTCATTGACAGTTCATCCCGTCATGCACCAAGCTTGCAGAGTTCCACAGAGGCTTCTTCAATAAATAGATCCACTGAAAGCTACATCACTGATACTCATAGTAGAGAGTCTTCTCTGGAAGTTGGTGATAGCATATATGACCATCTTTGTCATTTAATAGGTCCAGTAGAACTTGCAGATTCAGCTTTTGAGCAAATCCAGTACATTGACCTTGAAGGAGATGACGATCTTCTTTCTTCCCTGAAAGAATATTTTAAAGAAAGTCAGGGTAAAAATGAGCTAGGTAAAGATACAGCTTCTCCAGAAGTGATTATTGCAGTAACTAGGGATGAAAGATCATCCTTAGATAAATTAGAATACGCAGATCAGGAAATTAAATCAGAAAAAGTTATGTCTTTTGTTGGGACTCCTGAAAATATGCAGTTTGAAAAAGAATCAAACTCATCTGTCTTCATGAGTAATATTGCACCTAATCAGTCAGATACTTTCATGAGACCACAAACTTCTGAAAAATCTGAGCAACCAAACATTGATAAACAGTCATCGGAGCCTAGTTCAGATAGCCCTTATGATAAAGAAAAAAGGAAATATCTGTATAGACAGTCAGCCACAGAATTAGATGCCTGTGTAGATGTAACACTAGCTGAAAAGCTTAAGGGTATGCAAATTAATGAAAAAATCAGTGTCCCACATGTAATGCATGTCAAGAAGACTACACTAAAAGCATCTGTTAACCGCAGAGTGCCTCATATTTCAAACACTAGCAAACTTTCTCCAACTAAAAGGAGCTTGTCTGAAACAGTAACCCATAGGGCCAAAATCATGAAAATTGCTACTAAGAAACGGAATAGTGTTCATGTTACTTTTAGACCATCTACTGAGTCTGTTCAGTTTTATAATCCTCTGGAAAACAAAGAGGCTCCATGGAAGACGAGACTACGGAAGCTTGGTGGCTTTAGTAGTAGTAACAATAGCAGCACCAGCAATATCCATACCAGCTCAACCAGTGTTACAGAGCTTGTAAAACCTGGTGTGTACAGGCCTCTAGATACAATTAGTGCAACATCTGTTAGTAGCAAAACAGTGAAGGAATCCACAGAGATTCCCACTACCATATTACAAAAAGAAGAAATTGCAAGTAATCAGTTAAGTAGTCGTAGTACTCTTAGGTCATCAAGTCATGAGGCAGGTCTACAGCAGGGCTCCCTGGGTGGCGTTTATAAAACTGTTGTACATGCTCTTTCGAAGCCGAAGGCAAATGTTTCCCCACAGAGGCAGAACAGAATGCCACCAGAGGCTCCACTGAGGGATCTGTACAGTCATGTAATGGGCTATTTTGGAAGGAAAGCTGCAGGTGAGCACTAACAGTGTGCAGAGCGCAAAAGGAGAAAGACAGCACCAGTTTGGCTTAATGCAACTGAAGCAAGCTATAAGCAATCAAAGAGCTTTGGGATGGTCACTGCTTTCTCTCTGTTTGGTTATGCATGCGCCTTTCCCCAGCTGTATTTTTCCCAGCATAAAATGTTTATTTAAATTACTAATTTCCCTTATCAGGCATTTAGTTAAACCTCTTTGCTGCTGAACAACAAGTTAGAAAAGAGGAAGATAACAGGAAAAATTTAATGACTTTTCAAAGGCTACTACTTAAATCAAATATTTTCCTTAGTATGTACCATATGAGTCTTGAAATAAAGTTTACTAAGGAGTCATTGTACTTTCTCTCTTGCCCCACTATGTTTATTTTTAAAAGGGCACTAGCTGTATCTAATTTGGTTCATTTATTTTTACTGTTGATTTATGTGGTTTTATATTTTTTCTCAGTGAAAATTACTTTGACATCTAACATAATAAGTATCAAGGACCTACAATCAACACCTATATATAGTTAACTGTCGAAGAATAAATTATTTGTTAATTTTCAAAGTGAATTTAATAACTTTTAATCCACTTCCAAACATGCTATAAGCTTTTAGTGTTGCATTCATTTGTATAGAATGCAAGTTATGTAACTGAAACACTTATCATTACTTTCTTTTTTCTGAGTTTTTTTTAAATGTGCATAAAGGTTTCATGAAGTTAATCCTAATTTAATTATGGAACCTCTGTGGACAGATTACAGAAAGAAGGCAAGATTATGATAACTGTTTTATCTTGATTCAAAGTTAAAATAACTTAAAAGATATAGAAAATTAACTTTCAGCAGTAAGGTAGGTTTTGATTTTATTTGTTTTTAACGTGGTTTTGTTAGCATGATTAACAACGCTGTATAATGCATCTTGCATTGAGCCATTAATGCCACCTGAGGGCAGTATTTGAAAGCTTAGCAAAGCCTGGCCAGTAATATAAAGATAATGGTATTTCACAATGAACTTCTGACCAGTATATTTTCTTACTCTGAAATGCTTTGTAGTTTCTTAGGAATATAAACAGTGCCGATTTGCTTTTCATTACAGAGAAATTAACTTTCAAATAGCAATAGCAGTGACATAGACAACATCTTACTTTCTGTATGCTAGTTTCCAAAGTTAAAATTTTCTTGTAATATAAATCATAATGTAGTCATTTAAAAGATTAAAATAATTTTGATAATTTTTAAGCTTTTGTAAAAATAAACATCTTTTTTTCCTATACTAAAGTTAGACTTTATAGTGGATAGAAACAACATTTTATGAAAATCATAGAATTTTAGTTTATAAATTTCCAAACTTAAATGTGCTTGTGTCCCATTGAGATTTGCATAGATTGAAGAGATATATTCTTTGCAAATATTCTTTGGGGAAAAATGAAATTATAAATTATTAAGTCTCTAAATAGAAACACACAGGCAGGAAGATAGATGAATAAATATACCAGTTTCTTTATAGGCAATATTAACCTGACTTCAACTAGTGCTTATCTATAAGCTTTCTTGCTGTTTAAGGTTTACTGAAGATTGACTAACATCTGCTTAGTTTGAATAAAATAAATACCAATTTACTAATTCTTAAAATTAAATCTAAAAGGAGGAAAATTATTCATAAGTGCATGTTTGGCAAAGTAATTGATATGGCATAGGTACTTTATTTTGAGTTGTTTTTGTTTAAGTTTAGAAAATGTAGTTAAATTTTTCCTCACTATATATAGTTATTTATTTGCTTTTAGTCAATAAAGAGGACATGAGCTCCAAACTGCCTCCTCTTAATAGTGATATTGGCAGCAGCAGTGCTAATGTTCCTGATCTGATGGATGAGTTTATAGCAGAACGACTTCGAAGTGGTAATGCCTCAGTAAGTTATATTTCTATTTTATTTTTTTGGTTTTAGACAGAAAACTTAGGAGAACCAAAATATATGTACCTGTGTACATATATATGTATATGTATCTAATGTTTATGTGGAAATTTTCTTTTAAAACAACCTTCTCCCATATTTAACCCTTTTTTAATTAAGATTTTTAAAATTACATTTTTATAATACTTTTTAATCCAGAGACATAAAACAAGCAAGCTTGTGGTTTTCACCAAAAGAATACTGAAATATCTGTTTGTTCAAATAGTAGATATAAGCCACTACCTTCCTAGTTCCCCCTATTTGGTCCCACCTTGGTGCCCGTTGCCAAAGTCAATAGGAAAGATAACAGTAGAGGTCTCCTGGCCCACTTCCCATGGTTTTCATAGTGCAAATATTGCTTAATCATTCCAGATAACTTTGGAATAGACTTTAAAGTTTTCTTTATTTTGAAGATAATGGCAATGTCTTATTCCTAATAATGGTTAATTGTTAGGGGAAGATGAATATGTATGGAATTGGTCATACTCCATTTGGTTTGCAAATTGTTTGTGACTTTTTTTAAGTTTAAGTGTTTTTCTTGAGTGGGTAAAAATCATTGTAGAATCATTATAGAATGACTTTTTAGACATCATTCTTGCCCATTCTCTCTGCTGCTTTTTCTCGTTAAATACTTCACTCTTAATACTATTTAACTTGTATTCACTGCATGGATCCTTCTGAGGCTTTGCTTTAGGGAGTTCCCATTGGTTTAAGGCACCAGATCCATGCCCTTATATAGATTGTTTAATAAGTATGTTTCCCTTTCCTATTGCAAGTCCTAAATCTCAGCACTTAATGTGTTGATTATCTTGGAAATTAAAGGCTTCAGATGCTTAATGAGAATAAAATTTCTTCTTTTTTTAATGTTTAAATGTTTCTTAAATTTTTAGACTATGACAAGAAGAGGAAGTAGTCCAGGTAGCCTTGAAATTCCCAAAGACCTCCCTGATATTCTCAACAAACAGAATCAGATGCGTCCTGTTGATGACCCTGGTGTGCCTTCCGAATGGACTTCTCCTGCTAGTGCAGGGAGCAGTGATCTAATCAGCTCAGATAGTCATTCGGATTCTTTCAGTGCTTTCCAATATGATGGCCGAAAATTTGACAGCAAGTATCTTTTACCATTTGAGTAGTATGTTCTGTAGTGATTGTCTGTTCAAGACTGACTTATGGATTCTATAGCAGTCATCTTCCTTTCCAAAG
This sequence comes from Tamias sibiricus, assembly GCA_025594165.1. Lineage (NCBI taxonomy): Eukaryota > Metazoa > Chordata > Mammalia > Rodentia > Sciuridae > Tamias > Tamias sibiricus. Next base: position 72,326,454 of record CM046659.1, read on the forward strand.
TTACTCAGGCAGTGGATCCTGCATATTTTGATTTCACTTTTTAGTGAAATTCCAAATGAAGTTTTAGGGAATCATCTTAGGTTGAGACTAAGTGCCAAACTAAATGCATTTAAAAAACAATGCCGCTCTTTCATAAAACAAATTATAATTTTAAGACTGGATGAACTTTGTTTTAAATAAAGGACGGTACGGTTATGACTTACTACTCTTTCATGCAGTCATGTTTGGGAACCACTGACCAGTTATGTTTAGTGCCCAGAACATTTCTTGAATGATTGTTTTATGTTATAATAACATCAGCGAGCTGGGCATGGTGGCGCACGCTTGTAATCCCAGCAGCTTGGGAGGCTGAGACAGGAGGATCACGAGTTCAAAGCCAGTCTCGGCAATGGTGAGGCGCTTAGCAACTCAATGAGACCCTGTCTCTAAATAAAATACAAAATAGGCCTGGGGATGTGGCTCAGTGGTTGAGTACCCCTGAGTTCAATTCCTGGTTAAAAATAAATAACACCAGTGATATTGCTTGATACTGTATTACTACCACATAGTTATTCTTCTATTATTTTCTATTATGCTTGGCACCAAAGTTTAAAAGAAAAAAGTAAAAACCTTGGCAGTTGAGTTTATGAAGAGCTGGGAGATGCATTGGAGAATTATGTATTTCTTCCCTTCGTGGATTGATTGTATATTAATTTCAGACAATCATGATTTAAAAGAAAGATGATTTTTATCGTATGTATAATTTGTTTGTAAATTCCCATGCTAGCGATTATAAAATACTTGAAAAACATTAAGTATATTACTAGCTAGCAGAAAACATGGATAAGAATAGTGAATGATATATCATGTCAATATAAATATAATAAATTATAAATAGAATAAGTTTAGGGGAAGTGTTAATGATTGGTCTTTTTGGTGATTCAGCTGTCTTTTATATATTTTTGTTTTATAACTGGGACTCATATATTCTTTCTTCCTTATAGACTTTGGCTTTGGAGCTGACACTGTAATTGCATCATCTGTTGATGTGGATTCAGGTTCTGGCCATCATCAAAGTGCTGAAGAGCAGGAAGTAGCTAGTCTAACCACACTTCATATAGATTCTGAAACAAGCAGTCTCAATCAACAGGCTTTCTCTGCTGAAGTTGCAACAGTTACTGGTAAATTTATCACCTTTATATGTTGTAATTGAGTCTACATGGTAGTCCTATGATTATCATTCATATGATATGAAGATTCATATGAAGAACTGAGACAATACAAACGTGTTTAATTTATATTGGGTTTTGCTGTATAGAAAGAAGTAACAAAAGGGTAAAAAGAAGTAACAAAGGGTAAAATATTGATATTCCTCTGCTAGAAAGAAGCTTAAAGTAGAAAGAAAAGATTTAAAGTTTTAACTACTTGCCTAGCAATAGTAGCACTATACAACTACCATCAGTTGTTCTATACAGTATTAATTTATCCTGCACATATTTAAATTAAAATTATTTTGTTTTATTTTTTATTTTACTTTATTTTTATTTAGTTTTGGTTCTGGGGATTGAACTCAGAGGCACTTGACTACTGGGCCACATCCCCAGCCCTTTTTTGTATTTTATTAGAGATAGGGTCTCACTGAGTTGCTAAGTACCTTGCCATTGCTGAGGCTGGCTTTGAACTTGTGATCCTCCTGCCTTAGCCTCCCAACTGCTGGGATTACAGGTGTGCGCCACCATGCCCAGCTTGGTTTTAATTTTTAATTATTTAAATTAGTAAGTGCACATGCTGTGTGCCAGATACTTTAATAGGCACTATTAATATAATATATGAGATAGAATCCTTGTTCTTACAGAGTTTGTACTCTACTGAGTGGTACTTAAACTGAATAGTCAGTTTGAAGTCTGTGATAAGTGGTATAATGTGGAGGTGCAGGGTTCAGTCAGACCATGTAACATATTTACACTTGACAAGGTGGAGTAGGCTTCTTCGGAAGCAGTGTCTAAGCTGAGACCTGAAAAGTAGGTAGAAGTTAATCAGACCTAAAAGAAAATTAGGACCCAATGAAAGGAAAAAACATGGAAAAGGGCAGAAGTGTAATATATTTTAATAAGTATAAGTAATTTACTTTCTGTGGCTAGAACATAAAATTTATAGGTGGATTGTAAAGAGATAAGAAAGTTGCAGGAGACTTTGAAAAGTGTGCTGAGGCCAGTGAGGAACCTTGAAAGATGTTAAATGAGGAAGTGACATGATCAGCTTAGATTTCTAGGTATTCTTGTTGTTTCACAGAGAATGGATTGGTAGAAAGAAGTGGAGATAAATGGAGGTCGGAGGCTGGGGACTACTGTTAACCGGGCTAGCAATGGTAGTGACATAAAGAGCAGCAGGGTCTCCACTCTTAAATTGACCCATATCTGAACTAAAATAGAGTAGCATTAGGTACCTGAGTTTCTATAGCTGGGACAAGAATGGGAGTAGATATTCTTGTTTTTACTGATGGCTCTTGTTACCTGCTACATCCATTTCTGATTTTATGTTAGTCCTACGGTAGATATGAGATGAGATTCTCAGATGCAAAAGCTTGTACATTATAATGGTTTTATTAACCTTGGCCAATTCATATGCTTAATCTTTCAACGTTTTAAGTTTGTTATTGGGGTTTTAAGTATTATATCTTAGGGAAAGGTATTCAAGAGTACTTCATGGTAATTTTATGAAATTATATTTACAGGCTCAGAAAGTGCTTCCCCAGTCCATTCAGCTGTGGGATCCAGGTCACAGACACCTTCCCCTTCCACATTGAATATAGATCACATGGAACAGAAGGATCTACAGCTTGATGAGAAACTCCACCACTCTGTTCTTCAGACACCAGATGATCTAGGCAATACTTGGAAATTAGATATTTGCCATTTTTCCTTTCAAAGCACTAGTGTTAAGATATCTTAAATAAGTCATCTTAAACTTGATTATGTATGATTATTATAAATCTTCAGACATTTCTGACTCTTGGAAATTTGTTACTATATCATTTTTTCTAGCTTTTAAAGAAGGCTATTTATACTGATTTTTGCTTATTTTATCATAGTTGATTATAGTCTTAGAATTAGTGATTGTATTATTTTTATGTTATATTTTTTATTGATACAGTGCTGTTTCCTAAAATTTAAGATACATAATTTGGTATCATTACTCTTAATATTATATTTGAAGATCCTACTGACTCACTGGAGTATTATTGCTTATTAATCAAGCTTTCAGTGAGACAGTTTTGATCACCAATAATTTTTTTATTGATTTTGATTTTGCGGGTATGTCAATTAAATTTTAAAAGACAACAGTCCAAATGAAGTATTTTTATTTTAAGTATATGTTTAAAAAGTGACTTGGTGGGGCCGAGGTTGTGACTCAGTGGTAAAGCACTTGCCTAGTATGCGTGAGGCACTGAGTTTGATCCCCAACTCCACATAAAAATAAAAACAAATAAAATAAGAGTATTATGTCCATTTATAACTAAAAAAATGTTTTTTAAAGTGTTTAAAAAGTGACTTGGGGAACCTTAGAAACTACAAGTTAAAAAAGAAAAGTTATGTTTGCTAATTCCTGCATGATGTTACAAGTATTAGACATTTTGCAAATGTACCAAAAACTTTGGGCAAAAACATAGTTGATGAAATATTTGTAATAACTACTATGAAAAGTCAGTTTTTATTGTTTAATGCAACACATTTACTGTCTGACCAAAGAAAAAAATTTAAACCTATGTTTGTTGGTTTGTTTGTTTTTTTAATAACTTCTTGGGTTTTTTTTTAAGGTGCTCATTCCTTAACATGCAGTTACATAGCTCTATTTTTCTAGTTTGTGGATTAATTTTAAACTTTTCCTTACTTTGACCTTCAAGTTTTTATTGTTTATAGTACCCCCCAATTGTTTGTTAAAAACTTTAAACTTATAGAAAAGTCACAAGGCTAGTAAAGTGAATACCCATTTTAATATTTTTTACTTTATCTGTATCTACACACATGATGATATATATACAATGTGTATATGTGCCCTCCTTTTCCTTTGCTGGACTACTTAAGAGGGAATTTCAAGATAGCAGACCCTTCGCACCTAAATACTTCAGTGATGTGTGCTAAGTGTTCATTTCATGTATAACCACATTGGAATGTCCTCATTCATAATATTTAACATTGAAACTTTATTATTTTGTTCCATATTTAAATATCCTCAGTTGTCCCCATAATGTTGTTTATAGCCATCCTACACTCCATCTAGAATTTAATGAGGCAATACATATCATTGCTTACCTTTTTTTTTTTTTTTTTTTTTTGGAACTGGGGATTGAACTCAGGGGTACATGACCACTGAACCACATCCCCAGCCCTATTTTGTATTTTATTTAGAGACAGAGTCTCACTAAGTTGCTTAGCACCTTGCTTTTGCTGAGGCTGAGGCTGGCTTTGAATCTCAAGATTTTCCTGTCCCAGCCTCCCAACCTGCTGGGATTACAGGCTTGCGCCACCGCACCCAGTGGTTGCTTACCTTTTCTTTTCTTTTCTTTTTTTAATTAATATTTTTGTTTTTAGTTGTAGCTGGACATTTATTTATTTATTTTTTTTAAATGTTTATTTATTTGCTTTTAGTTGTACACAATGCGTTTATTTGTATGTGGTGCTGAGGATCGAACCCGGGTTGCGCACGTGCTAGACGAGTGCTCTACCGCTGAGCCACAATCCCAGCCCCTATTTATTTATTTTTATGTAGTGCTGAGGATCGAACCCAGTGCCTCGCACATCCTACGTGAGCACTCTACCGCTGAGCCACAACCCCAGCTCCTACCTTTTAATCGGTTAAAATTTTGTTAGCTTTACTTGCGAAGGATAAGTTAAGAGACAAATCAGTTGATTCAGCTCCATGTTATAAAGGTATTGTAAAATAGACATTATAGCAATGGTCAGAACTTCAGTGTTTTTTGTATTCTTCTCTTTTAGTGGCTTTACGCCAGAAGCCTATTTTTATTATGGAGAAATAGTAATTATTTAGTATCTTTAAAAATTTTTTTTAATTGTAGATGGACACAATATCTTTATTTTTATTTGTTTTTATGTGGTGCTGAGGATTGAACCCAGGGCCTCACATATGTGAGGCAAATGCTCTACCACTAAGCTATAACCCCAGCCTTAATTATTTAGTATCTTGCCGGGCGCGGTGGCGCATGCCTGTAATCCCAGCACTTTGGGAGGCTGAGGCAGGAGGATCGCGAGTTCAAAGCCAGCCTCAGCAATGGCGAGGCACTTAGCAACTCAGTGAGACCCTGTCTCTAAATAAAAATACAAAAAAAAGGGCTGGGGATGTGACCCAGTGGACGAGTGCCCCTGAGTTCAATCCCTGGTACCACAAAAAAAAATAAATAAATAAAAATAAAAAAATTATTTAGTATCTTAATAATATAGTCAGATACTATATACTTTACCTGCAGGGAAAAAATGAAAGCATTGCAAATAAAGGACATATTAAGAGTGAATTTACTGTAAATCGTCAACAGATTGGGATATTTTCAAATATGAAAAATCATAAACTTATGATTGTTTCATTCTGCAAAATTTTTAGTTCCCAAAATTCTTTAGATGCATTGGTATCTTTATTGACCTTTTAATGGTTTTTTTATACATTGAACAGAAGAACAGATCATATATTGAATAGAATAATGGATTTCTTTTCTTTTCTTTTTTTTTTTTTTTTTTTTTTTTTTTTTTGGTACCAGGGATTGAACTCAGGGGCACTCACCCACTGGGCCACATCCCCAGCCCTTTTTTTGTATTTTATTAGAGACAGCGTCTCAATGAGGCACTAAGTGCCTTGCCATTGCTGAGGCTGGCTTTGAACTCATGATTCTCCTGCCTCAGTCTCCCAAGTGCTGGGATTACAGGCGTGTGCCCCCATGCCTGGCTAAATAATGGATATTTTAAAGCCAGAAGACAATAATGATAATCTAGCTAAACGATCCATTTTGTGGATGAGAAAGTGTAGACTCTGTGAAGTTACTAACTTGTTTAGTACATAATCAGTGGCAGAAATGACATGAAGACCATGTGTTTATTACTTTTAATCTTGCCATTATTAACAGGTGAAAGAAGTATGGTGGTTATTAGGCTTGAATTTTAATAAAATTATCATTTTCATGCCTCTTCAGTGATACCTCTTAATGTTAGGACTAGCTTCATTGTGAAGCACATAAATATATTTCTTTGGAAGTCTTAACTACAAAGAAATATGCTTATGAAGACTTCCTATAAGAACTGTTTTCACTCTGAGATTTTCTATTATTTTGATGAAATAACATGAAGGAGTTGTTAGATAAAAGTGAGAGTATATATACTTATAAAATTGACGTGCACGTCTATAATCCCAGCACTTGGGAGGCTGAGGCAGGAGGATCATGAGTTCAAACCCAGCCTCAGCAATGGCAAAGCACTTAGCAACTCAGTGAAACCCTGTCTCGAAATAAAAAATATAAAAAAGGGCTGGGGATGTGGCCCAGTGGTCAAATGCCCCAGAGTTCAATCCCCAGTACCAAAAAAAAAAAAAAAAAAAAAAAAGATGTATGTATCAAACAAATTTCTCCATCTGGTATTTGCCCAGTGAGTGGTAGTTGCATAATTTCCTCCTTAGGTAAATCTAGATAGAAGCACTATTGAATAGTAATTATTGCCATAATAGGGAATTATGAACTGGAGAGGTTTTGACCTTCTCAGGAAAAAATAAAACTTGGGTACATTCACATTTCTTTCATTTACTTCTGTAGATATTTAAGATTATTAATTTAAGTTCTTTTTCGGTTTTGTTATCAATTCTCTGAAAATTACTAACACCATTGTATTAATTTTTTTCTATAGAAATTAGTGAATTTCCATCTGAATGTTGTAGTGTGATGGCAGGGGGTACTCTTACCGGATGGCATGCTGATGTTGCTACTGTTATGTGGCGAAGAATGCTAGGCATTTTGGGAGATGTCAATGCCATTATGGATCCTGAAATACATGCTCAAGTTTTTGATTATCTCTGCGAACTTTGGCAGAATCTAGCCAAGGTAAAAAAAGACAATAAAAGGTATAAAAGGAAAAGGCAAGAAAAATAAAGTATTAAGAAAGAGAAGAAGCTTAGAGAACATTGTGACACACCTTCCTATAGATAAACTGGTATCCAGCATGGTGAAGTCACTTAACCATAGTTAAATATGTGTTTTGTAGTAGAAACTGGGTTTGAACTTCAGTTTAAGGTAGAGCAAACTGAAAGAGAAAACAGTTTTCATAGATTTGTCACCTTTTATTTGAAAATTACAGATTAGAGATAACCTCGGCATTTCAACAGATAACCTGACTTCCCCTTCTCCACCAGTTTTGATTCCTCCATTAAGAATTCTTACACCTTGGCTTTTTAAGGTAAGCTAAATATATGTAATATTAATTTAAAATTTTCATTTAATAAGTCTGAAACATTTTATAAAATTTGGGCTATTATATAGTCTTCTAAAGCACTTAGTTTTTAGCTAGTATTTTTAGGAAGTCATTGATCATTATTTAAGAGAGGAGAGTAGGCATGACAGAATTATAGAATACATTGTTTTTATTTGTTTAATAAAGCAAAAGTGAATATAGAAAAGTATATTTGTATTGTGTTTTAAGTAAAAATAAATCTTCAGTGTGTCACAGAATATGCTGTGTACTTTTAAAGTTTTAATTTTTTCACTTGAAGTATTTTTCTAAGTGAAATCATTTGTGGTTTTTCATCCCTACATTGTATCATTTTGGGTAATAACAGTAGTCTCAGTAACCCTGAGTTTTAGTTCATTAAAGAAATTAAACCAACATAGAAACAAATTAAAACAGATATATTGTTTGCTATATTCAATTAAATATTTAAGAAACAATATTTGTTTTTGAGTATTAAAACTGATCTTTTAATTTAGGCAACCATGTTGACTGATAAATACAAACAAGGTAAATTACATGCTTATAAGCTCATTTGTAATACAATGAAAAGAAGACAAGATGTATCTCCAAATAGAGATTTTCTAACACATTTCTACAATATAATGCATTGTGGGTTACTTCATATTGATCAGGTAAATATATATGCCTTCTAAAAAATTGTTTTATCGGTTTATCTTTAATTCTTAATTCTGTTTAACTTGATTTTTAAGATCTAGAATTAAAACTAGCCCTTGTATATAGTAGTTTATTGTAGAGTTTGCTTTCATTTTAAGACCTTATTTGTTCTTAAAGCATGGTTGAAAATAAGCTATTTTAGTGGTTAGGGGGTTGATTTAAGTGTTCCTCCAACTTTAATGTTATACCAACTAGTTCACTTTTTGAAGAGGTTAAACCATTCTTTATTTAAATTGACAATATCTTTCTGTGATGCCTCATAGTCCATATTACTAGACATTTTGTAATTGATAATTAATACTTGAAGCATATTAATTTGTTCAGCTCATCTTATAGCAGAGTTGTTGTTTTGTTCTACTCACATTTTCTTATTAGCACCAATTACAGTGACATGGTTACAATTACATTGGCTTGGCAATTTTATTGGTTATAATCATTAAATAGTCATAAATATAACCAGAACATTACTTCTGGAGTCTTGATATTGGCTGTAAAACTAAAAGTGTCTGTAAAACTAAAAAGTATGGGAAATTACAAGTCAAAGTAATTAAATATTTTTATCCTTATGTGATTGAAACTTGACTTGCAGGTCACTGAGAGAGTACTAAATTAATATTAAATGATGGTAATTGTATTTCTTTCTGAAAAATTAAATGCTTCTAGCATTAATCTAAAATAATCAGTTTCTATCCCTATAAACGTATCTCAAATAAAATGACACTGTTACTAGAGAGAGCTTTTGTTTAAAATAAGTTAAATTGAGCAATATGACCAAACACACTGCATCCTTATACTAAATGCCAGAGACATAGTGAATGAATAACCAGAAATATTCCCTTTAAATGTATCCAGTTCTAGATTTCCAAGGCTGGATGTCTGTCATTTAAGGACTATATATATAAAAAAGAGAATCTCTACAGTTGCCACATAGCAGGTCATGTGGGTTCAGAGAAGACAGTTATCACTTATAAACAAATAGGTAGCAGAAAATGCTACTCTGCTATTCAGTTTTATAATGTGTAGGCCTTACAGTTTTAACCCTTGAAGTGACAAGCCTTTCCAGCTGTCTAGTGTGGAAAAAAATGTTGTACGTTATGTCAGTTAAAACAAACATGTTTTAAATTTATATATTTTTTTGGAGAATTCAAATTATTCTCCAATTAGTCATCCAGTGTACAATTATTACTTTTTTATTTCACATATTATTTATGTTTAAGGATATTGATTAGCTGGTGCCCAAGATTATATATGTGATATTCTTTTTTCCTTTCCTTCCTTATTCTAAGGATATTGTCAATACAATCATCAAGCACTGCTCACCTCAATTTTTTTCACTTGGTTTGCCTGGTGCCACAATGCTTATTATGGATTTTATTGTAGCAGCTGGTAGAGTGGCTTCTTCAGCTTTTCTTAATGTAAGTTGTACTTCTTTTTCTTCATAATATAACAAGCTTTTGTTAACCAGGATTCAACTAACACAGCCACAAAGGAAGAGCTGTTGTGGATAAAATATAACAAGCTGATATTGAGCAAAGTTTGTAGTTTTAATTGGAATAGATTGCTTCTTATATGTTAAAAAATGTAAGCAAGAAATTTTGAAGTATAAGAAATCACTAAAACCACTTGATGAATTGAGCTATAAAAATGGATAAGATCTGATAAGCAAAACAGCATTTAAAGTTAAGAATCTAAGGGAAGAAAGAAAGTGAAGAAAGCATTTATTGGGTGTTACCAAAAGATAAGTAAGAAACAGTAGGGAATAATCCTTATACAGTGTATATGATATCAAATCACAATGTTGGTCAAATTGAATGTATTCAGTCTTTATTTGACAATTAAAGATTTTAATGAAAAAAAAAAAAAAGAGATGACCCAAGAAAATGCCTTCACTGTACTCTTAGCACTGTGTGTGAGGATTTTTCTTCCACACAGTTATGGAGCTATATGAGACATACAGCTCAGCTACAAGACAGTGCCAATGAAGTGGATATGACTAAAATATGTCCATATGTAAGTGGCAATGACGAACTAGAGACAAAGGCAGTTAGCTGTGTATATAATGCTGAAAAGGTCAGATTTTATCCTAAGGAAGGATTGAATAACCATTGTAAGATTTTTTTTTTTTTTTTTTTTTTTTTTTTTTTTTGGTACCGGGGATTGAACTCAGCGGCACTAGACCACTGGGCCACATCCCCAGCCCTTTTTTGTATTTTATTAGAGACAGGGTCTCACTGAGTTGCTAAGTGCCTCGCCATTGCTGAGGCTGGCTTACCATTGTAAGATTTTAAGCAAGTAGTGACTTGATGATTTTAGTATTTTGGAAAAATTACCCTGGAGCAAAGTGTAAATGAGAAATAGCAACTGAAAATCTATTGGAAAAACTAAGTATATATGGAAGAGATAAATAATTGTGCAGCACTTTAAAACTTGCAAAGTAATTTAACAGATTATTTCTTTGTAAGCTGCAAAAGACTAACAGTGAATGAAAGGAGATATATTTGTGTCATGGCAAGGTGTGTATTAGATATCCATGAAGAGATGTCAGGAGAAATACTGCATATCCAAGTCAAGAGCTCAAGGGAGGTGTTGGGACTGAAATTTATAAAGCTGATAGACAAGAGTTTAAAGCCATGAAACTACATGCAGTCACCTAGAGGAAATGTCCAAATATTGAAGAGAAAAACCTGTATTTATAACTAGGTTTTATTGTTGTTTTGTTTTAGTTTTTTTGGTACCATGGATTGAACCCAGGGGCACTTAACCACTGAGCCACATTCCCAGCCCTTTTCTATTTTTATTTTGAGACAGAGTCTCAGGAAGTTGCTTAGGGTCTCTAAGTTGCTGAGGCTGGCTTTGAAATTGCAGTCCTCCTGCCTCAGCCTCTCAAGCTGCTGGGATTTTAGGTGTGTGCCACCGCACCAGCTATGACTAGTTTTATCATCTTTTTTCAGTTCCTTAAGAACAGTAATCATGTCTTCTCTTTATTTATTTATTTATTTATTTTTTGGTACTGAGGATTGAACTCAGGGGCACTCTACCTCTGGGCCACATCCCTAGCCCTTTTTTGTATTTTATTAGAGACAGGGTCTCAATGAGTTGATAAGTGCCTCGCCATTGCTGAGGCTGGTTTTGAACTCACGATTCTCCTGCCTCAGCCTCCCAAGTGCTGGGATGACAGGCGTGCGCCACCGCCCCCGGCATGTCTTCTTTGTGGTATCTCCAGGGTCTACCCTATTAGTGGATATTGATTGATTGATTGAATGAATGTTGAAGCATTTATTCATCATCTTGTGCACGCTCAATATTGTGCTGAGCACTTTTTAAAAATTTCTTTATTATTTTAATTTGTTATACACGTTTGCAGAGTACATTTCATTTCATATTACATATAAAAAGCACAATTTTTCGAGTTGCTGGTTTAATACAAAGTATTTTTAAAACAATTGTGTCTTCGTACATGTATTTAGGGTAATCATGGATAACTCAATCTGCCATTATTCCTATCCCCTTGTCCCCCCCCCTTTGTTCTATTTAAAGCTCTTTCATTCCTCTCATTCCCTCTCTCTTGCCTTTATCAGTTAGTATCTTCATATCGAAGAGATCATTCAACCTTTGGTTTTTTAGGATTGGCTAACTTCACTTAGCATTATTTTCTCCAACTCCATCCATTTGCCTGCAAATGCCATGATTTTATTCTTTTTTAGTGCTGAGTAGTGTTCCATTGTGTATATATACCAAAGTTTCCCCTTTTTTTTTTTTTTTTTTTTTTTTTTTTTTTGTGGTTACCGGGGATTGAACTCAGGGGCACTCGACCACTGGGTCACATCCCCAGCCCTTTTTTTTTTTGTATTTTTATTTAGAGACAGGGTCTCACTGAGTTGCTAAGTGCCTCGCCATTGCTGAGGCTGGCTTTGAACTCGCGATCCTCCTGCCTCAGCCTCCCAAAGTGCTGGGATTACAGGCGTGCGCCACCGCGCCCGGCTCCCCTTTTGTTTTTAAACCTTTCCCCTGCTTGAGTACAAGACTTTACTATATTAGTCTGTTTTCTGTTATTAATGTAACAAATACCTGAGGCTAGTAAACATATAAAGAAAATAGGTGGGGCTGGGATTGTGCTCAGTGGTAGAGCGCTCGCCTAGCACATGTGCGGCCCGGGTTCGATCCTCAGCACCACATAAAGAATAAAGGCATTGTGTACAACCAAAACAAATAAATAAATATATTTTTTAAAAAAAAGAAAATAGGTTTATGTAGCTTGTTTTGGAGATTGAAAGACCAAACAGCAAAGTTCTGGCTCTCTGAAAAGGGCTCCCTCACTGGATCACTTCATAGTGTATGGCATCATAGGGGAGCATGTACAAAAGGGAGGTGACATGGCAAGGGGAGGGGCCAGACTGGTACTTTATTTATTTATTTTGTACTGGGGATTGAACCCAAGGGTGCTTTACCATTGAGCTACATCCCCAGTCTTTTTTATATTTTATGTTGAGACAGGATCTTCTAAGTTGTTGAGTTTCTTGGTAATTTGCTGAGGTTGGCCTCAAACTTTCAATCCTCCTCCTGCCTCAGCCTTACAAGTTACTGGGATTTCAGATGTGGCACCCACACTTACAATTTATAATCACTCCTTCTTATGACAATGAATTCAGGGTCCCATGAGAGTTACATTAATTCCTAACTACCTACCACTGCATCCCACCTCATAAAGGTTCCACTACCTTTCAACATCACATGCTGGGGACCAAGTTTGTAACAGGTGAACCTTGAGGATGAGGGAAACCACATCCAAAGCATAGAAATTCCTTTGGAATATAGAGGGATATGAATAAATTAGATATACTGTGTGCTCAAGGGATATAGTCTGCAGCTGGGGTGATAGGAAAGCTTTTTAACAACTATGGAATATAGTGTAGGTTCTAAGAAGAGGAATATAGCATAATGATGAAAAGCATGGAGTCTAGAGCTAATCTGCCTGGTTCATATCCCAGCTCTACTGCTTATTAACCATGTGAACCAGAGCAAGTTATTTGATTTCTCTGTGTCTTAGTCTCTTTGTCTATAACATAGAGATAGCCTGTCTAGCGGGATTATTTTATAAGGATTTAGCCACATCATTGGAGCATTATATGACACATTTTATGCATCATGTGAAAGAATGTGTTAAACAAAATTATTTGGAAACTCTTATTAGTTTATAGATCTGATGCAGTCTTAATGAAAAAGTATATGAATAAATCCCTGAAAGAGGAGTGGTATTTGTATAATGTAGGTAAGGAAAGTTATGCCAGGCAGAGGTAAACAGACATAATAAATGTGTTCAAAGAATGATAATACATTTTGTTTAAAGACTAATCTGCAAGACTGTAGTAGACAGAACAGAAAAGTGCTAAAGATCCTTGCCTATTGGAAGTGCAGTCTACACATGAAATATTAGGCATGATCTAGGTGCTTAGTAGCAATGCAGACTCTCGGACCTTATCCCAGACCTGCTCAATCAGAATCTGCATTTTGTGGTGGGCAATACTGGGGAGCCACAAATAGGCAAGCTGTCTACCACTGAGCTGCAACTCAATCCTTTTTATCTCATTTTTGAGATGGAGTCTTGATAAGTTGCACACACTGGCCTCAAACTTGTAGTCTTCAGCCTCCTGGTAGCTGGGATTATGTATGCATTACATGCCCAGCAAAATATGTGTTTTAATTAGATCACAAATGATTGGTAGAATCATTGGTTAAAGACTGAGAAGCACTGCTTTAGACTACATCTTGGAAAGTCTTGAATGCCACAGATCAGGTTATGATGCTATATTAGCTTAAAAGTTAAGCATTGTAAAGTGGAAGGAGAAATGGTGAGCCTGTCCCTTGTGAATATTAAACAAATATATCAATCTAAAAGATTAAATGGAAGACAAGCTAGAGATGGTAAACAACTTACAAGGTCATTGTATTATTATCAGTGTACACAGATTATTAGTCTTGGGTACTGGTGAAAGTGATAGAACTCAGAGGAGACTTATTTATAAACCAATGCCATTTTTTTTATTAACTTTTTGTGAAAACTATTACTCTTCAGTGGGCCAGTTGTACCAGCACATTTCCTTCAGCTTTTCTCAAAGTTCTTCAGTAGAATTAAGCCCCAATGTCATAAGGTATCCATTTGTCTTTGTTGTTGTTCTAATTAGTTATACATGACAACAGAGTGCATTTCAACTCATTGTACACAAATGGAGCACAACTTCTCATTTCTCTGGCTGTACACAATGCAGAGTCACACCATTCATGCAATCATACACGTTCATAGGGTAATGATGTCCATCTCATTCCACCATCTTTCCTACCCCAGACCCCCTCCCCACATCCAAAGTTCCTCCACTCATCCCATACCCACCCCCATTATGGATTAGCATCCACTTATCAGAGAAAATATTCAGCCTTTGGTTTTGGGGGATTGGCTTACTTTGCTTAGCATGATATTCTCTAACTCCATCCATTTGCCTACTGATGCCATAATTTTATTCTGTTTTTTTCCCCATTGTGTATGTATACCACAATTTCTTTATCCATTCATCTATTGATGGGCATCTAGGTTGGTTCCACAATTTGACTATTGTGAATTATGTTGCTATGAACCTTGATGTGGTTGTATCACTGTAGTATGCTGTTTTTAAGATCTTTGGGTATAGACCAAGGAGTGGAATAGCTGGGTCAAATGGTGGTTCCATTCCAAGTTTTCTAAGGAATCTCCATACTGCTTTCCAGATTGGCTGCACCAATTTGCAGTCCCACCAGCAATATATGAGTGTGCCTTTTCCTCCACCTCCTTGCCAACAGTTATTGTTTGTATCCTTTTTTTTTTAATCTTTTTAAAAAAATATTTGTTTTAGTTACATGTGAGTAGAGTAACTTTTTATTTTTTAAAATTATTTTTAAAAATTTTTTTAGTTATAATTGGACACAATACCTTTATTTTATTTATTTATTGTTATGTGGTGCTGAGGATGGAACCCGGCACCTTGCATATGCGAGGCAAGCACTCTACCACTGAGCCACACCCCAGCCCCTGTTGTTTCTTGATAACTGCCATTCTGACTGGCGTGAGATGAAATCTTAGAGTAGTTTTGATTTGCATTTCTCTAATTACTAGAGATGTTGAACATTTTTCATATATTTCTTGATCGATTGTATATCTTCTTCTGAGAATTGTCTGTTCAGTTCCTTAGCCCATTTATTGATTGGGTTGGTTTTTGTTTGTTTGTTTGTTTGGGTGTTAAGTTTTTTGAGTTCTTTATATATCCTGGAGATTAGTGCTCTCTCTCATATGTGTGTGGCAAAAGTTTACTCCCAAAATTTAGGCTCTCTGCCCCTCATTGTTTGTTTCCTTTGCTGAGAAGAAGCTTTTTATTTTGAATCCTTCTCATTTATTGATTATTGATTTTATTTCCTGAGCTTTTGAAGTCTTGTTAAGGAAGTTGGGGCCTAATTTGACATGATGAAGATTTGGGCCTACTTTTCCTCTGTTAGGCGCAGGGTCTCTGATCTGGTTCCTAAGTCCTTGATCCATTTATGTTGAGTTTTGTCAGGGTGAGAGAGACGGGTCTAATTTCATTTTGTTACATGTGGATTTCCAATTTTCCCAGCACCATTTGTTGAAGATGCTATCTTTTCTCCAATGTATGTTTTGGGCACCTTAGTCTAGTAGGAGATAACTGTATTTGTATGGGTTTGTCTCTGTGTCTTCTATTCTATACCATTGGTCTACATTTTGGTGCCAATACAATGCTGTGTTGCCACCTGCAGCTGTTGCCGCCTGCAGCAACGATACCATGGGAAAGAAATCGGAGGCAGACTGGGAATGAGTTGGTTCTTTATTCTTGCTTCTTCTCTGCTTTCTCTTCTGTATTCTCTCTCCAACTCCAACCAACCCTCTTGCCAGCCCTACCTGGTTAAATACTCTTCACCTTAACAAGTATACACATGTCACAAGCTCAACTTACAGGTGCGTCACACAGTGTTCACGGGCACAGAAAGATTCTTAGTTGATTACATTAAGGTCAGGAGAAAACAATTAAACGCCTCCTCTTTGGCTCTCAGCCAGCCGCCATCTTAGCTACCTCCTCATTAAGTCTCTTACAATGCTGTTTTTGTTTCTGTAGCTCTGTAGTATAGTTTAAGGTCTGGTATTATGATGCCTCCTGCTTCACTTTTCTTGCTAAGAATTGCATTAGCTATTCTGGGTCTCTTATTTTTCCAGATGAATTTCATGATTGCTTTTTCTATTTCTATGAAGAATAACATTGAGATTTTGATAGGAATTGTATTAAATCTCTATAATGCTTTTGGTAGTATGGTCATTTTGATAATATTAATTCTGCCTATCTAAGAACATGGGCAATATTTCCATCTTCTAAGGTCGTCTTCAGTTTCTTTCTTTAGTGTTCTGTAGTTTTCATTGTAGAGGTCTTTCACCTCTTTTGTCAGATTGATTCCCAAGGTTTTTTTGTTTGTTTGTTTGTTTTTTGAGGTTAATGGGAGTGGGATAGTTTTCCTAATTTCTCTTTGAGAGGATTCATCACTGATATATAGAAATGCATTTGATTTATGGGTGTTGATTTTATATCCTGTTACTTGCTGAATTCATTTATTAGCTCTAGAACTTTTCTGGTGGAATTTTTTGGATCTTCTAGATATACAATCATGTTGTTGGCAAATACTGATAGTTTGAGTTCTTCTTTTCCTATTTGTATTCATAGGTAGTAACAAATACAGTCTAGTGGCATTGAATCATCTGCTTATTAGAACAATATGTCACAGTGTGTGTTACCTTTAAAAATAAAGTAAAATATTAAGTATTTACAGTTTTTCTTCAGGGTAAATTATGCTGTAGCTAATTTTATTCATATTTATAATCTCATTAACTATGGCTTATTTCTGCCTATTTGCTACTTTTGAGGAAATTTCTGTTATTTGTCCTTTATCTTTATTGAGAATAACTGTACTTTGTGTGGATAGTATACATAGAAACCTAAATCTTTCTGTGTGTCCCCTTTTTGAATTTTGTTTTATACTCCCACTTCCCTTTATGATATAGTTGAGTAATAGAGTAATTTTATGTGTAATACAAATATATTTTAAAGATTTTTAAAATCTGATACACAGGCACCAAGAGTGGAAGCACAAGTTCTTCTGGGATCTTTGGTTTGCTTTCCCAACTTGTATTGTGAACTGCCTGCTCTCCATCCCAATATTCCAGATATTGCTGTGTCTCAGTTTACAGATGTGAAGGTAAGAAATCAGATACAGTTTATAGCACTTAAGTGATTTTATAACCATAAAATATATGCAATAAAATTTGTTTCTTTTTGAAATCTACCCAGTTGTTAAACAACATTAACCAGCCATATCTCCCAGAACAAAAACTGGAATGTTCATTAGGATTAATGCCTTTTTATTTTTTTTTTATTTTTCTGGATGTGTTTAAATTGCTTTGGCACCTTTATCTCATTATTGAACCTACTCATATGTTTGTTTCTTAGAATTCATTCATTCACTCACTGAACATTTATCAAAACATCTTATAAACCAGATATGGTGCTGCTAATGTAAGGCTTCTAAGACTGAGATGGAAAACTATACTTGCATATTTTACTCCCTCTCCCAATTTCTCAGCATATGGTATCAAACAATGTAATGGAAAATTCTGTTCCACTGTATGAAACTTTGGAGTTGGGGTAGTGATCCTCTGTACCTAAAGCACTACAGGGCCTGGATAGTAGGTGGTGCAATATTTTTTTTCTTTGTGCTAGTAAGTGAGCCCATATGTACTCCTCCATTGAGTTATATCTCCAGCCCTTTTTATTGTTTATTTTAAGACAGGGTCTCTCAATGTTGCCTAGGCTGGTCTTGAACTTGCAACCCTCCTGCCTCAGCTCCCCAGTAGCCATGATTATAGGCATGTGCCACCACACCCCGCAGCCTGTGTAATATTATCAGTGATTATGTAGTTGCAAAGAGAACCTCTCCAGATCCCAAATATTAATCCTTTAAAAAAAAAAAAAAAAAAACAGTGTGCCCAGGCAGGAGCAGATGTGTTAAATACATGTGTTAAAAAGTTCAGATAGGAAACTGACAAAAGTTTGTTTTGTGCCTCTGCAGAGGTCATCCTCTTTTAAAGAGTAAGGTATGACATGATCAGCATCCTTAGTCCTCTGAACTCAGTAATTCTTTTGTATGTGTGTGGTACTGGCAGTTTAACCCTGGGTTTTCCTACCACTGAGCTACATCCCAGCCTCCCCATCCTTTTTTAAATTTTGAAACAGGGTCTCACTAAGTTCCTGAAGCTGGTCTCAAACTTGTGATCTTCCTGCTTCAACCTCCCACGTTGCTGGAATTACAGGCATGTACCATTGCGCCTGGCTAGACTCAGTAATTGTTAAACCAAAGTAGAGGGGAGTGCTGTGAAAAGCTCTCTTAGTAAGGATAAAGATAATCAGTACTCTAAACCCACAGTGTGCTGTTTAGTGAATAATTCAATCACTAAGTCAAGACCTATCTCTAACTGAATGTATACATATAAACTCTAAAGGGCTTAACAATCCTGGGAAGTTGTGCCTATCACAGTAATTCCCAGGTAGTCTCTATGTTTGACCTTAATTTGTTCTTAGAATTAGAAGAAGCATTGAGAAAAAGACACTATAGCTCCTCAGGGTAATGCAGATGATTTTTTTTAAAGCTTCTTTTCTCTGAAAGAAGTTTTTAATTCAACTTATGTATTGCTTATACTTTCCTTAGAATCCATATTTCTCTTTATAACATTTATCATACTTGTGATTTCTTATTCAGTGCCTAACTTCTATTATAGACAAATACCATGAGGTCTTACATACTATTATATCCTTATGACTTAACACTTTTTGGTACATAGCATATACTCAGAAATGTGAACAGATGAACTTGACTTATACATACAATCAAATGGATCAGTGTAAATTTACAATGGCACTTAATAAAAACTACATAAATTTACCTTAGCTTTTCAAGGTGTAATAGTTTATTTTATTTTCAGAAGATCCCGAAGGCCAAGGATCCATAATTGTTTTAACTTTATCTATTGAATAATTATGATTTTTTTCCTTCATTCTGTTAAAGTGGTATATCACATTTATTCATTTACATGTATTGAACCATCCTTGTATCCTTGCAATATATCCTACTTGGTAATGGTTTATGATCCTTTTATTGTGCTGTTCAATTTGGTTCATCGTTATTGTGTTGAGGATTTTTGTATCTATATGCATCAGAGATAGTGGCCTGTAATTTTTTTTTTTCCTTGTAGCACCCTTGTCTGATTTTGGCATCAGGGTAAATGTGAACTTATAAACTGAGTTTGGAAGTATCCTACCTGTGTAGTTTTCTTGGAAGAATTTGAGAAGGGTTAGTATTGGTTCTTAAAATATTTGGTAGAATTCATCAGTGAAACCATCTGGTTGTGGCTTTTAAGTGCTATTTCTGAAAGCTTGAAAAAGATGTTCATGGCTTTGAGGAATTAATTCTGCTTTTAATTATCTTTCTTATAGTGAACCTTTATTATTCTTCCAATCAGGAAAAAAGGTTATTTTTTAACATATTCTTTTGGTACAAATTTCATAAATTGTTTTATTTAGCTACTTGTATAAATAATATTGGATTCTTTATTAAAAGTATACACATGGGGCTGGGGTTGTGGCTCAGTGGCAGAGCGCTCGCCTTGCACGTGTGCGGCCTCGGTTCAATCCTCAGCACCACGTAAACATAAATGCATTGCATTGTGTACAACTAAAGTAAATAAATAAATATTTTTTAAAAAGTATACACATAAGAACAGATTGTTCTCTTTTAAATTTTTTTTTTAATTTTAATTTTTTTTTTTTTAGTTGTAAGTGGACACAATAACTTTTATTTTTATTTATGTGGTGCTGAGGATCAAACCCAGGGCCTCACACATGCAAGACAAGTGTTTTACCACTGAGCCATAACCCCAGCTCCCAGATTGTTCTCTTAACTATTGTATCTCTAATACCTGGCACAGTGCCTCACCCAGATTTGCCACCTAATAAATATCTGTTGAATAAGTGAATGAAATCTTACTAATTGCTATTAACTATTTTCCTTTATTTTAGGAACTTATAATCAAAACTGTATTAAGCTCAGCAAGAGATGAGCCCTCTGGTCCTGCACGGTAGGTCAGGTATTCTTAGACTTAACATATAACAGTTCTGTGTTTGGAATCTCATTTTAGAAGTTGATTGGATTTTTATAGCAGTTCAGGTTGTTTCAAACACATAAAAGCCATTCTGAACTACAAGTTTAAATTATTTGAATGATTAAATATTCTCACTTTTTTTTTGCATGATTACATACTAATCTTCCTTCATTAAAAAATAAAAATAAAAACCTGGTCACCTTTTCAGTTATTTAACCCTGTATCTGGTATATGTAAAATAAGTTATTTTGATTTTATTTAAGTACATTTTGTGTTCTCTACAGATTATATTTATCACATAAATATAATGTAATATGTAATACCTTGAAATACAACAGTAGGCTCAATGAGTGTTGTTGAATTGAATTAAAACAAAATATTTTTATGATAGAATGTAATATATCTAAAATTAGTATATTTTAATATTCATATGGATTGATCATGATTTTTGGAGGGTTGATACTGGGAATTGAACCCAGGAGTGCACTACAGCTGAGCTATATCTCCAGCCCTTTTAATTTTTTCATTTTATTATTTTGAGACAGGGTCTTACCAAGTTACTGAGTGTCTTGCTCATTTATGAAGGCTGGCCTTGATATGCAATTCTCCTGTCTCAGCCTCCCAAGTTGCTGGGATTACTGGCATTCCCCACTGTACCCAGCTGATCATGATTTTTAATAGAATATAAGTAACAAGATTTTTAAATTTTTTCTTTTTCTGTCTTAAGCATTTAAAACTGACATTTTCTGTCTCACTAAATAAACCTTTCCTCAAGAAGATTGAGACTTAAATTAGGAGGTTGCCAGAAATACACTATGTTCCTTCACTGCCTTAAAATTTCAAGCTAAATTTTATATTTCTTGATGCTAATTTTAATGTGTGTCATTAGCTTCAACATTAGTCTATGCTTCTCCTCTGACTTTACCTCTGTGAAGCTTCCTTTTCTAATTATGTATGTATTTGTTGATCCAAGATTCAAAAGGTATAAATCATGTCTTTGACCATTCAGATTCTAATTCTAACTTATAAATTAAATATATATAAAATAATTATATTAAAAAAAATTAAAATTAATTTAAAAAAATAAATTAAATTAAATTTATTTTTTATTTTTTAATATATATATTTTTAGTTGTAGGTGAATACAATAGCTTTATTTTATTTTTATGTGGTACTGAGGATCAAACCCAGTGCCTCATGCATGCTGGGCAAGCGTTCCACCACTGAGCCATAGCCTCAGCCCTCTAATTCTAATTTAAATTTATTTTTCTAGCAATTAAAAATGATGTAACATGAACAGTTTAGTTACATGAAACCACTCCATTACACATTTTTCTCACTTGATAGCCAAGTTAACTAAAAACAAACCTCTTTGAGCAAATTCTTTTACCCTGATCTCATTCAAGTTTACAAAAATTTTCCCCAATGTTTGTTTCATTTAATTCTCATCAAATTGTGAGGGATTGATAGCATCACCTTCTTCTATTTTGCTTGCCAATAACTGATGCTTAATAAACTAACACTTATTAAACCTGAAGTTAACATTTTTAAGCCTTTTCTGTATGCTAGGTGTGTTCTAGACACTTTGTATTTATTATGGCAATGGATTTCATAATAATCTGAGAAATATACAGTTTTTATCTTTTGACTTATAAATACAAAAACCAGAGCCCAGAAAATTTAGATAACCTGCTGTGTCTTCCACATAAGGCAGAGCCATAATTATTATCCTCACAGTTTGTCTTAAAGAGTCTTTATTAGATGCATAATTTTTGTTGGTTCTTTTTAGTTATACATGACAGTAGAATCCATTTTGATGTAATTATTAAAGCATGGAATATATCTTGTTTTAATTCAGTCCCCAGTACTTACCCTTCCCCTCCCCTCCCCCCATACCCTTCTGTCTACCCTCTACTGATCTCTCTATCCTTTACCCAGTTTTTTTTTAGTTCATAATGATGTTAGAATTTATTTATTTATTTTTATTTTTAAATTTTGTTCTAGTTAGTTATGACATGACAGTAGAATGCATATTGACACATTGTACACAAATGAGACACAAGTTCTTCTTCTGACTGAACATGGTGCAAAGTCACACCAGTAGAGTGATCATACATATATACATGGTAATAATGTCCATCTTATTCCACTGTCCTTCCCACCCATATATACATGGTAATAATCAACCCTTCCCCTCCCCTCAATCCCCTCTGCACAATCCAAAGTTCCTTCATTCTCTCCCCACAACCCCCCATTATGGATTAGCATCTGCTTATCAGAGAAAACATTCAGCCTTTTGGTTTTTGGTTTTGGCTTATTTTGCTTAGCATGATATTCTCCAGCTCCATCCATTTACCTGCAAATACCATAATTTCATTCTTCTTTAAGGCTGAGTAATACTCCATTGTGTGTGTGTGTGTGTACCACATTTTCTTTTTTTATTTTTTTTTTTTTTTATTATTATTATTTTTTTTTTTGTGTGTGTGGTACCAGGGATTGATCTCAGGGGCACTTGTCCACTGGGTCACATCCCCAGCCCTTTTTTTGTATTTTATTTAGAGACAGGGTCTCACTGAGTTGCTAAGTGCCTCACTATTGCTGAGGCTGGCTTTGAACTCATGATCCTCCTGCCTCAGCCTCCCAAAGTGCTGGGATTACAGGCGTGCGCCACCGCGCCCGGCTTCTTTTTTTATTTTAAATATATATATTTTTAGTTGTCAATTGACCTTTATTTTATTTATTTACATGTGGTGCTGAGAATCAAACCTAGTGCCTCACACATGCTAGGCAAGCACTCTACCATTGAGCCACAACCCCAGCCTCCATATTTTTTTTATCCATTCATCTGTTGAAGGACACCTAGGTTGGCTCCATAGCTTAACTCTTGTGAATTGTGCTGCTATAAACATTGATGTGGCTGTGTCACTGTAGTATACTGATTTTATGTCCTTTGGATATATACCAAGGAGTGAATAACTGGATCAAAGAGTGGTTCCATTCCTATTTTTTTGAGGAATCTCCATATTGCTTTCTAGAGTGCTTGTACCGATCTGTAGTCCCACCAACAATGTATGAGTAGATGTATAATTTTTTTAAATAAATTTTTATTTTTTTATTTGTTCTTTTTAGGTATACATTACATATTATACATACATAGAGTGTAATTTATTCTAATTAGGATCCCATTGTGGTTGTACATGATATGGAGTTTCACTGGTAGTGTATTCATATATGAACATATGAAAGTTGTCTGATTCATTCTACTGTCTTTCCATTGATGCATAATTAATAAGTGGCAGAACCAGGATTGAACATGGGGCTTAGGATCCTGAATCTCTGTCTTTTTTCTTCTAAACTATGTTGACTCTTAAGGGAAAGAATGTGGAAAACTAAAACATAGCCGCCTAAATGTAGATCAAGGAATGATTAACATAACAGCTTATTTTTGAGAATGTGGAACAACCTCAGAAACTGAATTTGTTTTTCTATATCTTTGCATAATGGACCTCTTTTTAGAAACTTATACTCCAAAATCTGAGCAGGAGAAGACAGTCAAGCTATAATGTGAATAATCTTGATTATTTTGACAATTTGGGAAAGTGGAGAAAATTTTATACACACAAAAGCAAAAAAAACAAACAAAATAGAAACATCCTGTTCTTACCTCTTGTTACAACAAAACTTGTTCAGCGTTTATACTCCAGCCTCTGCCTTCAGTTAGCTGAATCCATGGAGAGTTTTGCTCTACTTCAGAGTTTATTGTTGCGTTAGACCTATAGGTATTTTCTTTGCTAATCTTGAAACTTATTATGTAGGTCTATAAATATTACCTAGAATTTATGGGTGGACAATAGTAGGGAAAGAAATAAAGCAGTTGACTTTACTCTGAAGACTTTGGCAGCTTTAATAGTAAAAATATTTAGTAGCACTCTAGCACTTTACACTGTGAGAAGAGACTTAAGACCTTCTGATCTGCTATGTTCAGGTAGAAAAATATTTCTGCATTGAAATATTCTGATAGCATTCCATTGGATGTAAGTTAAGCATATCATTTTAAGACATGCCAAATACACCAGAATACTATGCTGTTGACTGTTTTCATACTTAGAACCATTATATACTTTATCAGAATTCTAAACTTGAACATGCTGATAGAATTCTTCCTGATTCAGATTATCAAATTTAACCTCCCTCAAGCTGAAACTCAGCTGAAGTTGTTGCTAGACATTAGGGAACAGAACAGAAATTCTACAAGTCCTGTTTTTGTTGGAATTACTTTGTAAATCATATGGATTTTGTGTTTTCAAATTATTTTATTTAAAATAATTTGTGGCCAGTTGTGTTCAATTTAAAAGATAGAGCAATAGTATTTTACTTACTCCATCAGCTTCATATTTTTATTTAAATTCATTTTACTGATGCCAGTCAATAAAATTACACTCTTTTCTTTTGAAAGCTGATTAAATATTTGTTTGGGAAACCTTACAGTTTTGTCATTTTATTAACATGGGTTTGTTAGAAAGATGTTCTGTGTTATCTGACCCTATGACCTTGGTAGTAGACTATAATAGAAAATTCATTTTAGGATTTAGGGGTTAGGCTCCCCCCCCCCTTTTTATTCCTTAATCAACAATACAATAACAAATTCATTAACTCACTTACACAGTGCATGTTCATTCTGTGTCAATTGATTGGTGTGGTGGTGATTTCATTTTACTGAAAGACTCCTTCACTTTTATTTGTATCATTGTTGGTTGCCTTTTTCACAGATGTGTAGCACTTTGCAGTTTAGGTATTTGGATTTGTGAAGAACTAGTCCATGAGTCTCATCATCCTCAAATTAAAGAAGCTCTGAATGTAATTTGTGTTTCCTTAAAGGTAAAGACAAACTTTTAGTGACATAATTAAGATAGTATAGAATGCATGGTTATTTTTTTCTCTAAATGTTAATTTTATCTTGTGCTCTTGAATAAAACATTTATAACAAATGTTTTCATTATTACATGTTTTCCTTGATCCTGAATCTTTAAGAATGATTTAAGAATGGTCCCAGCATCGAGATGTAACTAAGTAGGAGACCTACTGTACAACTTCTTTTGTATTTGAATTTGTCCTAAAATATATATGAATGACTCCTAAAAAGGAAACTGATCCTTTAAAACATATAGGATTTTTTTTGTTGTTGTTGTTTTAACTAGTATTTTTGTAACTTACTCTTCTTGATTTTTAACATTTACAAATTCTTAAGCTATTCAACTCTTAGCTTATCATTCAAGTTCCCTCTTTTGTAAATAGAATAAGATTTTTTCCACATTTTTTATTGGTGCATAATAGTTGTACATATTGATGGAATTTATTGTTACATATTTATATATGTACACAATATGACAATATAATTTGGCCAATATCACTCCCCAGCATTTCCCCTCACCCTCCCCAGAATAAGATATTTTTCATAATTAGTAATCTAATGATTTAGAGAACCTTAATGGATAAATGGGTATTTTTTAAATCAAAGGGTGCTTGATATTATCTTTGTCTTAAAATTTTTAATACAGCATGTGTTTAAACATAAAATTTACCTAATAAATATTTTTGAATAATAATACTATTTATCTGACAGGTATTTCTGAATATATACCATGTCTAAGGCACTTTGCTAGGCAAAGTAAAGGATAATGTAATGGGGAAAAAATACTAGCTTCAAGATATAGATAGATGTAGATACAACTGAAAAGATTAAAATAAGTGTTAAAAAAATAGGTAAAGCTAAGAGTACTAAATGAATGGTGCATTTGAACTGTTGTTTGGAGGAAGCAGAAATTTTGTCTTAGTTATTAGAGAAATTTTTGGAAAAGAGGAGGCATTTGGAACTTGAGTGAGATTTGGACATAGATAAACACAGTAAGCTTGACTTTATGCCATTTATGTTGGTCAGCTTTTCATCACTGTGATCCAAATACCTGACAAGAACTACTTAGAGAAGGAAAGTTTATTTTTAGCTCATGATTTCAGAGATATAGTCCATGGTTGGCCAACTCCATTGCTCTGGGCCAAAATGAGGCAGAACATCATAGTAGAAGGGAGAGGCAGAGGGATTCTGTTCCACTCATAGAGGCCAGAAGTAGAGGGATGGTGGGAGAGGGTCACTGCAATATTAACTCTTCTAGGGTATGCCGCTCAGTGACCCATGTCTTCCAGCCATGTCCCACTTACCTACAATTACCACCTAGTTAGTCCATTCAAACTAGAATGGACTAATTAGGTTATGGCTTCCTAATTAGGAGACTGCCAGGATCAAACAATACTTCAGAAATCTAATTTGGAAGTGTTGTAAAGAACACATTGGAATGGTAGAAAAATTGATAACAAGATTAGTAATTAGTGTGGAAATCCAGGTAAGAAAAAATTAAAAAAAAGTTTAATGAGGACAGCTGGGTACGGTGGCACACGCCTGTAATCCCAGCACTTGGGAGGCTGAGGCAGGAGGATCGAGAGTTCAAAGCCAGCCTCAGCAATGCAGCAATGGCGAGGCACTTAGCAACTCAGTCTTTAATAAAATATAGAAAAGGGCTGGGGATGTGGCCCAGTGGTCGAGTGCCCCTGAGTTCAATCCCTGGTACCAAAAAAAAAAAAAAAAAAAAAAAAAAAAAAAAGTTTAGGGGCTGGGGTTGTGGCTCAGCGGTAGAGCGCTCGCCTAGCACGTGTGTGGCCCTGGTTCAATCCTCAGCACCACGTAAATTAACACATTGTGTACAACTAAAGCAAATAAATAAATATTTTTTTTAAAAAAAGTTTAATGAGGACAGTCAAACGTTACAAAGAAAAAGTGTAAACGTTTTTGGAATGTATTGTGATTTTTAAAAATTTTCCAACTAAAGATTTATCTTCCTAATATTTTAATAAACACTCATAAATGTATGATGACCAAAAAAAAAAAAAATGTGTGAAATTTAAAATTTTTTAGTCGGCTACTGTGCTGATAAATAGTTCATGAGGAAATTTCTTAACAAAAGGCCAAAGATTTATAGAATCTGAAAAGAAAACAGAGTATCATGAAGAAACTTTATATTAAATAATGATTTCTTCTTGTTGTTATTGCAGTTTACTAATAAAACGGTAGCCCATGTGGCTTGTAGCATGCTTCACATGCTGGTTCATTATGTACCTAGACTTCAAATATACCAACCTGATTCTCCCTTGAAAATTATTCAAGTAAGTAGTTTCCCATTTCTTTTTTAGTGTGACCTTGTGAAATATCCTTAGATGTAGGTGTAAAATTATTTAGTAAGTTTTAAAATTTTTGCATGCTTTTTTGTAATATCAAAGATTCTGTCTCTTTGTGTTTTGTATTAGAAACTTGTTTTCCTGGTTTTCAAAGTAAAATCATTAAAAAAGAATTCATTAGTTGTAGAATTTATAAATTTCACTTATTAATAGTAGTGAAAATTAAATACTACATGTAAACTTTTATGCCGTTGTGTTTGTAAATGTATATTCTGCTTCCTTTACTCTCTTAGGTGATGACAACATGCCATCCTTCCATTACCAAAATCAAAACATTATTCTTTTTTCTTTCTCAGTCAGTCATTTATGAGATTTTTTTTTCATCCTAATTCACACTGTCTCCCATGTTTCCTACAACACCTAACATATTTCAGCTCTCTATTAGTTCTTCTGTGAGATATTACAGTAGCCTTCTCTCACAAGTCATCATTCACATTCATATGACTTTTTTTTTTTATTTTATTTTTTGTAGTTTTAGATGGACACAACACCTTTATTTTATTTATTTGTTTTTGTGTGATGCTGAGGATTGAACCCAGTGCCTCTCACGTGCTAGGAAACGCTCCACCACTGAGCTACAGCCCCAGTCCCGCATTTATATGACTTTTATCATGTCATTTACCTGAGAAAAAATAGAAAAAAAACCCTCTGGTTTTCCTTTGACTATAAAATAAAGCCCTTTTGCTTTTTGATACCGGGGATTGAACTCAGGGGCACTCGACCACTGGGCCACATCCCCAGCCCTTTTTTGTATTTTATTAGAGACAGGGTCTCACTGAGTTGCTAAGTGCCTCGCCATTGCTGAGGCTGCCTTTGAACTCTCAATCCTTCTGCCTCAGCCTCCCAAGTGCTGGGGTTTTAGGTGTCTGCCACCACGCCCAGCTAAGCCCAATTTTTTAGGTGTGAATTTAAGACCTCCAGGCAAGGACCCAAACTTCCTTTCTAGGATCATGTGCAAATTTCTTTGAAGTACCATGTTGTCCAGGCAACTGAATATGCTTACTATTACTTAAACATACCCTTTACTCTTTCTTCCTTTTATCTGAAATGCTTTACTTCTTGCTATCCCCTTATCTTTCAGTAATTGGCTTAAATACCATCTCCTCAAAAAAATAGAATTTCCTGTCTGGTCTTCCTAACCAGAATTTATTTTTGTATTCTTATACATTTTTAGGAAAGATGAACACAAATATTTATTGATCACCATACCATCTACCAGTCACCATATCAATCTTTTCACAAATATCTTATTTAATTCTTACAAGGTTTTTTTTTTTTTTTTTTTTTTTTTTTTTGGTCCTGGGGATTGAACTCAGGGGCACTCGACCACTGGGCCACATCCCCAGCCCTTTTTTGTATTTTATTAAAGACAGGGTCTCACTGAGTTGCTAAGTGCCTCGCCATTGCTGAGGCTGGCTTTGAACTCTCGATCCTCCTGCCTCAGCCTCCCAAGTGCTGGGATTACAGGCATGTGCCACTGCGCCCAGCTTAAGTTTTTTGAGGTAGAAGATTATTCCCTTCCTACCTCATTTATTTAAAATAAGGGAATTAAGGATTTAGTAACTATATATAAAGTCACAAACTAACAGGACAGCAACAGAATTCAAACCAAGTGTAAGAATCTGAAGTACAAGCTTTTCTCACTCATGCATGTCACTAGCCTCTGTAATAGCACTATCCAGAATAGTGAGTAAAGCCTTTCTCTATATAAAGTATATTTAGAACAATTTTTGTACTTAATGCATCAAAGTCATATCTTATAAAAATATAACTTATAAAAAATATAATAAACTTATAACTACATTTTTAATATGCACATTAAAAATTTGAATGAGACCAAATGATCATGTATGAAATTTTAAGGTCCTTAACATATTTTTTATCTTTACTATCTTATGTTCAGGGCGACTTTTGTGTAGAAAATATTTAGTATCTATTGACTTGAAATAGTTTATGGTTAAGAGATTGCGTTTGGGGGTTAGATACACCTGGATTTAACTAACCACTGCTCTGCCATGTACTGACTTTTAAATTGTGGACAAGTTACTAAGCCCACTGAATGCTGAATACTTCATATCTAGGATAAAAATTTACCTCACAGATTGCTTTAAAGACTAAATAATCTTAGCTAATGGGAGGCTGAGGAAGGAGGATTGCAAATTGAGATCAGACTCAGCATGAAACCATGTCTGAAGTTTTTTTTAAAAAAAGTACAGGGGATTTAGCTCAGTGGTAGAAAAAAGCTAAATAAAAAATTACATGTAAAGCACTTAGTACTTTTTTGGCTTATAAGTGATGAAATATAAATGTTAATAAATGTTGGCTGCAGTTGTTATCATGTTATGTGGGACACAATAACAATGTGAATATGCATGTGTGTGTCTAATAATAAAATGTTTGAAATTTTGAAACCTTTGAAAATTTTACCATTTAAGATTTATTATTCTGTGTAAAAATTAAGGTGGTTCTTTATAAACACTTTTTTCAATTTGAAAGCCTCCAAATGCTTTCCTTTATTTTCTTCATCAACCTATATATTATAAACATTTAATAGTATATCTGTGCAAATTGTTTTACTATATTTTATAATGGACAGAGTCTATAGGTAAACATAGATAGTTATTACTCCCCGCCTGTAGTTGAAGAAATGAAATCACAGACTAGAGAAGCATTTCACTAATGCTTACCTATTCACAGAATTATGGGTAAAAGCCCAGTTTTATTACCGGTATGAAGCAAGTGCACCCAAAATACTAGGTTCAACTGGGGAGGAAAGCCTTTTTCTGTAAAAAGCATATTTACTTAAATTTTACATTTGAGTTGAAGCATAATAATTGCACATATTTATGGGTTACAATATGGTTTTTCAATATATGTATATGACATTGTATAATGATCAAGGCTGTCAGCATATCTGGCACTTTAAACATTTGTCATTTTTTTGTGGTGAGAACATTGAAAATCACCACTTTCAGCTTTTGAAAAACTGTGTTATTGTTAGCTGTTGTTATCCTCCTGTGCAATAAAACACCAGAATTTATTTTTCCTATCTAATTGTAACATTATACATGTTGACCAAGCTTTGTCCTTCCCATATCCCTACTCTACCCTGCCTCTAGTAACTACTATTTTATTCTGAACTTCTGTGAGATCATCTTTTTTAGATTATACATAGAAGTGAAATCATGAGATACTTGTCTCTGTGCTTGACTTATTTCTCTTAACATAATATCCTCCAGGTTCATCCATATTGTTAAAATGGTAGGATTTTATCTTTTATGGTTGAATAGTATTCCATTGTGTGTGTGTGTATATATATATATATGTATACATATATATATATATATATATATATATATATATATATATATATACAGCACATTTTCTTTATCCATTCTTCTGTTGATTCCACACTTAGGTTGATTCCATAGCTTAGTGCTACAGTGAACATGGGAGTGCAGATGTCTCTTCCACATACCGATTTTGTTTCCTTTGGACTTACACCCAGTAGAGAGGGATGGCTAGATCATATGGTGGTTCAATTTTTAATTTTTTAAAAATATTTTTTAGTTGTCAGTGGGCCCCCATTTTGTTTATTTATATGTGGTGCCGAGAATTGAACCCAGTGCCTCACACATGCTG
The DNA here is from genome assembly GCA_025594165.1 of Tamias sibiricus. Taxonomy (NCBI): domain Eukaryota; kingdom Metazoa; phylum Chordata; class Mammalia; order Rodentia; family Sciuridae; genus Tamias; species Tamias sibiricus. The sequence goes on from CM046659.1 coordinate 72,357,774, forward strand.
GGCAAGCACTCTACCACTGAGCCACAACTCTAGCCCCATTGATTTTTAATTTTTAATACTAGTTTTCTATTTTTTTAAATATTTTTAGTTGTAGATGGACACAATACCTTTATTTTGTTTGTTTATTTTTATGTGGTGCTGAGGATTGAACCCTATGCCTCCCATGTGCTAGGCAAGCACTCTCCCACTGAGCTACAGCCCCAATCCTATTTCTCTATTTTTAATACGGTTTTTCACAGTGGTTGTACTAATTTACATTCCCATCAACAGTGTGTACAAATTCCCCTTTTCTACCTCCTCACCAACATTTGTTATCTTTGCCTTTTTATAATAGTCATTCTAACTGGAGTGTGGTGGTATATCCCATTATGTAGTTTCTGTTCGTTTAGTACTAGAGATTTAAACCAGGGCCTCCTGAATGCTATGCACACATTTTACCACTGAGCTATACCCCAGCCCTCATTGTGGTCTTGATTTGCAGTTCTCTGGCAAGTAATGATCTTCAGCATTTTTTCATATACTTGACCTTTCATATGCCTTCTTTTAAGGAATGTCTATTCAGGTGTTTTGCTCATTTTGTAACTGGGTTATTTGTTTTCTTGCTATTGAGCTTTTTGGGTTTTTAATATGTATTTAGAAAAAGTTTTCTATTTAATGCATTGAAACAGTAAGTTTTAAAAATATAACATGAAATAAAAGTATAATAAAAATTTATATTAATACATTTTTAACAGGCACAGAAAAGTTAATTTGAAACCAGGCAGTTTCCAGGGTCAATGATTATACTGTATAGAAATATTTTGCCTCGTTTTAATAACATCTTTCTTTTTTATTACTTCATATTCACTGTTTCAAATTCATTTGTATAATATTCAATGTACAATATATATAAATTGAAAAAGATAAATTTTTTTTAAACCATTTGTTTGCTTCTTACCTGAAATGCTCGTGACAAGAAGTGTTTCAGATTTCAGGGTTCTTTTGAACTTGGAATATTTGCATAGAGTTTGCCAATTGCACATCCCTAATCCAAAATTTGAAATGCTTCACATAATTTTTTGAGTGCATGTTAGAGCTCCAGTGGTTTTGGATTTTAAAGGAGTTGGGATTTTAAAATTAGAAATGCTTGACCTGTATATATAGGAAGATCTAAAAAGTCAGTAATTTCTTGAGCTGATCAATTGCAATGATTTTTGTAAATATTTTGACTTATCTATATCTTCTAATTTTTTGAACATAATTGTGTGTTTGTATGCATTGATCCACTTTCATGAATTGAATTAGAATGAAATTATGTGTAGTTGACAGAATAGATATGTAACTTCTATACGTGAGGATTATAAATGATTGATAACTAAGTGTATTTGAAAAGCTTACCTATTAAAAAAATTACCCTAAGATAACAATATATACATTAGGGTAATATATTTAGATAATTCATTTAGGAAAAATTTGCAGCAGTAGTTTCTACATCACTTTAGCATATAACATTTTTAAGATGTACCATTAACATATTTTGAACTTATTTTTACATACAGATTCTAATAGCTACTATCACCCACCTTTTGCCAAGTACAGAAGCTTCATCTTATGAAATGGACAAAAGGGTAATTTAAATTTTGATATTTAATATGTAGTCATCTAGTTTAAAATACTTATATTTTGTTAAGTTTGCAAAGGTATATATAACTAATTCGCCTTATGTTCACTTAAATTATAATGTGAAATATGTCTTTCCATTATTTAAGTATAGCTAAATTATATTTTTTTAAATTTCAGGTCATTTGATAAAATCTTTGAATCAAAGGGTAGTAAGGAACCCTGGAGAACATTCTGTCCACTTATAATTATTTTACTGTATCCTGCCAAATTATAGTATTATACCTGAAGATTATTAATTCTTAAGAATTAATATGTTAATTATTATTACCTCTGAAGGGAGCCACTTGATTTTGTAGAACTCTTTCTGGTGGAAAATAAAGATATTTCTAGTAAGCAAAGTATGTGAAATACATAGAGATAGATAGATGCTTAGGAGAAGACATTTCCTTTGTTCACCAAAAAGTTCTACAAGATGGGATTTACTTTCCTAAATTCATTATGAAGTCTTTTAATTACTTCAGATATTGTATTTATCAGTTCTAGAGTTTGTGGTGTCTTTTAACAGTTTTCATGTGTTTTATGAAATTCTACATTTCTTTATCAGCAGCTTGCATCTTATTTTGAAGATTCTTAACATATTTATCATAATTATTTTAAAGTCTTTGCTAAATCTTATATCTGGGTCATCACAGAGTCTCTTCATATTGAATGTTTTTCCTCTTGCCTGAGTTCCATTTTCCTGTTGTTCAGTATTACTAGATGTTATATATAACCTGTGGAAACTAGATTTATGCTGCCTATCGTGGTAGCTACTAAACACGTGGCTTTAAATTAGAATTTAATTAAATTAAGAATTTACATTGAAAACTTAATCCCACCTTTACATATTTCAAATGCTCCATACTCCATCATTATACAAAGTTGTATTAGACAGGTTACTTTTGGATTCTGTTAATTTTCTCTCTTAGCTGGGCTCAGTGGTACATGCCTATAATCCCAGCAGTTTGGGAGGCTGAAGCAGGAGGATCTCAAGTTCAAAACCAGCCTCAGCAATTTAGCAAGGCCCTAAGCAACTTAGTGAGACCCTGTCTCAAAATAAAAAAAATAAATAAAAGGGATTGGGGATGTGGATCGGTGCTTAAACAACACTGGGTTCAACTCCCCAGTACCAAAAAAAAAAAAAAAAAAAAAAAAAAAAAAACCTCTTAAAATTATTCTGTTTCTTTTCCTTTTGAATTCTGTTCTCCAGTTATCAGCGTTACTACCTCTTAGTCATCTTATATTGCATGAAATCTCAAGTATGCTTTATTTACTGCTTATAGTCTTCCCATTAATTTATAGAATTTGGAAGGTATCATGTTTCTGTACGTATTCCCAGTTACTTTGTTGTGTGGCCTACATACCTTCTACACTTTTATTTTTGCCATGTTACTCCTGCTGTCTTTCAAATCACTGATTTCATTAGATTACCTCAAAATATTTAATTCTTTTCCTTCATATTCAGTTAAAACTTCACTTAGACAGATTGTACAGTTCTTGATAAATACAGTCTTCATTTTTAAAAGAGACATATAGAGGTTGAGTTTTCCTTATCTGAAATGCTTAGGACCGGAAGTGGGTTTCTTTAATTGTTGTTTTAGGGGGGTTGTTTGTTTTGTTGTTTGTGGTACTGGCTATTGAACCCAGAGGTGGTTTACCACTGAGCTACATCATATTTTTTATTTTGAGACAGGGTCTCGCTAAGTTGCCCAGGCTGGCCTTGAACTTGTGATCCTCCTGCCTCAGCCTTTGAAGTTGCTTGGATTACAGGCATGTGCCACCACGCCCAGCTCAGGAGTGTTTTTAATTTTGGATATTTTTTTATTTTAAAATATTTGCATATACATTATTAGATATATTGGGAATGGGATGCCAGTCAAAACAAGAAATTCATTTATATTTTTTATATTTTTGTATTTTATTTTTTATCCCTAATCTACTTGAAGTTCCTTTATTTCCTTGTGTGGCTTATAGTTTTTAATTTGTAAGGTATTGATACATAGATATTCACAAGTACTTTATTTTCATTTTGAATTGTAGCTTTTAGCATTTTAATTTTTTGTTTTGATTCCCAATTTGCCTGGTATATCTTTGTTTAATCCCTTTAATTTTAGCATTTCTGAATCTTTTTGTTTAATTGTATCCTTGAATATAACATACTTGGGTTTTGATTTCCAAGCCAAACTGAAAGTCTTTGTCTCTTATTAAGCAAGTTAAACCCATTTTGATATGACTTACATTTTTGGTCTCACCTCTGTTATTTTGTCGTCATCATTATCGTGCATATTATCTTATATTTTCTGTTTCTTTGCATGATGCATTTCCTTTTTTCTGATTTGTTTTTAAGTTCTTCTTGGTATTTAGGAAACTACACTTTTGTTCTAGAGGTTTTTATACACACACACATACACACCCTTGCTTTCTTACTTAACATTATTCTATCTGGTTTGTGATTGTTTAGTGGTATTTTGTATTATTTAATTAAAAGGGTAATTCCTATCTGTCTTTTACCATATACATTAATAAATGAGTTCATCTCTTTTTTCATCTGCCTCAAATTTTGGCTATTTTATTTCTACATATAACTTATAGAAATAAATCATATAACAAATTATTCTTCCATACTCATCTCCACCTCTCTTTTTGTCCTTTTTTAATTCTTACAACTATAACTGAGATTTATAACTTGGTTTTTTTGCTGAAGTTTACTCAATCAGCTTCTTGGTTAGATAAAGTTCATCTTTATTCTTAAAAATAGGCTCATGAAAACAAAATTCTCTAAGCTCTTGAACACATAAAACTTTTTCTGGCAATCTTGATACTTGAAAAGTAGTTTGGCTAGATATAGAATCCTTAGCTCATACTTGCTTTCCTTGAACTTTTGTTTTTTAAATGCTGCCTTACTTTGTATATTGTTTATGAAAAATCTGATGCCTGTCTTATTCTGTTGCCCTTCTAAGTTATTTTTTTTTTTTTTTTTTTTTTTTGCCTGGAGGCTCTGAGGGGTTTTTTGTTTGTTTGTGTTTTAAGATGGGGGTTTATTATGTTGCCCAGCTGCTGGCCTTGAACTCCTGGGGTTAAGGGATCCCCCTGTTTTAGCCCCCTGTTTAGCTATAACTACAGGTGTGTACCACTGTGCCCAGCTATTTATTTCTGGAGTCTCTCTTGAATGTTTACCAGAAAATGTGCTGGAGTTGATCATTGCAGGTCAGTTTGTCCTGATATCTTTTAGGCCTTTCAATATATGTGTTTAAATCTTTTATTTCCATAAATTTTTTTCTGTTAAATTATTTATCTTCATGAACTGTGGTTATATATAAATTGGATATTCATTTTATGTCTTACATTTCAACCACTTTTTCACTGATAACTTGTTATTTCTCATTTCTATGCTCGTAGTTGTTTTCAACATCCTTTACTAAGTTTTAACTGTTTTTTTTTTTTAATTTATTCTTCCTTAGGTACCTGATAATTCCATTTCATTTCTAATATGATTTTGTCTTTTTCTTATAGTTCTTTTCTTGACTTGGATCAATTTGGTCCTTCTTGGTCTATTTCTTTTCTTAGTTCTTTTCTTAGTTTTAAAGTTTCTCATTTAAGTTGGGCTCCCCCCGCTCCAAGTATTTCTAAATGCTTTTTTGGTAATAATTAAATCAGTTTGTAATATTTTGGTATAGTTTTCTTGTGCTTCCCATTTGATTTTCAGGGAAGCATTTCTATCCATTGAATTGCTTAGTTTCTCATATTCTGTTTTCCTTTCCTGATAGTTTTGTATTAATGAAGACTTTCTTTCTGCAATTTTGTGAACCAGGTTGATGGCTGAAGTAGTTTACAAGATACCCAGTTTAAGAATTCCCTCTTCTAGATACCTTTAAGTGTTGCAAGAATACAAAATTTCCCTTTTGCTTTTTTGCCCCCTGCTACATTGTTTTCAAAGGATGCCTCTCCATTTGCTCTTAACATTCTCCTCTCCTAAAGCATTACCTTTCCTGTGTGCACTATTAAGTCTCTTCTTTCTACTCAATACTTGGATCTACCTGTATACTTTTTCAGTGTCCTCATACTTAGGATGGACTTTTTCTTTCTGGCTTGGTTTTAGATCAGTCTTAGGTTTGCAGCTACTTCTCATCTTCTCTCAGTTTTTACCAAACTGCCCTGTTGCTCTTCGTGAGAGTCTGCATTGGAAAATGGGGGGGAAAAATTTCTGGGATTTGCTATATATTTTTCTACTTAACAGAGAATTTGTAATGTGGATATTCTGTGTCTTCTGGTTATATGGAAAGAATGAGTTTTGTGAGATTTTATATTTCTTATTGTTCTTTTGGAGTATATGTTGGGCGACTTAGGCCAGAATCACTCCTTGAATTGGTGTTGGTCTTTAACCCTAGAGATCAGCAGATCTCTTACTACCACTTGATTGTCACATTCTATTGTCAATTTATTTCATAACAGTTTATTTATTTCTTAGTATTATTTGTGATTCTTTATCCAATAAAATGGATACTGCTAGTTTGCTCCGTGTTTTGGATAAAAGTGTTGTTTGTAGCATCCAGTAATTTAAAAATATCCAGTGAAAAATTTTATTTAGTGGATCATTTAGTGAGTAAGTTTTAAAAGTTGTATAAAATAGTCTTTCTGGCAGGAATAGAAGAGAAAAGTGGAAGTGATTATAACATGTATAGACCAAATCCTTTAACTAGTATTTGTATAATTAGGTAAGTTTAGTTAATTGATTTGTCTTATCTTGCCGTTCTTTCTTTTGTTTTTTTTCTTGGGGTGCTCAGGATTGAACCCAGGGCCTTACATATTCTAGATAAGCACTCTGTCTCTGAGCAATTCTGAATATCTGTTGTCTTTGAAACTTGAGGTTTTTGGATCCATCAATTTTAACATTCCTGCTTTTATTATGCTTAAATTTTGTTGTGTTTTCCTTGAAATATGAAAGAAAAACCTTCAATAATGTTCATAGGCAACATTTTAAAAATCAGGTCCAGGTAAAATTAATAGGATTGATGGTTCCTAAAATAAATTTTTGAAACCCAAGAATAAGAAGGAGAATTGTTAAGTATTGAGAAGCTCCTTTAAGCTTGAAATTACAATGATTCTGTTGTTGTTGTTATAGTTGGTAGTATCCTTACTTCTCTGCCTTCTGGATTGGATCATGGCCTTACCTCTAAAGACTCTGCTCCAGCCAATACATGCTACAGGAACAGAAAATGATAAAACAGAAAAATCAGTCCTCAATTGCATTTATAAGGTAAACTTTTTTACTTGCTTTATTATTTATTTGGTAAGGGTTTTTAAAAACTACAGAAATAATATTTTTTTAGTATAATGTTTTATTGTTTTAGATCTAGATATTTTCTTACAGACTTAGCCTACAGCCAGATAATTTAAAAGTACTTCCTTCCAAGACACCATTGTTTCCATACAGAATTTTTTAAGGGAATTAGATCTTTGTTGATTATAAGAATCACTATTTAAATTTCACTCGTTCTTTTAGCTTTAAAAAAGATATTAAACTTAACCATGATTAAAGCCCTGAGTTTTAAAATACTTAAAAAATTTGTCAAATACTTGTGTTGTCATTTGACAGTCTTTCTCCTTTAATATTTCTTTAATTTCATTTAAAGGTAAACCTTGGTATATTCTTTTCCCTTGTGTTTTCAGGTTTTACATGGATGTGTTTATGGAGCTCAGTGTTTTACCAATCCAAGGTACTTTCCAATAAGCCTTTCTGATTTGGCATCTGTAGATTATGATCCTTTTATGCATTTGGAAAGTCTGAAAGAACCTGAACCTCTACACTCCCCTGATTCAGAACGATCTTCTAAACTCCAGCCAGTAACAGAAGGTAAAATGAGTTTTTTCATAGCAATATTATTGCTCGGGTTCTTACAAAGTATGATTTGAGGCCATGGGAGGAAATGATGGCAAAGGAGAATCTCTCTCACTTTGTAGTTGTTTTACCTAAACGACTTGTTTATTGTAGCACAAGTTCATTAAGAAATAAGTTCATGTACACAAACATAATTTTTCCATTATGTTTCTTGCGAAGTTATTCTTAGTTTTTATTTTATACAGGATTTATATAGAACAAGAGAACTTTGGAGTCAATCAGACCCGGTATTGAATTTTGACTCGCACTTAATTGCTGAGTGACTATTACCTTATTTGTAAAATGCAAATAATATTAGTTCCCTTATAGAATTGATGCAAATACTGAGAAGGTTATATCTATAAAGCCCATTAGCCAGTCCTTGGTACATGTGAACTCAGTAAGCAAAAACATTTTTTAAGCACATTATTTCTACATTCAGAGAGTTTATTCTCTAAGAGAAAGATATAGATAGACAAATAGCCTTTTAAAACAGTGTGAGTAAAAAAGAAAGTGAAATATAATAAAATTGGTATTTAGAGCATTTTTGCCAACATTTTATAGGAGTCAGCAAATTATGGCCGATGGCAGAAGCCCATTTCTATAAATAGTTTTTTGGGGATGCATCCATGCTGTTCATTTATGTATTATTATGTCTGCTTTTGTATGACAGCAGTGTTGAGTAAGAACAGAGATCATGTGGCTAACAGAACTGAAAATATTTATTCTCTGAACCTTTACAGAAAAAGATTGCTGATGCCTGGTATATTAGATTGATTGGGCAGTTAACCCAGAAGCAGAGAGACCACTCATGAGGCTATTACAACGGCCAAGCAAGAGTTGCTGAAGGCTTACACTAAACTTTTCATTTAGTTACTGAAGAATGGTAGTAGGAATATAAAGGAAAGGTAGATCTGAGGAATACTTAGGAGGTAAAGTAAAAAAGGCTTTTATGATAAGTTAGAGAAAAGGAGGAATCTATAGTAGGTTTCTGATTGGTTAGATTCTGACTTGGAGATTGGTTAGATTGTTCCAAACTAGAGTAAGAATGTAAGAGAATGTACAGGTTTGGGAGAGAAAATGAGAACAGTTTTGGAAATGGTTTAGTTTGTTATATCTTTTGGATATCTATGTGAAGATATTTAGTGAACAATTACTTGTGTGTGCATATGTAGATATTAACAGATATAGATATGTTTTTTGTGTGTGGATTCTGAGAAGAAAACATTGTAAAGGAAGGAAAACTATGAGAATAATTTCTCAGAAACTAAGAGAGGAGATAGCTTTGAAAAAAAGAATAATAAGAAGAAAAAGAAGCCTGGCTGGTCAATAGTGTTAAATGTACTTTTGTCAAGTACAGAAGGACTGGCATATATATATCTGCTTCAGTATCAACAGAGAAGTAGGAGGCAAAAGGGGATGACCGTGGATTGAAGCATAAGATAAGGAAGTTGGAGCCATTCCATGAAAAGCTTCCTTTAAAGAAGCTTGACTTTAAAAAAAAAAAAAGAAAGAAAGAAAGAAAAGAAAAGGAACAAAACAAAAAAGAAACAAAACAAAACAAAATGCTGGGCACGATGATACACACCTGTAATCCCAGCAGTTTGGGAGGCTGAGTTCAAAGCCAGCCCTAAGCAACTCAGTGAGAACCCTGTCTCCATATAAAATACAAAAAAGGGCTGGGAAGTGGCTCAGTAGTTAAGTGCCCCTGGTACAAAAAGAAAAAAATAATAATAAACAAAAATGTGAAGTAAGCTAAAGGATAATTTGGGGGTTAAGGGAATTTTTAAAATGAAGAAAGTTGAATTTGAGAAGGAATTAAGTGGGGAGGGTATCATTAATGGTGAAGTCCCTGAGGAGATGAGCTGAAAAGTATTGATATGTAGGATTAGCCTTTCCTCTAGAAATAGAAAGAAAAAGAAAATGGAAGTAAATTAGGGATTTCACAGGAGTTATTGAGAACCCAATAGAAAATGGAAACCATGAAATTTTGATTGCACCAATCAATAGTTAGGTGGGTGTAACCAAAATGGAAGAAAACTATGCATTTCAGAATATTGGTATATGGTTTAGCTATGGAATCCAGTCCTGGTAAAGAATGATCTGCTTCCCGTAAGTGACTAATAAATTGGGAGAAATCAGAGTGATCTGGGAAATCAGAAAGTAGATGTAGTTGGTATTAAGTAGAATATTGATGCTTTCAACCCATCCATAGAGATTTTAACTTATTAATCTAGGATTGCTGAGGTTTGTTTTTTTTTAGGCTCTGCATGTGACCAGTATACAACCATGGTTGAGAACCACTGAGAAAATCAGTTTATTAAGACAGTGGTTCTATAAATGATTTTTTAAGTAGCAGAACCTATTCAAATATTTTTTTTTGGGGGGGGGGGGTACTGGGAATTGAACTTAGAGGCACTCCACCACTGGGCCAAATCCCCAGCCCTTTTTTGTATTTTATTAGGAACAGGGTCTCACTGAGTTGCTAAGTGCCTCGCCATTGCTGAGGCTGGCTTTGAACTCGTGATCCTCCTGCCTCAGCCTCCCAAGTGCTGGGATTACAGGCGTGTGCCACCATGCCCGGCTCTATTCAAATAAACTTTATAAGCAAGCCTGATATTTAAAACTTTTTAAAGTAGAACTGCAGCAGAAAGGAGCCCTGGGATCCTACCAGCTTCTTTCCTGTCACTTTCCAGAGTCCTCTTCAAGGACCACAAAACAGTTGAGAAATCTCTAGGCTGGGAGATTATAGTCAGAGAAGGCTTAATCAGTGAAGAGTTTGAAGGGCTGAGGTTGTGGCTCAGCAGTAGAGCGCTCGCCTAGCACCTGCGAGGCACTGGGTTCGATCTCAGCCCCACATAAAAATAAATAAATAAATTAGGTATAAAAAAAAAAAAAGAAAGAAAGTTTAAAAAAAAATGAAGAGTTTGATTTTCAAAGGTAGAACAGTTATAAATGATTAAATGATTTTAATTTTAAATGATTAAAATATCTAAGGTGTGGATATGGTAAGTGATTGATGACATACAATGAAAGTGAAGATACAAAGTTAGAAGTCAAGGAGTTCAGGCTGCAGTTTGGGGTTGACCATAAGTTGCTACTGGCTTGTCTAGAACAAAAATAAACACGTGAAATAGGAATACAATGAAGGAGCCCTAATTAGGAAGGGCTGTTGCAGCTAGCTGGAAGCCATAAGTTCCACCTGATATGTATGTGACGCACCTGTAGGCACCCGCAAAGCTGAAGGTATATAACCGGGTGAAAGCGGTCCGAGTTAGGAGAACGGAGAATTCAGTCAGTCGGGCAGTCACTCGGTCGGTCAGAAGAATCAGAGCGGCCAGAACGTAGGCAGAGCGGTTACAGAAGAGAAACCAGATAGAAGAAGTAATGACTGGTCAGAGTTAGGCCGAGGCTCCCAAGGAAGACAGAAGACAGAAGAAAGAAGAAGGAAGAAAGAAGAGAGAAGAAAGAAGCTCTAATCTTTCTCTAAGCTAAGCTCTATCTTTCTTTCTCTCTAAGACTCTAAGCTAAGAAGAAAACAAGAAGAAAAGCTTGCTTTAATCTTTCTCTCTAAAAATCTTTCTTTCCCTCTCTAAGCTCTAAGAAAGTAGAAGTAAAAGTAGTGAAAGCTTTACTCTGCCTCCGAGAGTTTTCCTCCCGGGTTTCAGTACCGGTAGCTTACAATACAAGATTTAAATTATTGTTAAGATATAAAAGAGATATACCGAGCAGTATAATATAGCAGAAATTTAGACAGTAGCTGATATAAGCAATTTAAAATTTTTATCTGTAGATTTGGCATTATAAATTAGGGCATTTATGGGGCTGGGGCTGTGGCTCAGCGGCAGAGTGCTCGCCTCGCACATGCGCGGCCCGGGTTCGATCCTCAGCACCACGTAAAAACATAAATGCATTGCATTGTATACAACTAAAGTAAATAAATAAATATTTTAAAAAAAAAATTAGGGCATTTATTTTAAAGTTTTGTGAAAAGTTTAGTTGCTCTATGCATTTTTTCAGATGTAAAATTATAAAATTTTTATTTAAGACAGATAGCATATTCCTTTTTCTTTCTTTTTTCCTTTTCTTCTCTCTCTCTCTCTCTCTCTCTCTTTTTTTTTTTTTTTTTTTTTTTTTTTTTTTTTTTTTTGTGGTGCTGGGGGGGATTGACCCCCAGGGCCTTGTGCACTCAAGGTAAGCTCTCTACTAACTGAGCTATATCCCCAGCCCTAGGGTAGCATATTTCTTAAACAGTACAGCAAATGGAGTTTACTTATATAAAAGGAAGTTTTTAATGTATTTCATACAAAATTTACTGTACAATATCAGTCACTGTACAAGAAGCAGAGGAAAAGATGTAAATAGATGGACTTAATGTTGATACCAAATACTCCATATAATATTATTCTCTAAATGTATTAAATTGTTCCCTTTGGAGTTCCTCAAAGGTATTGAGGACCAGATAAATGAATAATCTTTGAGGAACAGCCATGAGCTAACAGCAGGTGATTCTCTGGTCTGTAGTGACTACATGCTGTGGTGGGGGGGTGGAGGTAATGTGTTGAAAATGACTGATCATTGTGCCCTTGTCTAAGGCATGCTTCATCATCTTCAAGTACTTTTTCGGCCAATGAATTATAAACACGGAGTGTCCCTAATCAGCTCAGTATTGGATTGAACAAGTCTGATTTGAGAACTATTGGCAGGAGTAGCTGTAATTATTAAATTTACTAAAGAATAAGGAAAGGTAGCGAAGTTGGCTTTCTGTCAAATGGCAGTAGTCTTATTAGCAAAAAGTCATCATTTGCAGGGTCAGAGTGAAAGGAGGCTCCAAAGGATTCATTCTGTCCTAATTATAGTTTCACCTATACATATTATGCAAAGCTAATATTTAAAGCTTTTGCCAAAATTAACTTCCTCTGCGTGTTCTATTACAGTGCAGTGAATTGCAGCAGCTTTTTATGTCTTGCTTCTTTTGTATGCCATAATAATCTGTAATTATGGGTTTGCTGCAAATGCTGTAGGGTTTGTTTAATCTGACAATCTGAAAAGACAACCCTGAATAGACTTATTTAAATGAATGCTAGTTACACAAAGCCTTAGAAGCATCAATATCTTCATTTTGCATTTTCTCACAAGGTTGGTTATTTTAGAATTTCATTTTGAATTTCTAAATTAGAGAATTTCATGTCTTCTTTATGTCTTAGTAGATAAGTATAAAAGATGTCTGTTCTATATTTTATACCTCAAAAATAAGTTTAAATAAATCTAATTTCCCAATTAACAAATAGATTTTTATCCTTTCATCTATATGCATATATCCTGAATTTAGAGTGCAACTTAGGGAGAAAAATGATTTTACCTACAACTGGAATCTGAAGTTCATCCTTTTAGTGTTTTCAGTGTTAATAATTCTGACAGATTTGTGAACAAGCTCTAACATTGCATTTCTACTGTCTCTTCCTTTGGAAAGAGCATGTGTAGGATGGACTCTGGCACCTGGGCTTTGGGTTTTGTTTTAGAGAAAAGGCTGGCTCAGTCTTGGCATTTATAAGCAAGTTTGAAAAAGGAACTTAGAAAACCTGCATTTTATTTTATAATGTGCTCGAAATTATTGTGTCCATTATGTTCAGCTTTGTACATGAGTTTTTAATTCACTTTTACAAATAAGTCTCTGTTGTTCTTACAGAAGAAAGGGGTTAAAGAGTTTTTGATTTATCCATGATCACAGCAAACCAAAATCAGGAATTCTGTGATCATTTCTATTGAATTTTGTTCTTTCCTTTGTTAAGAATATAAACTTTTTTGTTCTGAAGAGAAAATTCACTATATAAAATGAGTCACCCTTGGGGCTGGGGTTGTGGCTCAGCGGCAGAGTGCTCGCCTCGCACGTGTGCGGGCCGGGTTCGAGCCTCAGCACCACGTAAACATAAAATGCATTGCATTGTGTACAACTAAAGTAAATAAATAAATATTAAAAAAAAATGAGTCACCCATTTATGTGTATCATTCAATAGGAAGAAAGGGAGAATAAAATCTAGAAAAAAATTTCTACATCAAAAAATTTTAAAAAAAATTTTTAAATTGTTAATTATTTATTGTTTTTTTTTTTTTTTTTTTTTTGTGGTTACGGGGATTGAACTCAGGGGGGCACTCGACCACTGGGTCACATCCCCAGCCCTTTTTTGTAATTTATTACCATCTAAACATGCTGGGATTTAGATTTTATTTAAATGAAATTTTTAAGTTGATCCTAGAAATTTAGTTGGTATTTATACTAAGTAATACTTTATGTGAAGTTTCTATACACAGGGAAAAAAATACATTTTAAATTCATTGTTCTGTATCTTACAAAGAAAAAGGGGAAAGTATAGAATTAAAAGTTGGAAGGCAAAAAGACAAGCCCTGATATGAAACTAAGGCAGGTAATTCACTTACATTCATGAACCATGTGACCTCATGTGCAAAATGAGGAACACTAGCTAGATTAGCCACTAATGCTGTGAAGAATAATTATATTCTAAGTTATAATTAGAGAAGGGAAAGCAGGCATTAGATTGAAGCCACCCCTGTTTCTCATCATCCAGTGACACAGTCATGAAAATTAAGGATTAAATTAAGGTTAATCATTTAGTGTTATCTTCTAGTGTTGAATGGCTGATTTTCAGAGCTAGCATAAATTTAAAAATAGCTCATATACTAAGAAACAAATTTTCATATTTACATGTATATAGATATAAAAAATTGACCAATAATGGAAGATTAAATGTTTGAAAGTAACATTTTAAAATTTCAAAAAACCTTAAAAAATTTTTTTTCTATTTTAGAGTTGGAAAAAATGTTGTTCGTATTAATGGCATAGCAGCTGGGTAGTTGCAGACGTTCTTCCTATTACCCAGTGTTCTGAGTCTTGAGGGCTATAACCTTAAAATGTGACACTATTCTTTATTGCCTCTTTTTAAGAAATACTAGCAGTGGACAACCTAGTAGATTTAAAAAAAAAAAAAAAAAAGCTTATTGAGGTATAGTTTACATAAAATTTATTCTTTTTTTGATGATGTGATTTTTCTATGTATTGATTGGGTTGGTAGTAATACAATTCACTGAAAGTCGTCAAACTAAATATTTAAAATTAGAGATTTTATTGTCTGTAAATCAGAACATTCTTGTTTGTTTGTTTCACAGTACTAGGAATTGAATCCAGGAACACTCTCCCACTGTGTGATTTTTAACTTTTTTAAAAAAAATTGGGGGGCTGGGTTGTGGTTCAGTGGTAGATTGCTTGTCTAGTATATGTAAGGCACTGGGTTCGATCCTCAGCACCACATAAAAATAGATAAATAGAATAAAATTATGTTTATCTGGCTGGGTGCAGTTGCACACACTACCTGTAATCCCAGCACTTGGGAAGCTGAGGCAGGAGGTTCAAGTTCAAAGCCAGCCTCAGCAATGGCGAGGCACCTAACAACTCAGTGACACCCTGTCTCTAATAAAATACAAAAAAGGGCTGGGAATGTGGCCCAGTGGTCGAGTGCCCCTGAGTTTAATCCCCAGTACAAAAAAAAAAAAAAAAAAAAAAAAAAAAAATTATGTTCATCTACAACTAAAAAATTTAAAAAACAATTTTTTTAGATATGAGACAGTAGAGTATATTTTGACATATTATA
Organism: Tamias sibiricus; assembly: GCA_025594165.1. Classification (NCBI taxonomy): domain Eukaryota; kingdom Metazoa; phylum Chordata; class Mammalia; order Rodentia; family Sciuridae; genus Tamias; species Tamias sibiricus. The sequence goes on from CM046659.1 coordinate 72,372,960, forward strand.
CATATATATAATTTATTCTAATTAGGATCCCATTTTTACAGTTATACAGATGTTGAGTTTCACTGGTTGTGTATTCATATATGTACATAGGAAAGTTATGTTCAGTTCATTCTACTGTCTTTCCTATTCCCACCCACTCTTCCGATCTTTCCCCTTTGTCTAATCCAGTGGACTTATTCTTCTCCCCCCACCCCCACATATGCTGATGTATGTCAGCATCCACATATCAAAGAGAACATTTGGCCTTTGGTTTTAGGGCTTGGCTTTTTTCACTTAGCATGATAGCCTCCAGTTCCACACATTTACCAGTAAATGCCATAATTTTATTCTTCCTTATGGCTGAGTAATATTCCATTGTGTATATATACCACATTTTCTTTATCCATTCATCTACTGAAGGGCACCTAGATTGGTTACATAGTTTAGCTATTGTGAATTAAGCTGCTATAAACTTTGATGTGGCTACATCACTATAGTATGCTGATTTTAAGTCCTTTAGGTATATACCAAGGAGTGGGATAACTGGGTCAAATGGTGATTTCATTCTAAGTTTTCTGCAGAATCTCCATACTGCTTTCCAGAGTGGTTGCATCAGTTTGCAGTCCCACCAGCAATGTACAAGTGACCCTTTTTCCCCACATCCTTGCCAACATTTATTGTTACTTGTATTCTTTGTTTTGTTTTAGTTGTACACAATGCCTTTATTTTTACATGGTGCTGAGGATCAAACCCTGGCCCCGCACATGCTAGGTGAGCGCTCTACCGCTGAGCCACAACCCCAGCCCCTACTTGTATTCTTGATAATTGCCATTCTGACTGGAGTGAGATGACATCCCAGTGTAGTTTTAATTTGCATCTCTCTAATTGCTAGAGATGTTGTAGGTTTTTAAATTTTGAGACAGGGTCTCACTAAGATGCTAAGGCCAGCCTCAAACTTGAAATCCTTCTACCTTAGCCTTCAAATAGGAGGGATTACAAGGTGTGTGCCACTGTGCCTGCTCAGAATGTTCTTAAATAATATTTATTCTGGCAGCTCAGCTCTAGTGTTCCCAACTAGTTAGCGTTCAGAGAATATAAAATATTATCAGGCAAGATTACTCTGACTGTGGTAGAATAATAAGCATAACCACTCCATAATTATGTCTAAAACTAAATAAAGGCAAGAACACTAACCACACCCACACAAGTATTACACAACTAAGCATCCTCTTCTTTTTTAAAAAATATTTTTATTTATTTGCTTTAGTTGTATACAATGTGTTTTATTTGTACATGGTGCTGAGGATCGAACCTGGGTCGCCCACGTGCTAGGTGAGCGCTCTACCGCTGAGCCACAATCCCAGCCCCAGCATCCTCTTCTAACATGAATTAATAATACTTCTTTAGCAGTAACAACTCTCCTCTCACTTCTTCAATGGAAAGTGTCAAGATATCTGTCAAATCATTTGTCCCCACTTCCTGACACCACTCAATCCAGTTCTGGCTTTTGCATCAGCGCTACTCTGAATCACAGAATCACACTGGCAGCATTCAACTAGTTGGCTTTGACAAGTTATTACCTATCTTGTGTCTTCTGTGTGTCCTTTGTCGTCCTTTTTTTTTCCTCGTCATCCTTCTTCCCGCCCTTTCAAATTACTATATTCTTTCTCTTATTTTATTGTTTCATATAACTTTTTAAAGTTACTCATAAGTACATTGTTTGCTTTCCTTAATGTACTTAGGAAGGAAAAAAATGATTTTGCATACAACTAACTGCTAGACTAGACCACAGTGACCCAGAAGATTCCTTAGAAAAATATAATACATAAGTACACCCATCAAATATTTTTGCCCTTAAAATAACATTTCCTTGGCATATACTAGCTATACTGACTTGCTGTTTAAGTTCTTGCTGACTCCTAAAGTTTAATCGGAATATCACTTTTCTCAGAAACACTTTTACATCATCAGTAAAACCAGAATTAAATGACATTTAAAGTGTGCTGTAAACTATGTCTCTAAATCTGGAATCTATTCATGAGATAAGGGACTTATCAGTAGGACAGATTTTATTGGCTTTTTAATCTGTGTTTAGAGTATTTCAAGTGATTGATTTATAATACTTTGATCATTCAAAAGTGATATACATTTAAAAGCTTTGGTTTAAATTATGGATTCATTAGCAAAGATTTCAAAAAGGGCTTCCTTATAAAATAAACAAAACTTCATCAAAGAACAGTTTTCTTCCCTCTTCACCATTGTTCTTAAACACAGAATCTAAGTTGTGAATATTAATATTTATTCAAATATTTGATAGTGATTTTAATAATGTAAAGAAATACATATTTGTTGTGATATTTTGTTGTTTCTATGACTTCTAGGAAACAGCAGTATTCCCACTCATTTATATTTTTTATTTCTAGTGAAAACTCAAATGCAACAAGGATTAATCTCAATTGCAGCTCGCACTGTTATTACACATCTGGTAAATCACTTGGGCCATTATCCAATGAGTGGTGGTCCTGCTATGCTAACAAGTCAGGTTTGTGAAAATCATGACAATCATTACAGCGAAAGTACTGAACTTTCTCCTGAACTCTTTGAGAGTCCAAATATCCAGTTCTTTGTGTTAAACAATACAACCTTAGTATCTTGTATCCAGATCAGATCAGAGGAGAGTATGCCTGGAGGAGGTTTATCCGCAGGCCTTGCGTCGGCCAATTCAAATGTCAGAATCATAGTACGTGATCTCTCTGGAAAATATTCATGGGATTCTGCCATACTGTATGGACCACCTCCTGTAAGTGGCTTATCAGAACCTACATCTTTCATACTTTCATTGTCTCACCATGAGAAGCCAGAAGAACCTCCTTCATCTAATGAATGCTTAGAAGATACAACAGTGAAAGATGAATTTGCCCTCCAGATTAAAAGATTTAGAGAAACCGTACCAACTTGGGATACAATAAGAGATGAAGAAGATGTTCTTGATGAACTCTTGCAGTATTTGGGTGTTACTAGTCCTGAATGCTTACAGAGAACTGGAATCTCACTTAATATTCCTGCTCCACAACCTGTGTGCATTTCTGAAAAACAGGAGAATGATGTTATTAATGCTATCCTTAAGCAACATACTGAGGAAAAAGAATTTGTTGAGAAGCACTTTAATGACTTAAACATGAAAGCTGTGGAACAAGATGAACCAACACCTCAAAAAACCTCAGTCAGCATTTTATTATTGCAGATTGCTTCTTAGTATATTGGGAATGAATTCCTGGGACAAACGGTAAGAATAAAGTAGAAACTTTTTTTTTTTTTATAGTTTTTTAAAGTTAGTCGTATTAACCTTCTGATTGAGAATTTTAGTCTCCATTCTTTTCCTCACTAAATTTTTTTTTTTTTTTTTTTTTTTTTGGCACCAGGGATAGAACTCAAGGGCACTCAACCACTGGGCCACATCCCCAGCCCTTTTTTTTTTTATTTTATTAGAGGCAGGGTCTCACTGAGTTGCTAAGTGCCTCGCCATTGCTGAGGCTGGCTTTGAACTCACGATCCTCCTGCCTCAGCCTCCCAAGTGCTGGGATTACAGGCGTGCGCCACCGCGCCCAGCTCTCACTAAATTTTATCTACTAATTACTTCTTTGACCAGTAGGCATATTTTTTGGAGACCATTTAGTTATTATCTGGATTCAGGAGGATAAAAAGTTAATTGAGTAAACTATCAACATTTTCAGAATGACTACTAAAACTGTCTGACTTAGAAATTATTGCTCATATGGTTAAAAGTAAATTTTTTTTCAACTTTCATGTTATCATGTTAGCCTAACACTTTCTTTTTCTTTCTTCTGCTTTTTTTTTTTTTTTTGGTTTTTGTTTTTATTTTTGGTGGTGGTGGTAGTGGTAGTGGTACTGGGGATCAAACCCAGGGCACTTTACCACTAAGTTACATCTCCAGTTCTTTTTGTTGAGACAGGGTCTTACTAAATTCCAAGACTGGCCTTGAAATTGTGATCTTCCTGCCTCTCTGGGAATACAGGCATGTGCCACCACACCCAGCCTAACAATTTTTTTTAAACCAACTGTGGTGTGATCTATTTTGGTTTGAATTAGAGAAATTATTCCAGATTCAGGATTAAATCAAGAAAAGAATGTGGATTTTTTTGTTGTTGTTGTTGTTGTTGTTCTCTTAGTGTTTTGTTTTCTTTTTTATTTATTTATTTTTTATTCTAAGTTGTTATAAATGACAGCAGAATGTATTACATTTCATATTATACTTATAGAGCACATTTTTACATGTCTCTGGTTGTATACAAAGTATATTCATACCATTCGTGTCTTCATACATGCACTTAGGGTAATGATATCCATCTTACGCATGTTATAAAACCTTATTTAAAAAGGCATGGCTGGGAATAAAATTCAATATTAAAGTGCATGTTTGGCATCCATGAGACTTTGAGTTCAATCCCCAGCACCAAAAAGAAGAAAACAAAAGCAGCTTACTATAAACACATGTATTCAAATGTTAAGGTAGGAGTTAAATGAAATGAGCATTGGACTTAGATGACCTAAGTTAGAATCAACCTTTGAGCCTCAGTATATAGTCTATAAATTAAGAATAATTCTCACCTCATGTAATGGAAAGAATTAAAGCACAAAAAACACCAAGATTTTATGTCAATATAAAGCATTGTTAATATACATTTAGGTTTTGATGGAGTCAGGTTTTATTTGGTTTTTGGTTTTTTCTTTTTCCTTTTTTTTTTTTTTTTTTTCTGGTGCTGGGGATTGAACCCAAACACTCTCCGATGAGCTATATCCCCTACCTTTAGTTTTTAATTTTTATGCTATAAAAATCTGTAGAAAACTGGAAAGAAGCAGCACTATTTAATGTGTTATTTCTTTTCCACTTATTGCAAGAGGAGGAAGCTTAGATATCACTGGACATTGAATAAATCTTAAAGTAATACAAATGTATATAAAGCATTGAAATGGAGTGTATACAGTATTGATTTAAATTTCTCCATTTATTAGAAAGCATATTCTCTGCCTAGGCTACATTGTATCAGAAACACAATTTGTCTTATATGTTCACATATGGGTAATTATCATTTAGTTATTGTATAAGTCCATTCTATTCTCTTGCTGTGGAATAACCTATATCTTGTCTCCTGAGAAAAGTTTCAAATGGGACTCTATTTTATCACAGCAAGCATTGATTTTTATGTGCTTATTTAATTTCTATAGAACAGATTTGGCAAAAAAAATTATAGGCTTTCATAGTGTAAAAGAATATACATATATTTTTATATGTATTTACATTATATATTGTATATATATGTGTATATATATATGCATATATGTAAAATAAGGAGGAAAGGAAATTCCTACAAGTACTTTTATTCATTTTTCTGGATATGAGTTTGGGAAGCATCTGCAAGGAAGGATTGAAGTGGTCAATAGATATGATCCACTAACAGAAATGTATGAGGACCTGGTAGAAATAATGACATATATTCTTTACATTTTTTTTAGGGTCTGTTCTCCTTTGTGTTAGAAGTATGAAAAGGCAAGAAAAGTGTAAAAGTTGCATGAGTAGAGTGGAAAGTATTTCCGGGACTGTCATGTCATTCACTGCAAAGGTGATGAAAATGTTTATAAATCTCTCTATTTAGGAGGAGCTTTCATCTCCTGAAGAAAAATGAAAAGCTACTTAGAGAACTTAGGAACTTGGATTCAAGGCAGTGGTAAGTTGTTGGAAAATCTTCACATTTATAATTAGCCACTCTCATTCTTTATTTAGAACAGTACTTTGAATAATATTGTAAACAGGGAGTTATACTTTATTATTGAGTTATAACTTTCTGAGTTGTATGTATTGTACTTTCTGAGAAACTGTTTCATTATATCTTAGAAATATATATTAATTTTAAGAAAAATTTAGAATTGCATTAAAATTTTGGGTATCTTATAATTGGTTGTACTTTATATGCATTTCAAAATCATCTTTTAAATCATAGAAATCTAATTGAACCTGGAAAATGTCCTTAGATTTTTTTTCTCATGCTTTGATAAAATTAGTCATATCTCTCATTAATTAAATCTAGTGGTTCTGATGGGTTGAAAATCTAGCTTGAAACTAGCCAACCACTGCAACATCACGATTGGACAGTAACACAAAGTGAATAAGATGAGTTGGGCCTTTCCCATATGAATCAGCTCTGTATCTTCCTCTCTCCTTTAAAATCTCTATATTGAGCTGGGCGCGGTGGTGCACACCTGTAATCCCAGCACTTGGGAGGCTGAGACTGGAGGATCGTGAGTTCAAAGCCAGCCTCAGCAATGGCGAGGCACTTAGCAACTCAATGGGACCCTGTTCCTAATAAAATACAAAAAAGGGCTGTGGATGTGGCCCAGTGATTGAGTGCCCCTGAGTTCAATCCCTGGTACAAAAAAAAAAAAAAAAAAAAAAAAAAAAAAAAAAAAAAAAAATCTATATTGAGCCATCTTCCTCATGTTTATTTCAGAAAAATCATCTTTTTTTCTTCTTCTACATATACTTCTCTGCTTTGCATCTTCTGTCTGTTTTAAGGTCTTCATTAAAAGGTAATCTTAGCCAGGTGTGTGGTATATGCCTGTAATCCTGCCTACTCTGGAGACAAGGCAGGTGGATCACAAGTTTAAGACTAGCCTGGGCAATTAAGCGAGGCCCTATCTCAAAATAAAAAGTAAAAAGGTATGGGGACATAGCTCAGTGGTAGAGTGCTTCTGGGTTCAATCCCTAGTACTGCAAAAATAAAAATTAAAGACGTAGCCTCCTCTTCAACTTGTATTTCTACTTAACTCCTCTTACCATGTTTGTTACTTGTCTTTAAACAAATCAAAAATGTAAACGTTCCTCCATCATTATCTTTTCAAACTCTAGTCTTATTCTTCTCATGCCCTTTACTATCAAATTTATGGAAATATGCAATCAGTATTAATTTATCATAATTTCTAACTGGCTTTTGTTGTGGTTTTTAGCTTTCCTCAAAATGACCTTTTTAAAATAATTTTTAATTGTTTTAGTTATTACAGAAAATATAAAGCAAAAATAATCCATATATTTATAATACTATTTAACATTTCTTTATTTTCACTCTTTGTTTTTTCAAAGACAACATTTTCTTTCTTTAACTTTTGTTTTTCACAAAACTGGAATCATAGGGTTGTATATTAATTTTTTTTCACTTTATTATATTGCAAGCATTTTCCTCCTTTAGATATTCTTCAGAAATAATCTCTTATGACACCAAGTTCTGTGATTACTGGACATTTACAATTTCTTGCTCCAAGATAGATGCTTAGAAATACAATTATTAAGTTATAGCATAACAGCTTTTCAATCTATAGCTTGAGTGGCAAATCATAGTGTTTTGTAATTTTTGTTTATTACTAGTGAATTTTTTTATATATTTAGATGAAATTTTAAACTGTTTTTAAATTCTCTCTTAGCATCCCCTTTTTTGTTTCTTTTTAGGAATATTTCTTAATGACAGTACTCTGCATGTGTATGTGTATGTTTGTGTGTGTGTTAAGGATTAATTTTTGTTCTGATTGTGGGAGTTTTATAGTTTTCAGTTTTCAACTTCAGATAAACATAAAGGTTTTTCTTTTTCTCTTTTTTTTTTTTTTTTGTGGTACCGGGGATTGAACTCAGGGGCACTCGACCACTGGGCCACATCCCCAGCCCTTTTTTTGTATTTTATTTAGAGACAGGGTCTCACTGAGTTGCTAAGTACCTCGCCATTGCTGAGGCTGGCTTTGAATTCGCAATCCTCCTGTCTCAGCCTCCCAAAGTGCTGGGATTACAGGTGTGCGCCACCACGCCCGGCTAAGGTTTTTCATTTTTATGTAGTCATATCTCTCAACATTTTTCTTTAGACTTCCTCAATTGTTTGTTGTGATTATAAAATTCTGTTTTGAGAGCCGGGCATATATATATATATATAAAACATATATATATATATAAAAACATATATATTTTAGTTGTAGTTGGACAAAATAACTTTATTTATTTTATTTTTTATTTTTTTGTGGTGCTGAGGATCGAACCCAGCACCTCACGCAGACTCAGCAAGCTCTCTACTGCTGAGCCACAACCCCAGCTCCTCTGTTGCTATTCTTAATAGAACATCTCCCCCATTATATCTTCTGAGTTTTCCTGTTTTTAATATTCATCTTTTGCGTGAAAATTTTAGTGAATTCTCTTATTTATTTTAAACAATTTATAGTGGTCTCCCTTTAAATTTCATTTAGGTATATAATCAATATCTATAGATAATCTTTTTTCTACTAGTTAGGGCTGTTCCTGCTTATATCTTATTCCACTGCCCAGAACTTTCAGGATATTGTTTAATAATATAATTTACAGTCTTAATAATATAATTTACAGTCTTTCTTGACTGTAAAGGAAAAAAAAAACTTTTTTCTAATTCAAAAAAGATAATTTTTATCATGTTGAGAAAGTAGTCTGTCTTATAGGAGTTTTTATAAGGAAAAGGTGTTAAATGTTATTAAAATTCTTTTCAGGTATTCATATCATTTTTATTTCTTAACTAATTAACATTGAATTTTAATATCAGTAGATTGCTAATAATAAAAATATCTATCATTTTTTGAGTAAACCCTGCTAGTCTGGTTGCCTTCCTATTGTGTTAGATTTACTAAAAGTTTTTGTTTTGTTTTGTTTTGTTTTGTTTTGTTTTTTTGAGTAAGGGTAGAGTCCATTAATTTCACAGGCTTTATAGTTATTTTTTTATCCTGTTCTTTGTATGTGTTTTTAGAATTAAGGTTATATCCAACTTCATAAAATAGGTATTATTGCTTAAAAGTTGCTTAATGGATGCTAATTCATAATGGGGGGACATGGGATGAGTAGAGCAACTTTGGATTGGCCAAAGGGGAGGGAGAGAAGGAGAGGGGGCATGGGGATGAGAAAGATGGTGGGATGAGATGTACATCATTACCCTAGGTACATGCATGATTGCATGAATGATGTGACCCTGCTTCATGTACAACCAGAAAAGTGGAAAAATTGTACTCCATTAGTGTACAGTGAATTGAAGAGCATTCTGCTGTCATGTATAACTGATTAGAAAATAAATTTTAGAAAAACATTTTTAAAGTTCAGAAGAATTGGGCTGGGGTTGTGGCTCAGTGGTAGAGCGCTTACCTAGCGTGTGTGAGGCATTGGGTTCAAGTCTCAGCACCACATATAAATAAATAAAGATCCATCAACAACTAAAAAAAATTTTTTTTAAGTTCAGAAGAATTAAAATTGCTAATTTTTCTTTCAATTGGTTTCATTCTTACTTGTCTTCTAACTCTTGGATCAATTTTCTTGTTTATTTTCCAAAATTCGTTTTATTGATATTTTCTAAATAGATACTAGGAGAGATTTATACTTGGCATCATAACTCTTTATTATATTTCTTTTCTCATTGTAATTTGCAGGGGGGGGTTGTTTGTTTTTCTTGATGTAGATAATTATCTTTCCTAAACTTCTCCTACTAACCTTCCCAAACTGTCTACTTCCATGTGCTTTCACAGAACCCTGTATCCCTGTTATAGATAACAGCACACATCATGCTGAATATTAGTATTACTGTTGTTATTATTCTTTTTACTTCTTTCCAAAAAAAGCTATTTTAAAAAACTATATATAGTTTATGGGTTCCCAATTCTGACTCTTCCTTCAAAATAATTTATCCTTGTTAGTAGATCGTCAAGTCCTTGGGGCAGGAATCATCTCTTTTGCCATCTTGCTTAGCTCAGGTCTAGCTTTTACCTCTACTGTTCTGCTGAAATTATCTTTCTATTAGTTTGTATCTAACCATCAAATCTAAAGTTCTTTCAGTCTACACCATCTCTTTAACTTACCTAATTAATTAAACTTAATTTAACTTAAGCATGTTTTAAAATAAGAGTAGTTTTAGGTTTACACAAATACCATTTGGAAAGTACAGAGTTTCCACTTACCTCTTCTCCCCCTACTCCGTTTTGCCTATTATTTGCATCTTGTCTTAGTGGGGTACATTTGTTAAAATTTGTGAACCAATATTGAAATATAATTATTAACTAATATATTATCAGTGTATTTACAAGGCTGTGCAACTTACCATTATAATCTAATTTTAGAATATTTCAGTCCCTCTGAAAAGAAACCTTGTGTCTATTACCAAGTTACTTCCCATTGCCCCATTAACTCCATTCCTTGTCCCTTGGCCTTAAACAATAATAATCTACTTTCTGTCTTTATGGATTTGCTTATTATGGATATTTCATGTAAATGGAATTAAACAAAACATGGTCTTTTGTGGAAGCTGCTTTCACTTATCATGATGATTTAAAAGCTCATCGACATTACAGCACATCTAAGTACTTCATTTCTTTGTATTTTCAAATAACATTCCATTTCATGGATATACTACATTTTTTTTTTTCATTCATTGATTGATAGACTTAGTTCATTTGACTTTTGTGTGTATGTGTGTGTGTGGTGGGGGGGGTACCGGGGATTGAACTCAGGGGCACTCAACCACTGGGTCACATCCCCAGCCCCTTTTTGTATTTTATTTAGAGACAGGGTCTCACTGAGTTGCTAAGTACCTCGCCATTGCTGAGGCTGGCTTTGAACTCGTGATCCTCCTGCCTCAGCCTCCCAAAGTGCTGGGATTACAGGCATGCGCCACCACGCCCGGCCTCATTTGACTTTTTTTTTTTAAAAATTTTTTTGTAGTTGTAGATGGACAGAATGCCTTTATTTGTTTTTGTTTTTTTTTTTAATGTGGTGCTGAGAATCAAACCCAGTACCTCACACATGCTACAGCCCCAGCCCCATTGGTTTGACTTTTTAAATGTTATGGATAATGCTGCTGTGAACATTTCCTGTACAATTTTTGATTTGAACATATTTCACTTCCCTGAATATACCTAGGAGCATAATTGCTAGATGCTATAATAACTCTTTTTTAATATTTTGAGAAACTGCCAGTGGTATAGTAGCTGCACTATTTTATATACCCATCAACAAGGTTTGAGTGTTCTTCTACATTCTTCATATCTTAGCACACTTGTTGTCTGTGTTTTAATATTCATCTTAGTATATATGAAGCTGTATCTTATGATTTTAATTTACATTTCTGTAATGACTCATAATGTCATTTTTTCAGTGCTTATTAGACATTTGTATATTTTATTTGGGAAAGTGTCTGTTCAAATCTGCACTTAGTTGAATAGTGACTCCTTAAAATTTCATGTCTATCCAGAGCCTCAGTATAATTTGAAAAGAGGGTTGCAGATGTAATTAGTTAAGATGAGGTCATACTAGATTAGATTTGTCCTTTAATCTGATGACTGGTGTCATTTTAAGAAGGCCATTTGAAGACACACAGACATATGTACATATAGGACAGATGTCCATGTGAAGGTAGAGGTAGAAATTGCAGTAATACAGCTATAAGCTAAGGAATGCTGAGAATTGTTGACAACCATTAGAGGCTAAGAAGAGGCAAGGAAAGATTCTCTACTAGAACCTTTGGAGGAAACATGGCACTGTCAACACTTTAGTTTAACTAATAGCCTCCAGAACAATGAAAGAATAAATATTGTTTAAAGCCAACTAATTTGTGTAGTTTGTTATAGAAGACTTAGGAAACTAATACAGAATTACCTTTTTACTCTTTAACTGTAAGAGTTCTTTATACATTTTTGGATACAAGTTCCATGTCAGACATGACTTACAAATATTTTCTGTCATTCTGTAGGTGTCATTTCACTTACTTTTGATGTACCATCTATAACACAAAAATGTTTAATTTTGATAAAGTCTAGTTTACCTATTTTCTCTTTTGTCACTTGTGCTTTTGTGTTGTGTTTAAGAAGATCTTTCCTCTGTGGCCTCTATTCTGTACCATTGGTCTACGTGCTAAGTGAAATAAGCCAATCACAAAAAACCAAAGGCCAAATGTTTTCTCTGATATGTGGATGCTGATCCATATGGGGGATTGTCGGGGGAGCATGGGAGGAATGGAGGAACTTTGGATAGGGCAAAGTGGGGGGGGGAGGGAGGGGGGAGAGAGGGAAAGGAGCATGGGGTTAGGAAAGATGGTAGAATGAGATGGTCATCATTACCCTAAGTACATGTATGAAGGCATGAATAGTGTGACTCTACTTTGTGTACAGCCAGAGAAATGAAAAATTGTACTCTATATGTGTACTATGAATTGAAATGCATTCTGCTGTCATGTATAACAAATTAGAATAAATTAATTAATTAATAAGAAGACCTTGCCTAATGCAAGGTCATATGTTTTCTTCTAAGACTTTTGTGGGTTTAGTCCTTCTGTCCCAGCACCATTTGTTGAAAAAGAGTTTTTTTTTTTCCTCCCTTTACATTATCTTGGTATCATTATCAAAAAGCAATTGACCATAAACAAGAGTTTATTTTTGGCTATGTGTTTCTTACTATATGTCAGTACACATTGCCTTGGTTTCTTTGGCAGCAAGTTTTGAAATCAGAAAGTATTAGTTCTCCAGGTCTATTCATTTTCAAGATTGTCCATTCTGGGTCTGTTGTATTTTCCTGTGAATTTTATTATTAGCCTGTCAGTTCCTACAAGATAAGTAACTCAGATCTTGTTAGGGATTGCATTGAATCTGTAGATCAATTTAGAGAATACTGTCATCTTAACAGTATTAAGTTTTTTAATCCATGAATTTTTTAAAATTTAGATCTTTAATTTCTTTCAACAGTGCTTTGTAGTTTTCAGAATATGTTTTGTACTTTTAAAATTTATACCTAAGTATTTTGTTCTTTTTGATGATGTTATAAGGAATTTTTTCTTTTTTTCTTTCTTTTTTTTTCTTTTTTTTTTTTTTTTTTTTTCTTGGATTGTTCATTGTTAGTATATAGAAATGTGGTAGATTTTTGTTTATGGATCTTGTATCCTCCAATCTTGTTGAACTCATTATTAGCTTGGACATCTTTCTAGTAAATTCTTTAGAATTTCCTATATCTAAAATCATGTTATTTGCAAATGGGGATATTTTTACTTCTTCCTTTCCAATCAGATCTCTTAATCCAAGTCTTGTTACATCTATTCAGATATTCAGTTTCTTTTTCAGGTCAGTTTTAGTAATTTGTGTTTTTCTAGGAAATTGTCCACTTAATCTAAAATCTAATTTGTTCACATACAGTTGTTCATAGTATTCCCTTATCCCGTTTATTTCTGTAACGTATATAGTGAGTGATGCCCTTCTTTCATTCCTGATTTTAGCAAATTTTTTTTTCCTCATCTAGCTAAAAATTGTCAAGTTTATTAATGATCTTAAAGAAACAGTTTTGGTTTCACTGATTTTTCTGTGTTGTTTTGATATTCGTGCATTAGTCTGATATTAGTAGAGCCAGTCTGGTTCTCTAGATTACTATGTGCATATTATCTTTTTTTATTCCTTGTACTTTAAGCTTGTGTGTTTGTGTGTGGTGCTGGGGATTGAACCCAGGGCCTTATGCATACAAGGTAAGCATTCTACCAACTGAGCTATATCCCCAGCCCCTGTACTTTAAACTTTATCTGTGTCTTTGAATCAAAAATATGTTGGTGGTCATTGTTTGCTTGGAAACGCCTGTTTGTTCTTTAGTGATTTGGTTACGATACGCAGCATCAGCTCTCCCTGCTAAGATTTTTTTCTTAATTATTTAACCGTTTTGTTTTAGCCTCTCAAGGGTCTTCCCTGGACTTATATTATCTACTTATTAATCAAAGTTTTTGCTTAACCCCCCCTTAACCAGCTAGATTTTTCAAAAATTTACTGTTGGATGGGTGTGGCTTAGAGGCTACTATCACAATTCAAAGCATTTCCATTGTATGTTCCACCTTCACTGGGAGACTAATAGCATGAAGGTTCACTAATTATTCCAAAAAGAGTATAGCCTTGGGCCCTGACTTCCAGGCTACCAGGAATGACCAGATGTTATTTTTAAGTCTTCACTTCCTAGGCTTCTACCTCGAGAATATTATTCAGTGCCATTGAGGCTTTTCCTATGTTGATAAGTATACATTTGGAAATGTTGTATATCTTACTCTTAATTGCTCCTGATTGGACACAGTATGGTACCTGTGCATAAGCTTTTGACCTCCAGAATTGATCCCAGAAGGGCTCTTCTTTGCTGCATCTTTTTCTCTTCCTCTTTATTAAACTTCTGGCTGCTTTGCTGTTTTGCTCTTGTCATCAAGCTGCCAGCTTCTCTTAATTGCTTTATTCCAAGCTCTGTTCCAGAAAGTCATTCCTTTCAGGCAGAACTACTGCTAAGTTCTTTGCTTTTATGACCTGCCTTTTATCCTAGGTTCCTGACTTCCATCACACCTGAGCCAGGATCAGCAACTGGATCTTCCTGGAGTGACACCTTCATTCTATAATTGGGATCTTGGGGAGAGTTTTGACAGTCACTGTTCTTCTTAACTTACTTCTCCTAGCAAAATCTACACATGCACCTAACAAGCTGGAATGGAGAATGTTGGGAACTTCAACCTGGAGCACCAGAAGCTTTTGTTCTAAGAAAGGGAACTGAATGAGGAAAGGGCAATCTATGTGGTCCACTCATCCACCCCTGTAGAGCTTCTGTAACATAGAACTAAGCAAAAAATGCCACTAGAAACCTGCATTTTCCATGGTAAAACCATAGTCCCAGAATGGAATCTGGAGGAGAGAAGGAATCTCTCTCTAGACCTGAGTAGAATGCCAAAGGCAAAACTTCTAATATGGAGCTGGGGGGGGGGGGGGGTAAGGGAACAAGTTGTGGCTCATGTGTCAAAAACTGTTCTTCCCAAGATTTAATGTATTTCCTTCAATGAATATTTCCCCATTTGTTATATTCCTTTAGGACATATCCAAAGACTTTGAATGATTTTTTTTAAACATTTATTTATTTGCTTTAGCTGTACACAATGGGTTTTTATTTGTACGTGGTGCTGAGGATCGAACCCGGGCCAGGCAAGTGCTGTACTGCTGAGCCACAACCCCAGCCCTTGAATGATTTTTTTAACAAATCATTTTTTCAGTAGTTAAATTGTGTTTTACTTGGGAAAGTGACCACCTGATCTATAGGCTGTGGTTTTGGGAGGTCCTTTGCCAAATTATATTTTACTGCTTATACTAATTATCCTAATGATACATCAGGCATAATGAAAGTTTGCATTTGTATTTACCAGCCTAAGTAAAATACTGCTATTATTTTTTTTCTCTTTTTTTTCAAATTTATTTTTTATTCTAAGTTGTTAGAAATGACAGCAGAATGTATTGCATTTCATATTATACTTGTAGAGCACATTTTTTACATATCTCTGGTTGTATACAAAGTATATTCACACACCATTCATGTCTTCATACATGCACTTAGGGTAATGATATCCATCTCATTCTACCATCTTTTTTTTTTCTTGACCCTTTTGCCCCCTCTCTTCTGCTCCCTCCCCATTGGCCATTCTAGTGTTCCTGTAATCCTCCTATGCTCCCCATCCCAACCCGACTGTGAATTGGCCTCCTTATATCAGAGAAAACATTTGGCATTTGGCTTTTTAGAATTGGCTAACTTCACTTAGCATTATATTCTCTAACTCCATCCATTCACCTGCGAATGCCATGATTTTATTCTCTTATTGCTGAGTAATACTCCATTGTGTGTATATACCCACATTTTCTTCATCCATTCATCTACTGAAGGGCATCTGGGTTGGTTCCACAGTTTAGCTATTGTGAATTATGCTGCTATAAACATTGATGTGGCTGTGTCCCTATAGTATGCTGTTTTTAAGACCTTTGGGTGAAGACCAAGGAGTGGGATAGTTGGGTCATAAGGTGGATCCATTCCAAGTTTTCCAAGGTATCTCCATACTGCCTTCCATATTGGCTGCACCATTTTGCAGTCCCACCAACAATGTATGAGTGTGCCTTTTTCTCCACATCCTCGCCAACATTTATTGTTGTTTGTGTTCTTAATAGCTGCCATTCTGACAGGTGTGAGATGAAATCTTAGAGTGGTTTCGATTTGCGTTTCTCTAATTGCCAGAGATGTTGAACATTTTTCATGTATTGGTTGATTGATTGTATATCTTCTTCTGAGAAGTGTCTGTTCAGTTCCTTGGACCATTTGTTGATTGGGTTATTTGCTTTTTTTGGTGTTGAGATTTTTGAGTTATTTATATATTCTAGAGATTAGTGCTCTGGTGTGCATGTGGTAAAAATTTGTTCCCAACTAGTAGGCTCTCTATTCACCTCACTGATTGTTTCTTTTGCTGAGAAGAAGCTTTGAAATTTAAATCTATCCCATTTATTTATTCTTGATATTAATTCTTGTGCTACAGGATTCTTTTTAAGGAACTTGGGACCTAAATCCAACATGTTGGAGATTAGAGCTTACTTTTTCTTCTATTAAGTGTAGCATCTCTGGTCTAAGTCCTAGATCCTTGATCCACTTTGAGTTGAATTTTGTGCATGGTGAGAGACAGAGGTTTAATTTCATTTTCTTGCATATGGATTTCCAGTTTTCCCAGCACCATTTGTTGAAGAGGCTATCTTTTCTCCAATGTACGTTTTTGGTGCCTTTGTCTAATATAAGATAACTGAAATTATATGTGTTAGTCTCTGTGTCCTCTATTCTGTACCATTGGTCTACCAGCCTATTTTGGTGCCAATATCATGCTGTTTTTGTTACTATTGCTCTGTAGTGTAATTTAAGGTCTGGTATAGTGATGCCACCTGCTTCACTCCTCTTGCTAAGGATTGCTTTAGCTATTCTGGGTCTCTCTTATTTTTCCAGATGAATTTCATGCTGCTTTTTCTATTTCTATGAGGAATGTCATTGGGATTTTGATTGGCATTGCATTAAATCTGTATAGTGCTTTTGGTAGTATGGTCATTTTGACAATATTAGTTCTGCCTATCCAAGAACAGGGTAGATCTTTCCATCATCTAAGGTCTTCCATAATTTCTTTCTTTAGTGTTCTGTAGTTTTCATTATAGAGGTCTTTCACGTCTTTGGTTAAGTTGATTCCCAAGTTTTTAGTTTTTTTTTTTGGTTTTTTTGTTTGTTTGTTTGTTTGTTTGTTTTTGTTTTTTATGCAATTGTAAACGGGATAGTTTTCCTCATTTCCCTTTCAGAGGATTTATCACTGATATATAGAAATGCCTTAGATTTATGGGTGTTGATTTTGTATCCTGCTACTTTGCTGAATTTATTTATGAGTTCTGGAAGTTTTCTGGTGGAATTTTTTGGGTCTTCTAGGTATAAAATCATATCATCAGCAAATAATGATAATTTGAGTTCTGCTTTACCTATCTGTATCCCTTTAATTTCTTTTGTCCTATCTTATTTTTCTGGCCAGCATTTCAATTACTGTGTTGAATAGAAGTGGTCAAAGAGGGCATCCCTGTCTTGTTCCAGTTTTTAGAGGGAATGCTTTCAATTTTTCTCCATTTAGAACAATGTTAGCCTGGGGATTAGCATATATAGCTTTTACGATGTTGAGATATGTTCCTGTTATCCCTAGTTTTTCTAGTGTTTTGAATATGAAGGGGTGCTGTATTTTGTCAAATGCTTTTTCTGCATCTATTGAGATAATCATATGGTTCTTATCTTTGAGTCTATTGATGTGATGAATTACATTTATTGATTTCCGTATGTTGAACCATCCTTGCATCTCTGGAATGAACCCCACTTGATCGTGGTGTATTATATTTTTGATATGTTTTTGTATCCGTTTTGCCAGAATTTTTATTGAGAATTTTTGCATCTATGTTAATTAAAGATATGGGTCTGAAGTTTTCTTTTTTTGATGTGTCTTTGCCTAGTTTGGGGATCAGGGTGATATTGGCCTTATAGAATGAGTTTGGAAGTGCTCCCTCTTTTTCTATTTCCTGAAATAAATTGAAGAATATTGGTATCAGTTCTTCTTTGAAGGTCTTGTAGAACTCGGCTGTGTATCCATCTGGTCCTGGGCTTTTCTTGGTTGGTAGGCTTCTGGTGGCATCTTCTATTTTGTCACTTGAAATCGCTCTGTTCAAATTATGTATGTCATCCTGCTTAAGTTTGGGCAGATCATACGACTCTAGAAATTTGTCGATGCCTTCGGTGTTTAGTATTTTGCTGCAGTACAAGTTTTCAAAATAATTTCGAATTATTTCCTGTATTTCTGTAGTGTTTGTTGTGTTATTTCCTTTTTCATCACATATATTACTAATTTGAGTTGTCTCTCTCCTTCTCTTTGTTAGCCTGGCTAAGGGTCTGTCAATTTTATTTATTTTTTCAAAGAACCAACTTTTTGTTTTGTCAATTTTTTAAATTGTTTCTTTTGTTTCAATTTCATTAATTTCAGCTCTGATTTTAATTATTTCCTGTCTTCTACCACTTTTGGTGTTGGATTGTTCTTTTTCTAGAGCTTTGAGATGTAATTTTAAGTCATTTATTTGTTGACTTTTTTTTCTTTTGAGGAATGAACTCAATGCAATGAACTTTCCTCTTAGAACTGCCTTCATAGTGTCCCAGAGATTTCGATATGTTATGTCTGTGTTCTCATTCACCTCTAAGAATTTTTTTTATCTCTTCTTTGATGTCATCTGCAACCCATTGTTCATTCAGTATCGTATTATTTAGTCTCCAGGTGTTGGAGTAGCTTTTATTTCTAATTTTATCATTGATTTCTAATTTCATTCCATTATGGTCTGATAGAATGCAGGGTAGTATCCCTACTATTTTATATTTGCTCAGAGTTGTTTTGTGGCCTAGTATATGGTCTATTTTAGAGAAGTTTCCATGTGCTACTGAGAAGAAAGTGTATTCACTTGTTGAAGGATGAAATATTCTATATAAGTAAGTTAAGTCTAAGTTGTTTATTGTATTTTTTAGTTCTGTAGTTTTTTTTGTTCAGCTTTTGTTTGGAAGATCTATCCAGTGGTGAAAGGGGTGTGTTAAAGTCACCCAGAATTATTGTGTTGTGGTCAATTTGACTCTTAAACTTGAGAAGAGTTTGTTTGATGAACATGGATGCTCCATTGTTTGGGGTGTATAGATTTATAATTGTTAAGTCTTGTTGGTGTATGGTTCCCTTGAGCAGTATATAGTGTCCTTCTTTATCTCTTTTGATTGACTTTAGCTTGAAGTCTACTTTATTTGATATGAGGATGGAAACCCCTGCTTGTTTCCTCTGTCCATATGAGTGGTAGGATTTCTCCCAACCTTTCACCCTCAGCCTATGAATGTCTTTTCCTATGAGATGAGTCTCTTGGAGGCAGCATATTGTTGGGTCTGTTTTTTTGATCCAGTCTGTTATTTGGGTTTTGGTAATTCCTTCATGTTTATGGTAATGAAAACTTTACCTTCCGGTAATGGAGGTTGTCAACCCATGCTTTGATAAATCAATATTAACCAAGCATAGTGTACCCTACTTAGCTTGGAAAAACAAATTGCTGATAAGAAATTTGCTTTTATGAATACTTTAAAATTTAGAGAACTAAAAATGCATAAGGACTTGGAAATTAATCCACAGTTTTATATTTATATATGTTTGTTTTGTATCATAAGCACTCTGAATGAATTAATCATTTCTCATTCATCTCTGTATTCCTACTAGTTCTAAAACATAATCCTCTTAGCCCTGGGATTCAGCCATATTATACAACAGACAACTCTTCACATGTTTATGCATTCACATTTATCTGTCCTTCCTTATACTTTTTTTCTTCATTTGTCAATCTTTCTAACCTTTACCTAACTCAGTAGTCTCCCTTAGAAGTTGCTGTTTCTCCAGTCAGAAGTAATCATGCCTTTTTTCTATTCCCAAGGCGGTTTTGTAATTTTTATGATGTCTTACTTATATTGTAATTATTTGTCTCCTACTGTAGACTATAAGATCAAAGTCTTTTTTCACTTTCTAATTGCCATATACTTTGTACATAGAACTTAATTATTGGATGAATGAATGGAAAACTGAATAACTGAATGATGTAATCATTTTTTTTTTTTTTTTTATAGCCGAGAGACACACAAGATTGCAGTATTTTATGTTGCTGAAGGACAAGAAGATAAACACTCCATTCTCACCAATACAGGAGGAAGTCAAGCATATGAAGATTTTGTAGCTGGTCTTGGTTGGGAGGTATTTTTTTCTAATTATACCAAATATTTTATAGTCATCCCTTGTTATCCTTGGGAGATTGGTCCCCTAACCCCTGTGGATACCAAAATCCAAAGATGCTCAAGTCCTTTATATCAAATGTTAAAGTATATGCATATGCACATATCCTCCTGTATATATTAATTCATCTTTAGATTACTCATAATGCCTAATACAATGTAAATTCTGTATAAATAGTTACTATGATGTACTAAGAAATTCTTTAAAAATATTTTAGTTATAGATGGACAGACACAATACCTTTATTTTATTTATTTTTATGTGATGCTGAGGATCGAACCCAGTGCCTCACATGTGTTAGGCAAGCACTCTACCACTGAGCCACAACACCAGCCCTGACATATTAAGAAATTTGGACAAGGAAAAAAGTCTGTATGTGTTCAGCACAAAATACAATTTTTTTAAAAATATTTTCCATCTGATATTTGAAATCACAAATGTAGCCCATGGCTATTTGGAAGCAGGGGGTTATTTTTCTTTTTCTTTTCAGCCTATTTTAGAGTCATTATTTTAAGAGACACAACAACTTAATGATGGGTTTATTATTGTTTCTATCTTACATCTCATCTGTGAATATAGTAGCAATTGGGACTTTGAAAGCAAAAGTGTTGATTGTTTTTTTGAGACAGTATTAGTTCAGATTGCTGAACTCATAGGATTAGAAGATCTATCTAGATTTTCCTTACAACAATGACCAGTAGCTTGGTGATCTTCAAACTAAGACTTTAGGCTGTACAAAGTTTTTCCATGGGCACATGTGCATTTTTAATTTCAAGGAAATTAATTTCCAGATCCTCAACTTACTAATAACTAGTGCTAGAGGGCTTTTCTATACTCTCTTGCCTCTCTTTTTCTCTTCTTCTACTTTGTAAAAGAAGGCACACTACCCACCCACCCCAAATCCTACTTTGTCCCGGAGAGGTTTGGCACCAGTTTAAGAAGGTGTTCTCCTAAATGAGAATCTCTGAGAGCAAAGGAAGAAATATTGAAAGGTGTAGCACTTACGTTTGTCCTGGCATCCAACTCAAGGTTCCTGTTACATCTGTGTATTTCAAAATTATAAATCAGAAGCTAGGTATTTTTCATAGAGGTTTGTGATATTCTTATTTGAATTAAAAAATGAAGCACCAGACATGTTCTAACAGAAAATGAATCTGATATGGCTGATTTTATCATTAAGCTAAAAGCAGACATCTTATGTATATTGAATCAGCCAAATCTGTAGCTTCAAATTTTTGACAAAAACATATTTAAGGTACATATCTGTAAAACATAAGGTACACTGTAAGTTATATCTTTTTTTTTTTTTTTTTTTTTTTGGTACGGGAGATTGAACTCAGGGGCACTCGACCACTGGGCCACATCCCCAGCCCTTTTTTGTACTTTATTAGAGACAGGGTCTCACTGAGTTACTAAGTGCCTCACCATTGCTGAGGCTGGCTTTGAACTCGCGATCCTCCTGCCTCAGCCTCCCAAAGTGCTGGGATTACAGGCGTGCGCCACCGCGCCCGGCTATGTAAGTTATATCTTTAGCAATCATTTAAATTTGTGATGAAAATTTTATTATAGTTGTCAATTATAACTTCTTAAAAAGCTTATAGAGAACATATAAGCAAAATTGTCGAAGACCATTGCAGTAGACTAAAACCTTCTAAAGGACATTTCATCTCACTG
Source organism: Tamias sibiricus (assembly GCA_025594165.1). Lineage (NCBI taxonomy): Eukaryota > Metazoa > Chordata > Mammalia > Rodentia > Sciuridae > Tamias > Tamias sibiricus. The sequence continues at coordinate 72,394,847 of CM046659.1, forward strand.
ATTTTTTTTTTTTTAATCCCACTGTTTTTTCTCCATGTATAATATCTTGGTCTTTAGTATTTAGTATATACTTTTATGGCTGTTCTGCTATTTTACCTTAAGTGAATTACCTGAACTCTGAGGCCTCTTTGTATTTACCACAGATAACAATATTCTTTTTTTTTTTTTTAATGTTTTTTAGTTGTAGATGGACACAATACCTTTATTTATTTATCTTTATGTGGTGCTGAGGATCAAACCCGGTGCCTCACACATGCTAGGCAAGTGTTTTACCACTGAGCCACAGCCCCAGCCCCTAGGTATTTTTTCATAGAGGTTTGTGATATTCTTATTTGAATTAAAAAATGAAGCACCAGACATGTTCTAACAGAAAATGAATCTGATATGGCTGATTTTATCATTAAGCTAAAAGCAGACATCTTATGTATATTGAATCAGCCAAATCTGTAGCTTCAAATTTTTGACAAAAACATATTTAAGGTACATATCTGTAAAACATAAGGTACACTGTAAGTTATATCTTTTTTTTTTTTTTTTTTTTTGGTACGGGAGATTGAACTCAGGGGCACTCGACCACTGGGCCACATCCCCAGCCCTTTTTTGTACTTTATTAGAGACAGGGTCTCACTGAGTTACTAAGTGCCTCACCATTGCTGAGGCTGGCTTTGAACTCGCGATCCTCCTGCCTCAGCCTCCCAAAGTGCTGGGATTACAGGCGTGCGCCACCGCGCCCGGCTATGTAAGTTATATCTTTAGCAATCATTTAAATTTGTGATGAAAATTTTATTATAGTTGTCAATTATAACTTCTTAAAAAGCTTATAGAGAACATATAAGCAAAATTGTCGAAGACCATTGCAGTAGACTATAACCTTCTAAAGGACATTTCATCTCACTGATTTTTTTTTTTTAATCCCACTGTTTTTCTCCATGTATAATATCTTGGTCTTTAGTATTTAGTATATACTTTTATGGCTGTTCTGCTATTTTACCTTAAGTGAATTACCTGAACTCTGAGGCCTCTTTGTATTTACCACAGATAACAATATTCTTTTTTTTTTTAATGTTTTTTAGTTGTAGATGGACACAATACCTTTATTTATTTATCTTTATGTGGTGCTGAGGATCAAACCCGGTGCCTCACACATGCTAGGCAAGTGTTTTTTACCACTGAGCCACAGCCCCAGCCCCAATATTCTCCTATCCAATGGAGATGATGCAAAGTTCAGTAGAGGTGATATATCTGAAAAGTCTTTAGAAAGTATTATAAATAGATTCTCTGTGTAAAATGCCATAAAAGTATTAGTAAAAGTGAGGGAGACATGAAAAGAACAAATTTGTAGAACTCACTTTTTGATTTCAAAACTTACTACCAAGCAAAGCACATCATGGTTCTAACATGAGGGTAGGCATATAGATCAATGGAATAGAATTCAGAGTTCAGAAATCAACCTACCTATTTATAGTCAACTGGTCTTTGATGTAGATGCCAAGACCATCCAGAGGAGAGTCTTATCAACAAATGGTGCTGAACAACTGGTTAGCCATATGCAAAAGAATGAAGTTGGAGGGCTGGGACTGTAGCTCAGTGGCAGAGCACTTGCCTAGCATGCGTGAGGCACTGTGTTCAGTCCTCTGCACCACATAAAAATAAACAAATAAAATAAAGACATTCTGTTCATCTATAACTATAAAAAATTTTTTTAAAAAAGAATGAAGTTGGAACTTACCTTACACCATGTTAAAAAATTGACTCAAAATGGACCAAAGACCTAAAATTATAAAACTCTTGGAAGAAAATATAAGGGCAAGTTTTGACAAAGGATTTTTAGATGTCATACTCAACAAAGGAAAAACTAGATAATAAACTGGGTGTGGTAGCATATGCCTGTAATCCCTAGCAGCTAGGGAGGCTGACACAGTAGGATCACAAATTCAAGGTCAGCCTCAGCAATTTAACAAGGCCCTTAGCAAGACCTAAGCAACTTAGCAAGACCCTGTTTTAAAATAAAAAAGGGCTGGGAATATGACTCAGTGGTGAAGTGCCCCTGGAGTCAATTCCTGGTACAAAAATAAAATTAGATAATAAGACCATCAAAATTAAAACTTTTGTGCTTAAAGGAACACCATCAACAGAGTAAAAAGACAGCCAACAAAATTGGAGAAAATAATTATAATTATGTGTCTGTTAAGAGATTTGTATCTAGAATATATAAAGAACTCATACAAGTAAAAAATTAAAAGACAATTTTAAAATTACCAAAGGACCAAAATAGACCTTTCTCCAAAGAACACATGAAAAGATGCTCAACATCATTGGCTATTAGAAAAATGCATATAAAAACCATAGTGATAGGATGTAAAACAATCTGAACTCCCATACACTGTAAGAGGAGCTATAAAATGATGTAAACTTTTTGTTTTGTTTTTTTTTTTTTTTTTTTTTTTTTTTTTTTTTTGGTTCCAGGGATTGAACTCAGGGGCACTCGATCACTGGGCCACATCCCCAGCCCTTTTTTTGTATTTTATTAGAGACAGGGTCTCACTGAGTTGCTAAGTGCCTCTCCATTGCTGAGGCTGGCTTTGAACTCGCGATCCTCTTGCCTCAGCCTCCCAAGTGCTGGGATTACAGGCGTGCGCCACCACGCCTGGCTCAAATGATGTAAACTTTGTGGAAAACAGTTTGGCAGCTCATCAAATGATTAAACATAGAGATGCCGTATAACTAAACAGTTCTAAATATGTACAAGGAGAAATGAAAGCACAAGTCTGCATGTAAACCTGTACATATATGTTTATAGCGGGATTATTCATAATAACATAGTAGTGAAAATAGCCCATATATCCTTCAATGGATGAATGGATAAATTATATGTGGTATAGCCGCACAAGGTATTAATCAGCCATAAAAAGAAATGGATACTGAGCTGGAGTTGTAGCTCAGCTGTAGAGCGCTCGCCTAGCACGTGCGAGGCCCTGGGTTCGATCCTCAGCACCACATAAAAATAAATAAAATAAAGGTATTGTGCCCAACTACAACTAAAAAATAAATATTAAAAAAAAAGAAATGGATACTGAAAAGTGCTATAACAAGAATGTACAATTCTAAATGAAAACAACAGCCACCAATATTGTGATCCATTTATATGTGATATCCACAATAGATATATCTGTAGATTGCACTTGTCTGTGAATGTACTAAAATCCCATCAAATTTGTACAATGGGACCTTGTTTTTAGATCGTTTGAATAGATGTACTGTCCCTATTTTCATGCTGAGCACAACAAAAACCCTTGATATTACTTACAAAACTAATATGAGATTGAAAGGTAGAGAGAAGGCAGAACAGCTAGGGACTTTGAGACTGAGGAATGCATAATGGTGAATTTTCTGGGTTTCCTTTTTTTCCCCCACATATATGCAAGACTTGGAACTGAAGGTGTTTTGGTAATTGAAAAACATCATTAGAAGCAGAGCACAGTAGCACACACCTGTAATCCCAGCAGCTCCAAGAGGATCACGAGTTCAAAGCCTGCTTCAGCAGCAGCAAGGTGCTAAGCAACTCAGTGAGACCCTGTCTCTAAATAAAATACAAAATAGGGCTGGGGATGTGGCTCAGTGGCTGAGTGCCCCTAAGTTCAATCCCAGTACCCCCCCAAAAAAATCATTAGGCACAGACCCCCCCCCCAAAAAAAAAAAAAAAGCCAAAGGAGCAACCTACCTAAAAGGCATATATTTTTAAAAATTTAGAAAGTAATTGGTCTACTCCCACCAAATACAACAGAAAATACCTTGACTTCATCCCCACCCCTTACAACAAAGGACAAATGGGGAGTCTAGACTTCCACCTTCATGAGGCAATAATGAAGTGCCCCCACCACTACTACACTGGAGAAGTGTCAGAGAAGGCCAAGAAAAAAGACAACACTTTCATCCCCACCAGTTGATAATGAGCCTTCATGTATACCCCACACTCCAGTGTTAGTGGAAACTACATAGGAAACTTGGAATTCTTTTTGGTACTGGGGATTGAACCCAGGGGCATTCAAACACTGAGCCACATCCCAGCCCTTTTTTTTTTTTTTTTTTTTTGTATTTTATTTAGAGATGGGGTGTTGCAGAGTTGCTTATGGCCTTACTAAGTTGAGGGTGTCTTTGAACTTGTGATCCTTGTGCCTCAGCCTCCCGAGCTACTGGGATTGCCAGTGTGCACCACCACGTCCAGCTAGGAAACTTGGAATTCTATTACCAATCAGCAGTAATTAGACACTCCTACCCTGTTCACTGGGATAGTGTTAGAGGAGGCCTAATAGAGAGTTAAGACTTTCCCTATCACCCAATAGTAATTAGGCCACCCTACCACTGTATCAATGACCATCACATAAGAAGCCAGAACTCCTTCCTCCACCTAGTAGTAATGAGGCTCTCTCTCCCTTTACAGGTGTCAGTGGAGGTTTAGTGGAAACCTATATTCCTACCTTTACCTGGCAGTAATGAGGCAGCACCTTGTCCCTCTTCCCCACTCTTTTCCCTACTAGAGCAGTGTTAGGAAACTACCAGCTAAGACATTTGAAGACTCAAGAGTCTCATAACATGAAAGTATCCCATTTTTATTCAGAATCACTCAGTATACAAAGAACCAGGAAGATCTCAAACAAAATTTAAGAAGTCAATAGATGCCCGCACCAAGATAACAAAGATTTTAAAGCAGTTAGGCAGAAATGCTTTCTTGAGTAATTAGGAGCACATTCAAACAAAAGAAAAATAGAAAATATCAACAGAGAAATAGAAAATACAAAGAACAACCAAATGGAAATTTTAGAGCTGAATGTTTAATAACTGAAATAGAAAGTTTATTAGCTGGGCCCAGTAATAGATAGAATGGGAATGGAGGTACAGAAAAATCAGTAAACTGGAAGATAATGAAAATAGTAGGAATCAATCTGAACATCAGAGAGAAAACAGACCTAAAAACAATAAATAGCATCAGGGACCTGTGGGACTGTACTAAAAGATCTAACATCCTTATACTCTGAATCCCAGAAGAAAAGAGAGGCTGGGTCTGAAAAAGTGCTTGAAGAAATAATGGCTGAAAACTTCCCAAATTTTATAAGAAACTTAAAACTATAGATTCAAGAACTGGATGAAACCTAAACAGGATAAACCAAAAGAAATCCACAGTAAGACTCATTCTAAAAACTAAAGACAAAAACAAAAATCTTGAGCAGGGAAAAAAAGTATACATATTTTAAGGGGGGGGGGGACTAGAACAATAGTAAATTTCTCATCAGAATAAGGGCACTAGGAAGTGACATAATATCTTTTCAAGTGCTGAAAGGAAAATGTCAACTCAGAATATAACTAGCAAAAATATTCTTTGGGGGAAAAGAACACTCTCAGATGAAAGAAAACTTAAGAGAACTTGTTACCATTAAGTTTTACCCTGAAAGAATCACTGAAACAAGTTCTTTATTTTTTATTACATTTTTTTTTCTTTTTTTACTTATAATAGTAGTATGTATTACAATTCATAATGCACATATATAGCATCTTTTTACATACAACTGTTTGTTTACAAAGTATATAAGTACCATTCAGATCTTCAATCATGCATTTAGAAACAAGTTCTATTAACAGAAAGGGAGTGATAAAGGAAAGAAGAGAGAGATGAAAAGAAAAATTAATGGTAAATATATTATACTTTCCTTCTCTGCAGTTTTCTTAATTATGTTTGACAGTGGAAGCAAAAAATTATAACACAGTCTGATGTCTTTCTAAACATATAGAGAGGAAATATTTATGACAGTTATAATACAAACAGTGGGGAGGGTAACAGGACATACATTAAGATAGGGTTCTATATTCAGGTATACTGATAAGACTGTGATAACTATTACACACACACACACACACACAAACACACACATATGACCTAGGGAAACCACTAAATAGTATTCAAAAAAGAATACTCAAAAAAAGTGATAGATAAATAAAAATAGAATTCTAGAAAATGTTTAAGTAACCCATAGAAGTCAAGAAAAATAAAACAAAAACTAGAAAACAAAAAATAGTAATAGCAGGCATAAGCCCTACTATATAATTACTGATAGAGTAATTATGTAAAATATAAATGATCTAAATAAACAAAAGACAAAGATTGTAGCAGAATGGACTAAAAGCATGACTCACCTATGTGTTATCTAAAAGAAACTTCAAATGTAATAGTATAGTCTGGCAGAAAGTAAGAGGATGGGAAAAGTTATGTAATCAAAGGAAAGTTAGATTTGCTGTATTAATACTAGAAAAGGTAGATTTTAGAGCAAAGAAACTTACCAGAGACAGAGGGACATTATATGATTTATACAAGGATCAGTCCACGAAGAAGACAGATTGGTTCCCAGATCCCTTTTGGAAACCAAAATCTGTGAATGCTCAAATCCCGTATATAAAATAGCATAGTGTTTGCATAATGCACATCCTCTTGTATACTTTTTTAAAACTCTAGATTAATTATAATACCTAGTAGAATGTAAATCTTAAGTAAATAGTTGTTATACTATATTGTATAACAAGCAGTCTATACCTGTTCAGTACAGACACAGTTTTTTCTGAATATTTTCAGTGCATAGTTGGTTAAATCTGCATATATGGAAGCTGCAGATACAGAGGACTGACTACAATTCTAGATTTAGTATTTATTGACAACATATAAAAAGACTTTGTTCCCATTGTTTGTGTAAAGTGAATGAGTTATTTTCAATGGTATTTATAAATTATATTTAGTTGATTCATTTTATGTGCCTCATTGCTTCTAGGTAAATCTTACGAATCATTGTGGCTTTATGGGAGGACTACAAAAAAACAAAAGTACTGGATTGACCACTCCATATTTTGCTACCTCTACGGTAGAAGTAATATTTCATGTATCAACAAGAATGCCTTCTGATTCTGATGACTCTTTGACCAAAAAAGTAAGTGCTGAGAAAAAAAAGTATGTTAGAGTTAAAACCTAGTAATAAATAAAATATATAAAATACATAAAATATGTAAGTAATCCAAGTGATCAAGCACTATTTCTCAGTGTAGTGTTTCTATACCCAATGTGGTCTTTAAAAACAGGATTATTGTAGAGTAAAGTGTATTTTCCTAGTTTTTTAAGGACTTTGTGATTAATAAGTACAATCCTCTTTTTAAAATTTTTATTATGTATATTTGAAATTTACAACATGTTGTGGGATACATGTAGATAGTAAAATGATTACTATGGTGAAGCAAATTAACATTCATCATCTCATATAGTTAATTTTATAAATTGTGATAGAAAAATGCAGCTAAAATCTCAAATACCACACAGTTTTATTAAACTACAGTCCTCCTGTTCATTAGCTCTCTAGAATCGTTCATCCTGCGTATCCACTATTTTGTATTCTTTAACCTACATCTCCCCATTTTCTCCCCTTACCTGCTTTAGACATGGTATTCTTCTTTGTACACACACACACACACACACACACACACACACACACATATTCTGCATAAAAATGAGATCATACTGTGTTTTTATTTTGCTTATTTCACTTAGCATAATGTCCTCAAGATCCTTCCATATTGCAGCAAAAGGCAGAATCTCCTTTTAAGACTGAATAATTTCCATTACATACATACAGAAACATACATTTTCTATATTCATTCATGAATGGATACTTGGGTGACTTCCAAATCTTTGCAGTGCAGATATCTTTATGAGATAGTTACTTTTTTCCCAGAGGAGGGATTACTGAGTCATGTGGTAGTTCTATTTCTAACTTATTTAGGAACCTCCATACTATTTTCCACAATGGCTGTACCAATCTATATTCTCCTCAGCAGTGTACAAGGGTTCATTTTCCTCCACTTTCTCACCAACATTTATCATCTCTTTTCTTTTTTATAATAGCCATTTTAACAAATCTGGTAGTGGTTTTGTGTTTCCTCATAATTAGTGATGTTGACCACCTTTTCATATACCAGTAGGCTATTCTTCAGAAAAATATGTGTTTGGGTCCTTTACCCTTTTTTTTTTTTTTTTTTTTTTTTTTTTTTTTTTTTTTGGTACCTGGGATTGAACTCAGGGGTACTCAACCACTGAGCCATATCCCCAGTCCTTTTTTATATTTTATTAGAGACAGGATCTCACTGAGTTGCTAAGTGCCTCGCCATTGCTGAGGCTGGCTTTGAATTTGTGATCCTCCTGCCTCAGCCTCCTGAGTGCTGGGATTACAGGCGTGCGCCACCATACCCGGCTCCTTTGCCCAGTTTTTAAGGGAGCTATTTCTTTTAGCATTATTGAGTTATAAGAGTTCTTTATTATAAGTTTTGGATATTAATCCCTTATCAGCTATGTGGTTTGCAAAGTTTTTTTCCTAGTCTATACATTGCCTTTTCAGTTTGTCAGTTGTTTCTTTTACCTTGCAGAAGCCTTATGCTTTGATTTAGTCCCATTTATTTATTTTTGCTTTTGTAGCCTAGATTTTTAGCGTGATATCCAGAAAATCATTGCCCTATGATTTCTTCTAGTTGTTTTATGGTTTCAGGTCTTAGATTTAAGGTGGTTTTTTTGTCTATTTTGAGCTGATTTTTGTGTATGGCATAAAATAAAGATCTGATTTCATTCTTTTGCATATGGAAATCTAGTTTTTCCAGCACCATTTTTTGAAGATTCTCCTTCCCCCTATGTATTCTTGGCACCCTTGTCAAAAAATAGTTGACCATAAATGTTTGTATTTATTATTTCTGGACTCTGTTCTATTCCATTGGCCTGTGTTTCTGTTGTTTTTGTGTCAGTACCATCCTTTTTTTTTTTTTTTAGAGGAGGAAAAGTTTATTTTGGAGCTCATGGTTTCAGAGGTCTCAGTCTATAGAAGGCCATCCTGTTTTGATTACTGTGATATTATTTATGATTTTTGGCTAGCTCCTCCCATAGCACCTCATTATTTCCTAAATGGTTAGAACAGCAAGTATGTCTTTTATAATGTTGGAGAACTTTAGACCTCAGAAGCAGGTCTCAGAAAGCTAAATCAATCCCTCCCCCATCCCCATACATACACTCCTACCTACCTTCTAACCGACTTCCTTTCACCTTTCCTTTTTCTCCCCAAGGCAGGGCTGTGGACACTAGAATTTCTGTTTACCTAGGCAGGTCATAGAAACTAATCTTCCCTCTGTCTTGGATTCTGCCATAAGGAAATGTTTTAACATACCTTATCTAAGAGTGGATCATAAGACCTCCATTTCAAGAATGAATCTTGCCACATACCCACAAGGAAGGAACAATGCAAAGAAGCCACAAAGAATCCAGACAGACAGGCCTTGCTGGATCTTCCCACTTAGTCCATTAGCATTAGTTTAGACTCTCTGTGCAATTACATTTCTACAATGCTTCAGTCATTCCTATACAATGAAATTTCCATAAATACCAAACAGGACAGAGTTTGAAGAGTTTCTAGATAGCTGAACACATGGAGCTTCCTGGAGGGTGGCATGCCCAGAGATGCCTTGGAAACTCTGCACCCCTTCATAATTTTCCATGTAGTAAACCAGCAAACATGTTTCTCTGAGTTCCGTGAGCTGGTGAAGCAAATTTATCAAACCAAGGAAGGAGGTTTGGGAACCCCAGTCAGTCAGAAGCACAGGTAGAATACCCTGGGACTTGTGATTGGCATCTGAAGAGGAGGTGGCAGTTTGGGAGACTGAGCTCTCAACCTGTTATATACCACATTTTCTTTATTCATTCATCCATAGATAGACACTTAGATTTGACTCTGTATCTTGGTTATTGTGAAAAATGGTTCAGTAAACAGGGATGCATATGTCTCTTTGACATAATGATTTCACTTTCTTTGAATCAGCCTGCCTCAGCCTCCCAAGTAACTAAAATACAGGCATACAAACACCATGCCCAGCTTATTCTAAACTGTTTGTTGTTTGTTTGTTTGTTTGTTTGTTTGTTTTTTTTTCATTTGTTTGCTCATTCATTCATTTGTGATACTGGGGATTTAAGCCAGTCAGTCACTTTACCTCTGAACTACATTTCAGTCCTTTTTATTTTATTTCTTTTAACACAGGGTCTTGCTGAGTTGGCAATCTGTCCTGAAACTTGAAATACTCCTGCCTTAGCTCCCTGAGTCACTAGGATTATAGGTGTATGCCACTGCACCAGCTCATTTTAAACCAATTTTCAAAAACATTTTAAACTAGTTTATTGGCTCCAACTAAATTCATAGTGCTTTGCAATCACCATCACTGCCCTTTTCCATAATTTTTTCATTTTCATTTGGTTCAAAATATTTTTTTAAATTTTCCCAGTAGTGGTATTTTAATGGATTATGTGGTTCTATTTTTAGTTTTTTGAAGAACTTTCATACTGTTTTCCTTAATGGCTACACTAGTTTACATTCCCACCAGCTATTTACCAGGGTTCTCTTTTGTCCACATTCTTACCAATTAATTTTACACTAGATTATAAACCTAACAGCATGATGTTTTCAAGGTTTTAGCCATGTTATAGTATGTGTAAGAATTCCATTCCTTTATATGGCAAAACAATAATCCATTATATGCATCTACCACACTTTGTTTATCTATTTGTTGATGGACCTGAGTTGGTTTCACACTTTGGCTATTGTGAATAATACTGCAGTGAACATTAGCATACCTGTTTGAATTCTTCTTTTTGCTATACACCTAAGATTAGAATTGCTGAGTCATATATAAATATGTTTACCTTTATGAATAACTGTGAAACTGTTTTTCATAGCAATTATACCATCTTATATCCCTGCCAGCCATTCAGCCATCATGCACAAGGGTTCTAATTTTTCCACATTTTTGCCAACCCTTCTTATTTTCCACTTTTTAAAAAAATTGCTCTGGTTATTTCATGGTGGTTTTGATTTGCATTTCCCCAATGACTAATGATGTTTAACATCTTTTATTTTGCTTATGGCCATTTGTATACTTTCCTCAGTGAAATGGCTAATTCTATACCCATTTTTTAAAGGTTATTTGTATTTTGTTGTTGTTGTTGCATTGAAAGAGTTCTTTATCCTAGTTATTAATCCCTTGTCAGATATGTGACTTACCAATATTTTCTCACATTTTGTGGGTTGTCTTTTCACTTAGTTGGTAGTGTCCTTTGAAGCACAAAAGTTTTTGATGGAATCCAATTTAATTTTTTTGTTGTTGCTTCTGCTTTTGGTTTTACCAAGAAATAATTGCCAAATCTAATCTCATGAAGATTTTTCCCTCAGCTTTCTTAAAAGAGTTTTATAGTTTTAGCTGTTAACATTTAGTACTTGGACTCATTTTGAACTAATTTTTGTAGATAGTGTGAGATATAAATCCACACCATATAAATAAACTTTGTAATATAAATATAAATTTTGTAATCAAATCTGTTGGTCTAAATATCTGTCCTTATACCAGTCCCCATACTGTTTAAATTACTGTTTTTTATAGTAAATTTTGAAATCAGGAAATAGGAGACCTCCAACTTTATTCTATTTCAAGACTGTTTTGGCTTTCAAGGTCTCTTGAGATTCTATATAAAAAATTTTAGGACAAGTTTCTCCCTTTCAAAACACTGTTGAGATTTTGATGGGAATTACATTGAATCTATGGTACCACTTTAGGTAATATTAAAGTCTTCCAATCCATGAACACATGGAATAAATGCCTTTTATTTATGTCATGTTAAATTCTTTCAGCAATGCTTTACATTTTTCATTGTAAGTCTTTTGCCTACTCATTTAAATTTATCCCTAAGAATTCTATGCTTTTTCATGCTATATACATAGAATTTTCATAATTTCTTCTGCAGGTTGTTACCATTAGTATATACAAATCCAACTGATTTTTATGTGTTGATTTGTATCTTGTGTCTTTGCTGAATTTATGTATTAGCTCTAATAGTTTTTTTTTGTGGACTCCAGTTTTTCTACAAATGAGATCATGTTTCTTTGATGTTTCTGTAAAGGAACAAGAGCTTGGAGCTTCCTAGCTTGCCATTTTGCTGATATCGTATCCTAGGAAAAGTTTTGTTTTAATTTTAAATTTAAAATTATTTGACAACATACCAGATGAAAAGTTAATATTTTCCCAATTATTTAGTAAAGAGAACAACTCAAATTATAACATGGCATAATATTTCCTGCACTTAAGAGGCCACAAGCATTCTAACTTTTTATAATGCAAGCATGTGTATTATTTAAGCTGTTAAAATAATAATTATACCTATTTATTATTGAAGAAAATTACCCAGACTGGATAAGCTTTTTTGCTTAAATAAAGCAATTTATAAGATTTGTTTTAAAGTCCAACAGATAGAGAATTATTTAGCAGATCTCAAAATTCTGTTATAACTAGTCTGAATCTCCTTTTCACAGAAATCAAAAAAACTTTCTCTGTATACAGGTGATTTTCTCTGTGATTCCTGCTCTTAATCTCCTCCTCAGAGTTCTAGTAAGTTTTTTTCCCAAAACAGGCTTATATTTTACTTCTCTTACATTATCACTTCCTTTTTAATAGCCTCACTGACTTTCATTCTAGCCTTCCAACACATCAAACTCCTTTACGTATCAGAGGCTATATTCACTCAACTGTTCTCAGTTTGAAATGTATTTTTTTTTTCTGCAGACTTCCTCCATTCTCACTGTTCCTTTGTCAAACTTAGATAACAGTTTCTTAGAAAGACCTTCCCAGACCATTCTAGCTGAAGAAAGCCCCTTCTATTGAGAAACACTGTCACATTACCTTGTATTATTTTATTTCTAGCAGTTACCATTGTGTAAAATTATCCTACTTGTTTATTTTATTTATTTATTTATTTTTAATAGGTTAAATATTTAAACTTAATCATAGAATGCAGTTACCTTATACCAGTTCTTCTTAATAAAAAAAATCACTTTCTGTATTGGTATTTTTCTCCTGGATTTTCTCCTGGATTTAATAAATTCTACATTAGTGGTAATAAGTTGGGGCCTAGAACATGTGTCCTATTATAAATGAACAATTGAGTATCATTAGGTTGTCCCCCCTGTCCTTTGTACATACATCTTCAGGTGTGTTAATCCATTCAGTAGACACATTAATGAGCACTGGTTGAAGTGTAATATTGGAGGAAGTAAGGCTTGTTGACCTCAGCATGGAGTTTAATACCTCTAATTAAATTAGATAGTCAACAGTCAGTATGAAGAAATTGCCATGCCTCTGGCAAGCTAGAATTATTTATGACTCTGGTTCTTTGTTAAACTTGGATAGGAGAAAATCATTTATATCCATTTTGTAGAAACCAATTTTAGTTCAGACTTTTATTTAAAATATCGTGGTATTTTGTAAAAAAATTTTTAGCATTTGAGAAAAAATTTCCTTAAGTCTATTTAAGTGTAGCATTTTTATCTTTTGTGAAGGAAAGGTGTTTCAAGGCTCAAGCCAGTAGCAGCAGAATGTTTGTAACGTATACTATACTTTTGAACAAATTAACCATTCATTCTAGTAGTCTCTCTTAGAAATATACCACCATATAAAAAATCCTGATATAACCGCAGTCCAAGCCATCTGTCCTATAAATTATCTCTACCTGAGAAAGATTGATGGAAAATGGTTAAAAATAATTTCCACTTAACTGAGTGTATTCACCCCTAAAAATCAGAAGTGCTGCAAGCATTGGTATAAAGTGTTCACAGGAGCCTCTCTCATTTCCTCTATCTCCTTGTTCTAGCCACTTGCTGATACTCTGCTTCCAAGATAGCTGAATCATCCTTTTAGAAGTTTGATGAAGATCAAGTTGAGATAATTGTAGCATACTTAGTTGGACTCTCTAGTCTATCTTTCATTTCCTGAACCCCCCAAAAGAGGGGAAAGAAGCACTTTATTTAAGTCAGTTTCCTCTGAAATACTACTGGTGTAATGGACAACATTTCATTTTCTGTCTTGAAATTTGGTCACAATAGTTTCATAAATAAATGAGCTTAGAGACCTGATTGGTTCAATTTTAATTTTAAATCTGTTTTTAAATTTTATGTAAAAGCATAATATACTTTCCAAAGAATTGTGTGCTAAACATAATTCTGGAGAGTGAATTTTTTAAAAGCAAGTTTAAGAACTGATAAAAATTTTTTTATTATTTTAGACTAAGTGAGGTTAACATTATAATTAATAATAGCTATGAAATTATACTCATAGTTTCGGTCCCAAATAATTTTAGCAGTTAACCTTGTATAATTCCATTTTAATATAAGACCCTAACCATAACCTTAATTTCTACAAATGTCCTCCTCCTGAAAAAGATAAAGGATAGAAAAATACAATGATTCAGTGCAAATTTGTCTCCCCAGTGTGACTGGTGTAATTTGAATAAGATACCAGTTGCTTCTCATTGCATGTAGAATAAAATTATAATTTCTCACTATGGCCTTTAGTGTTCTTCATGATTTGACCACTTGTGTAACTCTGTGATCTCCTTTCCTGTCCCTTCTTAATCAATCTGGCCTCACTGACTTTCATTCTAGCCTTCCAACATATCAAACTCCTTTACTATCAGAAGCTATATACACTCAACTCAGTTTGAAATGTTTTTGGTTTTTTGGTTTTTGTTTTTTTTCTGCAGACTTCCTCCATTCTCACTGTTCCTTTATCAAACTTAGATAATAGTTTCTTAGAAAGACCTTCCCAGACCATTCTGGCTAAAGAATCCCCCTTCTATTGAGAAACACTGTCACATTACCTTATATTATTTTATTTCTAGCAGTTACCATTGTGTAAAATTATCCTACTTGTTTATTTTTATGTATTTTTATCTGACTCTTCCCCGCTGCAATATCAAGGTCATGAGAACAAGGACTTTGTTTTCCTTACTGCTGTATCACCAGCACCTAAAACCAGGCCTGTTGATGTTTACTAAATATTTCAAATCAAAAGAACTACCTATAGACATCTTTATCATCATCCACGTGTCACATTAAAATAAATGCTATAATTGCAGATAATTCTGTTTTTATACTATCTACCAAGTAGTTACAGAAAAAATTTGCCAAGGTAAGTATTGTTATACTCTCTTTTTAATAGCCAGCAACATGTATTGGATGCCCAACCCTCGTTAAGGCGTAGTACTAGATGTGCCTGTTGATTAAAAAAAAAAAAAAAAAAAAAAAAAACTTTTTAAAAATGGATGATCCAAGCCGGGCGCGGTGGCGCACACCTGTAATCCCAGCACTTTGGGAGGCTGAGTCAGGAGGATCGCGAGTTCAAAGCCAGCCTCAGCAATGGCGAGGCACTTAGCAACTCAGTGAGACCCTGTCTCTAATAAAATACAAAAAAGGGCTGGGGATGTGGCCCAGTGGTCTAGTGCCGCTGAGTTCAATCCCTGGTACCAAAAAAAAATGGATGATCCAAACAGCAAATGAATAATAAGTGTGATTATAAAAATGTACATGAAAGGATGTTCTTTAAAATAATTGAGGAGTATGGGATAGTTATGTTTTGCTAAATGTGTCTGGAAGGTAGTTGAAATAATGGGGAGGTGGAACAGTGAGAATGCTGTTTCATTTTCCACATACATAGTAATTGTTCTGAAGTAACTGCCTAACCTAATTAGCTTCTATGTGTTCTTCAGCTTTTTGTTCAAGTGTCATTATAGATAGTAGAAAAGTATATGTAGAGCGTTATGTGTATTTTTAATTATTTATTTTTTAATATTTGATTATTTTGCTCTATTTCCTCCATTGGACCTAAAGCTTTGAGAGCCAGAGACCATGACTATTTTTCCTCATTGCATTTGCAAAAGCTAGCACAGTATAGTCAACTCTCAGTTAATGTTTGCTAATGAATGAAAAGATGATAGATTGGAAGGAGTGAGGGAGGGAAGAGAGAAGACCTTTTAAGAACTTATGAACTAGTCCAGGTATATGGGATGATTAGCATCTGCTCTAGGACAACAGTAGAGGAAATAAGAAGGAAAGTACAAAGAAAATACATTTTTTAAAAATGAAGAACTTTAGTTAGAGTAGTAAATAAACCGGTAGAAAAACAGCTTACTACAGGGACACAGCCACATCAATGTTTATAGCAGCACAATTCATAATAGCTAGATTGTGGAAACAACCCCAATGCCCATCAACAGATGAATGGATAGGGAAACTTTGGTATATATACACAATGAAACACTACTCGGCACTAAAAGAGAATAAAATCATGGCATTTGCAAGTAAATGGATGGAGTTGGAGAAAATAATGCTAAGTGAAGTCAGCCAAACCCAAAAAACCAAAGGTGGATTGATTCTTTTGCTATGATGATACTGAATTATAGTGGCAAGGGAGGGGGGGATGAGAGGAATGAAGGAATGTTAAACAGAACAAAAGGGGGGTGGGGACGGGAGGGAGCAAGGGGATAGGAATAATGGCAGAATGAGTTGGACATCAATATACTAAGTGCATGTATAAAAACTCAAAAGGTGTGAAAATACTTTGTGTAAAACCAGTGACTTGGAAAATTGTGCTCTTTATATGTAATATGAAAGGAATTGCACTCTGCAGGCATGTATAACAAATTAAATTTTAAAATAAGTAAAAAAAAAATAATAACCCATTGACAAAAAAAAATCAGCAGCATATTTCATTTTTCAAATCTGATGTTAGAAGGAAACCACCTATGTGAATTTCTGGATTTTGTTTTGTATTATATTTGTCATTCATTCAGTAGCATTCACTGTTTTATTCCTGGCATTATAATAATTCTTAAAGTGATGGCATTTACAATTCCCATATAAAAAGTTAGATTTCAACAAATGGGCACCCATATCATTTTCGTTATTGTGTACATCTTCAGAAAGCTGCTACATCAAAAATCTGGTCTTTATTAAAATGCAAATCAAAAGTTGAAAAAAATAAAACAGTAGAATCAAGAAAACTCTGATATTGCTCCTGAATGGTTATAACTAGTTGGTAGTTACCTTTAACAAAATGGGGGCTTTAGTGGCTTTTCAGTAAGCTGATTTTATGAGAGATAATATAGTTACTTTACATGAATTCTAGTCTACAGCCCCAGTTGAATGATATAGCACTGAGGAAATCTAGGAATAACTCAGGAGTCCCTGTTGATAATCATGGAGAACTAGAGTACTGCCATAAGATGGATGTCTTTGTTCATTAGGGCAGCAACAACAAAAATACCATAGACTAAATGGCTTATAAACCAGAGAAATTTGTTTCTCACTCATATGGAGGCTGGCAATATCAAGGCACTGGCAGATTCAATGTCTGGTAAAAGGCCACTCCTGGTTTACAGGCATCTGTCTTACTGTAACTTCATATGGTAGAAACAGCAAGCAAGTTCTCTGGGCCTCTTTTATAAAGGGATTAATTATTTGTAAAAGAGCCCTCATGATCTAATCACCTCTCAAAGTACCTGCCTTCTAATACCATCACATTGGGGTTAGAACTTCAACCCAAGCTGAGCGGAGCACTCCTGTAATCCCAGCACTTGGGAGGCTGAGGCAGGAGGATCACTAGTTCAAAGCCAGCTTCAGCAATGGCGAGGCACTTAGCAACTCAGCGAGACCCTGTCTCTAATAAAATACAAAAGAGGGCTGGGGATGTGGCCCAGTGGTCCAGTGCCCCAGAGTTCAATCCCAGGTACAAAAAAAAAAAAAAAAAAGAACTTCAACCCCAGTTTGTTTAAGAGGATATTAACATTGAGTCTGTAGTAATGGCAAGCATCTGATTTTCACAAAAGGATACAGACCAGGCCACATAGTGCAGAAATGACAACATTCATAAGCTCCATGTCAGTGCCTAGCAAAATAGGATTATTAAACAGATGGTTTGTGAGCACTTAGTTAATGAAATAGTGATCACTAGGAGCCACCATAAGTTCACCATAACAAATCACATCAAAATAACTTAATTTGTTTTAATAGGATTACTAGATCAGGAACAACCATAGACTATATAAAGCATTTAACTAAGTTCTTTGTTGTGGACAAGTTGAAGAAATGTGGTCTTAATAGTAGTTTGGTAAGTATGTTCATGACTGACAGTATAATTATGTTCAGAACACATAATTTATTTAGCAAGTGGCAATATAGGGAAGTAAAGTATGAGTTTTGGAACCAGCCTTCATCGGTTCAAATCCAGGTTCTCCCACTTTCTAGTACTTTGACGTTAGCAAGCTCCATCATCTTTTAAGTTTTAATTCCTCACCTATAAAAAATAGGGATGTTACTAATTATACTTATCTGTAGGCATTGTGAAATTAAATGAATTATCACAAATCACACATAGAACAGTGAATACTTAACAAATAGTAACCACATGATAAATACCCTTAATAAATGTAGGAATTTTTTTTTAACCAGGAGGGAAATTGTAATGACTCACTGTTAAGACTTTCAGCCATACCTGTCCCATTTGACATTTTTCTTCAAAATCTTAATGAAGACAAAAGAATTTGAATTTAAACATAACCTAAATATGGAAAAGAGAGAGCCAACACACACTGAATAGCAAAATCAGGCTAACAATAGACCTTGCTTAAAGATAAATCTGAACTTGGCAAGATAAAGTTTAATAAAAAATAAATATGAAATCCTTCCTAGTTTTGGCAGTCATTTATACTTGCTTTAAAAAACTTTGTTAAGAAAAAGACTTATGGTTTTGAATTGCCTAGAATTTGATTTAAGCAATATTATTAAGATACAAAATAATAATAATTTAGTAACCAGAACAACAAACAGTTTCAATATTGGTTTGCTATATTAGAGTGTATATTGATATTGTATTCTATTACAGATGATACAGTTTAATAGGAACATCAATAAACTAAGGCAATACACACAATAGTAAATATTTTATAAATTATAAGAAGAGGAATGAAGGGCACTTAACCTGGAAAAGGAAAGTGAGATGTTAATCTTCAAATGTCTTAAAAGATAATATATAAAATACAAATTGGATTTATTTGGTAAGGCTCATTCAGAAGAACTAGCTTTAGGAGGACAGACTTGACCTTAGTGTTAGTGTTTGAACAGAGGTAAGTTTCTACTTCTCAGAGGTATTGCAGTGAGTTCCTACATTGGGTGGGAAATCATACCTTTAAGATCTCTTCCAGTATTAACATTCCATAATGTATCAAGGACTTTTAATTTTATACATATTGAATTTTATTTTGCTACTTCATCATCATAAATTAATAATGATAATCCAAAACCTATGTTATATACCATTGTTTCAGTCAGCTTTTTCATTTCTGTGACTAAAGGACCTGACAAGAACAATTAGAGGAGGAAAGTTTATTTGGGGGCTCATGGTTTCAGAGGTCTTAGTCCATGGAAGGCCAGCTCTCCATTCCTTGGGGGCGCAGGGTGAGGCAGAACAACATGGCAGAAGAGTGGTGGAGGAAGGTGGCTCAGAACATTGCACCAAGAAGCAGATAGAGAGAGAGAGCGCTCTGCTCAACAAGGACCAGATATATACCCTAAAAGCGCAGCCACGGGGATCTACCTCTTCCAGCCACATTCTACCTTGCCTAGAGTTACCATCCATTAATCCCTGTAAGTGGATTAATGCACTGATTATGTTTAGGCTCTCATAACCCAGTCATTTCACCTCTATAAACTTCTTGCATTGTCTCACACATGAGCTTTTGGGGGATGCCTCATATCTAAACCATAACAACCATGAATTCCAAAATAGCTTCAATGGCAGTTGAAGAGAATCTGAAAGAGTGATTTGCTTGCCAGTCATGTTAACAGACCTTTCCCATGTATGGTAATTTTGTACTGTTTTTCAGAAATGAATTGGCATCTTGGTCCAAAAACATGTAGGTAGGAACTACTTTCAGAATTTTGAGAATGTACCTGCTGAGTATACATAGGGATACAGTCTTTTAGGTCCATTAGAGATAGGAAATAAATGTAAAATCGTATACAAAGTATGTCAAATACACATACATCTGAAGTTTCTGTTAACTTTTTAAAAATATATATTTTAAAGCATTTTTAACCTTTATTTATTCATTTATTTTTATGTGGTACTGAGGATCAAACCCAGTGCCTCATATGTGCTAGGCAAGTGCTCTACCACTGCACCACAACCCCAGCCCTCTGTTAACTTTTAATCACAAAAAATTCATTCTTTCAGTAGTCTTTCAAAAATTCCCAAGATACTTAGTAGTGATTGGCAATTTCTCAACTTGTTTAATTGTTTAAAAGATTTTAAAGACATAAAAAGGTGAAAACATTTTTATGTTTTCCTCATGACATCCCAAAATAATTGCTTTTTTAGCATTTGAATGTAAACAATAAGGATTTTTATGAACCTTTTCCCTTAAAATGCTTGAACATGTTTAGAATCACTTTGTTATGCACATGGTTCTGTGCTAAAAATCTTTATTACAACATCTTGGCAAAATTACGTGTTCTTTTCCATTGAACTACTATAACAGACTTAACAATGTGTGGAAGATATTTGAAGACAAACTGTGGCTATAATATAAAAGTACAGTTGCCCCTTTCTCTTGTTTCTTTAGATAAGTGGGCACTAGAAATTATAGATAGTTTTGGCAAGAGTTCAGGGTTAATGTAGCAGATAAATAAAAGGAATTTTCTGTAAATTGAGACCTGCATTATTTCAGTTGTCTTGTCTTTCCTAACCTAACTCATTTAATTTTAAAAAGTAAATACTTAAATTCTTCCTGACAGTGTGCTCAGCTTTTACTATCGTTTATTACTTCAATTATACTTGATATCACTTAGAACAATCTGCCATTTGGAAATCTCAGTATAGCCTGGAGCTTAGTATTAGATCTGGCTGCTATTGTAACATGTACAGCATATGACATTAATGTATCAAAATTAGATTGGATCATCCCTCCTGGTTAAATTTATTTCACATTTCTTTTGTATTCAGTTAACATAAACCTATTAGGGAAACTGACACATGGGGATGGCTGTATAGGAAGGATATTTTTAAAGTATTTTGATTAAAAAATGAAATTATAGAGCCATGGCTTTTCTGAGTTGTGTAATCTTTTTTTTCTTTTAAAAAATGTCACAAAGTCCACATCCCACGTTTATATCATTCCAGTTATGTTATTATATACAGGCATAAGGGGGTTAACTACAAGATTAGGGAGTTAACTTCAGGGTTAAGGAGTGACAGAAGAGAGCCTTTCAGTAATTGAACTTAAACTCCTGTTTTTAAGTCCCACTTTGTTTTTGTTTTGGGTTTTGGTTGTTGTTTTTTTTTTTCCTTATCCTATGCCCTTAATCAAAAATAAACGACATATTTTTAAAATAGAAGTTTCTTGTACATTATCATAAATATTGATGACACCTATCCCTAGTTTTTTCTTCAAACTTTCCCACCTTCAATGTGTCTAGGTATCCCAAAGTAGACTGAAAGTGGACTCAAATGTATTCAGTGGCAGAATCAATAAATATACTAGAATAATAAAATTTTATGTTTTACAGTAATCACCAAGAATAAAATTCAAGAATCATAGGCATTAAGTTAATTTTTCTAATAATTTACAAGAAGTCCAGCTTTGGATGCTTTATTTTAATGCAGTTTTAATTATAACATTAACTCATATTGCCAGAAACACCTTTGTAAGTCTTACAGATATCTAAATAACATTTTAAAGGTCTAATAACTCAAGATAGTTTCGTAGGCAAAGAAAACCTGGAAATTTGTTAAACCACACTTTGTTTTACTCAATAAGTGATCATCCAATTTATGAATTATCTATTTCTTTTATTTCTCTTCCTGTTGCCTCCTTCAGGCCACTTTACCACTCATTAGCACTTCCAGAGAGTGGTCAGAAAAAGAAAAATCTCAAATAAGTCACTCTTGCAAACAATCTTTTTAAAAGTTTGGTAGTAGAAAATTGGTGCATTTGCTAGTTAAGAATAATGGAGCCGGGCATGGTGGTGCACACATGTAATCCCAGCAACTTGGGAAGCTGAGGCAGGAGGATCACGAGTTCAATGCCAGCCTTAGCAATGGCGAGGCACTTAGCAATGCAGTAAGACCCTGTCTTTAAATAAAATACAAAAAAGGGCTGGGGATGTGGCACAGTGGTCGAGTGCCCCAGAGTTCAATCCCAGGTACAAAAAAAAAAAGAAGAATGGGCTATATAGTGAATCTTTTTTAAGTTCTCTCTGCTTCTCATTGACTTTGTACAGTTGAGATTGTCTTGTTTTCTGCAGTGTCTCATACTATCTTTAAATGTGTTTCATATGTTGTGGAAATGACCAAAGGAAATTTAAGCATTTTTTATTTATTTATTTACATTTTCTCCTTTTTATAGTATGATGTTGTTACTAACTATATGACTATACTCACACAGCTTTTTATAAAGCACAATAAATTATTTTCTTGGTTTTCCAGTTGAGACATTTAGGAAATGATGAAGTGCACATTGTTTGGTCAGAGCATACCAGAGACTACAGGAGAGGAATTATTCCTACAGAATTTGGTGATGTTCTTATTATAATATATCCAATGAAAAATCACATGTTCAGTATCCAAATAATGAAAAAGCCAGAGGTAAGAACTCCTTTGCTCCCATTTTTAATAACAGATTGTGAGTTTCATATGGGTTTGTGAATTGTTTCCATCTTATAGAAGAAAAATTAGACCAGGCATTCAAATTGTGAAAATGGGGGAAAATGCAACCCAGACTCTGATAGCAGAGTAGATTATCTTAAACCTGGTACAGAAGGAAATAAAACAGGACAAATAACAAGAAACTGCTCAAATGGGAGATGGCTCGATAGTGTCAAGGTGAAAGTTCCTTTATACTAATCTCATTAAAGGACCTATCTTTCATTAAAAGAATGATCATGCCAGGCACAGTGGCACATGACTTGGGAGCCAAGGCAGGAGAATAGCAAGTTCAAAGTCAGTCTCCACAACTTAGCAAGGCCCTGAGCAACTTAGCAAGACCCTGTTTCTAAATAAAATATAAAAAGGGACTAGGGATGTGGCTAGTGTTTAAGTGCCCCTGGGTTCAATCCCGCATACCTGCCAAGAAACAATCATTTCCGAAAAGACTCAGTGAGAAGTAAACCCTCCCTTTAGAACAAGAGTATATGATTCCTATATTTTTAGTTCATATGCTTATTAAAATTTTGTGATTACTTAGTCATGTTGCTTAATAAATGAGGACACTACAAATTTTAAAAATTATAAAATAAAAATAAAAAACCTAGTTCTATAACCTTTCCTACATTGGATGTCTTTTGTATCACAGCATAGGGTTAAAACCTCTATTAACGAAAGTATTTAAAGATCATAAAAGTTTGCTATTATTTTGTTGCATTCCTTTCTTTTTTTTTTAAGCTCAATTCTTTTAGTAGAAAACTTATTCTTTGACAATTGATCAAGAATCTTCATAATTCCTTGGATTGGTTTATGCTTTTCACGTGTGAATTTTGCTGATGGCCAGTTTTGGTTTTTTTTTTGTGTGTGTGGTACTGGGGATTGAACTCAGGGATACTCGACCTCTGGGCCACACCCCCAGCTCTATTTTGTATTTTATTTAGAGACAGGGTCTCACTGAGTTGCTAAGTGCCTCTCCATTGCTGAGGCTGGCTTTGAACTCGCGATCCTCCTGCCTCAGCCTCCCAAAGTGCTGGGATTACAGGCGTGCGCCACCGTGCCCGGCTGGCCAGTTTTTTTTAAGGTTTATCTAAACCACAGGTCAATATACCATGGCCCACAGCCTGACTTTGTACAACCCATAAGCTAAGAATGATTTTTTTACATTTTTACATTTTTCTTTAAGGTTTTCTGAAGAATAAAATAGTTTGTGACCACAAAACCTAAAATGCTCACAGCTTATTTCCTTGCCTTCAGCTACCATTTGTGCCAGCATATTCATATAAAATAATGTGTGTCAGTGGAGGAGCAGTGCTGGGGATTGAACCCAGCTAGGCAGTCACTCTACCACTAAGCTGTACCCCCAGCCCTAAATAGAATAACTTTTGAAATTGTCATTCCCCTGATAAAAAATGCCATTTAATTTCAAAACACAGATTTTTTTTCTAATATACCAAGTTAAAATATTTTAGGTTCTGTAGTAACGCTAGTCTCTCACAAAAGTATGAAAGACTTCCTGCCTATAAAGATATATATCTTTCCTGTGTTTGCTCAGTGAGGAATAGGAATTTACTTCTAGCATTGGGTTTCTACATATAATTGAAACTATAAAACTTGGAAAATTGGCAGGATGTATAAATTATTTAGTTGGTTACATGAAACACATAGCTCTTTTGCATAGACACCCTGTAGAACTTTGGCATTTTTTGTTTATGGTCTAGGATAAGTGATCCAGCATGGAAAATAATTTAATTATTGAACAGATTTTTTACTCAAGAAAGAACTAAAGAAGCAAAAACACTTTTGAATGCAAATGTTCTTGATTGCTCTTATTTATAGTCTTTCTACAATTTAAATATAAAATTGTTTTCATTTCTTTATCAGGTTCCCTTCTTTGGTCCACTTTTTGATGGTGCTATTGTGAATGGGAAGGTTCTACCCATTATGGTTCGAGCAACAGCTATAAATGCAAGCCGTGCTCTGAAATCACTGATTCCATTGTATCAAAACTTGTATCCTTTTTTAACAATATGGTTTCTACTCTAATGTATATCTGCTTTCCAAGGTAAATATTTCTGTGTGAAGACCTTTGGATTAGTTTCTGTTATTGATAAACAAATGGTGGAGTTCCTCCCCAGTGATTGAGTAGTTGTGATATTTGAATGATATATTTTCTTTTTTATCATTTTAATCAGTACTAATCTTCTGGTTAATTAATGAGAGTAGCATTATTTGTGGACATTCTGCTGCTCTGGAGGTGCAGAAATAATCAAAAGTCATTGCAAAGAACTCAGTCTTGTTGGGGAAACATACTGTTTTCAACATACGTGCAATATGTATATTAACAAGGGGCCTCTCACTCAGCTGGAGGGGATGGTGTTATCAGGAAACACTTCTGACGAATGTGAGGATTAAACCAATCCTGAAGGACAAATAAGAGTTAATCAGATTGATGAGATTAAGAGCTTTCCTAATAGAACAACATAAACAGAGAAGTGGAAGTATGAGAGGACATGCAGTAATTAAGAATGTAGTTTCTGGAGCCAGATTATACTCAAATGCTAGTTTTCTTAACTGTGTTTCCTATAACATCTCTGAGCCTCAATTTACTTATCTGTAAAACAAGAATGATTGTAATAGCTAGCACCTGGTGTTATGATACCTAATTATGACTCATACGTAAAGCTCTTAAGATAGTGCCAGGTGTACACCACATACAAAGTTTTAAATTATTTTCTGATGTTCTTTTCTAAAATGAATTTGTGTTTTTCATATACTTTTTCCAACATGATTAACACTATTTCATTATTACCATTCTTTTATACAACAAACTGTAAATGTTGGGATTTAAAAGAAAGGCTTTTAAAAAAACATTTCATTCTACATGAGACAGATTTATAACTTGGTAATCTGCCACATATATTTTTTTCTTTTGATGAAAATCTACTTAAGAACTCTCATTCTACATAATTTCTCATATATTCTGACACTGAGATAAAATTACAAATGGATCATTATATGTTAAATTGATAAAGCTTAATGATGTTTCAGGGGCATGTGTGAGACACTGGGTTTGATCCTCAGCACCACATGAAAATGAATAAATAAAATAAAGTATTATGGCCCTCTACAGCTAAAAATTTTTTAAAGCTTAATTATAACATTTTTTATTTGTAACATATCTTCACTTACTTTAAATTGAAAACACAAATTTAAAGTTGTCATTTTAGTGAAATGATAATTCAGAAGACTTACATTGTTAAAAATATCATTCGGAATGTGTGCCTATAGTACCAGCTGCTTGGAAGGTTGCTTGAGCCCACAAGTTTGAGACCAGCCTGGGCCACATAGCACAATCCCATCTCAAAAAAATGACACTAGGAGAAATCTACTAAACGGAGATCTACAAATTGGAAAGAATTTTTTTTTACATAGTATTTTTAAATTAGTGCTTTGTAAATATACATAAAGGTGAAATTTACTGTGCCGTATTCATATATGTACATGAGATAGTTTAGTCAATTTCATTCCAGTTTTTCCCATTTCCCCTGAACTCCAGTGATTTCTCTTCCCTTTTTTTTTTTTTTTTTTTTTTTTTTTTTTTTTTCCCTCCTTCTTTGGTCTAGGTTTGGATATGAGAGAAAACATTCAACTCTTGACTTTCTGAGTCTGGCTTATTCCACTTAGCATAATGTTCTCTAGTTCTATCCATTTGCCAGCAAATGCCATAATTTCATTCTTTTTTATGGCTGAGTAAAACTCCATTGTGTATATATACCACATTTTCTTTATCCATTCATCTGTTGACAGGCATCTAGGCTAGTTATGTAACTTGGCTATTGTGAATTGCACTGCAATGAACACTGATGTGGCTATATAACTATAATATGCTGATTTTTTTTTCTTTTGGGTAAATACCAAGGAATAGGATAGCTGGGTCATAGGGTGGTTCCATTCCTCATTTTTTGAGGAATCTCCATTCTTGCAGTCCCACCAACAATTTGAGTGTACCTTTCTCCCCATGTTCCTTGCCAGCATTTTTCTTGATAATTGGCATTCTGATTGAGTGAAATGAAATCTCAGTATAGTTTTGATTTGCATTTTTCTGATTGCTGTAGATGTTGAACATTTTTTCATATATTTGTTGGCCATTTGTATTTCCTCTTTTGAGAAATGTCTGTTTAGTTCTTCTGCCCATTTATTAATTGGGTTTTTGGGGTTTTTTTTATGTTAAGTTTTTGAGTTCTTTATGTATTCTGAATATTAATCCCCTGTCTGAGGAGTGGGTAGCAAAAATATTCTCCCATTCTGTAGTCTCTCTCTTCATACTCTTGTTTCCTTTGCTGTGCAAAAGCTTTTTAATTTGATGCCATCCTACTTATTGATTCTTGGTTTTATTTCTTATGCTTTAGGAGTCTTGTTAAGGAAGGCAGGCACCTGTGCCAATATGTTGCAATGTTTGAGCCTACATTTTCTTCTAGCAGTTGCTAATTTCTGGCCCAGTTCCTAGATCTTTGATCCACTTGGAATTGACTTGTGCAGGGTAAGAAAGAGGATTTAGTATCATTCTTTTATTTATTTTTATGTGGTGCTGAGGATCAAACCCAGCACCTTGCACATGCTTGGCAAGTACTCTACCACTGAGCCACAACCCCAGCTGATTAGTATCATTCTTCTACATATGGATATCTAATTTGAAAAGAAATTTCAGTGGGCAAGTTCAGTAAGTGAGTAGTGTAAGCATAGAGAAAGTATTTTATTTATTTATTTATTTTTGTGCCAGGGATTGAATTCAGGGGCACTCAACCACTGAGCCACATCCCTAGCCCTATTTTTGTATTTTATTTAGAGACAGGGTCTCATGGAGTTGCTTAGTGCCTCACTGTTGCTGAGGCTGGCTTTGAACTAGCAACCCTCCTGTCTCAGCCTCCCAAGCTGCTGGGATTACAGGTGTATCACAGCGCCCCAGCTGGAGAAAGTATTTGTTTTCTAAATCTCTTTGTATAGTCTGTTGGTTGTTTTGTAAATTGTTTTGAAAAGTATGCAAGCTGCTTATTGTTGGAAGCATTAAGGAGAATCTATTCAAGAAGACTATTCAGAGTTTTTGTGAGCTGGCTGAGTGTACCCAGTAATCAGGGTCATTTACATTACCTTCAGAGCCTGGAATCTTGAAAATCTTTTCATCAAATGTGATTAATTCATCAAACTCATGGTTTCCTTTTTTTAAAGTCTGCATACCACATGACTTCTTAGGAAAATCAGGGGCCAAGGTAACTCAGTGGTAGAGCACTTGCCTGGCAAATATGAATCCCCAAGTTTAATCCCCATCGCCTTCAAAAAAAAGTGGAGTCCAGGGAGGATTTCAGCTCCACTCCCAAGATACAGTATCTTATTCTTTTATACAAAACAAGATACTTAAGTAACAAATTCTCCCCTTCCTAACCTACTTTTTCTAAGTTTCTATTCTGATTTTCATCTCATTGTAATTCTTTCATAAAAGCTTTAAAGTCTTAAATCTGCTTCATGGAGCATACTTTTCAGTTTATTATCTCCTGTATATTTCTAGAAAGGTAGTTAATCTTGCATGAAATATACAGTTACCCATAAAATAATTTTATCCACATAGCTTCACCAAAGATGTCTTTGTGACCTTTACTTTTTCATAGTTCACCTAATCCTGTTGTTCACCCTGAGGTTTAGTGTCCTCCACAATTTCACTTAAGTCACAGTTGAAAGTAGAGTACAGAAGGGCTGGGGTTGTGGCTCAGTGGTAGAGCGCTCACCTAACAAGTGCGCAGCCTGGGTTCGATCCTCAGTACCACGTAAAAATAAAGGCATTGTGTACAACTAAAACAAATAAATATTTTTTTTAAAAAAGGAAGAAAAAGTAGAGCACAGAGGTGGATGTGAAAGAGTTTGTATTTTCCTTTACACACACACAAATTCCTTAAATCTTTTTGGAAAGTGGCAAAATAGATTAGATTGAAACACAGAACTCTATTTGCCTCTTTGTCATAAAACAAGAACTTTACTTATTGAGCAAGATGCACACTTCTCCAAGAAGTTAAAAAATACAAAATCAACAATGTTGGGGATATAACTTAATTTTTTTAAAACTCAACTTCACATTCTTTTATTCAGATTTTCATGTTATACTAGAGGTGCAAAAGTTGTATTTGCAGTTGGTAAATAATGATTTTTAAACTGACCTCTGCCTTGCAGTCTTGTTCATATTACAGAATCTTTTATTGTTTTTTGTTTTGTTGGGGGTATAACCCATGGGCTGACCATGCTAGGTAAGCTCTCTACTGCTGAGCCACTCTGCCAGCCCAAGTTATAGAATCTTTGAATCTCACTTTCCTCATCTGTAAAGATACACTAATGCCCATCTAAGAATTGTAAAGATTACATAAGATAAATGACTTTGGATGTGCTTAGTAAATGTAGTAAGTTGCATTATTTTGACCAATGATGAATTGTTATGTGTTTAGATTACAGTCAATATAACATAATTCCACCCAATACAAAGGAATTGCCTGATTATGTTTTTATGTTTGGCTGGTTAGTAGATTGATTCGTTGGATTATCAGACCTACTCCATAACATCTTTAATAGACATTAATAGATACCACGTTGGAGAAAATTCTAGAATGACGAGAGACAATTGCAAATGAAAATAGAAAACATAAACAGTGTATTTTAGCAGCAAATCTGAATAGTTCCTACCAGAAAAATTGCTTGTGGAACACTTTAGAGTGAAAACATTAAACCACATTAAACAAATTTTTCTTGACATAGAAGCTTGAATTTAGAAGCTATAGGAAATTGTTTTCCAATGCTGTTTTTAAAAAATATTTTTAATTGTAGATGGACACAATATCTTTACTCTATTTATTTATTTTTATTTGGTGCTGAGGATTGAACCAGTGCCTCACATGTGCTAGGCAAGTGCTCTACCACTGAGCCACAACCCCAGCACTGCAATGCTGTTTTGTGTGAAGTTAACAATCATATCCATGGGGTCCATGTTCTAAAATTCAACTAACTAGGAATTATTTGAAAGAAAATTAAGATTTTTTTCTTATCATTATTCCCTAAATAATACAGTATGGGGCTGGGGTTTCGGCTCAACGGTAGTGTGCTCGCCTAGCATGTGGGAGGCACTGGGTTCAATCCTCAGCGCCACATGAAAATAAATAATTAATTAATTAATAAGATATGGGTATTGTGTCCAACTAAAAAAAATTTTAAAAATAATAATAATGCAGTATGACAGTTATTTACATAGTATTTACATTTATAGAGGTATTATTGTAAGTAGTGTAGAGATGATTTAAAGGATACACAGGAAGTTCACCTTGTTTATGTGAACATACTAACCATTTTATATGAGACTTTCACATCTATAGATTTTTAGTATTCATGGGGGTCCTGAAACAAACCCCCCACAGATAATCAAGGGACTACTACATATAGTTGTAAATACTCATCCTTTGTTAATTGGAAGAACATAACAATTCTCTCACAAAGATGCACAAAATTCTGCATTAATTCTAATGTTGGGGACAATGACTTCTTATAGATACATTTCTTATTTTATAAATGAAAGTGTATGTAATAACTGACAACCATATACATGTACTTTAAGATGTTAAAATGTAGGAATATCTTTTAAATTTAAATAATAAATACTGATTTCCAAAATATAATGTATGAAATTTTAAAATGTATGTTTTTGACAAATCCAAATTTGCTTTCATTGAAAACAAGATTATATATTCTAAAAGAATCAATGCACTTAACATGAATTACAAAAGGAATTGAAGTAGTAGTAGGCTTTGAAAACCACCACAGTTAATACTTCAATTCTCATAAAAGAAATGAAGGGGTAAAAAAATGTAATAAACAATTATATTTGGATAATTGTACTACTGGGTCAGTTATTTTATGCCCAGTAAAAATACCCAGTAAGATTCCACAGCATAAATTGTGCTATTTATAATCATTAAATATAGTTTAAATTTTACCCTAGGAACATCTTCAGTAACTATGAGTCTAATGTTGTTCACTAAATGAGGACAATATTGATTGTCATATGCTGCCCAAATCGATCATGCTGGCAGCCAGAATTACAGTAATCTGTCAGTATTGATGACTGTCTTTCAAGCTTTGAAACCTCTCCTTACTTCACTTGTCATTTCTTGCAGTACTTGTACTTGAAAAGCATTTTCATGCAACCTCTGATTTTGTCAGCTAGGTACTTTTTTTTTTTTTTTTAAGCTCAATTTATTGGTTTACTCGTGCAATTAGAATTGAATTGCAACCCTAGGGAGGAAGACCAGGCAGATTCTAGGTAACCATTGGACCAGAGGGATATTTCAGGTTTGATCTTAGCCACCATTTATTAGTTACCTAGAAAGAATGTTGGGGTGGGGAGGTTATTGTTGGTTTGTTTTTGCTTTTTTTAGTGGGAACAACTCTAAAACATTAATTTCATGGCCTTACCCATCGTGACTCTATTCTATTCCTTAAATAAAAATTTTAAAGCAGTTATTTGTTTTGATCCTGAAGACATTTGACTGAATTCTGAATGTACAAATGTTAAATATGTCATTATGTATATACTGTTTCTTTTTTAATCTGAGATTTACATGTAAAATTTTTCAGAATTTACAGTATATAATTACATTCTTAGAGAAATAGAATCAATCCCTCCCCTGATGATACTGAAATCTGCTGCTAGTCAAGTACCTTATATTTAATGGTATAATATTTGCATAGAAATACACACATCCTCCTGTATGCTTTAAATCATCTCTAGATTACTTCATAATATCCATTATGTAAATGCTATGTAAATAGTTGTTATTTTGTGTTGTTTAGGGAATAATGACAAGAAAAAGTCTGTACATGTTCAGTAGAGACACAATTTTTTTCCCTGTTTTTTTTTTTTTTTTAATCACAGGTTGGTTGAATATACGGATTTTTAAAAATCCACTGATCCAGGTAGTATAGATAGTGAGAAAGAAAGAAGAAATTGGCTTTCACGTTTGCAGGGCTTATCAAGTCTGAAAACTGTACAGACCCAGGGAAGAGCTGATATTGCTGTCTCGGTCTGAAAGTATCTAGAAGTAGGATTTCTTCCTTTCTCGAGTAACCTCTGTCTCTTAAAGCCTTTGACCAGATGAGGCCTACCTGCATTATGGAAGGTAATCAGCTTTACTCAGAGTCTAATGATTTAAATAGTAATCACACCAAATAAAAATTAAAAATCACAGTTACAGTAACATCCAAACTGGTGTTTAACCAAAAACTAGTTTCCATGACCCAGCCACATTGGCCCATAAAATTAACCAATATGTCCTGTTTCTTTTCTTATTTCTTATTGCAGAATGAAATTTGAGAAAAATACATAAATCATAAATGTACTATGATGAATAATTATAGTTAACTACCACCACATCAAGAAATACAACTGTACTGTTTTTCTTCTTTCAAAAATATCTATTGATTATTTACACAGTAGTTGTAAAGATTTTGAGATTAATGCAAAAACCAATCAGATGGTTCTCTTGTTCTTATAAAGGAATAGAGAGAGAATAATATGTATATTAATAATTATTATGCAAGATAAAATGAAAGTATTATAGTAGAATAATAGATGATATGAGACTTCCAAGGAAGAAGAAATTAGTTTGGAATAAGAAGATCAGGAAAGAATATACAGAAAATTTGGGTCTCAAAGAATGGAGTTTGAGCATATAGAATGCAACATATCTATCATGATTCTTACAATTTACAACTTATAGATTTGTGTGTGTATCTATACATATAATATTCTGAAATATACAGTATGAGGGATATTACCCAATTAAATAATATGTTTAAGGAAATACTTTATACCTCTATTTAATATTCTTTCCTCCCACAGCCAGTATTATTTGATTTCTTCTAATCTGTTTAGATTGACTTTTTCTTAAATGCCAGAATTGGGTTTCTGCTTAACTTTATCAGACAAATTACAAGAAGTCAATGATCATTCTTCAATTAGTCATAGTTTGTTACCCCTGCAGTTCTACTACTCAAATGTAAAGAACCTGTTGCAGAAGTATGAGAGCCAAAACTAAATGAAATACGATTGATTGGCTCCGCTAATGTGGTTGCCTTTCATTATGATAGGACATTATAAAACTCTTAGGGGGGCCCATCAATATTGCTGTCATTTCATGTTAGCAGAAAATGAGTTTCTTAAGGAGCTACATAATTTTATGTATCTACTGCCTTTTGTAGATCATTTTCTCAGAAGATTATATCAATAAGTATGAACTATCCTTAATTTAATCAGTAAAGAGAGGATAATAATAGTACCAAACTTAGAATTTGTGTAAGGATTAAGTGAAATTATCTACATGAAGCACTAAGCAGCCTGTTCATCATGTGTAGCAGCAGCTCAGCAAATAGCAGCTACATGGTGGTTGATATTATTAACCTTTATATTGACACTGGAAATACACTAAAAACAAACCTAAGTATACTGAAAGATTGATGATGGTTATTGAACACTTATTGAAATAGGTCTATATTTGTTGACTTACCTGCAAGTAATTCTTTTTATCTTACCCACCACAAACCACATTTCTCTCAGTATAGTTTTGTCAAATACACCAGCACTCCTCCCTAACTTCACCCTTCTTTGCAATCATCCCCACCACACTGACACCCATGATACTCTATAACGTGTCTAGCTAAACCATGTTTATTTTTAAGAATGCCCTTTTCTTTCAAGCACATGTTTTTATTCTAAGAATGCCTCACCTCTACCTAATTATACTCATTCTTAATGACCTGATCCCTTACTAAGCAAACTTATTGCTCACATTGCCTCAAACATTTTTGTTATAGTAATTACTATGTATGTGCACATATTAATGTTTGTCTTACCCTCCTTGTTTCACTGACTTCCAGCACAGTTCCTGCCCTATGATTGGTGGCTAATAACTTATGCTACGATAAGAGTGAATGGATTCTTAACTCTTCATTTTTTTCTCTTTAACAGAAAATTGCTATCCATTTACCAGCATACATTAAAAGTTCACTTGTATTTTTATATTCTATGTTTTTATAACTTTTTTTATATGTTGATGAACTTTTATTTTATTCACTTATTTATATGTGGTGCTGAGAACTGAATCCAGTGCCTCATACATGCTAGGCAGGCACTCTACCACTAAGCCACAACCCCAGCCCTATGTTCTATGTTTTTGAAGCTTATGATTAGTATAGATTCCTTTAAGAACAAAAAGTCCCAAATTTTTTTTGTATTAACTTATACTTTTAGTTCAGATTAAACCACACTACAACTCTGAAGAGCTCACTGGATAGGTAAGAAGAGAGAACCTAGGACAAGAAGAAATTGCCTCTGATAATAGGAACAAGCCAGAATGGCACACAGCCAAGAATTTTATATTTTGACTGGTTTATCAGTATATTTTTATTAGAGGATATTATTTTTTTAATATTTATTTATTTGTTTTAGTTGTACACAATGCCTTTATTTTTACGTGGTGCTGAGGATGGAACCTGGGCCACACACGTGTTAGGCGAGCGCTCCACTGCTGCACCACAACCCCAGCCCTAGAGGATATTATTGTTTAGTGAGGATAATTTTCAGAGATCAGTGGTCAGGGGAAGTAAGAGGACAAGGTATCTAGGGAGAAAACAGAACTAAGACACCTCTGACTTGATATTAACAAAAGTTGTCTTGGGTTTCCCATCCAAGAAGGAGGCTGTGTATAGCAGTAGCCCTAAAGGTTCACACTTCCTTTCTCTATGGCAGGAAAAGCGGTAGCCACAGGAGAGCAGTAGGGGACAGATCTGGAAGTCTAGATGCTAGTGAGGTCTCTGGTTTTGTTGCTTGAACGTTGGACCACCTACATTAGTGATTCCCATTAGGAATCTTGTGTCGTTTGTTCTTTATATGTTCTAAATGGAAGTCTGAAACCTCATAGACAAATTGGTTGGTTGTTAAATACTCCAATATCTATAATTATGGTTATTCATGCTTCAAAAGAAGGGAAGGTAATTCTTCATACAAAAGGTCTCTCCAGCTGAATGATCCAAGTTTTGAGATCTTTGAAATTTTTTGTGTCTTTGAAACGCTTGCAGCTATTTTGCCATTAATATTAACTCACTATAGTGGGACCTCTTCAAGAGTAGACAACATTCTTTAAAAAAGAGAGAGAGAGAGAGAGTAGACAACATTCTTATTTACCTAATAATTACTAATTGGAACATTTGAGTCCACTGTGTTAAAGACATGGGTATTACTTGTAAAGAATTGTTTGCTGTGTTTAAACATCCTGTTGGCCTGGATTTTGCTGCCAAGCCTCATAGTCTACATATGCAGAGTAATTATTTAAACAGGGGTCCTAGATATGTGCAGCAGTTCTGTGGCAACTAATATACACTTTACTACATCAGTTTTTATTTGTTCAGCTATTCTTTCAATAAATGGCAATTATGTGCCTATTGAGGAGTTTTGAGGGGCTTCCATA
This sequence comes from Tamias sibiricus, assembly GCA_025594165.1. Classification (NCBI taxonomy): domain Eukaryota; kingdom Metazoa; phylum Chordata; class Mammalia; order Rodentia; family Sciuridae; genus Tamias; species Tamias sibiricus. The sequence goes on from CM046659.1 coordinate 72,430,036, forward strand.
AAATCATTGTGGGAATATTTTTATTGCATACCTTTAAAGGTGTTAGTTTTGGCCAAAAAATCTAGATGATATCTTCAAAAAGATACAAAAGCAATTAGTGTAAATCTATCTGGCATGTAATAAATTTGTGATGATAATAGAATAAATTTATTCTGTGGAATTGAACTGGTATGTCATATTAGTTAAGGTTTAACTAATATGGACCAGTAATAATTACTTATATTTAAACTATGTGAAGCCAGGCGTGGTGGCGCATGCCTGTAATCCCAGCACTTGGGAGGCTGAGGCAGGAAGATCGCGAGTTCAAAGCCAGCCTCAGCAATGGCAAGGCACTTATCAACTCATTGAGACCCTGTCTCTAATAAAATACAAAAAAGGGCTGGGGATGTGGCCCAGTGGTCAAATACCCCTGAGTTCAATCCCAGTACCAAAAAAAACTGTGTGAGCTCACAAAAAAATGGCTTTAGTATGTATTCTATTAACATTGTTCTAATTCTAGAGATAATTTAAGTTTTTACCCTCTATCAAGAAACTTAATTCACTAATAAAAACATTAACAACATTACTAAACAATTTTGGAGCACTGATCTATTCACCAGATACTGTCTACTTCCTGCATGGGAGGCACTGTGAGAAAAAAGCTAGGAAAAGAAAGGAAGTCACTGCTTTTAAGAAGCTTACAGTCTGATGTGGGAAAAGGGTCCTATGAATGGGTAAATGAAGTGCACACTGATAAGAGTCCAGCAATAGTAGTATATACAAAGTAGGGTGGCAAAATAATTAATTTTAAGTGGGAGAAGATGGGTGGGACAGTGAATTAGGAATGGCTTTACCAAAGAAGACTGCTAATTACTCCAAAGTGACAAGGGACTTTTCAAGATAGGAAAAGTTAGTGAAGAGTTTTTCAGGGGTAGGAAATGTCCTGGAGGCATACAAGTATGATGTGATTAAAAAATTTAAAAAAAGTTTGTACTGCCGGGTGATATAAGGCAAAAGAAAGAGTGGTGGCACATGACAATCAAGAAGTAGATTTAAAAAAAAAAACATATTATGTAGTTAAACAAAGAAAAGCAATGTAAATGTGATTTGTTTTTTGTTTGTTTGGTTTTTGTACCCAGGATTGAACCCAGGCATGCTTAACCACTGAGCCACATCTCCAGTCCCTTTTTTTTTTTTTTTTTTTTTTTTTTGAGACAGGGTCTCACTAAGATGCTCAGCTCCTCACTGAGGCTGGCTTTGAACTTGAAATCCTCCTTCCTCAGCCTCCCAAGCTACTGGGCTTATAGGCATACGCCACTGCACCTGCTATAAATTTAATTTTCTAATGCTACCAACAGTAATATGGCAGCATGTGTCTAAGGTTCCTTCTGCTTTTATGTACTTTTCACCTATTTAGTAGCAAAATAGTTATAGTTTGAATTTATCATTTTTCATTTTTTACAGGAGATTTTCCAAACTGTATATTAATTATTTTCAAAGTCTCTATTTTTTATAATAATTATTTAAGAAATAAATGCCAGGCTAATAATATCACTGTTACTTTTTTCTTATTGAAGCTAAGAAGGTCTCTCACTATCTGTTAATGTTTACAAGTAATTGTCATTTTTAAAAAAGCATTTGAGATTTTACATTTCGTATGATAGACTCATGATATTCTTCTTGTATAACAGTCTTTTATGCTTTTCCTATAAAATGCTTTTCTACATGATTGTGCTTTTACACATTATTATACCTTAACACATTATTGATAAATTTAATGCTTTTATTCTTATAGTATATTGGCTTCATGGCAAAAAAAAAAAAAAAAAAATAGCAAAGAAAAGTCACGACCATCATCTTGGCTGTTTTGTCAAATCCAGTATGACAGTATGGGCTACATATGCCAATCCAGACAGTTGGGTGATATCACAGTGTGCCAGAAGGAAGATAGAAAACTCCATCCGAGCCTGGGCAAACTATTCCCTAAAAGCAACCAAACTTGATATTTCTGCACTTCCGTTTTTAACTTCTCACCTATACTATAACAATGAAACCCTGTATTGTTCTATTAGTGATGAAGGTGCTTTGGTATGCTCACATTATTATTCACCATATGTACAATATAATATGCAAATTTTATTCTAGTGTTTATCTAAATTCAAAAACAACTGTAGATTCAGATGCTGTTTAGGGATTTCAGAGAGCAAAGAATAAAGAATGTATAAAGCTCAAATTAGTCTTTAAACCTATTTTACATAGGAATTGAAGTGCTTTTAATCCATCCTTTTCATTTTACTACATATAAGAGCTTTTGATACTGAATTCTTAATAACTAAATAATGGAATTAAAACTAAATGATGGGTCACAAATCTCTCCATTTTCTTCTAACTGCTTTTCCTCTCAAACACTAGAATACAGCCTATTTAAATCTTAACTTTTGCTTGCCAAACCACTGTTACCGTCCATCTGTTCATGCCAATTGTAAAGAAGGTTCAGTTTTTAGTGAAGCTTTGCATTTCACATAAGGTATGTGAAGTGAAATTTCACAAGGGACATGATGGATCCTGATTCTTAGTGATAAACCTTTGGGGCCATCAGGGTTGGCATATGGTCCAGTATGATATGAAGGCTTGGGTTCCCTGGCTTCACTTCTTTGGCGTGAAGCTGATAAAACCTGGCTCTTGAGTATTATTTCACTGGACACCAATCATGGGCAGCAGGAACTGCCCATTTAACTCTCTGTGGGAAGGAAGCCCAGAGAGCATTCACAATAGTACCATTGTCAAGTTGCAAACTGCTCTGAACAGCTTGACAGCTAGGGAGGAGGGGAAGGGGTTGCTTTACTAATTGCTGTTCAGAAAAGAGAAGGAACAAAAACAGCTGTTGTAGAACTGATGTTTTTACATTTACTTTCTTGATAGGAGTTTGACTTTTATTTAGCACATAGCTACCATCAAAAAGAAAGCAAATGAGTATATTTAAACAACCACCTGTAGTAATCACTTGCTAACATGCCATTACCTGTTTTTAGCTCACAAAATTATAGCAGAGCAAACATCAGTTTTGCTTTATTTTTTCATGTTTTGATTAAAAATAACGTTTTTAATATCCATAAAAATTTTAAAGAAGAGGAAGTAGATTAAAACCTCCATAATTCAAATAGCAAATAAGGTTATAAATTTGGTTTAATTTCCTTTACACTTTGCTTTTTAGAATTCCCAAATAGCATCTGAATACATATAAGCTATATTAGTATAGAAATGTAAATTAGCTTTCTGTATAACAGTTGCAAGTGCAAAAATAATTTACTAAAGATAAATTAGTTATCACATCTTAAGGTTAAATACTGCATTTATCATTTACATGAATAGCTGATAATGATTTTAGTTTTGTATGGTTAGTTCATTGAATTCTTTCTAGTTCGAGTATTTTTAGAAATGTGAGGATTATTTCCTTTTTATACAGTATTGTGTGGCCTGATATTTGTATAAACACTCTTAAATCTTCTCTCCTGGCCTTTCCATTTTCTTCTGGTCAGTCCTGTCAATGGTAGGTTGGACATTCTGGTGAAAAGAAACAACAATCGTGTGTGTGTGTGTGTGTGTGTGTGTGTGTGTGTGCGCGCGCGCACACACGCATACATATATAATATTGTATATAGCAGATATTGTATATATTGTATACGATATATTTTTTATTAAAACTTATTTTCAATATCCAGGGATCCTGACTCCACAGTGTATTTCCACAGATGATTTTGTTTTCCTGCTGATATTGGAATATCAGGGAGAGATATTTTAAGCAAACTTCCTTAAATCTGTAAATTTTTTTTAATAAATGGATGCTCTTGCCAAATTTGAAGAAAGTCAAATGCATGTTTTGTGAAATTAGTAAATCTATAAAATTTACTAGTATTCCATCTCCTCATATCTCCTTAAGTGATTTTAGCAAATGGGCACCAGTGCAGTATTTCAAAAACAGTAATTCATTGAATGCCCATTCTTCCTTTTACTGCAGAATAGATTATATTTAAGTCAAGATTAATGGATAGATTTTGATGTTAAAATCCAGTGTCTAAGCCTATCATTCCCTGGGGGCATATAGTGCATTAGTTTAAGCCAATATACTGCTTATCATAGATTCTACGACACTGTCTTAAATGACAGTTTGCTGTACTTTATTACTACTTACCATGATAATAAAATCATTTTTGTATTCCCAATAATTATAGCATTTAAACAAAATCTTAATTAAATTAGTGCACATTTAGGCCACGATAACACTTAAGTAATTGTACACTGTAAAATTTCACGTGTTTTTTTTTCCTTTTTTCAGTCTTCTTCCAGTGTTCAAGTTTAGTATTTAGTTCAAATATATACATTCATTTCCTCAACTTTAATCTACTGAAATTTTTGCTCCCAAAGGAACAAGTTCACATATCAGATAAGGTTATAAATTTGGTTTAATTTCCTTTTCTAGTATCTCCAATGTTTTTGAAACTCTTACTCATACTAGTGATTTTAAAGTAGTTCTCTCTCTACTATAAAGCCTCATTATACTAAACTAACATTTTAAGTAGATATTATCAATAATAAGAGTACAAAATTTTAATTTCATTAAATTTAAATCCAGATAAGTTAATTTTTCTTTTAGATGTTTTGCTTTGTACAACTTTCATGAAAGTGGAAGACATACATGTTTGATAATCATGTTAGTACTTTTTGGAAACCACCAATGGTTATTAGAGTATTAAATGAGAAAAGATTTTCAGATCCTTTGGGGTAGTTTTAAAAATTTAAGCCTATTTAAGGTTAATCTTTTTAAATGTATTTACGTGAACTTCGGTAGAAATGGGCTTATCAACTTTTTACTTAATGTTTTCATTTAGTAATTGATTTATGAGCAATTATATATGGTACAAATTTTATTCAACTCCAGCTTTCAATAATAGGGCTATCCTCACACTGCCTTAGCACCTGTTATGGATTTTGAGTCATCTGGCAGCCCATGGGACTTAGATAAAGAAGTACCAGGTGTCCTGCCTGTCTCCTAATTGAGACGCAGTGAAAACAATATAGTCTTGGCAATATGGTTAAAAGGATGGATTAAAGCCCAGCTTTGTCTGCTCTGACAAATCACAGCTTTTCCTTCATGATGTAGATAGTATCAGCTACTAAAGAATTTCATTAATATAAGGCATCATAAAAATAGACAATTTGTCATAACCTGTTGCAGACTTTCAGAAGAATTTCTGTTAAAGATGGTATAAGTAAATAATATTACTAACTGGGTTCATACTATTTGTTTAGAGAAATTTTAGTTTTACTGCATATGAACTAAACTGTATGTTTCATAGAGAAATTAGCTATAACAGGGGAAAAAATGGAATATCCCTCCCGCCGCCAGATCATTAATTTACCAGATTTTGCTTTGTAAGCTAAGCAATATAGTTTGCTTTCATCTTATAAATAAACAGTGCCTATTAGGTCATTGGACACTTAATTTCCCTGTATATTTCAGGGAAGTACACTGCTTCGCCACTGATAATAGCATGGGATCCTTGAAATGTACTTGCAAAAGATATCTACTCATATATTTCAATAAAATCTTATTTTTCATTATTCAAGACTGGGCAATGATATTGCTTTACAATGTTTAAAGATATTTCAAGGCCTTTTAAAAGTAAAATGTTATCTGTGACTTTTTCACTTTTATGACAAGGATTTTTTTTACTATAATAATAAAAGTATAATGAAAGATAGTATAACAAAATAAACAGATATTTTTCAAAACTTGCTTATCTTAGAATTTAATTTTCATTGTTTTGGTCATCTTTAAGATAATTATCATGCCTAATCTACTTTTGTTTATACACACACCTAGATCGTTGAGATTGGTTGTAGAAAGAGTGCTGGACATTAATTAAAAGACTAAGGTTCTAGTCCCAACTCTAATCAGCAGTTTTGTTTTTCCAAGCAAATTTTTGTACTCCTCACCAAGGCAAGGCTTATTGCTGAATAATCACTTTGGTGATTTGATTGTTTCCAGAAGGTAATGTTGGTGGATGTATCCTTACTCTAGGTCTGTCCTAAATATTCTCAATAAATGATGCTGTATTTTGCTATAATACCTCTTAAGATGGCCCTTTTATGAACCTAAATACAAAGGATCCCCACTTTACAGTGGTTCAACTTAAAATATTTCAACTTTATATGATGCGAAGCAATACATGTTTTAGTATACTAAAATAATATTTTAGTATTCAAAATTCTTTGAATTTTAATAGTTTCCTGGGCTAGCAAAATGCCATAGATTGCGCTCTCATGATATTGGGCAGCTCCCAGACAGCCACCAATTAAAAGGGTAAGCAGTCCTGTGTTCTATAATGTACTGTGTTGCTAAGCTATGATATTCAGTAGTTCCACATGTATTAGGTGCATTTCCTACTTAGAATTTTTCAATTTACAATACTTGCAACTCACAGTGTATTTATTGGGAGGTAACACCATAAAATGTTGAACATCTGTATTTTATTTTTCAGTTATCTTTATTCTTTTTTTAAAATATTTTGTTTTAGTTGTAGTTGGACACAATACCTTTATTTTATTTTTATGTGGTGCTGAGGATCGAACCCAGGGCCCCACACATGGTAGGCAAGCGATCTACCACTGAGCCACAACCCCAGTCCCTCTTTATTCTTAATGTACAGAGTATTTCCAGAAATCTGCCAGAAGTGGTCTAGAATTAACCTTCATTTGATTTTATCTATAGATTTTTTTTCTCCCCTCTCATTGTCTCATACCATTGTAGAATTTATGAAAATTTTTAAAATTTCTTTCAAAAAATTACCACAACTTGTGAGGGAAAATATTGTTTCAATGCTGACTTATAATGAGTTGTAATTACTTTTGAATTTATGGATTTTTATCTTTAATCAATTATTATAATATGTCTAAAGAAGTAATTATCAGGACACCTTACATATTTATTCCTTGTATTTTATTCTCTTTTTTATTATAAGTCATAAAAGGGTCAACAAAATCAAAGGGTGAGGTGAAACCAAACTCTCAAAAATAAGATAGCTTGAAATTGGCTGTGGAGTTTTCCTAGCCCAGCACTAGAGAGCCTCTTTGCTATGGTGGTTCTCCGAGTAAACTACACTTTCTTAACCCATTAAGTCCCAGGTTTTCAATTCTAATATTTTAATTCTACTAATATTTCAATTAAATTGATAAAGGTGCATTAAGATAGGTTGGAAATCACAATCTAGAGCATATATATTTCATGTATTTTCATATAATAGGAAACATTGAACTCTAATCATTCACCTGTTAGTTTTCTCAAAAGATCACCAAAAACAATTATTTCAAAGTTACCATAATTGGTACATTTACTGTTCAATTTACATTCATAGAGTTGTTCTGCATCTGGGACAATAGGACAAAAGGGATTAAGAAATAGTTTCTAGGGGGCTGGGGTTATGGCTCAGTGGTAGAGCACTCGCCTAGCATGTGTGCGGCCTGGGTTCAGTCTTCAGCATCACGTAAAAATAAAGGCATTGTGTACAACTAAAACAAACAAATAAATAAATATTTTTTTTAAAAAAGAAATAGTTTCTAGTCAGGCGTGGTGGCACATGCCTGTAATATTAGCAGCTTGGGAGGCTGAAGCAGGAAGTTCGCAAATTCAAAGCCAGCCTCAGCAACTTAGCAAGGCCCTGTCTCAAAATAAAAAGGGCTGGGGATGTCGCTTACTGGTTAAGCACCCCTAGGTTCAATCCCCAGTACAAAAGAAAAGTTTCTATTCCTAAATTTTGGGGGCAGATTTCAGTGGTCCTTTAGTGTTGCTGTTGTACTTTAGAGACTAATGATCCAGTAATTCTGTTTGGTAAATTTTGTCTATTTTGTGGTTAGACTTGGGGAGACTAAATCATGTATTTTGATCTTTATATCTTCAGTACCTAACACAAACATAGCTTAGAAATTTTGTGAATATTGAACAGTTGACTATTCAGTTTAAGTAGTACTCTTCAATTTTTTTTAAGTCAATAGGCAAAATTTCTAAGCAGTTTTTACAATTGGAATTATCTCTCTTCTTGTGGCTATTATTCTTCAAATCTTTAACATAGAGAGGGAGATGAAATTCCCAAGCATTAAAACTTCAAAGAAGGCACTGAAATATGCAATTCTAAGGAAAACTTTTTTTTTTTTTTTTTTTTTTTTTTTTTTACTAATTTAGGAATTTCAGAGTGGACCTTTAATTCCTGAGACTGTATACCATTGAGTACAGGTATAAACACTGCATACTTGCCTTTGTTTAAAAGTGAGCCAGTGCTTTTGCTGTGTTAGGAAATAAAAATTAGACATGAACTTAAGAGGAAAATAATTAAATGATAATATAGATCTTTGATATTTGCCTACAACTGTTAACTTTCATAATTTCTCTTTGTGAAAATTATACTTTATATTCATTATTTTGTATAATATGTATGTATATACACATGCATACACACAAAAATTTTCATTTCTTTTAGACTAGTCATAAATTACATTAATAATAATGTATGATGATTTGAGCTATATGTACAACCCACTGGGGTATGCCATGGTATCAGTGATCAAAAAACTGAAAAGTGTTCCCGTTTCTAACAGTAAAAGCAAGAAATTGTGGAGAATCAGGGTTGTTGCTTCTACCATGGATTGAACTCAGAGGCACTCAACCACTGAGCCACATCCCCAGCCCTATTTTGTATTTTATTTAGAGACAGGGTCTTACTGAGTTGCTTAGCACCTCGCCGTTGCTCAGGCTGGCTTTGAACTCATGATCCTCCTGTCTCAGCTTCCCAAGATCGGATTATGGGCATGTGCCCCCGTGCCTAGCTGGATTGTTGCTTCTTTAAAAGCAAATCTAGCCAGGCACTGCAGCACATGGCTGTAATTCCAGTGACTCTGGAGGCTGAGGCACAAAGATTGCAAGCAAGCTTAAGGCCAGCCTGGGCAACTTAGCAAGACCTTATCTCAAAGTAAAAAAAAAAAAAAAAAAAAAAATATATATATATATATATATATATATATATATATATACACACAAAAATAAATAAAAGGGCTGGGGATATAGCTCAGTGGTACAGCATCATTCAATCCCCAGTACCACTAACAAAAAAGAAAAAATCTCCCTTTATTCTCCCTATATATATTAATAAAAGTTAAATACTTGATATTACTTAACCTTTGACATATCTTTTCTTCATGCTGTTTTTTACCATGAGAAATCAATTTCCTTACATCAGAATAAGTCAAAAATCCCTGTTTACATATTACAGGTAAATATTACCAATATTATCAAAGAGTTCTTAACATATGAATATAGGTATATTTCTTAAACCAACATTGAAACTTGTCCTCCAAGAGATAGCACTTGCTATTTACAAAGACATGAGCCAAGCATCAAAATAAACTATTTTGAGCTCAGATGTAGGGGCACTTTTAGGTTACCCTGTATTTATATCCTTTTTTACCCCAGTAAAGTAAGTAGGAGCAGTTGGTGGTATCCTCATTAACATTACAGATAAACTGTTTTAAAGAGAATTCATACCTATTTTTCTAGGTCCGAGCTGAAATTGAACCCCTGTTTCATAACAGCTGGCCTTGAAGTTTTAAATAAAAGTAATTACTTAAAATGTGTAATAATGTAATAACTGAAATGCAGATTAAATTTAAACTATTTCTTTGTTAAAGAGAATGTTTGGTTCCCTTTATTATTTTTAGAACAGTAATATTCCTTCCTTTTTCTGCTTTTACAGAAAGAAGGAAGGAGGATTAGTGGGTAATTATATTGCTATGATTGCAGCACCTGTGTGTTATTTCTTTTGATTGGCTAGTTCTACATTAAAGATTCCTACCAGCTAAGAGTCTCCCTTATCAAATGTATTTTTAGCTAACTTTGGCTTGAGTTGTTTTAAATTTACAACAAAACCCTCTCGATTCAACTTAGATCTGTACTTTAAACTTTTGTTCTGGATTTTTTGTTAGATTACCTTTACCTTTTTATTTTACCCATTTCAATTTTTTTTTTTTAATTTCAATGATATTGGCAACACTCACAGTAAGAATATAGCCTGAGCTGTCCTCTTGTTGCTAGCCATCGAATTTGTGTATGCCATTCAACTTATAGGTATTAATAACTCTTGCCTAGAGAGCTGCCTTTTATAAGAAAGAAGTGCCTAACTTATAAGGAGATACAGGAATTAACTGCTTTAGATTCTGGTTACAATTGCAGATGCTAACAGCACTGTTTGGAAGTTTATGATCATTACAATCACAAAAGTCCCTTATTGTAGATTGAGGACTGTGGTTTAAGTACTTGGAGTTTATTATATATGTTTAATATATGTTTTCTGAAGTAAAAAGGGGAAAGGCAAATATGCTATATATTGGGTTGATCTGTTTTGATATTATTTGTCTACATCAAACCTGAAAAATTATGAAGAAATTTAGCTTTTAGAAGGTGAGTTACCTTAAACTATGTTTACCAAGCCAACATTGTTTTCACAAGTTCAGCAACCCCAAAAGGTAACTTTAGATGTTAGCCTGTGCTAGTATGTGATGACTACTGTCATTTTCCATGTAAATGTAATTATTAATAGTTATTTTCTTTCACCCTGCCACCTGGACTCAAAAAAAAAATTTTTTTTTAGGAAACATTGTTTTCCCTAACAAAGATTTATTGTAATTTTATTAAAATATGTGTTTTTATATAAAGTGAAAATGTTATATCAGAATAATTTAGTTTTGTGCCCTGTGTGTTTCTTCTGTTTTATAAACCTCCTTTTGTATAGCAAAGTAGAATTACTTTTCAAAATGTGTTTTATTTAGATAATCATTTTTCCTCTGATAAATTTATAATATTAGAAATATCTTGTTTTAGAAATATTAACATTTGCTTTCTTTCTGCCTAATTTTTTGTTTAAATTCTAAATATAATAAGATAAAGTAAAATATTTCATTTATAGGCCCTCTGAAAGTAGAGCATTTTCAAAGCAGGTAGGTGTCTCCACCCTACTTTTCATGAAGCGTTTTACCCATTCAAGCAGACTTTTAAAAACAGCTTGTTTTGATAGCAGACTGTTCTCCTGTGGGCCTTCAGCCTTTGCTTCCTGGCAGCACCTTTGGTGCGAAAAGAGAGTGATCAATTGGGAGACTATCAGTGCCAGCATGCATAGAGTGATAAGTTAACACACCACTGGGAATTTCTAGGGCCCACCAAGATACTTCACTTCTAATGTGCTAACAAGCTCATTTTTCTACCTCTTGCCTCTTCAGTTATTTTTTTTTTCTCAGAAGAGCTTAGAAGTTGAGTGCATCAGGCATAATGAAAAGCTCTGTAGGAGGGAGAAGCAATAACCCCATTTTTCCCTTTTCAGCCAAATAGAAAATTAGTTTCTGGTAATACACAAAGGCCAGTATTTTTTGTACAAGGGGCACTGCTGTGAATCAAAGGACTCTATTAACTGCAGAAAATTCGGCAGCTGTGAATCTCCCCCAATGAAAAAAGTACTTTCCAACAAGTTGTGAGATATGTAGTATTATTTAGATTGAACCATCAGTTTCATCCTCGTCCGTTTATAACCATATACTCCCTTTAAAAGTGTGCTGTGTTACTTTTCCATGTTAAATTGGACTAAAAAAATGTCTGTTATTCTTCCACAAAATCCTTATCACCAATCATTTTAATGTAACCTCTTGTTGCTACCCATTTCAGAAGTAAAATTCTTCTGAAGTTCAACCCCAGTGTACATAATTGAAAATAATAGATTGTAAGGAATTGGAATTCAGGTTATTTCAATATGGGATGCATAAAATAAATAGTAATGCAAGAGAATACAAAGCCATTTAAGGGGCAAAAGATATCATAATTAAAGTCAAATGCATAATGAATATACTATAGTCTTTAATTCCTAGGCTTTTTATATCTTCTTAGTGAACTTTGACAAATGTAACTGGCTGTGGTATCTCCCTTTAAATTATCACTTTAAATTGCTTCATCTCAAATTAAGTTCCTTAGTCTGTATAGACTTGGTCCACAATTTCTAGAATTGTGGAACTATAATTGAAGAATAAGGAATTTTGAGGAAGAAATACTAAAGTTGGTTTTAGAAAAAAAATTCAGTAAAAAAAAGAAGAAGCAATAGGCAATTTTTATTATTTAAATGTCTCGTGTACATTTTTTATTATCCTTATTTAAATGTCAACATAGCACACTGAGTACAGCAGGAAAACTTTTAAAAGTTGTAGAAGAAAGGTTAACTGATTTCTCAGTTCAAGAACTATACGACATGAAGTCAGCATGTGAGTTTTTCCTGATAATTGTATGTTGCTGCCTGCTGCTCTACATTTTGACAGCCATTTCCATAGTTGCTTTCGTGAACAACAGAAATATTCTCTCTCTTTCTCGCCCTTTCTGTGCTAACAGCACAATCAGACCTGCTGAAACAGGAAGCCTGGAGTGGGTTGTTCAAAAGCAACAACACTTCAAGGTACTGGTTGCTTGTCAATAATATCAGAGAAGAAAATGTGGTGAAAGGGAAGTACAGTATTTTTCTGTCAGTGTCAGTGCCCTGTAGATGCTTTGTTAGACAGTATTTAGGAGTCCTGTGGACTCTTTGCAAATATTCCTGCTTGTTTCAGTGTTATAATTGACTAGGTATTTTTTCCTGACACACAGATTCAGCTATGTATTTATCTTAACCGCATGGAGTTATTCCAGGATTATAGCAACAGTAGTCTTCCATTCAAAATGAGAACAATTGTTGAGAAAATGCAGCGATTTTAGAAAATGAAGAAGATATGCAGGAATTTTTACAATAAGTCTTTTCCAATGAAAAATATAGAATTTTGGACAAAGTAATTTAAAGGCAGCATTTTAATATTTATTGCATGGCTTTTGAAAGTACATCTGCCGATGGAAGCTGATTAGCAAGAGGAGCCTAGACTGACCTGACAGTAGTTGAATCCTTTCTCAAGTAAACTATTCTCTCTTCCAACGTGTTAGTATTATAATTATTTTCTAATAAATGTCTCCCTGTTAAGCTGTCATTTAGTGGTGTCATGAGGAGTAAACTTAAGAAGTACATTTTATGCTTTGAATATGGTATATTTTTAATTATATGCAAGAATAATTAGTGACTAATTTACTAAGAAGCAGTGAAGTTTAGCAGTCATAGTGGTCTTTTTTTCATTAGACCTGTTCCTTTCCCATATAATCTGCATTTAAGTTCATCCTTAACAGAAGGAAATCAGCTATGAGGAGAGAGCACGATATCTGCAAACAATTGTCCAGCACCATTTAGAACCAACAACATTTGAAGATTTTGCAGCACAAGTTTTTTCTCCAGCTCCCTACCATCATTTACCATCTGATGCCGGTAAGATTAAAAGCAAGTTTTAGTTACTTGTTGTCACTGGAACTTGAAATGCAATACCCTTTTGTTCAAAAACTTGCTTGAATAAAATTCTAATCATTGAAATATACGTATTTATCATCGCTATTCAAATTTGGCCTGTAAATTTGATTTGTTTCCTTTTATCTAACTGCAGTTCCTTCAGAAGTCAACAATCTTCGTACAAGTATATGCACCACATTTTATCTGCACTAATAATAGTCAGTGACCCCTGCATCTCATGGGATCATTACTGAAGTATCTGCAAAAGAAACACAGTTGAGCATGTACTCTCAACTTTAGAGGATCAAATTTTATGGCCAAGAATATTGCCTCATCATCTCTAATTTTACAGATAAACTGGTCTAGATTTAGAAGTGCTTAATATGGCAAATTATGTTATATTTAAGGATTGTTCAGAGGGTACTGCATTAATATAATTAACTAATTTTGAATAAATCATTAAGAAAATTCATGGCCTTCCTATTCTGTAATATCTTGCACTCCTTATGATTGTTTCATTTATTTTATTTTCCCTCTTTAGATCATTAAATATCAGTTCTGTTTATCTGAAGGTAAGATAAAGTGTCAACCAAAACACCCTCTGTTCTTCTCCCATTTCCTTTTTTCAAAATTAGCAAGCTCTAAGCTTGTAACTCAGACAGTAAACAAACTTAACAATACTCTGGTTCATACTAAACACTTCAAAAATTGTCACTAAATTTTTTCCACAATTATACTAACTAACCCCAGGTCTGCATGAAACACTAACATGGTTTGGGGATTAAAATAACTAATAATGGAACCCCTTGGCTGAAATTAGTTACACCTTGTTATACTGATGCTTTTATTTTGTTTGTTTGTTCGTTTTTCAGCATGAAAAAATAGTACCATTGAACTAAGTGGTGTGTCTTTGTATTTGTAATGTGTTGCATTGTTATTGGATATCTTAAATCATCCTGTGGTTACTCTCTGTGTGCCTTGCACTGTACTAGGCACCTGAAATAGAAAATGACTCTTGTAATAGGATGCAGGAAAGGAGAACATGATATGAAGTTAAAAGTTCTCTTTACATTAACTATGTTTTCTTTAGAAGTTTAAAAGGCACAGCACTCTTTCTTTAACCTAATCTATTTGAAAAATAAATTACTATAATTTTCAATTGCGGTTTAGTTAATGGAATTAAAACTTCCATTCCTGTCATCATTAATTTGCCATTCAAAAAATAATTTTACCAAAAATCGTAGATCCATTTCAGTTCATATAAAAGACATAGCAAAGAGAAAAATCACATTAAACCAGGTTGGATATTGAAAATTAGATAAATTGTAAGATTTGCTTTAATGGATTGACACTATCTAAAATTACAGTTTGGCATTTAGAAAAAAGGCAAAAGAAAGATACTAAAAGTAAACTAATGAACAGTAAAAATGAAAACTTAAGAATACCTGGAAATGTGGTTGTTTAATAATAAAGAATATCTGATGAGTTGTAAAAGGCTGTATTAAAATTGATATGAGTACCACTTTTGTGTATCATATAGTCAAGCCATAAACTTCACAACTGAGAAATACTGATAATCAGGTCACATTTGGACTAACTTTTCCCCTTATATTTATAAGGTCTGTTCAGTTTTAATGTTATAATTGTTTCCCAGCTATAATCTTTCATATTTGTCATCTTAATGCTGTTTTCATATTTTGCATAGTATCCCACATTTTAAGCTAGGTATGCAATATGAGAAGTCATATTCTCACTTTCTGAAATGCTCATCAAAGAATGCTACAGCAGCCAAGTCAAGGCTGTTGGCTTCATTTTTAATGTATTAGTGTTCTTAATTTACTTAAGACCCAATTATCTAAGTAGTAATAAAAATGTGAACTTGAACATCAACTTAATATTGTGGCTATAGTATTTTTCAGTTAGTTTTTTTTTTAATTGCCTTTGCCTTTAGGAAACAATAAGACTCTGATTTGTAAAAGGGTATTTTTGCCTGTAAACAACTTGTAACAGTATTACTGAATACATTTCTATATGCTTTTTGCAAACTTTAATAGTCCTGACAAAATTTTTATCAGCATGGTTTTCAGTTCAACACAGTAAAATAAAATATATATATTCTAGTAGCAAAAACATAGTATCTGAAGAATAATTTTTCTCCCATTTATTACAAATTTATTTTCTTTCTTATTCCACCCCACACATATTGAGCCCTCTTTAAAGTTTTAACTCAAAGTGAGGACATGAAATAAGCACATGATAGCAATATGGACATGACTTCTTGTTTGCAAAAATGACAAAATTTGAAGTTCATTAGGTTCATTTTTTCAACATAATAAAATCTGCCACATTGAGGAAATGGATTTGTAATTGCAGTTCAGAATTAACTTTAGATATCCTATGCATACCATATGTATGTGTGTGTATATATATATATATATATATGTGTGTGTGTGTATATATGTATATATATGTATATATATGTATATATATATACTACCAAAAAATACAAAATACTAATCAAATACTAACGCAGTAATTTGAAATTACATTTTTAAGAAATTTACAGTGATTATTATATTCTTTCTAACCAATTCCATAACATATTTCTACTCAGTGGAATAGTATAGAAAAATATTATTTTGGGAGGCTTGGAGTATAGCTCAGTGGTATATACATGTATGGTTAGCATTTTTGAAGCCCTGGGTTCAATCCCTAACACCAAAAATGAAAAAAGAATTTTTTTAAACTAATTTTTTACGTTTACTTTATTTGGTTCAATATGATGTAAAACTCATTTCCTGTTAACAGTAATATACCAACTGTGGTGACATTTAAATTCAAATTTTTTTTAAATAAATAACTTCCAGTATTAAATAGATATGAAAGATTTGGGTGTACCATAATCAATCCATAAATTTCATAACTTTATTTTCTCAAAGTGTACTGTCTGTGGCAGTAGACTGATTCTCAGGGGAAATTATTTTTATCCCTAAGGTCATTGAGGGAAATGTTGTGATGTCACACTTTGTTGATCTTCCATAACTACATTAAAATATTATTAGATTTTTCTTGTCCTTTATTTTTTTTTAAATTACAGGAAAAAAATCCCTTTATCTCTGTCAGGCATGTATGTGGAAAATATCAAAATTTTTATAGCAATCTTCTTTTTTAAACTTATTTTGTATTTATAACATCTCTCTTCTAACTGTGAACTTTGAAGTGAAATCACTGTTCTTCTTAGCTAAATTACACTGGTAGTTCAAAATGTTCACATTTTCCTCTAATATTATCTTACCTTTCAATAGCTTTTTATTGTTATAATAAAAAAATTCAAGAATGCCAACAAAAACAGGATACAAAAGTATACAGTAAATATTCTAATTGAGCCAGGAGATTTCTTCCTTTGGGTTATTTTTCAACAGATTATGATAGAAATTTTGGAAGCACACACATATATACACACACATACAGATACATGAATGTATATGAACACACATATCCATATACACAGACCATTTTTTTATAATTACCTTACAAACATATAGGTTCCTATTTTAGAAGTCTTATAAAATTAATAAGATTCAAATATAACTTATATGCCATCAAAGTCAGAGATAATCTAGAGTGATTATGAAGACCCAGAGTAGCATCTAGTCTACCTTCATTGTAACCTCAGTCTCACAAAATTTGTATTGCTGTGTATAGATAGATCTGATAATCATTAATTCTAACCTATCTTTCTGAATCTTTTGAGTAGAACAGATCATTAAATTCTAGCCATTGCTTTAGGTGATTTTTTTTTTTTTTAAGCTTGGTGATCTTCTTTAAAACTAACTTTAAACTTTTCTCCTCTTCCCAGGCTTTGAAATGATCTGAAAGAAAGTTAGGTGGTGGGAGTTGGTATTTTTGTTTCTTTTTGTATTTGGTAATGGGAATTGAACCTAGAAGTGCTCTACCACTGAGCTACAGCCCTGGCCCTTGTATTTTTTATTTTGAGACAGGGTCTTGCTAAGTAGCTTAGGGCCTTGCTAAATTGCTGAGTCTGGCCTCAAACTTGAGATTCTCCTGCCTCAGCCTCCCAAGTCCCTGGGATTACAAGATTGAAAGAAAAGATTTTAGTCCCTCAAAGATATTATATAAACATCCTAAATATTATTTGCAAATACCAAGAGAAAAGTCAGTTTCCTTCAATATATGACATAAGGTATGAAATTATAAGCAGCCAAATATGTCCACTTCAGTATTTTGAACTTGGAAATTTGTCTTATATGTTTTTGAATAAGCGGCAAATAATACTAATCTTAAATAACATCTGTTAACCTTTTGTAACAATAATTACTAGGTTCAATTTCCACATAGAACACTGATTTGGATGTGAGATTTTTTGTTATGAAAATAATAACATAGTAATTGAGTGGTTTACTGAGTGCCAGACACTCTGCTGAAACTAAAACTACATGTTTTTGTTGTTGTTGTTGTTTTTGCAGGGCTGAGTTTTGAAAACAGGCCCGCATGCATGCTAGGCAAGTACTCTATCACCGACCTATATACACCCCCCCAGCCCTCTTTAAAAAATTTATTTTGAAATAGGGTCTCACTAAGTAGCCCAACCTGGCCTCAAACTCATCATCTTCCTGCATCAACCCCCTGAGTGCTGGGATTACAAGATGTGCACCACCTCACATAGCTGCATTCTCTCAATCTTCACAGTAGTTCAATAAAATTTTCCTAAATAAAAACTTATCCGAGAGCACCTAGGACTCAATGAAGCCAGGATTCCAGTCTAGATGTGTCTGACCTCAGAGTACATGATCCTAATTATTACAATTATACAATCTTTTTTCATCCTCTTCTTGCTGTTGGTAGAGATGAGAGAGAAATTGCCCAATAATCTGTCGTATTTACAAATTAGAAATTATTGGAAATTCTTGTTTTGAGGGCTCTACTTTTCCTATCCATTGAGAAATCTTTTTTTTTTTTTAATAGTTTTAGGGTTGCCAGCTAAAAAATATGGGCTTTGAAATCAGACTGATCTGGACTTAAATTATTATCCACACCAACTCAAATTAATCTCTCCTATACCCAGTTTTTTCATTTGTAAGAAGGAAATAAAATGCTACAAGTTTAACCTGATTTTAAGTCTATAGCAATAGTAGTTCTTGAATATCTTAAAATGAAAATACTTGTTTGCCTGTGTTTCTTCACTGTTTTATTTTAAATGATGTGTTGTGTTTCCTTCTTGACATTCAGTGCTATATTCATGCTACACTTAAGCACTTATCAACTCCTTTAACAATATTAAAGCAGTAAGGTTATTTGGGTAATCTGATCTTTAACATAACATTGTATTTCATAGGATTATCAGCATAAGAGAGGATAATTTTTTATTTACCCTAAAGAAGTGTATGTTGTATTCTCCACATTTGAACAATTACATTTCATAAGTAATCATTTTCTTCAAAAATGTTTCTAGTTTCTAAACCTTTCTAATCTTCATCTGTTTTTATTCAGTCTATTAACTTTTGCTCATCTTTATTTAATAGCTTTATCAAATAGCTACATTTACAGTGTATATACTACATGCCAGTATCTCTGCATATGTAGTCATTAATTCTCACAACTTTGTAAAATAACTATTTTCTCCATTTTACAAATAAGAAAATGTCTAAAGTCAGTTTGCTCATAATTAAACAGCTAATAAAGTGACAGACTTGGTATTTAATCTAGAACTCTCTAATCCGTGCCCATGTTCTTTCTAACACATTCACATTGTTTTTTAGTTCACTGTTAATTCAAGCTGCTTTCAAAGTTACAGTGTTTTAAAAGGCTATATTTGCCCAATAACTTTGATGACAAATGTGACCAGTTTAGAACTACTAAACAGTATAAACAAAATGATAATATATAACAATCCATTGAGTTCCCTTTTATAATGTATAAATCCCCAAATTTATATTCATGATGTTATTTATAATAGTTTACTATAATCAATGTATAGTGTATGAACCAGTTTATTATACTATCAAGACATAGATACAGGGCTGGGGATATAGCTCAGTTGGTAGAGTGCTTGCCTCTCATGTACAAGGGCCATGGGTTCAATCCCCAGCACCACCAAAAAAAAAAGATATAGACACAGTCTATATGAGCACTGTAAAAGTGTTAATAATAGATGCATTATGCACATAGGAGCGCAAAGATGCTTTTAAAACTTGTCCTTGAGGATATATTAATAAGAAATTATATAAATCAGCATTATTTATAACTCAGTAAAAATCAATAGTTAGAATAGGGTGTGAAATTGAGGTCTACCTACTGTAAATTATAGATTTTGGGTATATCCAGTATATACCATAATCTTATCATTTGCTAAAATATGAGTAGGTACTTATAACTATATACCACATGTGCCAAAAATCCTTACTTGACTCTCAGTTGACCAAAGGGGGATTTCACTTTGAAGGCAATAAGGGAGACATGAAGGATTTGCTGTTTTTGAAGGGGGGAAAATGTTTTAAGTAATAAAGCTGGGATATGCTCACAGGCAGCTGAAGATTAGCTTTATTTACAGTTATTATTAAAAGTAGTGAAAGAAAAAAATTTTAGGAATAGGTATAGTTAAGAAAAATTTGTAATAGAAATGGATAAAACAGCTATGGAGTAAATTTGCATGGAGGTCTGTTTTGTTTTGGTTTGTTTTGGTTTTTTGTTTTTGTTTTGAAGAATTGAGTGAGGAAAATAAAGTTTGACAAAGTAGCGCTTTCCAATAAAACTTTCTGTGATGATGGAACTGTTTTGTATCTCTCTAGTATGGTAGCAACTAACCACATGTGACTGTGAACACTTGGAATGTGGCTAGTACACCTAGGAACTGAATTTTTATTTAATTACATTTAAGTTTAATGTGGCTATAGGTACCATATTAGACAGTACATCTCTAGATATTTTACGACTAGATAGCATCCACTAGTATAATGAGCATTTTAAAATGTAGGCATTTATAAAAATTCTCATAGACTTTTTCCCTTTTTTCCTTTTTTCCTATTTGAACTTGTTTTGTTAGTTGGTAAGTATAACATTTGAATTTACAAAGTATTGACCATTGTGAAACATCATCAACCTCACTCATTGCATGCCCGATTATATTTCATAAAAAGAACTGATTAATCTCTTCTCCATTCCTCAGTTAACATCTGTAAAATTCTGCACCATGTCTCTCATATCTGTTATCTATCTTCTCTTTTGTTTTCTTGCCTCTGCTTGCTACTCCATTTCTTCATTCACAACAAAGAAAGAAATGCAGTGATAGTTCTCTTCCTCCCAAAACCTCCGCTAGAAAACATTGGCCATCTCAAGGTAACAGCCAGGGAAGGCCTCTCATGATGGCTGGGAATAATATGCACTACCAGAAAAGCATGAGATACTGCTCTTCACCTTCCTTCTGCTGTCCATCTGCAGTGCTTCCCTAACTGGGCCACGAATCCACATTCTTCTCCCAATTTTCCAACATGGGTCTACTATGGGCCAATTCAGATCTTCAGGAGGAGTAAATTTGAACAAGAATGTATTTCCTCCTTGTATTTGAAGGCCAGTCTCATTTCAATTTAGAAAAGAAAATGTTGGAGAAGTTACTTTGAGGAGGGAGCTGACGTGGAGTTTGAGTGATATACTTTAAGAACAAATATGCATTTCCAAGGAAAAGTATAACATTTGGCCTTAAAAACACTTTGAATTGTTCTGCAGAGATGCATTCTTAATTACTTAAGATATCTCAATAGAACATTCACTCCTTATTGAACATTTTTGTTTTTTTCTTATAAATATTTATAACTTTAATTTAAGCACAAATGTTTCATTATATGGAAGTACTAGCATTTTTTCAAAGTTTGAAGAGTCAGTGGGATGTCACATTAGCTAACAAATATGCCAAAAGTCTCCCCACATAGTAAGAAGTATTAAGTTTAAGCCTGCAAATCTGTGTGGTTGTTTAATGTCTTATTTGTTGGGAAAATATTTGAGAAAATTTGCCTACAACATGCAAGGGTCTGTGGCATTGCTATATATTGGAGAATCATAATTCAAAGACATAAAAAACAGGGGTGACGAATTAACTTTGTAAATTATACAGAGTTCTCTTATTTGAATTTGTTTTGCTTGTTTTAAAATTTCACATCAACTAATTCCACTGGCTACCTATGTGCTATTACTGAATAGTATAACTTCAAGAGATCAAGTTAGTGAAACAAAAGCATTACTTATTTCTTCTAAATTAAGATGTTTTTGAGGCTATTTTGTCTCTTTTGACCAACTTTCAGATGAGAATTCTTAATCTTCTTCCCTCCCCCTGGAATCTGTCTTGCTCCTTTTAAAACCCTACTTAAACACCTTAGCATGTATGATGGTCTCATAGGTGCTGAGTTCCTCTTTGGAACTTAACTGTTTAGAATTGTTCAGTGCTGTTTTCTTCCAGTTTGAGTAGTGAAGCGCCCCCCTCCACCCCGCTTTTTGTTTTGTTTTGTTTTTGTTTTTTTGTTATTCCCTGAACCCTGGAAGTAGAATTGGTCTTTCTCACCTGCTTCTTGTGCCCTTCCTTGCATGCCACTAGTGCTTTGAATTCCTCATCTTTCTGGCCCAGAGATTTTGCTTCCCATTGCTTTTTCCAG
Source organism: Tamias sibiricus (assembly GCA_025594165.1). NCBI lineage: Eukaryota > Metazoa > Chordata > Mammalia > Rodentia > Sciuridae > Tamias > Tamias sibiricus. Next base: position 72,452,120 of record CM046659.1, read on the forward strand.
GGTTCTGGCTCTGGACATGATGATTGGCACTTTATGGCTAATATGATGACATGAGCCACCACATCACTGGGTTTTAAATACATTAGCAGGCTGTTGTAACAAGCAAATCTGGGGCTTGCTTTTTTCTTCAAAAGACCTCATTAAGGGGTGGGATCCTTACTCCAGATCAGTAGCAGAAAGGTTATATCTTATGAGATGAGAGGCCAGATGACTATATTTATGTCCTTGCTGTTTCCTACAGGCTCCTACCCAGAGATTCTACCCAGTGAAGTTCCCACAGCAACGCAGGTAGATGGGGCTGACCTGGCCTCTCCAATGTCTCCTCGAACTAGCAAAAGCCGCATGTCCATGAAACTGCGTCGTTCCTCTGGCTCAGCCAATAAATCCTAAGGAGAGAAGCAGCCCAACAGTGATCAGCAGTAACCACCTTAGCACGAACATAGTGTTAATCCTTGCAGGCCTTCATTCCTGCCATAACATGCATGTTCCTTCCTGTATATTTAAGAAAACACTGGACTTAAATAATTTGTTACCTAATATTTTAGATTTGGACTATTTATTCAATTTGTTTTTTCCTCACACTCCAAGCTGCCATATTTTGAGGGGGTGGAGTTTTATTTTACACTCTTTATCTTCCTAGATAATTATGTCTAAATAGTTTTACCTTTAATTTCATGATTAATGTTGAGCCAAAATATAATTGGACAAATAGTCTCATTTTATTTATTGTGCCTCATTGCAGCTATATGGCTCAATAAATGTATAATTTTTTTTTACAAATGTAAAATTAAGTTTAAGCATTTGTAAAGTTAGAGCAAGAGTTACAAATCTGTTAATACAGATGTGTATAGAGTATTTGTTACAAAAATAAAACACTCAAATGCTCATTTAGAATCTCAAATTCTTAAGTAAAATAATTTTTCTTCCCAAGAGAATGTCTCATTCTTGGCTGTGCAGGTGATACCATGACATATTCAATTACTAGAAAAATCATTGCTGAATTTTGATTTCTGTTTAGCTTCCAAATAATTTTCTAATGTTTTGCTTTTTAAGTGGTATCGCTGTTAAATTGCTATTTCTGTTTTGAGATTGTGGCCCTTGATTATTGGCTGACAGATCCTGGCTTATCTGTATTCTTTCTAAAGTAGCAAAAAGAAGGTGATTGACAGGAGGAAAAAAACTTTTCTGACATAAATATGTTGCTTAAATTATGTGTATTATTAAAAAAGAAAAGGGAACATAACCCAGCAGTCTAAGTTAAATCTAATATTATTAATACTGAACTTGCCAGTGCAAGTGGGTAAACATTCCATCCTCAAGAAGTATTTTCCTATGGTAGATAAGCTGCTCACATTTTGTTTTGAATGGGCATCTCTTAAGGAAATGTGGCATGACATCAGTACCAACTGCATGTGTAAATAAATACATCATACTGGCAAACCATAGAATATAAATTATGTATCATCATTCATGTAATGTCTACAAATTTGTAACAGTGGGGGATTTTAAAATGACATGGTATTTAATAACACAATAAAAATATTCTTATCATGTTCTGTCCATGATTTGTCTTACATATTTCATGTATTTTCAGATTTAATAAACAGGGCTGTATGATTAATGGGGAAATGTAAAGCATAAACCTAGATTATCTTAATCATGAAAAATGAATTTCCTATTGAATACACTCCATTTCTCAGAGATCCCACCACAGTCATTAAAAACACAGGAAATTTACACCTTCAATGAGACTGGTCAGAAACTTCACCCAGTGTAGTGTAGTTGGTTAAAGCATCAATTAATCACAGACTTATGCTTCTTTAATTTCTCAAATGTCACCTTGTTTTATAATATGCTTTCAGGACTAAAACTTTCCAGAAATTTTTTTCTAAAACAGCTTGTCAGAGTTCCTGAGTTCCCTTGCACTTAATTTTATTTGTTTTCTTGTAAATACAAACTAAAAATTTCTATGAGAGCTTATTTTACAAGATGAACAAATGGATAAAGAGTCCTTGGGAACAAATTTAACAATATAGACAATTTCCCACAGCCAAGGCGAAGGAGAATCAAACATAACTGTTAACATGTTTCTAAGGTGTTTTCAGTTTGTTTTAAATGAACATCTTCTGGATTGATAGTAAGTAATATATAATAAAATGGGCTGAAAATACCAACTTGAAGCAGTGAAATTAGCTTAGTGATATCACTTAAAATTATAGCACATGACAAAATTATAATTTTTGTCATTTTTAGGTAACACTATTCTGAACCTTCTTTTAATACTTTAGATCTAACAAATGGCCATCGAAAATATATGTAAATATCAGTACATATTCTTGGCCTTTGGGAGCTCATTCTGTGCAGCTATCCTCCAAATGGATTGCATTTCTTTTCTTTTTTTTTTTTTTTTTATTGCATTTCTACACCATGCGTTCATTTGCAAAATACATCTCCTGTCTTTGTATTCTGTCCAAATGGGTCACTAAAATTCTAAAGTAGAATACTAGCAATGGGGAGATAATAAATGTGACTTTGAAAATATGCTGTGTTCAGCCATTCTTTAGACAAACAACAAAACAAAGCACAGTCTATGTACATTTATTTGGTGATAAGCATCTTACAAATCTGAACTGTCAAGCAATGCTCAGCCAATATCCCAAATTCTGGCTGGCAGGGGATGAGTACAGAATGTACACTGAATATGGTTTACAAAAAGAAATTCAAAAGTTGCTGCTGAAAAGAAAATATTAAATATTGAGTGAATTGCTATTCAGTTCCATAGTGTATTACAGGTATTAACATCTTCCTTAAGCTGAACATAGTTTCATATATACAGTATGAGATTTACAGCAGAAGCATTAAATAATTTGGATGAAATCTTACTAAAACAGTCAAATGTCAGGAAACAAATTCTACATTTCCAAAAAGCTATGTAAAGAAAGGTTTAAAGCAGCTCTTCCTGAATACTGCACACAAAATAGCTAAAGGTAAGAATTTGGAGGTGTCTCAACTCCTTCCGGTAAAGTACCACCTCCAAAAACTAATAGACTAGTACATATAATTGAGAAAAGGTTCTAGGGAGATTTTCATATCCCCCCAAAGCAGCAACATCCTCTTATATTTCCTGCCCATGGACACAGTTCTTGAATCTCCCCACCCCCCTGTAAGTTTGGCACCAATCACATAACTTTTTAATTCACAGAATATACAATGCAAGATATCTGACCCTATTGAGACAGAAACTACATAGGTGCCTGTGATGGCAAGAGGAAAAACAAAAACTGATGACTACCACGTTTGGTAGCCAGAACCTTTTGTAGACATTGAGACATGCATGCATTCACTGCAACTTTCCATAGGAATTACAAATCATATAGGATTTGTTAGGATCTCCAGAGTTTTGAGGGGGGAAATCCTATTTTAGTGGGGAAAATGAGGAAGATTTAAAGCTGACAGTCTTGACTATGAATATTTATACGGTATACCTACCTGCTCTAGAAGGGGATTTTACATTTTCTGTCTGCTCCCCTGGCAGAACATTGACTACTGGGAGAGTTTTAGGAGGGAAAGAATGGAAAAGAAAGTAAACTTGCAAGTTGAAGAAAGCCCCCACAGCGATTCCCATGATCTGTTTTCCCCAAGGCCAGCCTTGAAATCTTCCGGGTCTCTTGGCCCTCAGCAGCCTGGCCTCAGTGGCATCTGCAGCAGCAATACTTGCCGGCTTTCTGAGGGGTGGCACTTATTGATATGCCGGGTCAGCCCTGGAGAGCTAAAAAAAGTGGACGGGCAGTGCTTGCATGAAAAAATTTGCTGCGCACTTCCATCAGATGCACCTGCAGGGCCCGGCACTTCACCAGGAGCCCCCGCCAGAGCGGGTAGGAGCAGCTCCTCGCGGACAGCGTGCCATAGTCGGTGCTTCTCCCTGATATCTGCGGATGGGAAGTGAGCTCCACACAACGGGCAAGCGAAGGAGAGTGGAGCCCTGCGTTCGGGGCCAAAGCTGGGGGCTAGCGCACGAGCTGAGCCTGCCTCGTGAGTTCCCAGGTGCTTGCGTAGATAGGCTTGGCGACGAAACTTTTTGTAGCAATATGGGCACATGAAGATCTCAGATCCCCCGCCACTACTGGCACTGCCCGGCCCAGATACCTGGTGCCCCGACACCCCCTCTGGATAGGAGACCTGTGGCAGTGGTGACTCCCGGTGCGGAAGCACCTGGAGGCCTTGGTGCGGAGCACTGTCCTGGTGCTGATCCTCCCCGGAGCTGTCCCTGACCTGCGGGTGCTGATCCTCAGTCCGCTCTGCGCTGCTATTCTCTTTCCCTTCGGCAAGGAAAGATGCAATGGACCCGGAGTCCGGAGAAGACGAAGACAATGAAGGAGGCGGCTTCCCGTCGGCGGAGGAGATTGTAGCAGCGCTTGTTGCTGCAGGACGTGGCTTGTGCCAGCGGCGATGGGAGGCGAGGTTCGCAGGGCAACTGAACACCTTATCGCACTCGGGGCAGCGGTACTCAACACGCACTATGCGGGAGCAGCGGTGCTGAGCCAATGCGAAGGGGTCTGCATACTGCTCCTTGCACAACTGGCAGATGAACTCTCCTAAAGGTGTGCGGCTGCCACCCAAGCCCCTGGAAGGTGGTCCCGGTTCCTCCTCCTTGATCTTCAGGCCCAGGACAGGGGATGTGGTCACCTCATCGGCAAAGCTCAACTTCCTCATGGCCTTTGGCTTCTTGATTCCCGCAGCCGTGAGTCCAGGCGCACAGCCTGGAGGTATCTTGACTCGGCGCTCGTTGCCAGCGGCTCGCTTCAGGCCCTGCAAGGTGGCGGAGAGGGGCGCAGGGTCCGGCTGGAGCGCGGGCTCTGGGAATGGTGCCCGAAGCGGCAGCAAAAACTGTTCCCCCGAGGTCGGTGCGGTTGCTGGAGCCACCGAGCAGGAGAAAGTGCCCACAGCGGCGGCACCCCCAGGGAAAGACTCAGCGGAGACAGGAGAGCTGAGGCAGCGTTCCAAGAACGTCCGGCGGAGTTCGGTGCCCGCCGGCTTTGCGGGGCTGGGGCTGGGTCTGGGACCCTCCCTGTCATCAGCCCTCCATTCTGTGCTTTCCTGCCCGCCAATTCCCAGGCTCACCCCAGCCGCCCGACAGGGTGACCCCGTCAGTTTCTGGGCCGCCTCCGCCGTCAGCCTCTTTCCGGGCTCCTCTTGGGTGGGGGGCGCCGCCTGCTCCGCACCGGGCAGGGAGACACTGGGAACCTCCAGGGAGAAGGACGGCACCACCTGGGGCCCCAGCAGGGGGAAGACCCGCTCAGCTAGGCGCACGCGGTATGAGCCGCCTGTCCGTTTAGTTCGCTTCACCAGGAAGCCCCTCGGCATGGTGGAATCGGGAACGTTCAGGTTCCAAGAGGAATGAGGGACCACAGGGCTGAGAGCGGGCGAGCAACAAGAGCTACACGAGCTTCGCCAGGGCGGTCATGCAGAGGCTGGCTTTATAGCTGGGACGCGGGCCGAGGGCCTGTTGGGCCACCTCCCGGATGGTCCCGCCAATCAGGAGTGGGAGCGGGTGCCGGGGGCGGGGTTTTTGTCGGCCCTGCTTAGCCGAGTAGCCCAAGCTGGGTGGCAGCGCACACCACTGCCCCGCCTCGCAGTGCCTTTGAGCCCCCTGTGGTCTGCAGAGGGGCTGCCTTCCCCTGCTGCCCCCCTCAATCCCCGCCCCAGGCGAAGACGCAGGAAGGTAAGGTCTGAAGTCTGAGGGAGTGCGGCCCTCCCTCCCCACCTCAGCCGCCTCCAGGGACTGGACCAACCATTGGGGAGCCCCGCACAGCAGCGACCCTGCGTCCCCCAGGTTTTGACGCTGAGGGAGGACTGCGGAGGGAAACCGCAGCGGGAAGTGGAAACCGCAGCGGGAAGTGGAGACCACAGAGTGGGTGTCCACCGGGGAACTGGTTAACATCCTCTGCAGGTATTGAACTGATGAGATGCTGCGATCGAGAGGTAGGGTGGCTAAATCCACCTCCCTGTGCCTACACTTGACGGTGGGAGCACGTCTGCCATCCAGTATCGATCGAGACTGCGCGCGTCTGTGATACTATGAGAATTCATCTGGGAAGAAGGGCTCTCAGTGCGGGAGATCGTGCGTGCTGGAAAGCCTCTGGAGCTCAGGACGCCAGCACGTTTCTGGGCCCTGGTCCTCCAGGCTGATAAGTGCCCCCTCCCCAATGGGAATAGGAATGGGGAGGGGAAGGGATCTAATTTTCGACTGCCCTCGCACAAAATGGTTTCTCTGTTCACACTTTCCACTTGTGCTGTCCAGAGACATGACTTAATGCCTAACTGGCCTGTTTAGCATGGAGTAGATTGAGTGAGAAATGCTGGTGGAATCAGCATTACATCTGCTTCCCCATACATGACAAGCGATACTTTGCAAAAAATGTGCTATAGTCCAAACTCCACGAATTTTCTTCTGGCCCCCTGCCATGTGCCCAACTCTGTCTTAAGAGCTAGAAGAGATTTGAAAGTCCATAATACCAGCTAAACAATGAAATGGTTAGACAATATACAACAGGTGAAATGCCAAATTTTATAATATAGATAAGTTCAATATGAGAACAGGGAAAGAACTATGTGTTCAACTCTTCTTACTAAACTAAATTGGAAAAAAAAAAAAAGACTGAGGTAGATATTTTTAAAGCAGAATATAGCAAGTTTAGTCATCACAAAAACATACTGTCTTCCCTCTCATGAAATATTTCTCCAAGGAGGACATTATTTGGAGAACTATTTGAAAGTAATTGCATATTTATTAATCACTGCACACTAAGAAATCTCTACCTTTATGCACACCCTGGGAAGGAGATTTTATTGCTCTCCTCTTTTTTAAGGAGTGAACTGAGCCAGAGAGAAGGTAGTAACTGGCAAAAGTCATGCACATGCACAACCCAAATCCAAACTGAGGTCTGGCTAATCCCAAAGTCCAGACTGTTTCCACTATCCCACTATTCAAATTATTTTTCTTTAATCAAAGCCCATGATAACAAATATGTTCTGTAATACACACACAACTGAAAACAAGTTTCACAAAATAATATTTCCCTTAATTAAGTGCAATGCTTTCTCATTTTTTATTTAATTTATAATGTTTTTGTTTTTGTTTTTCAGTACTGGGGATTGAACCCAGGGATGTTCCAGCACTGAGCTATATCCCCAGCCCTTTTTGAAACAAGATCTCACTAAATTGCCCAGGCTGGCCATGAACTTGTGATCCTCCTGCCTCAGCCTCCTGAGTAGATGGGATCACAGGTGAGTGCTGCCACACCTGACTGAATTTGCTCTTAAAAGTATTTAAAAGTACTGGTCATAGCAAATAAATTGATTTCATAACTGAGTGATGGATTAAAGCCTAGCTATGTTGTTTCCCTTTAAGCAAAGTGAAATCATACAAAATAAATAAATAAACCTAACATGTTGTAACCAAATGATATTCTGAATTATTATTTAAAATATTTAGGTCTGGGGCTGGGGTTGTGGCTCAGCGGTAGAGTGCTTGCCTAGCAGGTGAGCGGCCCGGGTTCGATCATCAGCACCAGGTAAAAATAAATGCATTCTGTACAACTAAAGCGAATAAATAAATATTTAAAAATAAATAAATAAAATATTTAGGTCTTTTCATAGTGCCAGTATTCTTAGTTTCTAATGTTTATCATGTCTGACATATTAGCTTAAGTATTCTACTTCAAATTCTTCTCAGTTCTTCCCCTTTTTTTCTCCCCATGACCAAGATATGTTATGTGGTGTGGAAAATCTAATGTTAAGAATTTTAATACTTTAAGATAGTCACTTTTCCAAAGGGGCTTTTCCTCAGAAGTACAGTACTTTGTAAGAACTGCTGTCATATATTTTCTGCCAGATTAAATAATTTTAATAGCTTTCCCTTGCCCTCAAGTATAATTTAATAACAACCTTTCTGGAAATTGGTATAATAATGTATATCAGAAGCATTTTTAAAAGGGTATACCCTTAATCTACCAATTACTCTTTCAGTAAGTCACCCAAAATAAGAGCAAAGATTTATACTCACAGCAGTTTACCACAATGTTACTTATAATCATAAATAATCAAAAGAGTAAATCATGGTATTGCTGTACTATAGATGATTAGGTAACCATAAAAATGCAATGACATGGACAAATGTGTATATCATAACATTAAGCAAAAACAGCAGGATGTAAAGTTGCTTGTACAATAAAGAGTTCAATTATGAAAGAACAAAATGCACAAATCACTGGGAGTAAATATGCCAAAATGCTATTATAATGTTCCCATAGTTAGTAGGAATTGTAAGTCTTTTTTTGTTTGGAGTTTTTAAACTTTCTTGTTAAAATGCTCTTCAATAAGTTATATTACTCTGAAAATCAGAAAAAATATGTAATATAAAAACTGCCTCAAATCTCTCTTGTGTTCAATGCAGTAACTTTCCTTCAGGAAACCTCAACATCAAATGGAGTAATTGTACAGATAAGTAGCATTCTCCATGGCAATCAACTTGAAATCTGGCCCTCACAGAGAGGTGACAAGCCTCTATCATGCCAGAGGTCTTCTAGTTGAAGAACGCTTTTTTTCTTTTCTTTTTTTTTTTTTTTTTTTTTTTTTTTTTTTTTTTTTTTTTTGTATTTTATTAGAGACAGGGTCTCACTGAGTTGCTAAGTGCCTCGCCATTGCTGAGGCTGGCTTTAAACTCATGATCCTCCTGTCTCAGCCTCCCAAGTCGCTGTGATCACAGGTGTGCATCACCACACCTGGCTTGAAGAACACTTTTGGGAGAAGAATAATAATTAAACTGTGGGGAAAAGAGAATTTAGATACCTGCTTCCCACTCAGACATAAACCTAGATGATCCTTTGAGATATGAACATTTCTTTCTCTATTTTCTCAATTAGATATTATGATAATTATCTACCTGAATAATGGACATGCTCAGCAAGATTGTGAAATCTTTGTTTTACCTACATGCTTTCTCTTATCATTGGCAACCTTTATCTCCTTTTAAACATCTGGGACCTTCATCTGCTCTGTTACACCTTAACAAAAACTCATATACACTGGATTATCTCCAAGCTATTTATGCTTTAAATTCCCTGACTATTTTCTACGTCTAACTATAGAATAAATTACTGTGATTTAAATTCACAAATTGAGACAGTAGAAATCAGGAAAAAAATTGAAGAAAGATTTCTTCCTGCCCTAAAATCATAGTATATATAAAACTGGCTCAGCTCACTAATCTACTTTTTAATTGCTTGAATACCTGGGGAATTACTCCTTCTGTTTCTCTGCTTCCTCACCTCCACCTAGACATACAACTGTAAAAGATTAACACCAGTTGCAGCTACTATAAATCTATTGTCTGCCCAAACCTAGAAGTCAACCATCTCTCCCAAATCTAAAACTGAATTCCTCTCCTGAAATGAATCCCCATCTCAGTTTCCTCATGTCTGTGAATAGTACCTTCATTCAGTTATCTGCCTAGACCAAAACATCAAAACTTTTGGTTCAAGCTGAACACCCTATATCAACCCATTAGCAATTCTATCTTCAAAGCATTGCCTGAATCTGAACATCTCTCAGATTCTCTATCACCACACTCTGTTTAGTCTTTTACAGCCACCATTGCTTTCCCTGTAGTGTAGCAGCAACATGGATCCTAATAAAATATAAATCTGATCATTTCACTCTTTTGCTCAAAATCTTCAAATGAATTGATTTCTTTTCTTTCTTTCTTTCTTTTTTTTTTTTTTTTTTTTTTTTCCAGTACCAGAGATTAAACTCAGGGGCTCTCGACCACTGAGCCATATCCCCAGCCCTATTTTGTATTTTTATTTAGCAACAAGGTCTCACTGACATTGCTTAGCACCTCACTTTTGCTGAGGCTAGCTTTAAACTTGTGATTCTCCTGCTTCAGCCTCCTGAGCCACTGGGATTACGGGTGTATGCTGCTACTCCCAGCTAAATGAATTGATTTCCAAAATAGTGAACCACCAGATTAATAAATTTTTTTAAAAAAGCATCACAATTTCTTTCTTTCTTTTTTTTTTTTTTTTTTTTTTTTTTTTTTTTTTTTTTGTGGTACCAGGGATTGAACTCAGGGGCACTCGACCACTGGGCCACATCCCCAGCCCTTTTTTTTTTTTTTTTTTTTTTTTAGAGACAGGGTCTCGCTGAGTTGCTAAGTGCCTCGCCATTGCTGAGGCTGGCTTTGAACTCGCGATCCTCCTGCCTCAGCCTCCCAAAGTGCTGGGATTACAGGCGTGTGCCACCGCGCCCGGCATCACAATTTCTTAACAGCTGCAACCCACCATGTGTAAAATCCAAAACTCTGATTAATCCCTGGCTATTCCTAAATCACATCTTTCTACCACTCTTTTCCTTGTTCAATCTGTTCTTAACTCATGCTTGTTTCTCAAACATGAGAAGCACACTTACCTCTAAAGGCTATTGTCTTCTGCTATAATGTTTTTTCTTTCTTGTGTTCCTTAACTTTGAGTCTTTAGAGTGCCACCTCAGGCTCAGCACTGTTGTGCAAGCCTATAATCCCAGCTACTCGGGAGGCTGAGGCAGGAGGATCAAAGTGTTCAAAGCCAGCCTCAGCACCTTAGCAAGGCCAAGGCCAAGCAACTTAGCAAGACTCAGACCCGATAATGAAAAATAAAAACGGATGGGAGTATGGCTCAGTGGTTGAGTGTTGAGTGCCTCTGGGTTCAATCTCTAGTAAAAAAAAAAAAAAAAAAAAAAAAAAAAAGCCAGCTCTGAAAGATATTCCCTGATTCCCTTCATCATTTTCTGTTCCTTTCGTCAGCTTTTTTTTTTTTTTTTTGTAATTGTGTGTGCATATGTGCACACACGCATGCATGCACATGCTGGGGACAAACTCAGGGCCACATGTGTGCTAAATATGCATTCTGTCACTGTGCTACAACCCCTCAAATTTCTTTTTCTTCATAGCATTTATCATTTCCTATCACCATATTATGTATTTACTCATTAACTGTTTCCTGGCAAGCTATAAGGCAGTTTCATCCTGCTGTACATCCATATCTAGAACAATACTAGGCAGGCATATAAATGAATTGATTTCTAAAACAGTGATCTACCAGATTTTTTTTTTAAAAAAAAAAAAAAAAGAAAGCATCATTGGGCTGGGGTTGTGGCTCAGCGGTAGAGCACTCGCCTAGCACGTGTGTGGCCCGGGGTTCGATCCTCAGCACCACGTAAGAATAAAGGCATTGTGTAAAACTAAAACAAATAAATATATATTTAAAAAAATAAGAAGAAAGAAAGCATTACAATTTCTTACAGCTGCAACCCACCAACCTGAAGCCCATCTAAGCTTGGAGGAAAGAAAAACAAAATTTTGAAGATTCTAGATCCTAGGTATTGGGGAATCTTGATGCAGAGAAATGAGAGGAATTGAAAGGTCTTCCTTACACTGTATGCCCTTGGAAGTGTTTTCTTCCCCACCTTAGCTACTCAAGCCATGGGTTAGGTCATTCCCATTCCCCCTTTTTTCTGGAGGCAGGTGGGTACTGGAGATTGAACTCAGGGGCACTTGACCACTAAGCCATATCCCCAGCCCTATTTTGTATTTTATTTAGAGACAGGGTCCCACTTCCCACTGAGTTGCTTAGGGCCTCACTTTTGCTGAAGCTGGCTTTGAACTCCCATTCCCTTTTGAAATCATTCTGTACAGGGAAAATAAACCCCAATTTATAGCCAGAGTTGCTACTATTTTAAGCTTTTGTTTGCTTGTTTTTGTGTTTGTTTTAGTACAGGGAATTGAGCCACATCCCCAGTCCTTTTTATTTTTTGAGACAGGGTATTGCTAAATTGCTTAGGACCTCACTAAATTGCAGAGGCTGGCTTCAAACTTGCAATCATCCTGCCTCAGCCTTCTGAGCCACTGGGATTATAGGCATATGTCACCACGCCTAGCTGTTTTATACTTTTAAGTAATCTGGATACTAAGAAAATGGAAGCAAAAAGAAGCCAGTCAGCTACTTAGAGAGAAACACAAGATAGGCAGGAGAAGACTGCATATGTGAAAAACAAGGAATTTAAGGCAAGGACATAGAAGGTAAGAACCAGGTTATTGGGAAATTCAACCTAGGAGCTTCAACAGGAAGTGGTACAAACTTTTAAAATGAAGACAGTCTTAAGCTCTACTACTTTTTAATCTTAAGCAACAGTTTCCTCATCACAAAATGGAAATAGCAATAATTATCTCATAGGATGCTTTGGGCATTACATGTTATGCATGTGAAATTCCAAAATGCATGGCACACAGTGCACCCAAAATGAATGAATAGAAGTTATTTTAAGTGTTTGAGATGAATGAAAACAATTGACACTAATGGCAACCATAAATTCTGCTCAAATAACAATAACTTATTATGTGACTAGCCTATATTTTATACCCAATTATGATACAAGACATCAATGATTTCTGTATAGCATTTAATATGCTCAAAATTAATTTTGCTTCATATGGTTAAAATAATTTCACCCAACACATAAAAGATGGAAGAAGGCAATGTGATTTACTGGGTTAAGCCTATGAGTTGGAGTCAGTGAGGCCTGACTGAATTTTGACTGCCATTTACTTATTGTGTGGCTCCAGTTCCTTATCAGAGAGACATAAGAGTGTAGAATTTCCTATAAATGAAATCTGCTGATTTTTTTTTAAAAAGCATTAAGTTATATAATCAGATCTTTATTTTGGAAAAATATCTAAGGCTATATTGGAGCCAAACCATGGGGTTGAGGGGAAGATATGGAGAAGTTAAGAGAGTGGGATGAGACTTGACACAAGGAGTGCAGCCAGAAAATATTAAAATAGTTGAGGGAAGATAATGTGGGCTCAGTTATTCAAACATTGAATATATTTAAACAGTGGATTGATAAACTATATAATAATACTTATCTATATGCATGTTCTCCCTGACCCCTGCACTGAACAGTAAAATAAATAATGCATTCTACAAACTTGAAAGTAGAGGGAATTTACAACTTGACTTTCAACTTGACTTTCACTAAGTCATAAAAGGCTGTTAAAATTGGGATTTATTTCAGAGACTATAAGTAATGAGAAGGTGGTAAACTTAAACTAGCAAAAAAGGATTTTGGATGGCATGAGACATCATATAGGAGAAGCATTTTAATTGTTATGCTGGGTCTTTTCCCTCAGGCATTCTCACACTCTACCCTACAGCAGTGGCTCATACTAGTGCTGCATATGAATATATCTACTTGCTATTGCTTGTAAACTCATAAAGGTAGAGATTGACTATCTAATCTGCTTTTTTTTCATTATGCAAAAGAAAAAAAAAGTGTACAAGTGTTCCAAATAAGCACTTTGGAATACTTATGAAAGTTGTCTACCTGGCACAGGGCAGGCAGGGAGACCCTTGTCAATCTTTATATATTTAGATTTAATATTTAATTTATATGCTTGAAAAGAATATGTAGTTTGCAATTGTACATGCCAAGTTCGTGTGTGTGTGTGTGTGCGCACACCTTCCTCCCTATACACATCCATAGTAATTTATGTTTTTTCTCTTTGTAACTCTCAACTTTTGCTCTAGATAATCTTGAGAGTTTGTCATAATATCAAGATTCATATGAACTAATCAGCATATGCTTGGTTAACTGAACCTCTCATAAGTATAAAGTCTCCCTCTTCATCTTTAGTAACACTTTTTGCTTTAAGTAGTTTCTTTTTTTCCTGATGTTTTTCTTCAAATCAGCTTTCTTTTGATTGGTGTTTGCAAGGTATATGTTTTCCTTTTAATTTCAACCTTTCTTTATCGTTATGTTTTCAGTGTTTCCTATTAATAGTAGTCAGATTTGTTTAACCAGTCAGAAAATATTTAGCTTGTAACTGGAGCATTTAGCCCTTTTATATTCATGTAATTTCTGCTATATTTGGAATTAAATCTTCTGTCTTTAAAAATAAAAATGTGTTCTATTTGCCTAATGTTACATTTCTTTTTCTTTTTTGTCCCTTTGATTGATATCTTATTTTTATATATCAAATCTCCTCTTTACCAGTTTAAAACCTTTGCTTGTATTCCTCTACTGATTATTTTTTAAATTACATCATAATTTTTAGTTTAGAAAAATTTGTCTTTGATAATAAAATGACATTAGAACCCTTGAAATCCATGTACTCTTTCCTAATTTATATGCTATAGTTTGGGGAGGGACATTATTTATTGTTGTTTTTTGTTTGTTTTTTAGTACTAACATTGACCATGCTAGACACTAGGCAAGCACTCTACCTACCACTAAGCTGTATCCCTAGCCCCTTTAAAAATTTTTATTTCAAGGCAGAGTAAATTGCCCAAGCTGGACTCTAACTTTCAATCCAGGTCCTGTTTCGGTCTCCTGAGTCGCTGGAATTACTGGCATATGCCACCATGCCTGGCTTATTGCTGTGTATTTTAATTTAGTATTTTTTAAAGTTCACAATATAATTGTTTTACACATCATTAGATTTGCTCATGAGTTTTCCACTTGTTTTCCTCTTAACTCCTTGTATCTCAGATTTTCCATATGGGATCATTTCTCTCCTGCCTGAAATACATGCTTTAAAATTTCCTTCACTATAAATTTGCTAGTGGCAAAATATGTCAGCTCTGAGGTGTCTGAAACACCTTTATTTTATCTACTATAGAGGTTTAGGTTAGTAACTATTTTCTTTCAACAAGGTGAAAATAACATTCTGCTCTTGTTTCCCATTTTTACCAGTGAAAAGAAAAGCGGCTATTGGTAGATGTTGCTCTTTTGAAAATAATGTGTTCTTTTCTCTGGCTGCTTTTCACATTTGTGTGTTTTGATTTGTTTGTTTTTGTGGGAGTTTTTGTTTTTCTTGTTGTTGTTGTTGTTTTGTTTTGTTTTGAGTACCAGGGATTGAACCCAGGGGCACTCAACCACTAAGCCACAGCTACAGCCCTATATATTTTTTATTTGTAGACAGGGTCTCACTAGGTTGCTGAGGCTGGCTTCAAACTGTGATCCTCCTGCCTCAGTGGGATTACAGGAGTGCACCACCACACCAGGCTAAACATACTCTTCTTAATTTTTTTAATACTTTTTTAGTTGCAGATGGACACAATATCTTTATTTATTTATTTTTTATGTGGTGCTGAGGATCAAACCCAGTGCCTCACACATGCGAGACAAGTGCCCCACCACTGAGCCACAACCCCAGCCATTCTTATGCTTTATATAGTCTTATAGTCTGAACCTGGCAAATCCAATAAAGTCTTTTTGAGTCTGTTTCTGTTGTCTGTTATCTCTGTTGATTCTTGTTTATTTAATCTAGTTTCATTGTGTACCTGATTTCTTTGATTATGTGCTCAACATTATAGCTGAAGGATTATTTGTGGAGTGATTTTATACCTATGATGAAGGTATCTTACTTCAGAGAGGATTTGTATTTACTTATGCCCTGCACTATCAGTTTAGAACTGCTTTAACCTAAGTTCAAGACTTGCAATTCACTGACCTAGGCAATTTGAATAAAGCACTAAATTCCCAATGGCTTTGGTGTCCCAGTGTCCTATGGGGAAAGAACTTCTAGACTTCCTCTTATCCAAGTCCAGGATTTTGCTTTTTGCTTCTCTGGTCCTGCAAATCTATCAAAATAAAAATTTTAATTGTTTCAAGTCAGAAATTTCAAGCAGGGCAGACAGTATCCATATTCAACATTCCTTTTTTTCTTCATCTATACTCTGATGCTTCCCTACTATCTTTCAGTGTTCTCTTATACTTTAGAACATTTTTAAAATCTAGCTCTTTTGAATAGTGTCCCTCAGAAGAGCAGCAGTTCCTTTTCTAGATTGTGGATCTTCAGATTAATTAATAATTTTTGCCATTTTCATTTCATTTCCTGAAAGTCAGTGTCGGCTCGTGAAAAGGTGTTAAACAACATGCTAAATGTGAAATGTCAACCCTCACTCTAAACTTTCCCTATTCAGAGCCTCAAATGAAGACTTCATTGGGTTTTATAGTGTCTTTCTGATTTTGGTAGTCCATCCAAGAAGGGAGTTTGAAAGTTGTTGTATACTGTTAACGATTGTCTGCCCATGTCCTGCCTGAAATACCATGATTGTTTATGAAAAGTATCTTTAATAAAGCTGGATACAGTTTGGCTTGGGGAAAAAAATCTAGTTCTTTTAGTTATTTTCACTGGGAGGGTTAATCTAATTGACCCTAACAATGACAGAGCCATTAAGTCAAACCAACATTCAAAATTTTTGATAAATATTGTAAAACTGTCCTTCAGAATGATAGTGTCTATTTATACGTCTATCAACAAGCAGAAGAGTGCCACTTTCCCTGTTCCCTCCACTATGTTCTGTTACTTATAAGGAAATGTATTTGCCAATTAGATAAGTTAAAAGAATTGTTTTGTTATAATAAATGTGTATTTATTTTATTATTCATGAGATTTAACATAAGCTGTTTATTGAATTTGTATTTCACTTTTTATAACTTAATGTACTTAAATTCTCTGTTATTTATTTTTCCTAGAGTCCTTTGGCTATCACATAGCTGAACCAACCAGAAAAGCTGTATCAGTTGTTAAAATATTAAAACAATTTAGTATCATCAGATATGAATCACCTTTCTGAATGCTCTCTCCCCAGCCTCCCACCCCCAGATCCTCCCTATTATCCATAAACTAAACAGTTCATGTCCAATATATCACTGGGTTTTCAGGGCCAGAATCCAGCTTTACGGCCCTTCCCCAGTTCTCAGAGGTTAGTAGGCATGTCATAGATATTGTCCTATATTTCACTGTATTCCCTGTGAATATATATTGAAAGTATTTTTCCCATTTGGCAAGAAGACTGTAAAATGCATCAAACTGTATCCTATTTTTCCATTCCATAGTACCTTTCCTTAAATTTTATTTATAATTAGTTGCTGTTTCTCCCAAAATTGCTATTAATACTATGAGTGTTTTATTATAAATTATCTCTTAGCTCTTTAAAAGCTACAAAGGAATTTATTCACAAACTGACATAAGATTTTCATTGAATTTTACTATGCTTTAGAAACCTTTTAAACTTATGGTTATCTGTTTTAATGTTTTTGGCAGACACCACACATTTTAAATCTTGTAAATATCAGTAGAGGCCAAAATAAGTAATAGTTCATGTTGGAGAATTTGTAAAGCAGTTGAAACAAATTTTTGTTTATAATATGTATGCCTCCTTGAAGAAAGAATTAACTAATTTTTATGGACTAAATCATTTTCATATTTGCTTACAATACTGATCTATAAAGATGTGAGTCCCTTTATGGTCTTCTGCCAAATATATTAGTTCAGTATCATGATCTATTTTTATGACTTTCTGTTTTAAATCTGATAACCACACCATTGCATTGTTATCTAGGCAACATCTTCCCAGCATTTCAATTATCTTAATCTCATGCAGACCCACATCAAAGGCTTTTACAAACATTTAGATATATTGTTTGTCCAGGGAGTTTCCTTTATCCACAAACTTGTTGAGTAATTTTATAAGACCAAATAAATCAGATTTGCCTGGCATGATCTGTCTTCATAAACAAATGCTGTCCATTGCCCATCACATTGTTATCTAAATGATTTCAGATCAATTTGGTTCACTCTAACTTGGGCAATTGCATTCTGCCAGCCCCAAACTCCCTCTGTTTTTCAATTGGAGACATTATTCTTCCTTTCACTTAACAGAGTGTTCTGTGAAACAAGCAGGCAAGTATCTGAAGCAATAAAGCTTGGTTCCTGAAGATTTGCATCTGATAGGCTGAGACTATGTATCATATCCATGTCGTAGCTTTAACTAGTGACATTATTACCTAAATCATGGTTCTAGATGTCATAAGTAGATATGCTACATCAATGGGAAGTGCAGGCAAAACAAAGAATATCTTCTTTTCATATGTATTTTTAGTATATACTAATACTAGGTTTCTTGCTCCATAATTAGATTTAGTTGAAATTGAATTTTATATCAGGTTAATAATGAGATATACTGGATGTAAAATGATTTCATTAAAAACTTGCTATATATTATACTAAGGCAGAATGATCATCCAAAAAAAGGCTTCATCCAAGAAATATGATCATTGCTTTATATTTCAAGATAAATGAATAAGCTCTATTCATTACTTGCTGTATCATTACATAAAATGGATAAATTTGTTAATGCTATTTCTCTTCACTTGTATGACAGCCTATGACTTATTTCCATAAGTGACATTTGCCTAAAACGATGTTAATTGTGGGACAATCAAAACAGGTACTAGTCTAGCTGAAAATTTAATGTACTGACAAAGCATATGTCCAGAAGGAGAGATGAACAAACTTTCACTTCCCTTTCGTTTTCCTATATCTTAATTTTAACCGGGCTCAGCTTGAACTGTTGTGTACAGTGTCCCTGATGCTCTAGTTTTATTGCTAGAAATGTTTAAAACAAAACAAACCCAGGCTTGAAAATTCAGTCATAACTCCCAGGGAATGAATGGTTCACCCACTGGGAGCGTGTATGTGTACTGTTTTGCTTGGGAGCCATTTTAATGAGCAGTTGTAGCACCAAACCCACATAGTTCAAGAAACAAATTGGGAGAAGAAACTACAAAAGTCACCCTAGATAGAAAATTAAAATTGTCATTATTTATTCACTAAAAGTATCTCCATTACTAATAGAAGGTATTTAGAGTTTCTCTATCCAATAATGAATTAATCAAAACCAAAAAAAAAAAAAAAAAACCATGTGCAAAGACTAGAGGAACTATCCACAATATTAAATCATAGTAGCATCTAATCTTCATTGTTCTAATTGGTAAATTATCTTTTTTAAAAATTAAGGACAATAGCTCATGGTACCAATTTTAATAACATCTTTCTTGGTTTTTAGATTTCTATTGCTTAACTATCAACCATGCTTATTGGTGGAAGACATTAAATACTGCATGTGTGTGTGTCTGCATTGGAAATGATTATTAAAGAGGACAGCATTATTGTGAGAGAAAAAGAAAGTCTCAGTTTTGGCTGCATTTCTATTACTTCCTTTATATTTCTCTAGAGACCATGTTAGGGATAATTAGAATATTGGTCTGGCTTCCATTGTTTATCAGAGCTATCTGCCATTAATAAAAACTTTACTTGCCTTGGTACATTGTAACTACAGTGTTAATACATAAAAAGGGTCATTCTTGCACAATTCACAATAGCTAACCTAGAACCTGGAACCAACCTAGATGCCCTTCAGTAGATGAATGGATAAAGAAAATGTGATATATATACACAATGGAGTATTACTCAGCAATAAAAGAGAATAAAATCATGGCATTCGCAGGTAAATGGATCAAGTTGGAGAATATAATGCTAAGTGAAGTTAGCCAATCCCAAAAAGCCAAATGCCGAGAATGTTTTCTCTGATATAAGGAGGCCAATTCACAGTGGGGTTGGGACGGGGAGCTCAGGAGGATTAGAGGAACACTAGGATGGCCAATGGGGAGGAAGCGGAAGGGAGGGGACAAAAAGGTAAAGAAAAAAAAAAGGATGGTAGAATGAGATGGATATCATTACCCTAAGTGCATGTATGAAGTCACAAATGGTGTGAATATACTTTGTATACAACCAGAGATATGTAAAAATGTGCTCTATAAATATAATATGAAATGTAATGCATTTTGCTGTCATTTCTAACAACTTAGAATAAAAAATAAGAACTAAAAAAAAAAAAAAGTGTCATGCTTTCCTACAAAGCAGATTTCCCTAAAGGTATATTTGTTAATGTTTTATGAAGTAGGAGAGGTTAAGGGAGGGTAAAAGTACAAATAAGACTAACCAAGAGAAGTTTAACATTCTTAATCGAGATATTTCATCTGAACTCTACCACATTGTACACAGAAGATTACTTGACTATTCTCTCAACCTCCCAAGGAAGGTTTGCAATTGCTCTAGGATAGAAGAGAATTTAATTTGTTACATACAATAAATTCCTTAGGTTACTAGGGCTTAGTTCTCCTCCAAACCATCCAAGACTCGTAACTATATTCAAATATAATTCCCTAAATTGTACATTGTAACTTTGAAATATGGTTGAAATGCAGATGAAAGCAGCTTTGATAGTATCTATCATTATCACAGCATCTATTATAAATAAAGAAATTGCTTTACTCTCCAAAAAGGTTAAATGCAATTAACTTTTAAAACTTGTTTAATGGTCCATGCCTATAATCCCAGTGTCTCAGAAGGCTAAGGCAGGAGGATCACAAGTTCAAAGCCAGCCTCAGCAACTTAGGAAGGCCATAAACAGCTTAGTAAGACCCTGTTTCAAAATTTAAAAGACATTTTAAAAAAGGTCTGGGGATGTGGCTCAGGGGTTGAGTGCCCCTGGGTTCAATCCCTGATTAAAAAAAAAAAAAAAAAAAAAAAAAAAAAAAAAAAAAAAAAACTTGTTTAACAATGAAAGTAACATCGTTACCTCAAATCTTTTGTGGAATAAGAATTTAGAGTGCTAATTAAAACAAGAACCATATAATATTCATTAGCATTCAATTGATTTTTCACACCTTAAAAAGTCCCAATTTTATTTCCAGATCAGTAGGTTTTATTCTTACTTTTGTCAACGATGGACAACATAATTTGCTGTTTCAACTTCAAATACTCCATTAAAAAAATATAAAAATATCCAGACATCATATTCCTGTAAACCCAACTACTCTGGAAGCTGAGTCCATCTCTTTAAAAATTACATATCTCACACACACACACACAAAAAAAAAAACAAAAACAAAAACAAAAACACAAACAAACAAAAAAAACTACAGGGGCCATCTCACTGGGAGTGTTGGAACTTAGAGCCTTCAAAAGAAATTAATATTTATTTATTTTGTGAATTTTATTATAATAAGAAAGTAAGACCACAATACTTATTTTTATTGAATTTTTGCATCTATCTTCTCAGGGCAGGACCCCTTAAAGAAAGTTCCAAAATGAAAGGGATCAGGGAAAAGCAGCATATAAAAAGATAAGTAGGTGGTGAAAAAGAAATAAGTGAATAAATAACACAGTGGAACCAAAACGGTAGATACCTATTAGTGTATTTCAAGAGCCTACACAATGCCCTATAAATATTTAATATTTCAACTGATAAAGCTTGTGTGTGTGTGTGTGTGTGTGTGTAGGGTACAACTATGAACATATTTTGGACAATTACGTGCAAAGTCCTCATCATGACCATTTTCACTGAACAACTTTCCTATAAGTGGAGGATTTTCTGAAACTGAAATTGCTATTTGCACGATGTGGTGCATTGAAGCAATTCAAGGCTTTCATTCCACTTCACTGGAAATGAAGATTCACTATATTAACGTTCTCTAGACACTTATGTGGTGTGAAATTATTCCCCTCAATTACAAATTCTTCCAGCTTTTTCTTTCCTTGCTTCCCTATTTTCAAGTCTCATTTCAAATACTCCACAAAATATTTGGCTTCGCTTGGCATAAAAGAAGCAAACCTCTGTTCCTTTTTCCCCCACCTGTATATGAAGATAATAACACTTGCCTCTCTCATAAAGAGGTTGTAAGGCATAATATTTTATAAAGTACTTTAGATTCCTTAGATGCGAGGGCTAATGGAAACAAAATCTCTATTATCTATTCTTCCAGTTCCTCTCAAGTTGGCCATTTTCTTTTTTATTTATTTATTTATTTTGTTTGAATGTTAAGAAAAAATATTTTGCTACTGAATGCTGAAGCTTAGTTTCATTTCCTTCAACTTCTTCCCACTTTTATTTCCTGGTGATCCCTTCTGGTTTCACTACCACAGAATCACAGATTACCTCCAAGAACTGACTCAAGTACGATCTGTTTTATAACTAAAGCACTTAGACATGATCTAATATTATAACCAAGGAACCTCCCAAATACAAGTTCCTCACTTGAAGTTTCATGAGGACAAATCGGACACGATTGCCACTCCTTGCCACCACCTGACCATGTACACATGCTCTCTATAGGCTGGGGTTGCAGCTCAGAGGCAGAGCACTTGCAATGCACATGCAAGGCCCTGGGTTCAATCCCCAACAGTGCCAAAAAAAGAAAAGAAAAAAAAAGAAATCTTGAGCCCTCTACCCACCTGGTCTATAGTTATTCTAATTGAACATATTGTCTCTCATTAAATTGAAGAAGTGACTGGGTCTAGCCAGAAAGTACCTAGCACAACATTTTATTCATAGTTAGTCTTCAATAAATGATTCACAATAATTATAAATAAAGACACATTTTATGCCTCCTAAGATAGCTGCAGTGCAAAAAAAAAAAAAAAATATTTGAGCCAAACTGGGCTGAGCCTAAAGACGCTGCTGCCCATTATTTTCACACTCAAGATAGTCCCAGTGTTGAGAACTGCTTGATGAGATCCCAGGAGTTAATCTGGATCATTTTTATGTATCTGCAAGTCACATTCTGACTGAACTCTTCTTTCTGGAGCCTCCAATAAGAGTTTACACTGTAAGATTTAAAGATATGAGCCCCTTCACTACATACCATACAATCATTTCTTCAGAATAGTACTTGGAGAATCCATCAAGTACATAATAGAAGAACAGAATTTGAAGTGAGTAGAAGAGTACACAAAGTATACAATGACAAGATGGTGTTCAACAAATAAATTCAGTCCTCAAAGCTGAACAGATCCAAATTCCTGAGCCAGGCATGGACAGTGGTGTACGCCTGTAATCCCAGTGACTTAGGAGGCTGAGGCAAGAGGATCATAAGTTCAAGATCAGCCTCAGCAACTTTGTGATGCCCTACACAACATAGTGAGACTTTGTCTCAAAAAAATAAAAAGGTCTGAGGATGTGATTCAGTGGTGAAACACCACTAGGTTCAATGCTCCATACCAAAAGCGTGCGTGCACACACACACACATACACACACCATAAACAAAACAGATCCAAATTCTTATACTGACTGGGCACTTTGCTATCTTTGTTATATTGAGGGACTTATTTAACTGCCTATTTCCTCATTGTTAAGAAAAAAATCTCTATGAAAGTTGTGGAATAGTTTACTAGCATATGCCTGACCCAATGTAGAAACTCAAAAAAGGTGTTAAAATTATTATTAAAAAAACACGACATGGAAATTTTTGAAATTGAACAAATGAAGAATTACCTTAACCAAATACAAATGAAATACTACTGAAACAGCCTTAGGGAAAACCTAACACACTGAACCACAGGGACTATCTTCATTGAGGAGCCAGGAAATAACTTTCTCCCTGTCCTATCTCAACCTCCATTAAGTTCAGAAGGTGAGACTTTTGGTAGAAGAAGTATAGATCAAGAATAATAAAATCACTGAGTCTGAATAAAATAACTTCCAATTTTCTCCTAGGGTTGCTTTCTGGGAAAGAGACTCTCTATCACAAACCCTTTGATTATTTAGCCAGGTTTAACAAGACTAGAAAGAAAAAGGGCAATGAGGCAAATACTTGATCCAATTATACAATTCTACATCTTATTCCTGTAGATTCTCTGTAGGAGGACTGAGAAAGACACTCTATACTGAAATAATATTTTCTTCCAGAATTCTGGGGAAAGGAGCAGTTCCCAGACACAGATGAAAGAATGCATAGTAACTTGGGAGGCTGAGGCAGGAGGATCTCAATTTCAAAACTAATCTCAGCAACTTAGGGAGACCCTAAGCAACTTAGTGAGACCCTGTTTCTAAATAAAATATAAAAAGGTTCTGGAGATGTGGCTCAGTGGTTAAGCACTCCTGGGTTCAATCCCCAATACACACACACACACACACACACACACACACACACACACACACACAAAGAATGCATAGGGACTGGAGTCATAGTACAGTGGTAGAGTGCTTGTCTAACACACATGAGGCCCTGGGTTTGATCCACAAAATACAAAGAATTTAAAAGGCATAGTAGCTCTGCCTCTTTCTCCTGTGGTTAAGAAAATAAATTGGAAGAATATCAAAGACTACATTTTAGATGGAAACAGTCTTTTGGGCATCTCAGGAAAGTCACAGAAGACACCTCAAAAAAAAAAAAAAAAAAGCTATAGACCAATAGGCAGGGAATACAAAGACTAATAGAACTGACAGGAATTATTATTAGTGGAATCTCATCATAGGAGGGTTCTCTAGTGTGAACAATGTCAACTTAATGCTTCAAAAAAGATTTAAAACATATTTGAAGTGACAGTTCATGTTCAATCAAAGAAATGGGTAAAGATTTGCCAGTGGGGGAAATATAAAGGCTTTTAGTTTGTCTGGACCTACCTGAGTTAATTCAAACACTTACTACATTTTCAACCAACTTGAAATTCTAAGATTTATAAGAATCTTTGAGTGCATAGCTCATAATAAGAGATTGGATGAATAAATGGGAAGACAGTTCAGGACAGTGAAGTAACTGGCAATGTGGGCAGGTTTAAGTAACTGACTTACATGCTTTAGGAAGGCTTAGTAAGTAGCATAATCTGAGGTTTTCCTTCTGGTTATATTTTTAATATGTTCCTAAGGTTCAAGAAAGCATAGATAAAAAAAAAGAATTAATTGGTGTGCAGATATAAACAAAGGTTGTATTCTAGTCCAGCAAGGGTTTCTTGTTGCTGTGTTTGTGGGTGTACTGGGGAAATGAACTAAAAGGCGATCTCCCACTGGGCTACATCCCCAGCCCTTGTTATTTTTTATTTATTTATTTTTAAAAAATATTTATTTATTTGTTTTAGTTGTATACAATGCCTTTAGTTTTATGTGGTGCTGAGAATCAAACCTGGGCCGTGCACGTGCTAGGCGAGCGCTCTACCGCTGAGCCACAACCCCAGCTCTGTTATTTTTTATTTTGAGACAGTATCTCAGTAAGTTCCCCAGGCTAGCCTCAAACTTGCAATCCTCCAGTCTCAGCCTCCTGAGTCACTGGGATTACACCATGCACCCCACATTCCCATCAGTCCAGCTAGTTTTTCCTTTCCTTTTTGTGAATGCTTGTAATGGGAGAAAATTAAGAGAGAGACTTTCTAGTCTACTGTAGAATCATCCAACTAAAACTGGGTTGTACAATTTTATATTTGAAAAATACTTGTAGATGTACTCAGGTTTAAGTCTCTGTAGAAAAAAAATAGTACTGGGGCTGGGGTTGTGGCTCATCAGTAGAGTGCTCGCCTAGCAGTGCGCGTGGCCCAGGTTTGATCCTCAGCACCACATAAAAATAAAGGCATTGTGTACAACTAAAAGCAAATAAATAAATATTTTTTAAAAATAGTACTTACAAATATTTTTGTTATGCTTTGCTATGGTCTGAATGTATGTGTCCCTCACCCCACTAATCTATACATTGGAATCCTATCTCCTGGGTTGGGGTTGTGGCTCAGCGGTAGAGTGCTCACCTAGCACATGGGCAGCCCTGGGTTCCGATCCTTAGCACCATGTAAAAATAAATAAATAAAATAAAGGTATTGTGTCCAACTACAACTAAAAAATAAATATTAAAAAAAAGAAAGTAGCCGGGTGCGGTGGCGCACGCCTGTAATCCCAGCACTTTGGGAGGCTGAGGCAGGAGGATTGCGAGTTCAAAGCCAGCCTCAGCAATGGCGAGGCACTTAGCAACTCAGTGAGACCCTGTCTCTAAATAAAATACAAAAAAGGGCTGGGGATGTGACCCAGTGGTCAAGTGCCCCTGAGTTCAATCCCCAGTACCACAAAAAAAAAAAAAAAAAAAAAGAAAGAAAGAAAGAAAGAAATCCTATCTCCACCAGGCATGGTGGTACGCACCTGTAATCACTGGCAATTCAGGAGGCTGAGGCAGGAGGATTGCAAGTTCAAGGTCTCAGCAACTTAGCAAGACCCTGTCTCAAAAAATAAAAAAGAACTGAGGGTGTAGCTCAGTAGTAAAGCACCCAGAGTTCAATTCCCAATAAATGGGAAGGTGGGAGGAAGGAAGAAAGAAAAAACAAGAACAACAACAAAACCTTAAGAGGTTGGACCTTTGGAAGCTGAAAAGGTCCTGAGGGTAGGGCCCTCATGAAATAGATCAGTACCCTTATAAAACAGGACCCAGGGAACTCCTTTGTCCCTTTTACCATGTGAAGATGCAACCAGAAAGCACCATGTAGGAACCAGACAGTGGGCTCTCACCAGATACTGGATCTTGTACTTGTCCTTGGTCTTGTACTTCCCAGCCTCCAGACCTATGCGAAATAAATTTCTGTTTTTTTTCAGGCTACCCAGTTTATGGTATTTTGTTATAGTAGCCCAAACTGACTAAGATATGCTTAATTTTAGAATAATAAAAATTAATTATCTTAAATCATATCTCTTATCAAATGAATTAAGCAGCTCAAGTATAAAATTTCCCATCATTTTAGCTCTTCTTTGATTTAAAAAAAAATGTATATAAATCAGTACCTTATCTTCTACTGCTTGAAAATATTCTGGATTGAGTTGTTTTCTTGTTTGTTATTGCTACTGCTTTGATTTTTTTTATTGTTCCCATGGATGGAATATTATAAACTCCTTGTGATTATAACCCTTATCTTTCACATCTTGATGCTACCCATAGCATCTAAAACAACGGAGGACTTGCTACATATTCATTGGCTTGAATCAAAGAAAATGTCTAAAAAGGACTTGCGAGGTTCTATGCCCATTTCTGTTTTTAGAATCACATTAACATCAGCCTAGAAAGATAAAAATCAGTCCTTCTGTTAAACCCCAGGAAAAAGTGGTTGCCACAATCTCTAAAAGCAGTCCTGTCTCATGTTAAAAGTGCTTATGGATTCTGGATCTTAGCATCAAACAAACAAAAATGTTACAGAGAAGAAATTATATATATAATCACATAAAATATAATTTTATAATTTTGCTAATTATAAAATTAATTTAAAGATATTAAAGAAAATTTAAAAAGGGATTATGTATATTTCACTTTTCTACTCCACTAATGGCATTTGTTCTATCATATTATAAAGTGTTTAGTACCATTAATATTATGTAGGAAATTTATAAGCTTTCTGTAGAATGTTGGGAGGGAATCAATAAGGTAATTAAGAAGGTGGAAAATACTCATTGAATCCTGTTTTCACTTAGAAACAACTGTTATTATGCAGGAACAACTATTAAGAATAGCATTTTAATTCCTGGCATGAGATTTTAAAGCCTAATATACAGAGTTAATTCCTCTTTCAATATAATGTTTTTAGTACTGCAATACCTTTTCACTCACAAACTATATACCTCAAAGTAAATAAAATTGGCGTTCAAAGAGATTTTGAGTCATTAAAATCATGAAGTTGTCCAGTGACTATGATTACAAAACTTCTAGCAATCACTCTCTTTTCCTGACATCAGATTAAAGTTTTATCATATGTTAATTATTGCTTTGGGCATAGGCTCCGAATTTCACTGAGTTCACCAGCTCTAGACACCTACAAATATGTTTTGCTATAAATTACTGGCACTGTTTCTGTTGATATTCAGCATAATCAAACATTTGTAAGCATGCTGTCTTTTCAATCTGTTCAGCTGATGCACTTTACCTGATCTTTCATTAAAGTAATCAAAACACTTGCTGTGTCGCATCTAATGAATGTTGCATGTATGATTAAGTGCTTTCATTCATATTGCAAGTTTGATTTAATGTAATCTGCCTTTCAGACAGCCATTAGCCTAGCTCCTACGTGAATTCGATTAATTGGCTGAATTCTTCCAGATGTCCATTAAGCATTACAGGAATTTCTATGTAGAAACAGCAGGAACTGTCTAGCACAGAACCAAACAATGAAATGTTATATTGCTGCCATGACTTACAAAAAGCTGGATTCATTTTCATTAATAAAACATCTGTACTCCTGCACAGCTATGCATTGAGATGCATTTATTTTATATGTTTATTTCTCTTATGACTGTAAAAAGATAGTTAAACAGAAGCACATTTACTGATATGTAGACCCAGAGTTTAGCAGATACTGATTGATAAAATAGTTGATTTTTTTTTTTTTTTTAGTTTACAGTAGGTCCTAAGCAGAAGAAAGCATACTAACAGACACCTGTTTGAAAAGGTATTTTAAAATATCTTGGATTACCACAACAGAAGTTTTAAAGTGACATTAGAGATTTGTTTTGAAAATGACTTGTTGGCTCTGCCCACTCCCAAGCTATCAAGTCTTCAGAAGAGAAAGGGGCAAATGTGGCTCTCTGCTGGGATGACTTGCTATTGTTCTGAACAGCTCTGGGTGTCTTTCTACTTGGTATGTTTTGCTTTGTTTTCAGTGTTAGTAGTTCTTAAAGAACAGGTAGAGATTCAGCCTTGTGTACATCCTAGCTCAGTACATTTTACCACTTATAAATGCTACTAACCCAATCATTTGGGAAATTTATGACTAATAATGGAAACAACAGTTAAGTTTGAAAAGGAAGCTAGTATTAGACAAGGACAATTACATACTCTAATGCCAATAATCATCTTGAAATTAAGAGAGTACCACAAAAATAACTTTGTGTCTCTTTTACAAGGATCTACAAATTGGTCTTACTGATTAAAGCTAAAAATCTTTTCTTATGCCCATAATTTTATGAAATAACTATTTCATAACTATATGTAACCCCTGCTATAAAGATACATAGTATTGAACTTTAAGATTAAAATGCTTTTTATCAGCCGGGCGCAGTGGCACACTCCTGTAATCCCAGCACTTTGGGAGGCTGAGGCAGGAGGATCGCGAGTTCAAAGCCAGCCTCAGCAATGGGGAGGCACTTAGCAACTCAGTGAGACCCTGTCTCTAATAAAATACAAAAAAGGGCTGGGGATGTGGCCCAGTGGTCCAGTGCCCCTGAGTTCAATCCCCGGTACCAAAAAAAAAAAAAAAAAATGCTTTTTATCCTTTTGTATCCATATACAATTAGAGAAAATAGATAAAGTTGGAGAGGAGAAAAAGTAATTTTATATCATACATTCAAATCATTCATCATAACTTAAATTTTTCTAAAATAATTCAACTTTGAAATTTTAAGTTTTACCTAAAATGACTTCTCTATTAGTAGTTTCTACTTCACTGGGGCTCTTTTTAAAAGTGATTGTTTATTACCTACTACTCTAGTCTAATTATGAATATGTGAAGTTATACTAACTGGAAGAGGGCATCTTTCAGGATCAGATCATCAGTCACACATGCCATGTGAATAAGATGATGTCGCCTGGAGTTATACCACGGGGCTTAAATAGGCAATATCTGCCTCAACTGCAATTTTATCAATTTTTAGAGAACAGAGAATTATAAAAAGGAAAATAGTTGATAGTCTCCTTGTTGGTCTTGTTACTAAAACGAGGCTTTAAAAATATTTGAGTTTGGGGCTGGAGTTGTGGCTCAGCGGCAGAGCGCTCACCTCTCACGTGCGTGGCCCGGGTTCGATCCTCAGCACCACGTAAATGCATTGCATTGCGTACAACTAAAGTAAATAAATAAACATTTTTAAAAAATTTGAGTTTTCCAAACATTTTCAGAGTCACTCAACAAAAAATTACTGCTAAGGAAATACAGACATAGAAGACACAGTCCCTGCACTCATAGGAGAAAGCAAGCATATCCTTACATGAAAAGCACCATTCTGAAAGTCATTTGAAGCCCTGTGACAGCATAAAGGTGGGAACAATTCCCTCAGGCTTCACAGAGTAAACACTGGAGCTGAATCTTGGAAGATGAATAGGAGTGAGGAAGGGGAAATAAAAGGAGGACATGGGAAGTAACAGGATGTCTCAAGGACCAAGAGCAAGGCATGCTGGGGGCAAAGGGCATTGACTCCCCTTCCTGGTGTGTCCTTTCATGCCTAGGAATATCCATTTAGAGCATGGTCCTGACCCCTTACCATGCCCTCATTCATTCATTCCTCCTGTTAGAATTACTTATTATGACTGGTGTGTTACGGCCCAAGAACTTGGTAAGCTTAGCTCATCCATTTCCTTCCGTGTTCATCTTTCTCACTGACTTGGTCTGCTCTTGGCCTTACATAAGTCTAGAAGTAATGGGTTGCCCCTGAGAGAAGAGGCCAGTAGTTATCCAATCCTTCCTGGGACAAGAGGGTATAATTTGTCTAATTCTGAAGTTCGGAATTAAGAAAACCCTTATTTTCTACATCTAAATCACATCGTCCAACCTAGTGAACCATGATAATAAAAGTCAGATTTTGCTCTCAAACTGCCTCCTGCAGTAGATTGAGAACTCAGACTAGGCATGGGAAGGTAGTTTGTCCTATCCTCACACTACCACCACCACCACCAAAAAAGAAAACTCTCCAGACCCAAAGAAATGTACAGGCTTAGCATCAGAGAGTTGAAGCATCAAGATCTGAGACTGGAGAAGTAAGGAGGTCAGACTGTGAAAGCCACCAAACCTCAACGAGAATTCACTGAAACACTTTGCTGCACATCTAAGATGGAGACGTTATCTAGGAAACCGACTTGTTGCCCAAACAGAGCTTCCCTAGATGTGACCTCTTGCTTCTTAAGCAGTGACTTTCAAGCTTTACTATACATTAGAATTCATTGATAAATACAGATCTCAAGCCCCATCCTCAAATATTCTGTTTTAGTTTGAGTATAGTATGAGTCCAGGAAATCTGTATGTTTAGCAGATTCACTGTATAATTCTCATGCCAGATTTTTTTTTTTTTTTTTTTTTTTTTTTTTTTTTTGGGTACCAGGGATTGTACCCAAGGATGCTAAGCCATTGAGCCACATCCCCAGCCCTTTTTATTTTTTATTTTGAGACAGGGTCTTGCTAAGTTGCTTAGGCCTTGCTAAATTGCTGAGGCTGGCTTTGAACTTGCAATCCTCCTTCCTCAGCCTCTGAGCCACAGGGATTAAAGGTGTGAGCCCTCAGAACTCACATTCACATTTACAGAGTATTGTTCAGAGCTAAATATTTCTACAAGTGAATATAAACTTCATGGTGTTAGGCACTTCTTATTTAACACTTTAACCCAAGTGCCTAACATCAAAGAATAGTCAGGGCTGGGGTGTGGCTCAGGGATAGAGCGCTTGCCTAACACATGTGAGGCCCTGGGTTCAATCCTCAGCACCACATATAAATAACATAAAATGAAGATATTGTGTCCACCTACAACTAAAAAAATAGTCAATTATACATATATACATATATTTTTTGAATGAATGAGCAGTTAGTCTTATATAATATATGACCTTTTTTTCATTTTTATTCTCTGAGGAAACCCTTAATTCCCAAGTCTGGGGCTACATTGTTGTTGTCTCCTATGGATTTACCACACACCTCAACAAAATGCCTAAAGTAAAATCAGCTTCTTTTTTTAATATTTTTGTGATCTTAGTGTTTCATGTTAGAATCTGTTTTGATTTTTAGCATCAATCTTGAGGAGTATATTTTGTGAGTTCCTAACTAGTTAAAAAAAAAAAGACACAGGAAGTGTCTTCTCACACCAGAATAAAATGGAAGAGAAATAGAGATGACTAAACATCATTTCTTAGTATTTGTGATGGACAGCTAAATCTAAGAACTTTTTCCTTGGTGTGTCAGGGAATGTCATCAAATACTCCCTGTGCCCTCTGCACAAAAAAATGCAAGGAAGAGGTTCTTTAGCTTCTGAGCTGAAAAAATGTTCATAAATATTGGGAAACTTCAACTAATTAAAAATGAAATGCAGCCAGCTAAGCTCCAGTCATTTTTAATTTACAATATTGCTTTGCTTCCGAGGCAAATGTGGACAAGTCACAACTTCTTTTGATGCTGGAGGGATTGAAAAAATTAAATCAGCAGGATTGGCTATTGATGTTTTCTAGCAAATGTTTTGAAATCTCTGACTTTCATCCATCTTGTAGGAAAATAGGATTGCTTTGTGAACCTTCAAAGATATTAATTCCTTTAATAAATCCTTACTTGTATGTTGAAAACTTCCAACGGTTAAGTTTCTGTAGCAATCTCTACATCAGGGGTAAATGTTGCCCGCAGGCAGACTCCCAATTTTTTTTTTTTCCAACTATCACCATTCTTGGTCTGAAACTGGGGCTAACCAACATTACAACAGATTAAACATACCTTCTGTTCAGCCTCTTTTCATAAGATTTCTTTATTATATTCTTTACAAGGCAAATTTCATGACAGGCTGTTTGCCTTCCTGGTGATCAGCACTTAATGAGATAAAGCACAAACATAAGCAGTGACTGTCCCAGTTCTGTACTTTGATCCCTGCCCCTCTCTAGTCAGTGTGAAAAAACATGGAGAGCTTGAGGTTCTTAAAGTATCGTGAATATTTGTCATTTCATAAACAAGTCAGAGTGTCATTCAATAAAATGAATAAAAATCAAGTATAGGAAGTTAAAACACAAATGCACAGAGATGGTACCATGTGTGCATGCTTAAAGGTGAGCTTGACAGGGGACGGACGCTGAGCATATTGTGAAGAGTCAGAGCACAGCATCTACTTCTTTAATACTTTTTACCATAATGGTTAGACAAAGACAGTAGAAACAAGAAGATATTACCAAAACTACCAGATAACCCTCTTGAGGACAGCATTATGTCAGAGTTTATTAAAAGGAAGCATTGGTTTTAAATGTTGTTCTGAGGCATTCTCCTTGAAATTCCTGCTTAAGGGAGTAAATATTAATGTGCCTCTGCTGAAAAAAGCATGAGGTTTTCTGTTTTGTGCAAGGCATTAAGAAAGAGAGTGATCAATAGACTGGCTTTTGTGGGAAAGAAGCTTGATGATAAATAAATGAGCTAACGCCTTTCCCTCAGAAACTAAACTAGAGGGAGGATCTGCATAATTTTTGACTATAGAAAGGGAAGTGCCAAAGGGGAGAAAAAACGACTTATGCACAGGGCAGTATTAGGAACATTTTGAGACAGTTCTAGAGCTAGCAAGCCAGCAAGGTCCAGCATCTCTCTTCTATGAAAAATCTTTATCATTCTTTTCTTTTTTATTTTTGGTTGTAAATGGACACAATACCTTTATTTTTATTTATTTATTTTTATGTGGTGCTGAGAATCTAACCCAGTACCTCACATGTGCCAGGCAAGTGCTCTACCACCACATCACAACACCAGCCCTCTTTATCATTCTTGAATTAATGATTTCATTAATAATAATGAAAAGTTAAACACTAAATACTTTTAAAATTTTACTTTTCAGAATAATTACCTACCTATATAATTGTGTACAGTATATGTATAATATAATGATTTATTTTAGATTATACTTCTAAAAAGTTAAAAGGAATAAGGAGATTATCCCTATGCAAACTGTCACATTATTAATGACCATGGAACTATACATTTAGATATATTTTCCTATTAAGATATAATAATGAAGCTGGGTGCGGTGATACATGTCTGTAATCCCAGCAGCTCAGGAGGCTGAGGCAGGAGGATCACAAGTCCAAAGCCAACCTCAGCAATTTAGGGAGACCCTAAGCAATTTAGTGAGACTCTGTCTTAAAATAAAAAGTAAAAAGGGCTGGGGATATGGCCCTATGGTTAAGTGCCCCTGGGTTCAACCCCTGGTACCACAAAAAAAAAAAAAAAAAAAAAAACCATATAATAATGAAACATTTGGGCTGGGGATGTTGTTCAGTGATTGAACACTTCCCTATTCATTTACAAGGCCCTGGGTTTGATTCCTAGCACTGAAAACAAAGGAAGAAGGAAGGAAAGGAAGGGAAGAAGGAAGGAATAGAATAATGAAAAGTTAAACACTAAATACTTTTAAAATTCTACTTTTTAGAATAATTACCTACCTATATAATTGTGTACAGTATATGTATAGCTAGAACAAGATTATACACATACACACATGCACAAAATCAGGAAAACTACCTAAGTATATACATTACTGCTATCAAAATTAATCAGTTCTTAACTTTAAATAGCAATGTTCTGCCTTTATTAAGTATTTCTATAAGTAAGTTCCATAAGTAAATTTAATTTCTTAATTCAAGAATAACATGACCTCCATAGTAGTTTTTTCAATGTTAAAAAAACATATTTTTAATTAAACTCTAGAGATGATTATAGTTGCAGTTATTTCTTTTGCTCCCTGCTTTTGGAGTTTATGATTTTTTCAGTCTAAGGAGGATTCTGAGCTTCTCTACTTTTTTTAAAATTCCATAGGTGATTCTACTGTGCAGTTAAAGCTGAGAACAATGACTTACAGGAACCTAATTAAAGAAAATAACTGTCATCACTGGGACAGCCTCTGTCATTAACAGCAGAAATAAACCAAATATGGGGCTGGTATTGTAGCTCAGTGGTAGACCACTTGCTTAGCACATGTGAGACACTGGGTTCCATCCTCAGCACTACATGAAAATAAATAAATAAATAAAATAAAGGTATTTTTCCACCTAGAAATTTTTTTTAAAAGCTACCTCATTTTAAAAAAAGAAATAAACCAAATCAATAAGGCCTCAAACTACACCAGAAACAGAGTCATTACACATGGTAGAGATACTTTGCAAACTAAAAGTTGAATGTTAAAAGACCTAATGGCAATTATGTCAGCCAAGAGGTTGGAGTAGGCAATTCCAAGAGGTTTCTTTCCTCTTCCCTCTCTCTCTCTCTCTCTCTCTCTCTCTCTCTCTCTCTCTCTCAATCTCTCAATCTCTCTCTCTCCCTCTCTTTTTTTCCTCTTTCCTTGTCAGTTCCAAGCTTTTTGTTCCTCCTCTTCCCAACAGAAAAACTAACAAACGAATGGAAACATGAAAACCAACTTTGTCTAAACTCTGAAAAACAGCCAAAGATTTACAGCAATTAAATGAAAGCTGAATCAAGAAAAGGCAACTTAGAAACAGTAGGAAAGGTTTGTGGTGTTTAAATTGTTTTTTCCCTTCCCTCTGGATGATGGCAGTGTTGAAGTGGCAGTAGCTTGTGAATATTTGAATCTTAATAATTTTCTCTGAAATCCTAAAGTTCATTTTGTAGGATCAGACCGCAGGATGGTGTTGCTGTATGTTTTGGTTTTTTTAATTTGTATACTGTGTCCAAAGTTGCATTTTAAAAAGTGTTAATGCTTTTTCTAGAGTAATTTGTTTTCTGGTGGTTTGTTTATTAAAGGTGGTTTGAGTACAAAAAGGAAAAAAAAAAAAAAAAAGACAAGACCTAAGAAGACCCTCAGTGCTCACCTCAGGATGATCCCTAGGCTCAGTGCAAGCCTATATAAGTGTGAAAGTGACCACCACAGAGCCAATCTGCAAAGACTAGTAGAGTTGTTGGGGTTTTTGTTTTGTTTTGTTTTTGTTTTTCTCTCTCTCCCTTTCTCTATTTCTTTTGTTTCAGTTCATCTTATTTTTTAGTTTCCAACCATCAAGGAAATCTCTGAAGGAACAGAGTCTTCAATGACCACACATGACAAGAAATAAAGCACACAATAATTTTTAAAAACACCCTCAAGCCCTTGAGAAAAAGGAGAAATAATCCAATTTCTAGAGTTATCTCATAATAATATTCAAATGTCCAGTTTTTAATTAAAAAAATCATAAGACCTACTTGCTAAGTATGGCAGCACCTGCCTGTAATCCTAACTGTGTGGGAAGCTAAAGCAGGCAGATTATAAATTTGAGGTTAGCCTGAGTAACTTAGTGATACCCAGTCCCAAAACAAAAAACCAAAATTTTAAAGACTAGCTCAGTGGTAGAGTGCTTACCTAGCATTTGTGAGGCCCTGGATTCAATCCTCAGTACCAAGAAAACAAAAACACAAGACTTATAACTTACACCACACACACACACACACACACACACACACACACACACTCATACACACACGTGTGCATGAAAGTGTAACCTATTCAAAGGGGGAAAAAAAAAAACAACTGACTGAAATCACCCTTAAAGTGGCCTAGATATTGAACTCACTATACAAAAATTTTAAAACAACTATTCTAAATATGTTTAAATTGACAAAGGAAAATATAACCAAAGAAAAAAATCATAAAAACAATACAGTAATAAAATAAGAATATTGACAAAGAGAAATTATTTAAAAAAAATTCTGAGACTAAAAAGTACAATAACTAAAATGAAAAATTCACTAAAGTGTTCAAAGATATATTCGAGCCACAGAAAAAGAATCAGTGAACTTAAAGTTAACTGAGTAGAGGGCTGGGAATATAGCTCAATTGGTAGAGCGCTTACCTCACATGTATGAGGCCCTGGGTTCAATCCCTAGCACCACACACATACACACACAAAAAAGTTAACTGAGTGGAGTCTAAAGGGACTTGGGGGATATCATCAGGAAGACTAGAAAGATTATTTAAAGAAATCATGGTCAAAAACCTTCCAACTATGAGCCGGGCGCGGTGACGCACGCCTGTAATCCCAGCACTTTGGGAGGCTGAGGCAGGAGGATCACGAGTTCAAAGCCAGCCTCAGCAATGGCGAGGCACTTAGCAACTCAGTGAGACCCTGTCTCTAAATAAAAAATACAAAAAAGGTCTGGGGATGTGACCCAGTGGTCGAGTGCCCCTGAGTTCAATCCCCGGTACCACAAAAAAAAAAAAAAAAAAAAAACTTCCAAGTATGATGAAAGACAAAGAAAAATCCAAGACCAGATGGCTTTAGTGATGAATTCTAGCAAATGTTTAAAGAAGAATTAACATAAATTTCTCAAACTACTCTGAAAAATTAAAGAGGAGGGATTTTTTTTTTTTTTTTTTTTAAGCAGTGCTGGGTATGGAAACCAGGGCCCTGCACATGCTAGCAAATGCTCAACCACTCAGATATACCCCTATCCTCAACACTTTCTAACTCGTTCTTTGAGGTCAGCATTATCCTGATTCCAAAGCCAAATAAAGACAGAGGGAGGTTGGGGTTGTGGCTCAGTGGTAGAGCGCTTGCCTAGCACATGTGAGGCCTTGGGTTTTATCCTCAGCACTACATAAAAAGATAAATAAACAAAATAAAGGTATTTTGTCCATCTACAATTAAAATTATATATATTTTAAAAAGACACAGGGAGAAAATTATAGACCAAAAGACTATGAATGTAATGTAAAAACTCTCAACAAAACACTAACAAACCTATTTCAACAGTATATTAAAATGATGATATACCATAACCAAGTGGGATTTATCCTAGGAATGAAAGAGTGATGAGAAAATCCATCAACATAATCATACAAACAGAATGAAGGTTAAAAAATACAGAATTGGGCTGGGAATATAGCTCAGTTGGTAGAGTGCTTACCTTGCATGCACAAGGCCCTGGGTTCAAACCCCAACACCACACACACACACACACACACACACACACACAAATACCCCACAGATTATCTCAATCAATGAATAAAAGGCATTTAGTGAAGTTCAATACTTTTTCATGATTAAAAACAAACAAACTGAGAACTGTGAATAGAAATGAACTTTCTTCACACAGTGAAGGGCATTTGTGAAAAATCCATGGCTAACACTAAAGGTAAACAACTGAAAGCTTTCTGCCTAAGACCAGGAATGAGACTAGGATGTTCACTTTCACCACTACTATTCAATATTGTACTGGAAGTTATAGCCAGAGAAATTAAACATGAAAAAAATAAAAAGTCAACTAGAATAGAAAGAAAGAAGTAAAACTATCTCTATTTGCAGATGACAAGTTCCTATACATATATAAACACCCTCCCCCCCAAAAAAAAAAGTCCACAAGAAAACTGTTCAAGTTCATAAAGGAATTTAGCAAATCCAAAAGAAATTAAGAGAGTGATTCCATGGGCTGGGGATATAACTCAGTGGTAGAGTGCTTGCCTGGCACATACATGTGAGCCCTGAATCCAATCCCAGCACTGAAAAAAGAAAAGTGAATCTACTTATAATACTATGTAAAAACCACCACCATTTAGGAATAAGTTTAACCAATAAGGTGAAAGACTAGTGCCCTGAAAACTAGAAACATTGCTAAAAGAGTTTAAATAAGACCTAAATAAATGGAAATAGAGTCCACATTCTTGGGCAAAATGAGTTATGCTGTTCAGATTTCAGTATCACACAGAGTGATTCAACACAATTATTACCAAAATTTCAACAGTCTTTTTTTGTCAAAATGGGAAGGCTGATCCTCAAATTTATATGTAATTTCATGGGACCCTAAGTAGCTAAAAAAAGAAAACAAAAACAAACTTAAAGACAAAGATCAACATTGGAGGACTTATACATACCAATTCCTAATTTTACTACAGAGCTACAGTAATCAAAACATTGTGATACTAGCATAAGAATAGATATGTAAGCCCATGGAATAAAATTGAGATTCCAAAAATAGACACTTAAATTGATGGTCCATTGATTTACAATAAGGGTACCAAAACAACTCAATGAGGAAAAATAGTCTTTTCAACCAACAGTGCAGCTCAACAGATATCTATATACAAATGAATGAAGCTGGTTTCCCCTACCTCACACCGTATACTAGAAATAAGAGGGATCATATTATAAAATTTTGTCTACACTGTAGCCTCAATTACATAAAGTTATATATGCATATAGTCCAGTACAGAGGAGAACATAGAAAAATAAATTTAAGGGGTTGTGGCTCAGTGGTAGAGTATTTGCCTAGCATGTGTGAGGCACTGGTTTGATCCTCAGCACCACATAAAAATAAATAAATAAAATAAGTGTATTGTGTCCATCTACAACTAAAAAAAAAAATTTTTTTGAAGAATTAAAAGTACTGATTTGGTGAGAGGAGAGATTATAAGACATTTAAAAATATTTTAATCTGTCATTATACTACAATATTATTCATACAAAAATAAAAACTATTCTCTCAAAAATTTATAGATAACATGAAATAAAAAATACAGCAAAATTATAAACTTTAGGGGAAAAAGTATGGCTAGTTAACTGGGCCTCAATAAACATTTTTTCTTTTTTTTTCCCCATAATAACCTCAGGACCTTGCACATGCTAGGCAAGTGCTTTACTACTTAGCTACATTCCCAGCCTTTTTTCTTTTTCTTTTTTCCATGTTCATTTTGAAACAGGTTCTTCCTAAGTTGTCCATGCTGGCCTAGAATGTGTGATCCTTCTGCTTTAGTCTCCCAAGTATCTGGGATTACAGACCTAGCTTGATAATTTCTTTCATGATAATTTAATTTTGTATTTGTCATATAAATATTATATAATAAACTAAAAATGCATTCAAAGATCCTGTAAAAGTAGCCATGTGCCTGTGTAGACCTCCTTCAAATTTTGGATGGACTTTTAGTTTCTGACTTCAGTGAAGAAAATTGCTCCATAACTGTACATTTATCAGGTCCTGCTGTCAGGTATTTGGAGTTAAGGGTGAGCAAGCTCCAGGTCTCATAAATGGGGCCAGATAGCCCTAAAACCCTGTAGTTGTCAATGTCCATGCTGCTTCCAAGCAGTTTTTAAAAAGAATTTTAAAAGGAGGAAATTGATGTGTCAATGTAGCAGAACAACTGGGAGCCAATACGGATCCCATACAATCTTAGATAAATTTCCCTAAAAGGTAAACTCTCTTTTTATGGAGAAAGAGACCTGAGGCACTTAAAGAGGTTACCGGGTGTGAAATGCAAAATTATGGGTGTGGCAGAATGGCCTGGAATCAGATTTCTCAATCCTTGGCTTTTCCTAATGCTTTCTAGAACGACCTGCTGAGAATTCCCTCAGTGTTCCCAACTAAATAAGTGAGGATCATCATGCAACAGGATTCTGATAATTAATCCAATGTTGTATTTGATGATTTGACTCCTGGGAAGCACAATAGGCTAAAAAATATCATCAGTAACACTGGGCTAAAACAAACAAACAAAAAAATGTAACAAACTACATAAAATCTGAATTTGGGAATGAAGGTTTGCCTCTTTTTGACTGTTTCTTTCTTTTTTTTTTTTTTTTTTTTTTTTGGTATTATATTCCCATAAGAAGGTTAATTGTTTTAATAGTAGTTTTAACCACAGGAAAACAATTGAATGGTGGGTGTTCTGATTCCTTTTAGATGAGAGGGAAGGTGGCAGCCTCTTCTAAAGGAGTTGCCAATCATCTAGGAGTGAGGTAGCTGAGAAAGAAAGTCTTATCTCTTTGGATACACCATCAAGATAATCAGAGGGTTACTGCTGTTAACAGTTGAGTGCTTGTGAAGCTGAAAAATAGGTTGTGTGTGCACTGCTTGTGTGAATAAAAAGAGAGAAGGCAGTAAAATCCTAGGAGCAAAGAGTGACCTTTCCCAAGAGACTGATTATCATGCAAGGTCATCATCAGCCCAACAATTCCCACACATACAAAAAAAAGAAAAAAATTCACTATCTTATTAACACAGTAGGATTTTATTAAATCCTAACAGAGTAGTGGGGAAAGTGATTTCCTTTTGTTTTCCTCTTGGACCTGTCATCAATTTGGCAAAATAACTATTTCTGCCTGTTGTGACAGTAGGGCCACTGGAACACCTGCAAACACCAATCATGCCCTTTTTGGAAATGGAAGCAGTTGCTATGTTAATGCAGAATAAGTGGAAGCCTATCTGGAAATAGAACTTAGAAAATACAGATTTTTTACTTTCCTTACCAAGGACTAAAAAGACTAGTTTAAATGAATGTGGCGATTGACAATTGTTAAAGTACCTTCTCAAGCATTATTTCATCTTCAAATTATTTCTTTTCTGTGTAACTTGTTACTATGCCATGTTACTTGAGCTCCCAAAAGTTCAGTTCCCTCACCTGTGAAAGAAAAAAGGTGGGGGTAGGAGTGGGGTATCCATTTACTTAACAAAGTTATTTCAGGGATATAAAGAGTGTGGAATGAGGCATCGGTGGAGACTAGTTTTCAGCCCTCTGCAATACTGATTTTCAACACCAGAATAAGTTCCTGAGGAGTAGATCTGGGCCCAGAACTGAAGTCACCTGAGTGCACCACTGTGCACAGGAAAAGCACGAGGGAAGGAGAGTATTCCACACCTCTCATATGCACACTTGATCTCATTCCTGAGCCTCCTTGGATGGTGCTATTTAGACAATAATGAGAACTAACTTGCAGGAAAAGAGAGTTGGCTGTGGTGGGCACACCACTGTAGTCATAGACATTTGGGAGTCTGAGCCTGGAGGATCACTGGAGCCCAGGAGTTCTGGGCAACATAGTGAAACCCCAAAACCCCATTTCAGTCCATCTCTCTTTATACTCCCAAACTTCTCAGAGCTTAAAGTTTCCTTGATTCTGGTTTTGTTTCCAAAATATTATGTGAAATGACAAATAGTTTCACATTAAACCCTCAACTAGAGAGAGATTATCTTTAAAACATTCACATAAAGAAGGGGACTATGAAACAGCCAACCTTGTAATTGAAACTAGAACTAGTCGCAGTAAAGCAAAAATTATTATTATTGATTGGGTTTTATTTTTAACACCAGTTATGTAACTGTGAGCAAAGTGTAAAACCTTCACTTGTTGATTTCTAAGATTAAAATCAATAAAACTGTCCATAATCTATACCTCTCAGTTTTGCCTCTCCATAGTAGATCAGACAAGAGTAATTAGATTTCTGCCTGACTAACAAGAGGAGAACTGTTTCATTTTGGATCAAAATCTTCCTAGTGGATTGAATCACATTTCCTTTCCTTTACCCATCAACACTTAGCAATTGCTTCTGTGTTATATTTGGTTCAAACTATCAAAATGTTATCCTATAATTTTCAGTATAAAGGATGCCAGAGTTTAAAGTTTCATTCTAATTCTGGATTTAAGGATTATTCTTCCAATTTCACATTTTTCCAAAATTCTCTGCTTGATATAATTTTAAATGTGATAATATCTATCCTCCTCATTCTCACAAAAGAAAAATCATCCCGTGATATGACACCTTAGTTCACTGAAGCCAAATCATTTTTAACTGGTGCATTATAATTACAAATACTGGGATTCATCATGGCATATTTGCACATGCACATGACATAATCTTTTCCAGAACCTTCCCTTCCCCCCACTCTTTTTTCCTCTCAGATCCACTTGCTCTACTCTACTGACTTCTGTATTATTTTCATTAGTGTATTATATTTATATTTATAAGTAAAATTCATTGTGGTATATTCATGCACAAAGAAGGATAGCATAATTTGGTAGATTTCATTCCACAGAACTTCCTCATTTTCTCCTTTTCTCCCTCCCACGTGATCTGCTTCTTCTACTCTTGTTAGTCTCCCTCCTGTTTTTATGAGATCCCCTTTTATTATTCCTTTTTTTCTAAAGCCATATCATAATTACTGCTTTAGAGTAAAAAATCAGTATCAGACAAGCAAACATGTGACCTTGCTTTATCTGTATTCTATATTCAAATGAGACTGATTTTGTTGAATATACCCTTTTCTGATGACAATAATTTCACAAATGCTATTTCTGAAACAAGATTACAGTTCTGCATAGCCTTACTTATTTTTACATTAAACTAGGAAACTGAAGCCATTTCCCATGAAGGCATTTGATATTTCATCTAAATGGGCTACTACTATGGCCCATACAAGCCCTGCCTCATGGTCACTTAAGCAGAGGGTATGTGGTAGGAAGACTAGCTACCACCATAGTGTTCCAAGAGCAGCTTTTCCACTCTTGGATCTATAGTTCTTAGAAATGAGAATACAGGGCTGGGATGTGGCAAAGAGTTTGCCTTGCATTCACAACCCTGGGTTAGATCCCCAGTTCCAAAGAAAATATTTTTTAAAAAAGTACAAAGTTACAACATTAAAAAGCAAATAATGGTGCTAGTAAAACAACAACTTTGCCAACTAGAGATAACTGAGGAAAAGAGGCAAGGATTTCAGTTCTTTTTCTGTGTGATAACAATGATAGCCTCACACCCCCACCCCAGTATTAGGGATTGAATCCAGGGGCATTCTGCCACTGAGTTCCATGCCCGGTCCTTTTTACATTTTTATTTTGAGGAAGTAGTCCAGGCTGGCCTTGAACTTGCGATTCTCCTGCCTCAGCCTCCTGAGCAGCTGGGATTACAGGCATGTGCCATAGCACCCAGCTGACAGTGATATACTGATATACTGCACTTGGGGACCTTCAGCACTGTAAGAAATAATAGGAAAAAAGAATAGCTTCCAGAATGTTCAAAAAGAGAAAAATTGGCTGTTCCTGCAGGAAATTAACTCTGCTTTTTAGAGGAGCTGCTGGTTTATTAGTTTGTTGGTTGTGGTTTCTTAAAAAGAAAAAAGGACTGTCACTTTAGGACATTTCAGTCAGTTTTCTTATAGAGCTATTTGTTTAATCACAGCAAGGGAAAGATGCTGTCAGCCACTTAGCTCCTTTGTATATTTTAGAGCATTTCATCCCTGTGCAGCCTCAATTGGTAATGGTAGTTTTTCTTATTTTAATAAACATCAGAATAGAACTGCAC
The DNA here is from genome assembly GCA_025594165.1 of Tamias sibiricus. Lineage (NCBI taxonomy): Eukaryota > Metazoa > Chordata > Mammalia > Rodentia > Sciuridae > Tamias > Tamias sibiricus. The sequence continues at coordinate 72,495,562 of CM046659.1, forward strand.
CTGCAGTTTAGAGTTTAGAGAATGTGTTCACACATATCATCTCATTTGATACTTACAACTATGTGAAGTAGGCAGTGCAGATACTATTTTTGAAAAAGAGGAAATGGGATTCAAAGTGACTAAATAACTTGCCTAAATTTTCCAGCCAGATAGGTCTAGAACTGGCTCTACTACATTACATTGTGTCACTTCATGGTAACATAGCTCTTCAGGGCACTGCAGGGCAAGACATTCATCTTGTTTGAACATGAAATTATAGTAATACAGGAAGAAGTGGGCATTTACAAAAATTTGTTCATGTACTATTTAGGTGACCAAAAGATAGTGTTGATTGTAATCTTGCAGCTGTATGTGTGTGATTTGTATATTATGGAGTACATCTTATGAACAATCTTTGAGTTGAGGAGGGTTGTTTTGTTTTGGCTTTTTGTTTGTTTGTGCTAGGGATTGAACCAGAGCCTCACACATGCTAGTCAAGTGCTCTACCACTGACTACCACCCTCAGCTCTAAGACTTTCTTTAGGGATAGCTGCAAATATATTTTTAATGAAAAATATTTTTTTCTGGGCTGGGGTTGTGGCTCAGTGGTAGAGTGCTTGCCTAGCATGTGAGCGGCCCGGGTTTGATCCTCAGCACCACGTTAACATAAATGCATTGCATTGTGTACAACTAAAGCAAATAAATAAATATTTTTTAAAAAAAGATTTTTTTTCTGATCCTATAAATAACACATACTTTTTCCATTATAGTAGTACAGAAAATCATAAAGAACAAGCTAGGAAACATCAGAAATCCTAGCAACTGGAGTAAACCACAGCTCTTTTTAGAATCTAAGCATATACACATACTCCAGCATGCATAAACACAGTTTTTATATGAATAATTTTTCTTTTTGCAGTTCTGGAGATTGAACCCAGTCCTTTTAGATGATACACCAAGGTACCCTCTTATCCCCTGGTATTTTCTATTGTACAACATCTTAAATATTTTTCCATGCCAAGAGATGATGTCTATTTTTAATTGCTGAGGATATAGATGTGCCTTTTTTTTCATCTAAATCTCTATTGGTGGACATTTAAACAATTTACATTGAAATTTTTTGCTATGATAAACCATGATGAAAATTTAGGATACATTTATGAAAGTATTACTAAATCAGAAGATACTTCAATTTTATTTTTTTTACTTAAAAAATTTTTTAAATTTTGTGTTACAGAATGTTTTTTTATTCAATGTTGTTGTATATATAACAGTAGCATGCTTTACAATTTGTAATACACATAATGAGCACCTTTTTACATATCACTGTTAGTATACAAAGTATATTCATATCTTTCACGTCTTCAAACATGGGGAGGGAGGGATCAAGGGGGTATAAAGGGAGGGGAAAAAAGTTGGCTGAATGAGAGGGATATCATTAAAATGCATGTTTGAAGACATGAATGATACTTCAATTTTAAATTGATTGCCGGGGAGGGATTGTGGCTCAGCGGTCATTACCCTCGCCTGGCAAATGCACCCGGGTTCAATGACCACGTACAAATAAAAATGAATAAAAAAACTTCAATTTTAAATAAAGCAAGCAAATAAAAAAAAAAAAAAATATTAAAAAAAAAAAAAAAAAAAATATTGCCACACTGCCCTCCAGAAGTATTCTAATTTGTACTCATGTTGACAGTGACTAAGGACAAATTTTCCCACACTTTGAGGTCGGGTTTTGTCAATAAATTTTTATCTTTTCCCATCTAAAACATTTAAATGGGGACAAACGAAGAGCACTAAACTCTGAGAAGTGAAAGCACTAAACTTTTAGATTCTGGGGACTTTTTCTTGCCAGCAGAGCCTTCTACTCCTGTCTGAGAAGTTCAGTCAGCCTTGCCTGAGGGATCTGAATGGCATCCCCTGGGGTATTTGCTGCACAAGACACCTCTGAGTCTCCTCAGGGCCCATCCCTGCCACTCCTCTATTCTTCCAGACCTGTAGCTAGATTCAAGTTCCAGCAGACTGCAAAAGCTGAGGAACAAAATGTGAGTCAAGAAAAATATGCGCTAGCGTGAAAGGACAGCATATTTCTAATTTATACAGACACAAACCTGGGGAATATGTGTGGGAATATATGTTAAGGGTGAAGAGCATAAAATTGCATGAGTCTAAATGTACTGACATGAGCCCTCTGAGGATATAGAGGAAAAAACAAACTCAATTTCTCCCACTGTTCTCTTACAATGCATTTGTGACACCAGGTGTGTGTTTGGGGGCGGGGTGAGGGGGTGATCCCCACCCACCAAGCAAGCAATGCTGCCTCAGTCAACACCAGTAGGCATCCTTTAGTTTTTCCAATTCTGAGTCTATCTACTGCCCCCACCACCACCACTTCAGATGCCAATCATCAGCCCCAGGTTGTTTCACCTGTGCTTCTGACCGAACAGCTAAAAATCAGCATTCTCGCAACCCCCTCCTTGAGTTCAATTAATTTGCTAGATCAGCTCACAGAATTTAAGGAAACTTTCTTACATTTTACTGGTTTATTTACTTATATTTAGGGTACTGGGAAATGAACCCAGGGGTGCTTAGCCACTGAGCCACATCCTCAGCCCTTCTTTTGTATTTTATTTAGACACAGGGTCTAAGTTGCTTAGCTAGGCCTCACTAAGTTGTTGAGGCTGGCTTTGAACTCACGATCCTCCTGCCTCAGCCTCCCAGGCCACTGGGATTACAAGCTTGCGCCACCACACCAGGCTCATTTTACAAGTTTATTGTGAAGAATATTACAAAAGAAACCAATGAACCCCAGATGAAAAGCTGGAGTATATAAGGTACGGGGCAAATGACTTGCAACTTCCATGCCCTCCCCAGGCACTGCACCCTCTAGGAACATCAGTAATTTCAGCTCTCTCATAGCTCTCTGAACACTGTCCTTGTTCAGTTTTATGGGTAAACTCCATTCCCTAGCATTAACTTAACCTTCAATGCTTTTTCCCTTCACAGAGGCTAGAGAGGAGGTTGCTCTAAGTCCCAGCCCTCTAATCCAGCCTTGGTCTTTTCAAAACAGCACTCATCCTAAAGCTACCTAATGCTAACCATTAGTCAACTCAATAACAACAACAAAAAAAAAGACATTTATTACTTTGGAGATTCCATTCCAAAGATTTTAGAATTTGTATCCCAGGAAACAGAGTTTTTGATGAATACCAAATATTTGCATCACAATATCACTATCTTCTAAGCACAGATTCTGGTAAGGGTCTTGAGAGAGCTAAAACAGTTTATTTGAATGGCTGGATGAAACATTGACCAATAGATTGCCTATACTAAGTGAAACAGAGATTTTAAAACCGCCTTGGATACTGCAAAGGAAGATATCTAAAGGATTAGGAAGACCAGGATATTGTAATGGAACTATCTGGTAAGACCTATTCACTCACCCCACAATGGTCCAGAGAACACAGCTGTCACCATGACTGTGAGAAGTAAATTTGTGAGGGGAACTCCAGCATTATTTCAGTGCTCTAGCATGAATCATCAAAACAGAGAGTGACAACTCCTCAATCAAGTCCCAGATGTGAACCAGTTCGTGGACTCAGCCCAGAATGAAGGGGACAATAGGTCCCTTGCAGAAGGACCCTGATACCCTGACAAAAATTTATACTGTTAATTTTCCTTCTAGCCTTCCCCAAAAGAAAATTATCTGAACTTTCGGGGATTATTGGACACTTACTCTGAATTAACACCTATTCCAGGAGATTCAAAACATCACCAAAATTTACTAGGTATCAAAAAGGAAACATTTACCAGATCCATAGCTGCATGTCAGTTCCCAGAGTATGTGTTCATTTGTTTAAGCAATTGTTATGGTTTGGATGTGAGATGTCCTCCAAAAGCTCAAGTGTGAGACAATGCAAGAAGGTTTGATCAGGTTATAGCCTTAATCTAATCAGTGAAACAACCCCTGATGGGATTGAGTGGTAACAGGAGGCAGGTGGGGTGTAGCTAGAGGAAGTGTTTCATTGGGGGTATGGCTATAGGGTATATATTTGAAACTGATGAGTGGAGTCTCTGGCGTTTCTGCTCTCTGATCATCATGTGAGCTGGTTCCCTCTCCCACACTCTTCTGCCATGATGTCCTGCCTCACCTCAAGCCCTGAGGAATGGAGCCTGCTCTCTATGGATTGAGACCTCTAAAACCGTGAGCCCCTAAGTAAACCTTTCCTCCTCTATAACTGTTCTGGTTGAGTGTTTTGGTCACAGTGGCAAAAAAGCTGGCTAAAACAGCAATGAAACCACATTGAATTCACCACTCACTTATGCTTATGATAATCCAGTCATTCTTCAAGATCTATCTGTTGGCCAGGTGCAGTAGCTCTTGCCTATAATCCCAGCTGTTCAGGAGGCTGAGGCAGGAAGATTGCAAGTTTGAGGCCAACATGGGCAACTGAGTGAATTCTGTCTCAAAATTTAAAGAGAGCTGGAATGTAGCTCAGTGGTAGAGAGCTTGCCTAGCATGTGCAAGGCCCTGGGTTCATTTCCTAGCACCACTCACACACATTCACACACACACACACACACACACACACACACACACACACCATCATCATCATTATCATTATCATCATCATCATCATCTTTTTTCTGCCACCAAGCTACCTTGCAAACTCAGCTGCCCATCGGAGATTGAGTCTTTTTGACCCATCAAGCCATATATTTGGATGTGTACAGCGGCATTCCACAGTTAAATGGAAGTGGTATACATGAGATCAGGCTGAAGGAATCCCCAAAAGCACACATTACATGGCAAGGTAGCTCAAATACACATGGCCCTACTCCTGCTACATCACTTTCTCTCAGCCAGCATCTATCTATAGTGTCATGAGGAGCCCCTACCATTGGTTGCTTGAGAAAGAGAGAAATCAAACCTGATTTATAGGTGCTTCTGCAGGATATGCAACACTACCCACAAGGAGACAAATGTTTAATACAATGATACCCTGAAAGAGGGTGGTAAAGGGACATTCTCCCAAGAAGTATAACACAGAGCAGCATACCTGGTTATTCATTTTGCTTGGAAAGAGAAATGACCAAAGGTATGAGTTTATACAAATTCATTGGCTATAGCCAGTGGTTGGTTAGGTGAATAGAAACCTGGGGGTAACATGATTGGGAAATTTGATGACAGGAGGTATGAAAAAAAAAGATATGTGGATTGACTTCTATAAATGGGCAAAGCATATAAAGATATTTGTGTTTATATGAATGCTTAGCAAGAGTTAATCTCAGGGTTTGGTGAATGACTGAATGTGAAAGGTTAAGAAAAATGATAGCTGGGCATGGTGGCGCACGTCTGTAATCCCAGCACTTGGGAGGCTGAGGCAGGAGGATGGCAAGTTCAAAGCCAGCCTCAGCAATGGTGAGGCACTTAGCAACTCAGTGAGACCCTGTCTCTAAATAAAATAGAAAAAAGGGATGGGGATGTGGCCCAGTGATCGAGTGCCCCTGAGTTCAATCCCCGGTACAAAAAAAGAAAGAAAGAAAAATGATGAGTTGAGTATGACTATAGCATAATTAATTTCACTATTATGTATAATTATAATGAACCAACAAGAAAGAAAGAAAGGAAGGAAGGAAGGAAGAAGGAGGATGAATTGAAAGCAATCACAAGACTATGCCTACAGGAAACCAAGAGAATGGTGAAACCAGGAAGGCTCTTGGGGTGCAAATAACAGAAAAGAGCTCAGTTTTTAAGAAGCAAATACTTTGATGCTAGCATAACATACAAGTAGAGATACCATATAAACAGATAGTTGTCTACAGATGTAGATCTATATGAGACAAAAATGGGATTTGAAGTTATAAGAGTGTACAACCTTTCATAGAAAGTAGCTGCCCTGGGAGAACCAGGTACTGAGTGTTGTAAAACCACAGATACAGGTGAGGTAACTTACAAGTCAAAGAGAAATGATGATTAAGAGACCTAATATAAGCATCCAAATTAGGGTTTTGCTTGTTTTAAAAACTGGATAGGGCTGGGGTTGTGGCTCAGCGGTGGAGCGCTCTCCTCGAACGTGTGCAGCCCAGGTTTGATCCTCAGCACCGCATAAACATAAATGCATTGCATTGTGTACAACTAAAGCAAATAAATATTTTTTAAAAAAAAAAACTGGATAGTCAATGATGGTGAAAGCAATGAGGATTTAAAATTTTAAATAACTATTCACCACACAAAAGTCTGTACATGAAAGCTTATACTAGTCTTATTCATAATAGCCCCAAACTGAACAGCCCCAATGTCTAGTAATATATCCAATGAACTAGGAATATATGCAACAACATGGGTGGATCTCACGAGAACTATGTAACAAGACTAAAGCCAATCTCAAAAGTTGCATATTTGGGAAGGGAGGGAGTAAGGGGGGAGAGAGCAGGGGGGGAAAAAGAAAAAAAAAATTGGTGGTTGAATGAGATGGATATCATTATCCTAAATGCATGATTGAAGATCTGAATGGTACTTATATACTTTGTATACAAACAGTTGTATGTAAAAAGATGCTATATATGTGCATTGTAAATTGTAATACATACTACTATTATAAATAAAAAAGTTGCATATTTATTTTATTCTGTTTATATAATACTCTCAAAACAAAATTATGGGCATGACAAACATATTAGTGATTGCATGGGCCATGGACTGGGAAAGGGTAGGCATAACTCTAAGTGGGAGCATAAGAGATCTTTGTGGTGATGGGCAACTCTATCTTGATTATGACAGTGCTAATACAAACCTACACACATGATAAAATTGCGTAGAACTATACATGCAAATGACAGCACAGAAAAGTGGTAAAATCCCTAACTTTTCACATAAGACTTTGTTATTTAACAAGTTACTATGGGGAAAACTGGATGAGGGATACATAAGACTTCTCTCTACTACTTTTCACAACTTCCTGAGAACCTATAATTATTTCAAAATGGAAAAAAAAAAAAAAAAAAGAGCTGTGTCGGGGGCAGAGAGGTTAGCTATTAGGTTTAGCCAGGAGCAGTTACTTTAAGGATATTTTCTGTAAAGCAATGCAGACAGTAGTCAAAACACAAGAAAGAAAGAAATGTCAAATAATCTCTTCTTCCAACTAAACCCAAAAAGTCCACAGTATTAGAATTACAGTTCATACCAACCAAAATGGAAAAGGCAGGGCAAAGGGTATACTCAATGGTACAGCGCCTGCCTAGCATGTGCAAGGCCTTCCATTCAATTCCCAGCATCACAAAAAATAAATAAATAAATAAGGAAAGGGCCTTTTGAAAGGAAGGATTCCCTTTTAGAATGTAGCAAACAAAAGCACACAGTTTGAGAAGACTTTGGAGGTGCTACACCTTAATGTCTGATTTGTTGAGGCTTAAGTGCAAGAGGAACATGAATTGAAGACACTACCTTTCTCTAACTCACTGTCCTCCAGGACAATTAGTTTTTCAACCAGGAATCAACATCCTCAAGGGCCAGAATTGCTGCTTATCAAGGACTTACTACCAAGGATTATTATCATTGAGCAGAGCAGAATAACTTAAGTGATAAGTCACTAGGAGGTATATTTGCAGCTCAGCATGTGGGACCAAAGAAGTTCAACACATTGCCTGATCTAAAAATAATCACCCTTGATGCAGAATCCTGCTATGTTCAGAAATTTAATATACAAGAGAAAATGTTTCTATCCATCTCAGAAGTTCCCATTATAAATAACCTATATCTGCAGATCTTATTGGCCCAAATGATTCACCTCTCTCTAGTTCATCTTCCCATATGCTCCTTAAGAATATATATGTAGGGGCTGGGATTGTGGCTCAGCGGTAGAGTGCTGGCCTAGCACGTGCGCGGCCCGGGTTCGATCCTCAGCACCACGTAAAAATAAACGCATTGTGTACAACTAAAGCAAATAAATAAATGTTTAAAAAGGGGGGGGGGGGCTGGGGTTGTGGCTCAGCGGCAGAGCGCTCGCCTAGCACGTGCACGGCCCAGGTTCGATCCTCAGCACCACGTTAAAAATAAGCGCATTGTGTACAACTAAAGCAAATAAATAAATATTTTTTAAAAAAAGAATATATATGTATTTTCGGGACTGGGGTTGTGGCTCAGCGGTAGAGCGCTCGCCTAGCACGTGCGCGACCCGGGTTTGATCCTCAGCACCACGTAAAGACAAATGCATTGTGTACAACTAAAGCAAATAAATAAATATTTTTTAAAAAAATATATATGTATTCTCCAACTCTCTAGATCTCCTTCTCCAAATCTAATAGTGACCCTCTCAATAAGTTTCCTTCCAAATTCACGAGAGAAAGCTTTTCTTTGCCTTTAGGTATTGTCTATAACACTCCATGAGTAAATGTATTTTTAATAGCCAGGTGTGGCAGCACACACTTGTAGTACCAGTTAATAGGATGACTGGGCAGAAGGAGTACAAGCCCAGGAATTCAAGACCAACCTGGACAGCAGAGCAAAACCCATCTATATAGGTCTATATCAGTAGACAGACAGAGACAGACAGATAAATGAAAGTGAATGAACACAAGAAAGGAGGAAAAAATATTACTAACTTGAGGACAAATCTTGGAAAATCTTGCTCGTCTGTTTTGGTTTCATATACATTAGGATGTTTCCAGAAAAAAAAAAAATAGACTTAAAATTTTAGTACTGGAAGAGACCTTAAAAGATTCTGTAAATATTCTATATCTTACTCCCAGCTCTTTTTTTAAACAGATATAGAGCCAGGCAGGGTGGCTTACACCTGTAATCCCAACAGTTTGGGAGGCTGAGGCAGTAGAATCGTAAATTCGAAGCCAGCCTTAGCAATTTAGCAAGGCCCTAAGCAATTTAAGGAGGCCCTGCCTCAAAATTCTAAAAAAGGTGGGGGAGGGGGCTGGAGATGTGACTCAGTGGTTAAGTGCCCCTGGGTCAATCCTCAGTACAAAAACAAACAAAAACAGATATAGAAATAGAGGCTGAAGAAATTAAAGTAACTTCAAGCTCATGAAACCAATAACATTGGAGACAAGAAGTTTAATGATTTTAATGCTGTTCTTAGAATCTTTGTCCTTTCACCAAAACAAAACTACTATACCACTGCTATTTTTTTTTTTTTTTTTTTTTTTTTTTTTTTTTTTTTTTTTTTTTTTTTTTTTTTTTTTTTTTTTTTTCTCCTATGGCTACCACCCCAACTCTTTCCTAAATTTGAAGAGACAATTGAATCAGCTGTAAAGAAGAGCACAGCTGAGCACCGTGGCCCATGCCCTGTAACCTCAGCAGCTTGGGAGACTCCAGTAAGAGGATCACAAGTTCAAAGCCAACCTCAGCAATTTAGCAAGGCCCTAAGCAACTTAGCAAGACCCTATCTGAAAATTGAAAATTAAAAAGGGCTGGGGATGTGGTTCAGTGCATAAGCACCCCAGAGTTCAATCCCCAGTACCAAAAAAAAAGAGTACAAAGCCAGGCATTGTGTTGCACATTTGTAATCCCAGCAACTAGGAAGCTTGAGACAGGAGAATCACAAGTTGGAGCTAGCCTCAGCAACTTAGGGAGACCTATCTCAAAATAAAAAATAAAAAGGCCTGGGAATGTAGCTCAGTGGTAAAGCACCCTTGGGTTCAATCCCCAGTAGAAAAAAAAAAAAAAGTACAAGAGCTCCCAACTCATAAGAAATGATTAACATTTAAAGAGATGGAGCTGCTTATTACCCTGATTTGATCCTTGTATATTGTGTACATATACGGGATTATCATCAGTACTTCATAAAGATGTACAAATGTTATGCTTCAATAAAGATAATAAAGTCAATTATATTTTTCAGTTCAACCACTTGATATTAAAAGAATCTGGTCATACATCTTAAAGAGTGTGTATGAGAGAAACAGAGACAATTTATATCTACATATTGTACTTTGTGGCTATATTATAATCCTTATCAAACTGTATGATAGCTACTAGTAAACTCTGTTCATCTGCCACAATATAAGTACCTGGAAACTAGAAGCCACTTATTTTTCCTACTTTGTGTATTTATTTTCCCCTTTAAAATTATTAACTATTCCAAACATTTTGAAAAATATAATTATATAGCAAACATTCAGTATTACCAAATATTTAATTTTGTTACATACTTTTTTTTTCTTTTTGATGTGGAATATATATATTTTTCTTTTCTTTTTTTTTTTTTTTTTTTTTTTTTTTTGTGGTACCGGGGATTGAACTCAGAGGCACTCAACCACTGGGTCACATCCCCAGCCCTTTATTGTATTTTTATTTAGAGACAGGGTCTCACTGAGTTGCTAAGTGCCTCGCCATTACTGAGGCTGGCTTTGAACTTGCCATCCTCCTGCCTCAGCCTCCCAAAGTGCTGGGATTACAGGCGTGCACCACTGCACCCGGCTTATATTTTTTCTTTTTGAGACAGAATCTCACTCTATTCTCCAGGCTGGCCTCAGACTCCTGGGCTCAAGAAATCCTGCCACCTCAACCTCCCTAGTAGCTGGGACTACAGGCACACCACCTAGTCCAGCTAATTGTGTTATATTTATTTCAGGCTTTTTAAAATTAAATAATAGAAACACTGTTGAAACCTCCCAAATTTATTCCCCGCCCTCCTCAGAGATAATCACTGTCTTGGATTTGGTGTTGTTTCATTCACATGCATGTCTTTACAGTCTTACCACATATGTAGCAACATAAATACATTTTATCATTTTGCATATCTTATACCCTAAGTATTTTTCTAAAATTTGCTTTACTTATCACTTAGCCAACTTGATAAGTTGCTGAAGCTGGCCCTTGAATTTGCAGTCCTTCTGCCTCGGTTTCCCAAGTCACTGGGATTACAGGTGTGCATCACCATACCTGGCAATATTCTTCTAGATGTCTTTTTGTGCCCACATGCAAAGGATTCTTTGCTATAAACATTGTTATAAAAGAATTGCTATAAACATTGACAAATTGATTTTAAAAATTTAAATTTACAATTGACAAATTGCCCACTAAAATGGTTGTCTGATATTTTGTTGCCAAAATTTAAGTCTCCACTTGATCTACTCAAACTTTTAAAATTTTGGCCAATCTGATGGGTGTGGATTATTGGCTGACTTAAATTTTCCTGTTTATTAGTTATATCAAGTATATGTTCCTATGTTCACTGCCCATATTAGATTTCTGCTTCTGCCAATTGCCTGTTTTTATTCTTTGCCACTTTCTCTCCAAAGTTGATCAGTAGTCCTTCCTCATATGCTCTGCATGTACTAATTATTTGTCAGTTTCATGCATAACTTTTCTCAGTGAGACCTTGTCCTATTTATTTCCAGCAAACAGGAGAGTACATGAAAAAAAATCTAAAATATAGAAAACTATGCAGAACACTTTTAAGCTTAGCAAGAAAGAAAGGGAAGAAGGGCTGGGGCTATGGCTCAGCGGTAGCACACTTGCCTGGCATGTGTGAGGCACTGGGTTTGATTCTCAGCAGCATGTATAAATAAATAAAAATAAAAATCTATCAACAACTAAAAAAAATATTAAAAAAAAAGAAAGGGAAGAAGGGAGAAAGCAATTTTATACATCATTCTGCCAAGGTATAGGCATTTGGAAAATGTTCTACAACAGACTTGACAAGACTAATCAATTCATTTTAATTCAAAATATTTGATTTATTAATTTAGTAAAATTTTTACCATAACATTGGGGCTTTCTGTATTGTTGGAGGTGTTGATGGTGATGGATTTTGGGTTGGTTTTTTTTTTTTTTTGGTCTATCTGGGCAGCTGCTTTTTTAACCAAAAGTAGTTTTTATTTCTTTTGCAGCAAGTCACTACAGTTGAAAAAACTGAATAACTAGGTTTTATGCTCATAAGTAGGTTAATAAATATTACCTTACAATCTCTTAAGATTGTTGTGTTGCTGTTTTTTTCTTTGTCCCCACCTCTCACCTCTTACTCTATAGAAGACACAATTACATAAAAGGTACATATAGTTCACATTTGCTTCCTTAGGCATAGGAATTACACTGGGCTATTTCCATACAGGCAGTATTCTCCTAGCTCTTCTCTATAGATGCCAATTAGAAGATTAGCGTCTTTTCTCTCTCCCTCTTTGCTATTAAATAGTCACACAAAAGCTGAGCTGACAAATTACTCCCTCCATGGTGCTCAACAAAGACAGACAATAGATCATCATCATTTACTATACTCAAATCCTATTAATCACAGATTAATGAGAACATGTCTAGTGGGGAAGAAATTACCAGAATGTGGGTCTATTGGCTTGTTACTCATGTAACATCTGCTTGGGCTTTACCTTTAGTGTCATGTCATCTTTTATCACATTGAAATAATGTTTGCTCCAGAAACATAATTAAGATAATGGAGCAGCTTCAGAGCCCTTCCCTTAATAATTAAAGAACCAGGGTTATATTTCTTAGTCCAGTGGCTTTTTAAAAAACTAATTTCCCTCTGTTCTTGATTATTTCCTTTTTCTTTTGCTCATAATGAACTATCAAATCTTGGAGGCTTTTTTCTGCCTCTCTGTAAACTATGTGATTAATCCTCATGCCCAAAACTAGGACAAAGTCAGAGTTGAATTCCTTTTTCTACTGAGATAAAATTCATGTAATATAAAATTCACCATTGTCACCACATTAAAATATACAAGTTAGTCAATTCCTTTTGCAATTTGAAATATCCTAAATTCAAATTAACAATTTAAATATGATTTAAAATTTGCAAGGACTATTAGGTGCTATGTTTCTTTTCCTTAATTCTTTCTACAATGTGCTGTCTTCTTAAATTTTACTGATTTATCTCTTAGGTTCTGGGGATCAAACTCAGGGCCTCACATTGCTAGGCAAGTGCTATTCTATTGAGCTATACCATCCACCCACTCTTTTACTTTTTACTGGTCAAATACTTTTATTTTTTAAATCTGGGTTTTCACCCATTTTTTATTCCAAGCTAATATTCTGTATTACTTTAAAACATAGAAATTTAAATTTGGGTTCAAGTTTAGTATTTCTCAAGGTCTCCTACTGCCTTCTTGTCCCAACAAGAGGTAGACCTGTGGGAACAGATATAAAGTTTAAAAAAAGAAAAAAGAAAAAAAGCAATGGCATCTGTAATCAGCTGATAAAGAGGGGGAAAGAATCATAATTCATGATTACAAAATTGAAGAAAGTAATTGTTCATGTTATTAAAATCTAGAACATGTATTTGTCACTCTTGGAAGGCAGTGGTGATTAGTGCTCAGGGCTGGATAAGCTGTGATTTGAGGCTCTGTGATTAAGCCGTGATTCAGCACCACAGGAATAAAAACAGCTCCACAACCAAGAGCTGGCAAGCAGCAGATGATGGGGGGAGGGGGAGGATTGCAAAGAGCTTCTTAATTAAATTTTAATTATTGCTAATTAGAACTACTGTTTTTTTATATCCCCAACAAGGAAGACAAGAGTTGATCTTGCCTTTTTATTATTCTGCTAATTAGTTTCCCAAGGAGAGGTTTGAAAGGGCAGGCTGCTTCCACAGTATCCAAGTTTTTAGATGAACTCAGAACTACAGGTAGATCCTACCCTAAAAGCTTGAGCTTTCATATTGAGGTAGCTCTCCTTTGGTTTCAAGATGCTGCAGGAAATGAGTTGTCCCTGGCCACTACTGGAAGAAATCCCTGAATCAGTTTTCCCATTGTTTATCTTCATACTCGTCTTAAAGATTTTGCTTTATTATTAAAATAGATAGCCAAATATCTACATATATTAATGTGCTCAGGTAAACTTTGTGCTTTTGTGAATTGCTAAGTATCAGAGACAGTCTCTACTGGATTTAAATAACCAGATGTATACATAACAAGTGACTGCTTGTCTGCGTGCAGTGGTGCATGCTTGTAATCCCAGCTATTCAGGAGGCTGAGGCAAAAGGATTGCAAGTTTGAGGCCAGCCTAGGCAAAATAGTAAGATCCTGTCTTAAAATAAAATAAAAAGGGCTGGGGATATAGCTCAGTGGAGAAGCACTTTCCTAGCCTGCACAAGGCCCTAGGCTCAATCCCAGTGCTGGAGTGGGGGGTGACTACAAGTTTTTTCTAGCAGCAAATGGAATGCTTTACAGTAAGTAACAACAACATATCTAAGTCCCTGTTCTGAAGGGCTCCCAAGTTCTATTAAATACCATTTAAGATAAAATGTTCCAGGTGAACCATACTTGAGATTGCAAAGCAAAAACCCTAACTATAAACTTGAGGACATAATCCCAGAAGGTTCCCAAGATCTATTAGCATTATAAACTCTCTGCAAAATATGAATCCTATTTTATAAGTGCATGCATTTCATAACTCTTCTCCCAAGATAATAAAGCTAAGAGTTCTGAGTTGGTGCAACTCCCTGTGTTAATTACAATAAAATCCATCAAATGAAATTACATTTTTGGAATCAACAGCATTTGGCCAAGCAAATCCACATGCCTTGACAGCCTCCCTTTGCAGTTGGAGTCACATTAACACATGTGTTTGTTTCCTCACCTCTTACAGACACAGAGCCCTGTGATATGTTAATTCACACCAAATTCCAATCCTTTTCCTTGTCTTTATCTTCCCAACTCAATATGATGATGTGTCAACACCTTTCATACTGGGAAGAAAAAATGCCTAGGCAAGATTTTATTTTTACTCATTTTAATTAAAATTACAAAAACTAGAAAACAAAGAGTAAGTAAATTAAATCTGCCTTTCAGTGCCATTCACCGTCTGCCCTATCAATATCCGCTCTGATCTGAATTAGTCTAAAAAGTCATCTGGGTCTTCCTTACACTGATTAGTCAATTAGCCATATCTCACACTGGTGTAAAATGTGTTTTTCAGGTCAGTAGGTTGCTCTCACAACCTTAGAGTAGTTGACATAACAAATAAAGACAGACTTCTGAGACTCCCCATTAATACTCAAAGATTTCTGCTGCTGCTTTAGCTTATTCCATATTTGAAAGCTATCTAATGCTCATGTAAGTTTTCAAAAACCATAAATACTACCTAATCATTTTTCTTCATTGTATTTTTATGTTAGATATAGAGCAAGGTATTATCAACTTCATTTTCACAAGTGAAAAGAGTCCGCTAGAAAATTGTCCAGCTCAGTTATACTCCTGTAACTTATTTGTTATACTCTTGTTGCTTATTCTACAACCACCTTATTAGTCAACAAGAATTTTTGTTTTTTTTTTTTTTTTTTTTGCCTTGGGGATGTCGGGGAGAGGAGGTTTTGTGATGCTGAGAATCAACCCAGGGCCTCACATATGCTAAGCAATGGCTATACCCCTGAGCTAACACTGAGCTATATCCCCAGCCCTTTTTATTTTATTTTAAGACAGGATCTTACTATTTTGCCTAGGCTGGCCTCAAACATTTCTAGACTAACATTTCTAGACTGGGTCTTTTGAAGAGAATGGAATAAGCAAGACAGGAAATGAAGGTATCTTATGGTTTGGATCTTAAATGATCACCAAAGACCATGGGCTAAAGACTTGGATGTTGACCTGTGGAACTACTGGGAAGTGGTGGAACCTTTAAGAGGTGGGGCCTTGGAGAAGAGGTTGGCAAAGTGCTCTTGAAGGGCTATTTGAACTCTGGCCCCTCCCTCTCTCTCCCTTTCTTTGCTTCCTGGCTGCAGGAGATGAGCAGCTTTGCTCTCCCATGGGCTCTCTGCCATAATGTCCTGCCTCACCACAAAAAGGGCTGCCCAAACACAAAGAGACCAACCTACCATGGACTGACATCTCTGAAACCATGAGCCAGAATAAACCTTTTCCTTTATTAAGTTGATTTTCTCAAGTATTTTGTCACAGTGCCATAAATGACAAACACAAAGAGGGAAATAACAAAACAGCAGAGTAACACTTCACAGAACATTAACTGCTTGCTAAGAACTGAGGAGTCTAATTCAATCTGTGCACCTGGTCTCTACCCACCTACTTCCACCCTCCCTTCCTCCCCACCTCAACCCCCCCCAAAAAAAAAAAAAAAAAAAAAAAAAACAAGAACACCTGAGACCCAGTAGCATTCAATTTGCATTCACTTTGATATGTAAAGTTCCATAGCTTGAATTCTCTACTTTTTTAAGTTTGGACCACTTTATGAGTTGTAAGGTAACAATTTATCACAAATAGTACAGACCTAAATTAAAGCACATATGCCATGGTCTAAATGTTGTAGCATCTCAAAATTCATATATTGAATATCCTAACCTCTAAGGTGATGGAATTTGGAGGTGGGGCCTTTAGGAGATGATCAGGTCATGAGGACAGCCTTCATTAAGGTGATTGGCACTTTTGTGTGTGTGTGTGGGTGGTGGTGGTGCTAGGCATCGAGACCAGGGCCTCATGTATGCTAAACAAGTACTCTACCACTAAGCAGGGTTTAATCCCCATTATTTTTTTATTTTTTTTATCTAGAGACAGGGCCTCACTAAGTTGCCCAGGCTGGCCTTAAAATTGTGATCCTTCTGCCTCAACCTCCCCAATTGCTATAATTGCACCACTGCACCCAGCTGAGATTGGTGCTCTTACAGGAGGCTGAAGAGTCCAGAGTTGTTCTTTTCTACCATTCGAGGACAGGGCTAGCAGGCACCATCTGTGAACCAGGAAGCAGGCTCCCATCAAACACCAAATCTGTCATTGCCTTGATCTTGCATTTCCCAGCCTCTAGAACTATGAGAAATAAATCTGCATTGTTTATGAACCGCCTATTTTATGGTATTTTGTTATAGGAGCCCAAATGGACTAAGACTATAGGTGGAAGGTTTTGATCAAACACATAAATATCATTTCATATAAAAACTTAACTTCTTTAGGTTGTGGTGGCACACACCTGTAATCTCAGCAGCTCAGGAGGCTGAAGCAGGAGGATTGCAAGTTCAAAGCCAGCCTCAGCAACTTAGTGAGACCCTAAGCAATTTAGCAAGACACTGTCTCAAAAAGTTTTTTTAAATGGGGGTGGGGGTTGCTGGGGATGTGGTTCAGTAGTTGAGTACTCCTGGGTTCAATCCCCAGTGCCAAAAAAAAAATTGTGTGTGTATACATATATGTGTGTGTATACATATATGTGCGTATGTGTATATATGTAATATACATATACAAGTTAGTTTTGCAAAATAGTATTCATATCTCACAGCATACACTATGAGTGTTCCAAATGGAAGGAAAGGAAGGAGGGAGGGAGGAAAAAAGGAGAAGGAAAGAACTAGAAAACTAGAAAGAAGCTCTAAAATAAATGAACATTTCTTTATACCCTTAAAGCCGGTAGGAACCTGCTAACTATGACTTAAAAGCCAGAAGTCCTTAAAGAAAATATTGTTAAATTTAACTACATAAAAAATATTTTTAAGTTTCTACATGGCAAAAAAAATAGTATATGTGATATCAAAAGACAATTACAAATGGGAGGAAGGTCATTGCAATTCTTTTCACAGACAAAAGGCAAATCTCCCCTATCTAGAAGGAGTTCCTATAAATAGAAATAGGAAAAAGACTAATTAACCCAATTCAATAGTGAAATGAGCTAAAGATAGGAACATTTCACAAAAGAGGAAATAAAAGCACTTTTGAAAATAGGAAAAGATACCTAGCCTCACTTATAATAAAAAAATTAATTAAAACAATACGGAGATATCATTTCTTAGCTATTAAATTGACAAAAATTTGAAAATGTACACTGTTGGCAAAGCTGTTGGAAAATAGATATTCTCATATATCACTGGTGGAAGTATAAATAAGTACGACCCCTATAGAGGGCAATTTGCTATACCTATCCAAATTACATATGTATAAGTCCCTGGGGTTGAGGGTATAAGTGATAGAGCACTTTCCTCATGTGCACAAGACCTGACTGCAATCCTCAGTATGTGTGCGTGCACACAAAACACACACACACACACACACACACACACACACACACACACAGAGTACAAATCCTTTCTTTAGCAAATCCACTTTTGGAAACCTGCCCAATAGATATACTTGCATAGGTTATTCAATGAAACATATGGGTAAAAGACTATAAAACAGTCTAAATGTCCATTAATAACAAATAAATTGTGGTACATCTACATAATGAAATATTTTACAGACATAAAAACAACAAAAAAGCTTTATATGTTGATACGGAAAAAAAACTCCAGAATATGTAAAGTTTTTTTACATGTAGGAAAGGACTGTCTTTCCGGGCACGGTGGCACACGCCTGTAATCCCAGCACTTTGGGAGGCTGAGGCAGGAGGAACGCGAGCTCAAAGCCAGCCTCAGCAATGGCGAGGCACTTAGCAACTCAGTGAGACCCTGTCTCTAAATAAAATACAAAAAAAAAAAAAGGGCTGGGGATGTGACCCAGTGGTCGAGTGCCCCTGAGTTCAATCCCCAGTAACCACAAAAAAAAAAAAAAAAAAGAAAGAAAGAAAGAAAGAAAAGGGCTGTCTTTTGTTTTTAAAAGTATAGCTTTTTATTCATACATATACATACCTACTTATATATGTAGAAACTCTGGAAAGATTCAGAAGTAACTGATAACAGTAATCATGGTAGGAACCAGGCAGATGAGAGGGTGACTTTTGTGTGGGGGGGAGAGGGGGTATTTGGGATCAAATCTAGAGCCTCACTCATGTTAATATCCCCAACTCCTAGAGGGGACTATATTGTGTACTTTCTAGTCTTCAACCACAGGTCTACCTGTTCTCTATGATCCTTTCTACTACTCAACTAAGAGTTATAAATTATAATGAATTCTGGTGATCACTTTAATCATTTCTTTACAAATTTTTATTGCCTCAACAGTAAACATTTTTTGAGTTTTTATTTTTTGCAATATAGGAAATGGAACCCAAGGTACTCAAATACTAAGCTACATTCCCAGAGTTTTTTATTTTACTTTGAGACAGGGTCTCACTAAGATGCAAGGCTGGCCTTGAACTTGCAATCCTCCTGCTTCAGCCTCCTGAGTAGCTGGCATTACAGGGATACACCATTACACCCAGCCACTTGTATTTTTTTTTTTTTTCTAATCTTCTTTGCGGTACTGGGGATTGAACCCTGGAGTGCTTATCACTACATTACATCCCCAGCCCTTTATTTTTTATTTTTAGACAGGAAATTGCTAAGTTATTTAGGGCATTGCTAAATTGCTGAGGATGGCCTCAAATTTGCGATTCTCCTGCTTCAGCCTCCAGGTTGCAGGGATTATAGGCATGTAGCAGCACGCATGGCCAGATAAGCTTTTTGAGGTATAAATATTATTAAGGCATAATTCATAAGGCCAAATTCCACTATATGAAATTCTATGAGATTTCCAACCATTTTATTATATTTTCTGAACCAGGAATATATGTAGATAAATACTGCTTGAAATGCACTAGTCAGTAACTGAAGCTCAAAATATTTGTTCAGAAAAAAAAAATTGTTTTAATGTTATTTACACTACTGGGTTTGACACAAATAGTGTCACCACAATGTATTTTTCCCTTGTCCTGGACCATACAACATAAGCAGAGAGGTCAAAATTGTGGGCAGAGGATCAGATTATCCAGGGCATGCCCTCACTCCACCACCTACTTGAATAACCTTGGACTGATTCTTCATCTTCAAATGGGGATAATAATAGTATCCTGTCATCGGACTGTTCTGAGAATTAAAGCATTCAATGCCCACACATAGGAAATATCCCACAAGCTTTAAGTATTTTATATGCATACATACACCCCATCTTTAGCATAGACTCCAAGAAAGAATATGAACACAGAAACTTTACCTATAAGCCATACACACATAAACATATTTGAAAACAAAAAGAAAAGGTTCTTCAAGGCAGTATTTTCAGACAGCTATGGTGGTACACACCTGTAATCCCAGCAACCTAGAAGACTGATACAGGAGGATTGCAATTTCAAGTCCAGCCTTAGCAACTTAGGGAGACCCTGACTCAAAAAATGAAAAAAAAAGACTGGGGATGTAGCTCAGTGGGAAAACATCCCTGGGTTCAATCCCCCATTACTACAAATTAATTAACTAAGAAAGTAAGTTTCTGTTTAAACAAGAAATCATTATTGGTTTACATTTCTGCCACCCTGTCTCTTTGCCATGCATATGGATTTTCTCTGATTATTTGTTTTGAGGTGAGAAATAATAATTAATCAAAATGGTAGGTGCTTATCTTTCTTTACCCAGGAGATGAACTGGGACCCAATCCTTCATCTTCCCAGGCTTCCACTGCAATAATGAAATTCCATTACATTGAAAATGATGCAATTCCCCATGGCGTTAGTTGTACTCCGATTTGACTTATACGGATGATGGTGATGAGAATTAAAGGGTAGGGAAATTCACAGAAAGAAAAGGCAGCATTTCTATTCGCTTTCTGTGCTTTACTTTGCCTTAATTCAATTGTATAATGTCCATTAAAAACTTGCTTCATTGCTGATAAGGAAAAATAAGACAAAATAATAGAGATAAATTGCCAAACAGCTTCAGAATTCAGTATCCTCTGAACAGTATTCTTCTTCCTTCCACCTCTGTTCTCCACCCCCACTGTTGATCAATTCTCATTATTAGCTCTTAGAAAAGCAGACAATCTCTGGGACAAGCCTGGCTTTAGATCAGAGAGTCAATATTCTACTGTAACAATCTGCCAAAAAACGCAATTCAGGCACATTTAAAGTGTGTCTCCCCAGAGGAGAGCAAGAAACAGAGGCCATTGAGAAGAGCTTCACTATTTGGTTTGATTCAACCACTGCCACCTCTGACATTTCTAAGCCAGTCAGGGAGTGAGCAATGCAGAGTGACCGTAGACCACAACACGGAGGCTGCCTAGGTCAGGGAGTTTAACTATCCAGCTCTCTTCACCATCATATAGAGATGAGTTCATTAAGACCAGGATTCAGAGAGGCTACATGTGACAGGAGGCATAACAGCAGACTCACTTGAAAAATAATTTATGAGTCACAGGGAAAGTAACAAATGAAGAATGCTTCAGAGTTGTAACACACAGGATAAACATTTCTCTGTGTATATAAGAAATTGTTAGTTTTGTAGCCCAAAATGGTAAAGCATCTGCAATGTTATATCATTCAACTCTATGTACTTACATTTAACAGTTGAAACACACATAATAAAAAAACAGAATGGAATAGAAATGATCTTGCAGAAATCAACTAGTGAGAAGCCAGAGGCCAGTAGAGAATAAATGGCTTGTTCACATGTCGTTAAATGATTTTTTTTTTTTTAACACTGGGGATTGAATCCAGAGGTGCTCTACCCCTGTGCCCTTTTTATTTTTTATTTTGAGACAGGGTCTTACTGAAATGCTGAAGCTGGATTTGAACTTGCAATACCCCTGGCTCAGCCTCCTCAGTCACTGGGACTACAGGTGCACACCACCACACCTGGCCGATTTTTTATCAATATAATTTAATTATAGTTAATACGTTCTTTCAGTCACAGAATATATGTACAGAGAAAGTGAAAGAGAGCTATGAAAATTTCATTTTAAATAATATTTAAGTTTTTGTTATATAATGGTAATAAAGGATATAAACTGTAATAAAATTCTATATTTTAAATGCATATAAAAGCCATATAATGTATACAACATTAACAGCATTTCTGGATTTTCATATTACTTGTAATATAAATGTTCCTAAACTTTCAAAATTTTGATCATTATACAGATTTTGCCTTTTCTTATTCCCAAACATCAAAACAACATTGATCTGTAACAAGAATGCAACTATTTTAAAATCCAAATTTTTAAAATTTACATGTGTCACTTTTCTTGTCTCTCATCTAGCTACAAGATAATATTTCTCTCTCTCTCTCTCTCTCTCTCTCTCTCTCTCTATATATATATATATATATATATATATATATATATATATCATGCTAGGGATTGAACTCAGGGGTGCTCTACCTCTGAGCTACATTTCCAGACCTTTTCATTTTTTATTTGGAGTCAGGGTCTTGCTAAATTGCTGAGGCTAGCCTCAAACTTGTGGTCCTCCTGCCTCAACCTAAAGAGCTACTGGTATTATAGATGTGAGCCATCATGGCTTGCTAAGTTGACTATTCTCTTGAGAGCTAGCATCAGAAATTTTTTTGAATCAGACTTCTTTCCAAAGTATTTGCAGACAGGGCCCCTAGAGTATTAGAGAAAGAGGTAAAGATGCTTATGTGGGATTGAGAAATATGCTGTTCTGGAGAGGGAAAAGAACTATTAAGTATTTCTTAAAAAACAAAAGATTCAGGCTGGGGTTGTAGCTCAACGGTAGAGCCCTCACCTAGCATGTGTGAGGCACTGGGTTCGATCTGTAGCACTGCATACAGAAGTAAATAAAATAAAGACATGATGTCCATCTGCAACCACACACAAAAAAAATTTTTTTTAACTCCTGGGTATAAGTAACATGTACCTAGTCTGAGCATTTGGGAGGCTAAGACAGGAGGGTCACTTGGGCCCAGGAGTTCAAGGCCAGTGTAGGCAGTATAGTGAGACCCTATCTCTAAAATTAAAAGAAAAACAAAGAACTACTGACTAGAAAAAGAAAACTACATATAAATACAAAGCTATTCATATATCAATAGCTGCTAATCCCACATTTATATTTGAACACATAGCAGGGAAAGGTTGTAAAAAACAGAGGGTTGTGTTTTCTGTGGGTTATTGTTTCCTCCATGACTTACCAAGTTTTTCAAATTATCTACAATAAACATATATCAGGATTTTGTTTTATTTGTTTTGGAGGTATTGGGGATCAAACCCAGGACCTCATGCATACTAGGCAAGTGCTCTACCACTGAGCAACATCCCTAACCCTTTCATATTATTTTGAAACAGGGTCTTGCTAAGTTTCCCAGGTTGCTTGAACTTGAGATCCTCTTGTCTCAGCCTCCTGAGTGGCTGGGAATATGGGAGTGTGCTACCACACTTGGTCATGTATCAATTTTATAATTAGAAAAAAATATTCTAAAACCCAGAAAAGTTTAGACAAATTAAGAGAAGGAGAAAGTATATGGAATGTAGTGAGCAAAGCTGTGAGGGTAGTGATGGGCTAGACATGGACTAGGAGCGATGACTGATGCCAGGACTTCTCTTGAGAGATGGTGGGAGAGAAACTGAGAATAGTATATTAAGACCTGATGAAGACTTTGAATGCCAATTTAACCTTCTGGGACCTGGCTTTCTCAGACTAGAGTACAAAAAGAAGGAAAATCTCAGGATGCTAAGCAACTCCATTTGAGTTTGCTTCTGAGAACAAATCCTAGCAAAATTGACAGCCCAGCCAAAGTAATGGAATATCAAAATGGCTCAGGCAAGTCATAGTGGATGGAGGACATGAATTAGGGAAACTATTCCATCCAGATACCAGTCTGCATCAGGTAAGTAGGATAGATTAAAAAAAGGGGGGGGGGGGGATTATTAGGGGCCACCAGGCAAAATTGGGTCTGTAATCTGGATATAGTAAATCTCAAGCTGCTGCCAGGGAGTCCTCTACAGCAAGAATTCTTAACCAGGACATTAGAATCATTTGTGAATATTTTTTTAAAAAATGCCTTCTCCCGGGCTGGGATTGTGGCTCAGCAGTAGAGCGCTCGCCTAGCACATGGGCGACCCGGGTTCGATCCTCAGCACCACGTACAAATAAAAAAATGCATTGAATAAAACGCATTGTGTACAACTAAAAGCAAATAAGTAAAAATATTTTTTTAAAAATGCCTTCTCCCCCATCCCCAGGAGGCATATATATTCCCCACATCTGACCTTAAACCTTCAGTTGACATCCTCCAGGATTCTCCATCTGGGAATACATACTGGAAGAAATGGTTATGGTTCTTGGTTAAAGTTCTTGAGGCTTCTCATTCTCTGACCCAAGTTCAGATGGCTGTTCCCAGCAATGCTCTCCACAGTCCTAAAATGGTGTCCCTATCCCCAAATCATCAAGAATGAGCAGACATCCCTTGTTCAGCCCACATCTCAGTGTGACACCTGCTAATGAATCTATTTAAGAAGGGCTATCATCCACCTAGTTTCTGGATGGATAAAGTTAAGCTATTCAGTAAATTAAAAAGAAATTTTGGCCATGCTCTATGCTAAATAGAGCCTATTCCTGGCACTTCCTACATCAGTTAGAGCTATTTTTTCACAAACCCTAGTTCAGTACTTCCCAAATACTGAAGATAAATCTCAGATTCTTATGTTCAAACCTAGGTCTATAATCACAATTTCCAGGGACAAGTTCAGGTAACCTGCTTTAGACAAATGCCCTCATAACCCAAGCATACTTCTGTAAACACATCTCTTTAACACCTAACCCCAGCTCACTGACCTGAGAGAGGTCCTACAGTGATGGCTGACCTCAATTTGCCTGGGAGAGACCTAGCACCCACAACATTCGCGACCTCTCCTCCACCTGCAGGCTTCCCACAAGTTAAGTCAAAAACAGACACAGATGGCCCTGTTCTTTTAGTAACCCCTGTCAAATCTCCTTCTGAAGGAGGCAGGAATACGACAGAAAATCAGATCCTTCCCCAGAAATGAAGTTTAGAACAGAATATCAAAGATCCTAGCCTTGCATCACCCCAGTGGAAGATTTCATAGGAATAGGGCCCCACCTGGTCTTGTTGGCATCAATAGGGTTCAGAACATACTACCCCAAAATATGGCACCTTAGCATTTTGAATATTTTAAACTGAAAGAAATTTGAGAAACATCAAGTATAGGAAAACCTCTGACCTTCCCTCTCTCCCCTGGAGCAGGTCAAAAATCCTCATATGAGAGGTGCCCTCCCTCCCCCTACAACAAAAGAGCATCCTCATCTTCAGAGATGGAGAGATGCTGAGAGAATTTCAGTAAACATGTCTCAGTTTCCCTCAGCTTGCTACCCTTAGCTCATATCCCTTTGTCTTATCACATTTCCTATTACTGCCCACTCTTCATTAAATCTGTTATGAAAATTTCGGACTTAGGGTGAGGATGTTATTCAGTGGTGGAGTGCTTGCCTAACATGTGCAAAGCCCTGAGTTCAATCTCCAACACTGAAAAAAAAATCTTCAGACTTAATCATTTTTTCAAGTCTTCATTTCCTTATGAAGATTCCTGTGTCTGTGAAATTTATGTTAAATAAATGTGTATGCTTTTCTACTATTAATTTGTCTCTGTAAGTTTAGTTTCAGGCCATCCAGGAACCCTAAGATGGCTAAGAAATTACAGCATTCATCTGTTATCCTTCTCCAGCAACCTTACTGGTATGGTTTTGTGGGCCATTAACAGCAACATTTCTTTTCTATGTCTTAGCCTTTAAAGTCCACACAGGGAGTTATGAAGGTATACTTGGTCCACTAGGTCTTCCAGTAACCCTAGAGTATTCCACAACAGCCCACCTATTACAAGGTCCTATAGATGTGTACCCAGACAAATGAGTCAGTCCCTGAGGGTAATGCCTGGGAGACCTACAACCTACTCTACACATATTCCAGAGGCTTTCACAACATCCCTTAAAAGAACTTGGAGAAACCCCAGATTCTATCCCAGTTCTCAGTGAAAACTAAAAGTTGAAAATACAAATGAAGGCCCTGGAAGCAAAGGCCACACATAAACGCATATTATAGCTCAGTGATAGAGCATTTGCCTAACATGCACAAGTTCCTGAGTTGGATCCTCAGCATCATTAAAAAAAAAAAAATACTGGGGCTGGGGTTGTGGCTCAGCAGTAGAGCGCTCGCTCACCTAGCACGTGTGTGGCCGGGGTTCAATCCTCAGCACCACATAAAAATAAAGGCATTGTGTACAACTAAAAATAAATAAATAATTTTTTTTAAAAAATACTAATAGTAGGACCTGACATCCATTGTATATAATCCTGTTATCACAGAACACCTATTTTCAGCTTTCTTTAAGCTTGATCCTACCAGTAAATAGCATAATTGCTTTAGAAATACCTTAACCAGGTTTTGACATTTCCTACTACTTCAACCTTCTATGTCATAATTTATATTCTTCCTGGTTCATCCCAACTAAACTGGCCACACAGAAACAAACTTATCCTATTGCAGCATCTTTCTCTTGGGAGGCAATTCCATGAGTAAACCAACTGGGCTGGGCTCAGCATATCCATAGCTCCAGGTCTGGCCTAGAGGTTCCCATGTCTGATAAGAAAAACTAAAAGAAAATCTTAGAAGATTTTAAGCAGGAAAGAGAGAAAATGAAATGAGTACTGTAAGAAAGACAATCTGGCAACTGTAGGATGGACGTAAAGATAAAAGTTACGGGGTTCATGGGAAGGTTATTATAGTATCCAATGTGAAATTCTGAAGGTCTGATTTTGTGCTGTGCTAGGCATGGCAATGCACACCTGTGATCCAGTGACTCAGGGGCCTGAGGCAGGAGGATCTCAAGTTTGAGGCCAGCCTTAGCAACTTAGTGAGACCTTGCCTCAAAATATAAAATAAAAAGTGTTGGGATATAACTGAGTGGTAGAGCACCCCTGGGTTCAATTCCCAGTGCTGATAAATAAATAAATACATACATTCATACATACGTGTATGTATGCCTGATTTTGCAAAGTGGTAGTAGAAAGGAATGTGTGGAGGCCAGGGTATATTTCAGTGGCAGAGCACTTGCCTAGCATGTACAAGGCCCTCAGTTCAATCTCCAGTAAAACACACACACACACACACACACACACACACACACACACACAGAGGAAGATGCACAGATTAAGAAAAGAAACCCCAACTAACTCAGTGGAAATTTTTCCTAGAGATAAAGCAGGCCTAAGAGAGATTGAGGGTGGAATTGACATGACTTAAAAATAGGGGCATGGCATAAGAAAAGTGGATATTGGAGAAAGCTGGTATACCTGAGGGGCAGGCAATTTTAGGGATTATTTAGACAAAGCAAATCATTTAGAAAGCACTAAGCTTCATGCACCAACAGGGAAATAAAAATGTGATTTCCTTTGTGTATATGTGAATGGGCTTACTGTTTTATAAATTCAAGAATAGCTCAGTGAAGAAAAAGGACTCGAACAGACAATTCACAGAGGAAGAAAGTGAAATGGCCAATAAGCATGTAAAAAGATGTTCAATAGCAGAATCACAGCTGATAAGGATTGGTTTCTAAAAATAGAAGTAAAAGGCAAAAATCAAGTATAATACTCAATTGTCTTTGAAAACCTCTTAAATCTCCAATAAAATATAGTATGTATGCTTTGGTACCCGGAATCTTACATGTATGTATTAGAATATAATGGGTTGAATTAGGGGATCCCCAAACTATTGTCAACTTTAATCATTCATTATATGAACTTGTAGTATTCAAAACTGTTATACTCATGGTTACTGTTTATTATAGCAAAAGGATTGAGATTAAAATCAACACAGAAAAAGGTATATATAGAAGATTCCAGGAGAAACCAAGCACATAGTTTGAGCTGTCCCTCTCCCAGTAGATCACACAGTCAGCACTTCATTCCCCCAGCAAAAGTATGTGACAATATGCACAGATTACTGTTAACCAAAGATACTCACCTGAGCCTTGGTGTCCAAGGTTTTTATTGGGAGTAAGGGGAAATCAATCACACAGACCAGAGCACTTATATGACTGACCCTAACTATTCAGTCTCTACCCAACCACCTCCACCCCTGCCAGATGTATACCTGATACAGTGTGGCCCAGGCCCACAGGTAAACATGAACAGGTGTTCACCATAAATTAAATTATTATTTTTTAAAAATATTTATTTATTTACTTTAGTTGTACACAATGCAATGCATTTATGTTTACGTGGTGCTGAGGATCGAACCCGGGCCACACAAGTGCGAGGCGAGTGCTCTGCCGCTGAGCCACAACCCCAGCCCCAAATTAAATTATTAATAAACTCTCTGGCATGGCTGTGGTCACTATGCCAAGACACTGTTATCAAGCAAGCTATTCCAAGGGCTTAGAGGTTTCTCCCAGGAGTTGGTTGAAGGTCAGTCCTGAAGACCTTTGGAATGTGCAGGATTCAGACACCTACACCTGCTAAGTTAACCCTTTAGTGCACATACACATAAAACTGTGAACTACATGGAGATTATTCATGTAAAATAAAACTGTTAATACTCTGTCTTTGAAGAATCATAATTCCTTTTTTGTTGTTGCTATTGGTATTAATGATTGATTCTAGGACCTTGAGCATGCTAAGCACACTCTCTACCACTATGTGATAACCCCAGCCACAATTCAATTCCTCTTTTAGGAATAAATGCAAGTAAATAACAGATATTAAAGATCTATGTTCAAAGATGATGATAAAAGAGCAAAAATTTGAAAACAAACTATTCAAGATTTTTTAAATGGTTAAATAAGTCAAGGAACAGCTATATCTTGGACTGCTCTACAGCCATTAAAATGCATATGTTGGTAGACCAATGGTACAGAATAGAAGACAGAGACAAACTACATTGTGATTCTTGACAAAGGTGCCAAAAACATATTGGAGAAAAGAGAGCTGGGGCTTGGGCTCAGTGGTAGAGCACTCGCCTAGCATGAGTGAGGCACTGAGTTTAATCTTCAGCACCACATAAAAATGAACTATATTGTGTCCACCTAAAACTAAAATAAATAAATAAATATTTTTTTAAAAAATTAAAAAAGATCAATTAAAAAAAAAAAAACATGAAGAGAGAGCCTACAGAATGGAAGAAAATCTTTGCCACCTGCTCCTCAGAGCATTACTCTCCAGGATATATAAAAAACTCAAAAAACTTAACACCAAAAACAACAAATAACCCAATCAATAAATGGACAAAGGAAATGAATAGGCACAATTCACAGATGAAGAAATATGAATGGTGAAAAAAATACATGGAAAAATGTTCAACATCTCTAGCAATTAGAGAAATGCAAATTAAAACTACACTGAGATTCCATCTTACTCCAGTCAGAATGATAGTTATCAAGAATATAAGTAACAATGAATGTTGGCAAGGATGTAGGGGGAAAGGTTCACTTATACATTGTTAATGCGACTGCAAATTGGTGCAATCACTCTGGAAAGCAGTGTGGAGATTCCTCAGAAAACTCGGAATGGAACCACCATTTGACCCAGTTATCCCACTCCTTGGTGTATACCCAAAGGACTTAAAATCAGCATACTATAGAGACTCAGCCACATCCAAGTTTATAGCAGCTCCATGCACAATAGCTGAGCTATGGAACCAAACTAGGTGCCCTTTAATAGATGAATGGATAAAGAGAATGTGGTACATATACACAATGAAAGATCACTCAGCCATAAATAAGAATGAAATTATGGCATTCTGTTAAATGGATGGAACTGGAGACTATCATGCTAAATGTTCTCTCTGATATGTGGATGCTGACTCACAATGGTGGGGGTTGGGGAGTGCAGGTTCACTGAATTGGACAAGGGGGAATTATGAAGGGGGATGGGAATGGGAAAGACAGTAGAATGAATTGGACATAACTTTCCTATATTCACATATGAATACACGACCATTGTAACTCCGCATCATGTACACCACAAAAATGGGAAGTTATACTCCATGTATATATGATATGTCAAAATACATTCTACTGTCATGTATAACTAAAAAGTCCAAATAAAAATAAAATACCTTGAAGATGCTTGCAAATGGTAGGCATTCAATAAGTTATAGTTAATAATAATAGTAAAAAAAAAAAAAGAAAGAAAAGAAAAGAAAATAGATACAACTAGGGGCTGGGGTTGTGGCTCAACAGCAGAGCACTCACCTAGCACGTGTGAGGCACTGGGTTTGATCCTCAGCACCACATAAAAATAAATAAATAAAATAAAGGTATTGTGTCTGAATACAACTAAAAAATTTATAAAAAAAGAAGAAAATGGATAGAACTAGAGACCATCATATTAAACAAAATAAGTCAAACTCAGAAGGTCAAGTGTTGTATGTGTCTCTCATATGTGGAAGCTAGAGAGGAAAAAGGAAAAGAAAGGTGGGAAGTGGGTCTCAAAAACCAAAAGGAGGTCAGTAGAGGAAAAGGACCAAAGAGTGGAAGGTGGGGAAAGAGGGGGGAAGTACTAGGGAGTGATATTGGCCAAATTATATTGTTATATTGTGTGCATGTATAAATATGTAACAACAAATCCCCATTACGTACAACTACAATGTGCCTACAAAATAAAAGTAGGAAAAAATGCATATGTTGGTAAGCAAAAATGCTACAATATAGTTGATCCACATCATCTACAAATTCTATATTGTGAATTCGCTTATTTATCAAAATATTTGTGATGCCAAAAATCAATACTTGAAGCACTTTTGTAGTCACTTGCAAACTTGTACAGAGTTTCAGAAATTCCTAACATGCACATTTCCAGCTAAAGTCAAACA
Organism: Tamias sibiricus; assembly: GCA_025594165.1. Classification (NCBI taxonomy): domain Eukaryota; kingdom Metazoa; phylum Chordata; class Mammalia; order Rodentia; family Sciuridae; genus Tamias; species Tamias sibiricus. The sequence continues at coordinate 72,525,969 of CM046659.1, forward strand.
TAGTAATGGTCTGCCTTCTTGTTTCAGCTCTTGTATTATAAACAAGTATCATTTTAATGGTCTATTGCCATGTATTTCACATTTTTGTAAAAATTTTACCTTTTCAAATGACTTTGCTATTTAAAATGCCCCCAAGCAGAGTGCTGAAGTGTTACCAGATGTTTTTGAGTGCACAAGGGCTGTGATGTGTTTTACAGAGAAATACCTGTATTAAGTTCATTTGGGCATGACTTTTGGTGCTGTTGGTCATGAGTTAAATATTAATGAATCAGTAACATATATTAGTGCCTTTAAATAGAAAAACACATAGATTAAGTTTATATATTAATTACATAGTTGGTAAAAATGTTATAGGAATGTTCATAGGAACCTAACCCTTTACTTTCCCTAGACACCATAACTCTTGAAGTCATTAATTCATTTTTCCCAAATATCTTTAAGAGCATAACTATCAAAATAATGAGGCCGGGCGCAGTGGCACACGCCTGTAATCCCAGTACTTGGGAGGCTGAGGCAGGAGGATCACAAGTTCAAAGCCAGCCTCAGCAATGGCGATGCACTTAGGAACTCAGTGAGACCCTGTCTCTAATAAAATACAAAAAAGGGCTGGGGATGTGGCCCAGTGGTCCAGTGCCCCTGAGTTCAATCCCTGGTACAAAAAAAAAAAAAAAAAAAAAGAGAGAATCAACTGAATGTATATATATAATATGGAAGGATATAGATCAAGATATTATCAGTGGCTATCTTTTTTTTAGTTGTAGGTAGATACAATACCTTTATTTTATTTATGTGGTGCTGAGGATTGAACCCGGGACCTCACACATGCGTGAGGAACGCTCTACCGCTGAGCCATAGCCCCAGCCCCAACAGCAGCTATCTTTGATTATAAGAATGTGGTTGATTTTAATTTTTTTATACTTCTCTATATTTGCCATCAGTAACATATATAATGGGAAGAAAACTTATATATAAAGTAAATGTAAGACCATGAGAAACAGATGATGTCAATTAAAGAACTTAGTAACATTTAGGAGGCCATAAAAGGTAATGAATGCATTAGAGTTTACGCCTCTAAAGGTGCCAGTAGCTTAACTAAGCATATAAAGGAACTGAGGAGTGAGAACTTGGGTTCTCCCTTTGGAAGGATGAGTGGGGGTCAGTACAGAGAGGTGGCTAAGTACTATTGTGCTTATCCTTAAGAATAAAACTTCAAAAGCCGGGCGCGGTGGCACGCCTGTAATCCCAGCACTTTGGGAGGCTGAGGCAGGAGGATCGTGAGTTCAAAGCCAGCCTCATCAATGGTGAGGCACTTAGCAACTCAGTGAGACCCTGTCTCTAAATAAAATACAAAAAAGGGCTGGGGATGTGGCCCAGTGGTCGAGTGCCCCTGAGTTCAATCCCTGGTACCAAAAAAAAAAAAAAAAAAAAAAAAAAAGAATAAAACTTCAGTTGGCGCGGTGGTGCACACCTGTAATCCCAGTGGCTCAGGAGGCTGAGGCAGAAGGATGGAAATGTTCAAAGCCACCCTCAGCAAAAGCGAGGCACTAAGCAACTCAGTGAGACCCTGTCTCTAAATAAAATATAAAATAGGTATAAAATAGGGCTGGGATGTGACTCCATGGTCTAGTGCCCCTGAGTTCAATCCCTGATACCAAAAGAAAAAAGAAAACAAAAGAATAAAACTTCATTCTATTCATTGTCAAAGACACAGAAGGGACAATTCTGATTGGCTGGCCCCTTTCATCTCATCTCCAAATGCATATTGACCAGCTGGGAGCTGAAAAGGACCAAGAATGTCTGGCTTGTTCCCACACTGATGCTTGGTGGCAGAGATAATAAAGCTGCTGTGGGCCTGGCATAACCACCCCATCCCACAACACAGAGCAGTCAGATTAGGCTTTAAGTGAATGTGTTACTTGAAAATCAATGCTAAAATCATAAACACACACACACACACACACACACACACACACACACACACAACTCTGCTGTATTGTGACTGTCTCACCCCCAAGTTTTCTCTGGGGAATCTGTGTGTTGTCAACACTTCACCCTCACATTACTCACAGGCGATAGCAGCTGTGGCAGCATTTTTTCATCCTTGGTTTGTTTTCTACTCTCCAGAGCCTTATAGAACACATCTCCCTTTATGCCAGCTCTTCTTTTGTGAAGGATCCCACAGGGCTTCATTAATCTCTCAATCTAGCCCCATAGGTCACGCTGTTGCTTCTGGGGCAAAGCACTACCTGATAGCACAGAAACCCAGGACAGCCATTTGAATTAAGAAGCAGAAAAGGGTTCCCACTGTAGGCAGCTCAGGAAAACTGCAAGTGACCAGCTAACTCTTAGCCTGGCAAAGAAACAACAGCTGCCAATGGCTTTGAGATGAGGTTCTCAAATATTTAGAACAGATAGATTCCAAAGAAAAAAGTTTAAGCCAAAGGGAACTCTTTGGCTGAGACAAAAATTAGATGAGTCTTAAAATTGAAGGCAATGAAGTTTCCTTAAACAATGTTTCCAAAATCCAAAAGAATTAATTTTCCGATAGAATGCAGCTGGATATTAGCAAGAAAGACCTATATGAGAAACCTAAGGACAAATGCATCAAGCCAGAAAAATATAAAGCAATTAATGTGAGTGAAAAAGAGATTGGTGATTCTAAAGGAAACGGAAATAGGGTGTTATTATCCTTTTGATGTTCACAGGCCAAGCCCTCTTCAGCAGGAAAAGGTCTCATTAAGCTAAATGGCCTGGAAGCTCTTAACACAGATGAATCAGAGAGAACTTGTTTCCGGGGCAGGGAAGGAAAAGAGTTGATTTAAAATGAGAGCCAAAAAGCTCTTTCAAAACAAAAATTTCTTATTAACTATTTGAAAATCAATAAGAAAAAGAAAACAACTCGATAGAACTATGGGTAAAGAGTATGAACAGGTAAGTGTCTCCCCCCCACCCCACCCCCATCTCTCTCTCTCTCTCTCTCTCTCTCTCTCTCTCTCTCACACACACACACACACACACACACACACACACACACACACCCCTAACAGAAAGAAAGAAAAGGTAGGTCAAAAGTGTGAGAAAACAAATGAGGAAATAATCTTGTTTGGATTGTTAATTAGTACAACTTTGGAGGGAAATGTACATGTTTGCTTGTGTATTTTATGTTCACCTTCTTTGATTCAATATTTGTTTCTAATAATTTATCTTACAAAAGTATGCAAGTGGTCAAAGATGTTCAGTATAGCAATGTTTATAACATTTTTTTAAAATAACCCAACTATCCATTCATTGAGGTTATTTAACTATTGTACTTAACAATGGAATGCTACTGAGTTGTTTTAAAAATGTTACAGATCTTCATATAGGCTACATTAGGTAAGAAAACAAGATGCAAAGCAGTAGGATATGGCATGTATCAGATTTTAAAAATTCTGTAATTAGATAATGGTATTGGTGCACAAAATCATTAATATACTATGAGCTACCTACAGTTTGAAATGTTTAAAATGGTAAATTCATGGGATATAAATTTTATTTCAATTTTAGCAAACAGTATAAATAACATGATCCCATTTTTCTGCGGGAAAATTATATTTACTAGTTTATGCATAGGAAAAAAACCCGGAGAGAGATATACTATCTAATTGATAGTGATTATCTCTGAAAATAATAGTTATGATACATTGCCAACATCCATATTGCATATATATCTAATATTTGAATTTTGTCGGGTGAGGGGCAATGTAGGAAATCAAACCCAGAGTCTCAGGTATGTTAAGCAAGTGCTCTACTACTGAGCAACATCCCCAACCCTCTAATATTTGAATTTTTAATTAAAGAGTATTTAGAACTTTCATATTTAGGGAAAAAAGATACCCTTGGGGAAAAAATATACCCCTTTACTAGAAAAAAAAAACTCATCATTTGCAAAGACATTTTAAAATATCAGCCTAGCCACCACACATATCAGTAGCCAACTACTCCAGAGGCTGAAGCAGGAGGATTGAACGTTTGAGGCCAGCCTGGGCAAGTTAGCCAAACCCAGTCTTCAAATAAAAAATTTAAAAATTCTAGGAAGGTAATTCAGTGGTAGAGCATACCCCTGGGTTCAATCTCCAGTAATTTATATATATATGTGTGTGTGTGTGTGTGTGTGTGTGTGTGTAGAGAGAGAGAGAGAGATTAAGTTAAGATATATAGATATAGATACACACACATATATATGTTTACATATATTTATTTCAATGAGGATTACATTATCTTAGAATGGTGAGATTGTAAAGTTGCTTTTTTTTAAAATTATTATTCAAGAAAGACATTTGCTGGTAAATGGATGGAACTAGAGACTATCATGTTAAGTAAAATAAGCCAGACTCAGAAAGCCAAAGGTCAAGCATGTTTTCTCCGATATGCAGAAGCTAGTACAAAATGGGGGCGGGGGAAATTCCATCAAAATAGAAGATTGGTGGACTAAATGAAGGGAACTGAGGGGGAGAGAGAAATGATAGGATAAGGGAAATACAGTGGAATGACTGACCTAATTTTTCTATGTACATATATGAATATACCACAATGAGTCTCACCATTGTATATATCTACAAGACACTAAAAAAAAAAAAAAAAAAAAGCTAACAGTACATAGCAGAAAGATCAGTGGAGGGAAAGGAAGGGAAGGGAAGGGAAGGGGGACGGAGGAAGAAAGGAGGAGGGGAAGGAAAGGGGAAATACAGGGTGCTAAATTAGAGCAAATTATATTCCATGATTTTATAGTTATGTCAAAATGAATCCTAATGTTACGTGTAACTAAAAAGAACCAATAAAAAATTTAAAAAAGAAAAAGAGGGAGAACATGTAGATCTTCATTAGTTAGATGCTAAAACCAAACCTTCATTAAAACTAAAAATGTAAATACTCAGTTTATCTAGCAGGAATTTCTTGCTGAAGTCTCTGTACCCTGAATTATGCTTCTGTTCCCTGCTGGCTGCTGACCTCTGTCAATAAAAGTGTAATGTTCATGATCAGAAGACTAGGATTCTGGTTCCACCTCAATCACATATATTTTTACAAAAAAAAAAAAAAAAAAAAATCCTTTTACTCTGCTAAACCTTCCTTTCTTTTCTCCCTCCTCCCCCTCCCCATGTTGAGGATGTACCCAACTCTGCATGTAGGCTAGATAAGCACTCTACCACAAGGCCCAGTCCTTCATTTCTTTATCTCTAAAAATGGGGAAATGCTACTGAAGGAAATCAAGATATGCTACCCCAAAATGCCACTTTGGCATAAGGATAATTTTGAGCTAAAAACAATTAAGAAACAGTAAATGTAGGCAAAGTTGTCTACCTAACAGCAGGGCATAAATTGTCCTTTGAGGGAGTATCCTTTTGTACCAATAAGAGAATGACTCTTATAACAACGTCACACCAAGACATATCCGCATAAACAAATCTTACTAAAATAACCCTTATCTTCCATTAGTTTCCTTCACATATTTCTTAGTCACTTCCCCATAGTTTATCAACCACTGAAGCCCACTTTTTTCTTTGTTAAGAAGGGTTTATAAAGCCGGGCTTGGTGGCGCACGCCTGTAATCCCAGCACTTGAGAGGCTGAGGCAGGAGGATCGCGAGTTCAAAGCCAGCCTCAGCAATGGCGAGGCACTTAGCTACTCAGTGAGACCCTGTCTCTAAATAAAATTAAAAAAAGGGCTGGGGATGTGGCCCAGTGGTCGAGTGCCCCTGAGTTCAATCCCTGGTACCACACAAAAAAAAAAAAAAAAAAAAAAAAAGAAGGGTTTATAAGCTCTCATATCTAACCACTTCAAGTTTTCACTTCATTTTTATGAAGTTCCCATGCAAGAAAATTATCAACATCAATAAAAACTCATGCTTTTTTTCCTGTTATTTATCTTTTGTCAGTTAACCATGGGCTGGGGGAAGTAGTTCAGTGGTAGAGCACTTAGCATGTATGAGGCAGTGGGTTCAAATCCCAGCACCACCAAAAAAAAAAAAAAAAAATTATAGGCCTCATGCAGTGATCCTAAGAGGGAGACAAAATTTTTTTCATCCATAACAGTGCCAGATGATTAGAGTCATAAAGTTATATAATTATATAAAAAAATTCAGAGCCAGGCTCAGTGGTATGTGCCTGTAGCCCCAGCTAAAGAGGAGGCTGAGGCAGGAGGATGGCTTCAGTCCAGGAGTGAGACTCATCTCTTTAAAAGAAATTGAGAAGCCAAGCAAAATACTACACTCAAAATTTCACTTAAGGCAGTGTATATTACTTTATATGATCTTTTGAGGCACCTCAAGGATGCTAGGTGAATACTCCATCACTGCTGTATACCCAGACCCCTTTTTACATAATCTTAAGAGAGTCTGTTATGGCAGCTAAGCACAGAACTGTGGTCAAATGTTCATGTTTGTGATTATAGTATCAACTGTCTGCTTACATGACCCTTTGAAAACCTGGTTATGAGGCAACTATAGAAGAATGGAAAGGGGCCAGGCTAAGGTAAGCCCCAAAAGATTTCCCTCTCTACAATCTCCTTCCAAAATGTTGGCCCATGATACCCACAGCCTCAACAACTTCTCTTCAAGACCTACATATAAATCTTGTTCAATAAAAACAATTAGCAGAAGGAAGAACTTTCAACAGTCGTAATTATCTAAATGTCCCCACCATTAACCATTCGAATGACTCAATCCTCTACATTGATTGTTTCAATGAATGGTAATTAAAACCAAATAACCTCTAGGCTCATTTGATTTCTACAATGACAGAACTAAACCTCTAGGCATTGTATGGCAAGGCCCTGAATCATGGCAGGCAAAACAAACCCAGGAAAATTGGATGGTGGATAAAAGGGCATTGATTCCAGCAAGAACAGGAAGAAGGCAAAGGGACCACCCCAGGAAACACATTTCCATTACCAGTAGATCGGGAGCCCAGTGACACCACTCCATAGTCAGGAAAACTCTCCTCCCAGGCTCTGTAATGTGTAGGGCTATAGTTAGAGTAACAATTGCTTCCCACTGTTTCCTCCAGGTTCCCCAAACCAACAGGCACCTCACGCCTGCCCTCTATATCACTTCCTTTACAGTTGAGTTCTATAGCCAACTCCAGAAAGCCTACTAGAAATACTATGTTTTCAGCTCACACATGTGATTGGGAATTTTGTGTTTTTGTCCAAAGTAAGAATTTTACAAGGTATTTCCACCAACTTCCAAATATAACAGTAATGGACTAAAATTAGATAGATGTATTTTTGCCATATTTATAATACAGAGAGGAAACAGCACCAGCCAGCTACAGCAGCACAGGCCTATAATCCCAGCTACTCAAGGAGTTGAGGCAGGAACATCACAAGTTTGAGGCCAGCCTGGGACTCTGTCTCAAAATAAAAAATAAAAAGCACTGGGTTTATAACTCAGAGGTAGAGTTCAATTCACAGTAGTGTAAGAAAAAAAATCGTGAATGAGTTAAGGCAGGGACTGATCATATTCATTATTGTGCCCTTGGAAGCTAGTAAAGCACGCTGGGATTACAGGAGTGCACCACTGTACCTAACTAGTTCAGCACTTTCTATAATGTGAACCAACACTTATTAGGCACTTAATATGTGTTGGGTATTGTTTGGGGCTCTGGGGTTTTAGGGAGGAGTCATATGGGTCAGCTACAAGCATTAAAGGTTTGCCTTTAATCCTAGCTACTTGGGAGGCTGAAACAGGAGGATCACAAGTTTGAGAGCAGCAGGACCCTCAAAATAAAAAAAACAAACAAACAAACAACTAAATAAGTAAAAGCACTGGTGATAGAGCTCAGTGGTATAGTATTTGCCTCGCATGCATGAGTCCCTGGGCTCAATTCCCAGTACTGACATAGAAAAAAGTTTTGTTGTTTGTTCTGTTTTGGTATGGGGGATTGAACCCAGGGGCACTTAACCACTGAGCCACATCCCCAGTCCTATTTTTTTTTTTTTTTTTTTTTTTATTTTGTGACAAGATCTCACTACGTTGCTGAGGCTGGCTTTGAACTTGCAACCCTCCTGCCTTAGCCTCCAGAGCCACTAGGATTACACATGTGCACCTCCATGCCTAGCCAAAAGGACTTTTAATTACATCCATAATATTTTTAAAATACTTTTTAGATGTTGATGAACCTTTATTTTATTCATTTATTTATATGTGGTGCTGAGAATTGAACCCAGTGCTTCACACATGCTAGGCAAGTGCTCTACTGCTGAGCCACAACTCCAGCCTGACATCCATAATATTTCATTTATTTAAAACCAACCTTATATCTCACGTCTTTCCAATAACCTGCCCTCCTGCCCTGGAAAAGAGAAGGGGGTCAGTGAAAAAGCTAAATCATCCCCCCTACCTAGAGGACTGCTGCAAAGGATGTCCAGGAAGATCTCTCTCTCTGCCAGCAAATGATGCAGGAATAGGGATGTTCTATTTCACTATTTTTCATTTCATTTTCCCTGGTCTTCCAAGCAAACTTGGACATCAGTACCTGCTTGTCCAGACCAAAAAAATTAAAAATGAAATTAAATCACAACAGCTCTTGTTATAAGGATAACACCTCTCTTTAGAGAATGGATACATTTTGTCATCAAAGTACAGTAGAAGCCACAAAAATCATTAATAATACCACTTTACTCTCCCACAGCACTTTTCCATTTTCAAGCTCTCCCACTGGGAGAGCACAGACCAACAAAGTTACATCAAGTCAGAAGGAGAACAGTGCCTTGACAAGACTACCATGGGTTTGGGCACCAACACACAAGCCAACACAGCACACTTTCCTTTTTCCTAGGAATGTAGACAGTGTCTCTAATAACTTCCTCTGAGCCAAATCTTGGCCCAATTCTTATCTTTCTATGATCTCAGCTCTCCAGAAACTTCTCTCACTGCCTCGGAGAGGACTTTCTAACTATCTGTTCAAAAATAGCATTTCTTCCCCTGAGTTATGTCTATAGTATCTATCACTACCTGACATTATTTTAACTTGTTTATTGTCTTTCATTCTCACTAGAATAGAAGCTTTATGATGCTGCTTGGCTAGTGGGTTTGCCGGTTATCTAGGGCCTACAACAATGCATAGCAAGCAGTAGGAGCCCAGTAACTATTTCTTGGATGAATGAATGAATCTGCCTTTCTTCCCGTCTTTGTTCATCTCTTTTCTTATTAATATTCTCTCCACTAATTGTGTATATCCTCCAGAGGCTGGTGCACTGCTAATGTGCCAAGACATTTCAATCTTTTGTTTTTAATTCAATCCCACATTTCTACCATATGAAAAGCTGCCTCCAAGTCTCAAGTCTCAGTTATGAAACAAACAGCATCATATTTTCTCCAAAAGGTTGGAGGGGAAGGGTCCCCTCTGCCACCAACTCTTATCAACTCTTCTCCCCTAGTTTTTTCAGCCTGGTTTTCCCTATTTTTAATTGGTTTATTATAGTTGTACATAATAATATAATTTTTGTTTCATATTCATACATGCATGCAATATAACAATATAATTTGGTCGATATCACTCTCCAACTTTTTCAGCCTTTCGTCACAATTTATCATTAATAATATAACTCAGAATAATCTACCTTAAATTTCAATTGAACATTGCCATTTACAAAGTATCTTAACCTTGTAGAATTAGGTATCTTTCTTAGAGAAATGAAGCTCATGCTCACACAAAAACCTGTACATTAATGTTCATAGCCATTATGTTTGTAAGAGGTAGAAATTACAAATAACCCAAATATCCTTTAGCAGGTGATGGACAGACTGTGATATACCTATATAATGGAGTGTTACTCATTAATTAAAAGGAATGAGCCGGGCGCGGTGGCGCACGCCTGTAATCCCAGCACTTTGGGAGGCTGAGGCAGGAGGATCGCGAGTTCAAAGCCAGCCTCAGCAATGGCGAGGCACTTAGCAACTCAGTGAGACCCTGTCTCTAAATAAAATACAAAAAAGGGCTGAGGATGTGGCCCAGTGGTCGAGTGCCCCTGAGTTCAATCCCCGGTACCACAAAAAAAAAAAAAAAAAAAAAAAAAAAGGAATGAATTATCGACACAAGCAGATGGTTTCAAAGGCATTACATTGAGTGAAAAAAAGCTCATCTCAAAAGTTTACATATTGTGTAATTCCATTTATGCAACATTCTCAAAATGACAATATCACAGTGATAGAGAATAGAACTGTCATTGACAAGGGTTAGGGTCAGAGGAGGGTGTGACTATAAGTGGTAGCACAGGGTGGTGGCACCATTCTAAACCCTGCTCATGATAATGTTTACACAAATCTATACATTCAATACAATTTCATAGAACTGTGTGTACCAAAATACAACAACAACAAAAATGTACATGAAAGAATTGTGAAATCTGAATAAGATCTGTAGTTATTGTTAGTTTGTCAGTTTTGATGTCAGGAAAAGCTGAGGGGAGTATAAAGGGGACTCTATATTGTTTTGCAACTTCTCATGAGTATAAAATTATTTCAAAATAAAAGTTTCAATGATGTCTAATTTTACAAATCATATGTAGATACATAAAATATGAAATGACCAACTTTTAATTAGAAAGGTCATCAAATAAAAAGTTTACATTGGAGAGATCCTCAATTGCAACCATTAGAGCTGTATTTCATATTCTGGAGTTCTGCATATTCTGAATCATTCCTAAAACTTAATAAATGAATACCACTCTAAATTGGTACCTGATAATCATGATTAATGAGAAGCAAATTTAATTTTACTAATCTGGATCTACAGTTTCCAATGAAGATTTCAAGAATAACTAATTACACTGAAATGATCTGTTTTTACTCTCTGGACAATGAGGCTTGTCATCGACTGGGCAGGAACCACCTCATCTGAAGTACAGTTAGAGGGAGTAGGATTAATGGAGTGTCCTCTCAAAACCCTCTTATGTTCAAAATACTAATATAATTTTAATCTATATTACTTCACAAGTCAATTTTGGCTAAATATGTCCATGTTATACAGATGATCTTGTAAATAAACACCTGATCACTAAGAACAACAATAACACAAAACCATAAAACCTGTGGCAGTGGTTGGTAACAGTCTTAGCTACTAAAGCAGCTCAGGTACATTGGGGTTTATGGATGGTAAGGCCTAAGAACTTGCACAAATTGTCTCATTACTATCTCAAAGCCTCTGGGGAGGGACTGCTCTTATCTCTTTGTATAGATGAAGATATTGAGATAGAGGTTAAGGAACTTGATCTGGGTTACACAGGAAATAACTGGCAGAGCTTGGAACCTCGACCAGTCTGATTTCACGCCTGCTGCTTTGAGCCTACATACTGTGCCATGGTCTTTCCTTGCTTCCTTCCCCTCCACTTGCCTCTCATCAATCCTTGTAGTAGTTTTCCTACTGCCAAAATAACAAATTACCATAAGTTTAGTGGCTTCAATCGGAACATTATTTAACAATACTGAAGGTCAGAAGTCCAAAATGAGTCTCACTGGGCTAAGGCAAGGTGTCAGCAGACTGTGCTCCTTCTGGAGGCTTCAAGAAAGGACCCATTTCCTCAGCTTTTTCCAGCTTCTAGAAGACAACTGTATTCCTTGGCTTGTGGCCTCATCCTTCATCTCCAAAGCCAGCAGCATTGGCAGAGTCCTTCCCACACTGCCATCCCACTGTTCTCTCACTTCATCCCTCTTCTACTTATGTGGATACTTGTGATTGCACTGGGCTCACTCGGATCAATCAAGATAAAATCTCCATCTCAAGATCATCTGCTCAGCTGGGCACAGTGGGGCACGCCTGTAATCCCAGCACTTGGGAGGCTGAGGCAGGAGGATTGAAAGTTCAAAGCCAGACTCAGCAATGGTGAGGCACTTAGCAACTCAGTGAGACCCTGTCTCTAAATAAAAAGTACAAAAAAGGGCTGGGGATGTGGCCCAGTGGTCAAATGCCCCTGAGTTCAATCCCCAGTACTAAAAAAAAAAAAAAAAAAAAAAAAAAAAAAAAAAAAAAAAAATCATCTGCTCAGCAAACTTAATCCCACATACAACCTTAATTCCCCTTTGCCATGTAACATAACACATTGAGATAGAGGTTAAGGAACTTGATCTGGGTTACACAGGAAATAACTGGCAGAGCTTGGAACCTCGACCAGTCTGATTTCACGCCTGCTGCTTTGAGCCTACATACTGTGCCATGGTCTTTCTTTGCTTCCTTCCCCTCCACTTGCCTCTCATCAATCCTTGTAGTAGTTTTCCTACTGCCAAAATAACAAAATAACAGGTTCTGGGAATTAGGACTCAGACATCTAACCAGGTGTGGTGATGCATGCCTATAATCCCATTAACTAGGGAGGCTGAGGCAGGAGGATCGCGTGTTCGTGGTACGGGCAATTTGTGAGACCAAAATAAAAAGGAAATAAAATCGCTGGAAATATAGCTCAGTGGTACAGTGTCCCTGGATTCAATCCCCAGTCCAAAAAAAAAATCCTCAGACATCTGAGAGTGGGGCATTGTTGTGCCTATCAACAAGTCATAATGCTAGCATTGAAATAATCTTTTTAAAAAAATATTTATTTATTTGTTTTAGTTGTACACAATGCCTTTATTTTTACGTGGTGCTGAGGATCGAACCCAGGCTGCGCACGTGCTAGGCGAGCGCTTTACCGCTGAGCCACAACCCCAGCCCCTGAAATAATCTTTCTATTATCACTTCAGATGAATTTTAACCCTTGTTAAATGTTTCAGATGACCATTCTTTGCCTTTCCTATCAATTCTATTCAAATATTTTCATTTATTTGTTTATGTTTTTGCTTTTGTTCATTAATAATTCCATGTGGTTTATTAATACACATTTAAGAAAATCACAATTTAAAAAATAAGATCTGGGCTGGGCTGTATCCCAGTGGTAGAGCAACTTGCCTTATATGTGCAAGGCTCTAGGTTCCATCCTCAGCACTTAAAAAACAAAATAGTACCATTTTATGTCAAATCCTAAAGGCAGAAAAGTACCCTTTAGGTTTCTTTTTAGTTGGCAAAATTTAGTTGCAAATTTAGTTTACCATCCCTCCACTATGTCTCACATTTCAGGGCTATGGATTTCACAATCAAGCTTCCCTATGCATTAGACAAGTAAGAGAAAATTACAATTTATTTAGCCAAACTGTCTTAAGCATAAATGTAGAATACAGGCGTTGTCTTATGTGTAGATTCTCTATTTATATCTCAAGACTTTGTTCTTGGGTGACTGCTATATATGACAAAAGTCAGCTCGTTATTGCTAGTATAAGCTGTCCTGTATTTTTTTTCCCTAATTTCACTGCTGACCTGATAATTAACTCCCTGAGGAGGGCTCACATTTTATACTTCTAATACACAACAGGAGTTGAGACTGTGTTCATTCATGGTAGCGATTTAATAAATGCTATTTATCCTAGAGATATTACAAACAGTAAGTGAATTTTCCAGTATCAGAAACGAGGGAAAGAACAAAGTCGGCTGAATGGGAAATGTTAAGGGTCATTTCCCTAGCCATTCACTCAGCAGCACTCTATAATCCGGGTCCACCTAGTCCATCCATCCTCATCTGTCTTCCAGCCAACATTTTCTCCCATCCCTGGGATATTTTAAACTTTGCCACCACAGTTTTCTGAAGTAAATAAATATGAATTTCTCTGTAACATTCCTGGATGCTTCTTACAGAAATTATAATTCTTAACGATTTCCATTTGATAAATCATATTTAATCACAGAATTAAAAATTAGGGCAGTTTCTCTTGCTTGTTAAGAAATCTCTTGGGTTGTTGTACCAGCGTCAAATGAAAGCAGTTCCACCAATTCCCAGTAGGTGGCGGTAACACCATGCAAATAGTTTCCAGTTTGATCTCTAATTATTGAAAAATATCCATCTCTTTTTGACATTGAAGTTACAATATTTATTTTTAGTGTGACTTGATGGGCCCCATCTGCAATTTAACAATATTGGAATCAAATTCTGATACCTAATCACACGGATGTATGCTCTATTAGATTTCAATTAGCATTCGCCCTGATTTGATTATAGGGCTTTAACCATTCAAACAGCTAATAGGGAGACATTTAGATAATTGCAGCTGTCTGGGATTATTACATTTGCTACCATTTTCAGAGTGATTCATGTTAAGACTGGACTATAAAATTTGTTTGTGTTGGTGGAGACAAGGAACCATGGCTTACTGGTGTGGGGAGCACTATTAAGCATTTTGCTATTGTGATCTGGCACTTAGGATTGTTTTTTCATTAGGATGGGAAATAGGAATGTAGGGTATTTACCATTTAGCTGTGCTCCAAAGAGATATTCTTGAGTCTCCATCCACAATATTGTTTCATTTGGCAAAAGAAAAGATGCATTAGCCAAGTCTCCTTTTCCTCTCTTTTAAAAATTGAACTGAATTACATTTAGACTAAACATATCAACAACACCAAAACTTCTGCAAAAAAAAAAAAAAAAGACTTCCCCAGAAAATGGAATTAGGGTTTAGGGTTTACCTTCTCACTAAGAGCAAATATTAGAGATGTTTTGACCCAAGCTGCTAGACGATCTGGCAAGAATTTTGAAGGCATGCTTTAAGCATAAAAGGGTAGTTGGACTAAATTACCTCAGAGGTCCTTCCAGCTCCTACAGTTTAAGATTCTGGAGATCAACAACAATAACAACATCTCAGCCTGTAGGAGAGAAGCAGTTGGGATGTTGAAGTAATCCACATGCAATGTCTTTTTCTGGGTGGGACAGAGGGGCCTACTCTAAAGAGGTGGACTATAGAAAGTTACCTTCTGCTCTTTGTGGACCAGCAGGAGCCAATTCAAGTCTAGAAAGAAAGAGGTCATCAATGAAAACTCAAGTGTTTTAAAATCCAGGTAACTTGATAATTTACCAATAGGACTCCAAAAAATATACTCTATTCAAAGATGCACATGTGTTCTCTGATGGCTCAAAACGATATATCCTAGGGAAGTTTACAATGCTTTGGTCTGCTAGAAAATATTTTTCATGTACCAATGAGAAAACATGAGTCCTCTTAAAGACTCCTACATTCTCACAGGTCCAGGACCTTTTTATTTTAGAATATAACCTCTCAGAATCCAGAATTGCATCTTTTTAGTCCATTGATTTTGCAGGACTTAACCCAAGGCCCCACTGACTACACAGCAAAGTACTTCACTGTTCTATCTCAGGTCCTATTGTTTATGCAGTAAGGTAAGAAGATCATGCAAATTTTCTTAGACCAATGACCCATCTGGCCTGGTTAATAATCTGCCTTTGACTGTGACAACTATTATACTTGTAAGATTTCTATTTGTTCAAATATAAGTTCAGCCGTCTTCCATAAAGACAAAACATCCTTGTCTATCACTTAATGTGTTAATGAGACTTTTTTTCCCATTACAGGTGGTTGTGTAGCAGGCCAGACCCAAAAGCTTGACCATAAAAAGAACTAAAGGTCTGCCACAGCTTACAATTCATAAGGGTGGAGTCAATTTTTCCCAGAAGTGCAAACAATGTAATTGTAATACAGAAAAAATGCAGCAGATATTGCCAGGACAATTCTCTTGGAATTTAGTAAAAAGGTTGAGGCTGGGAGGTGGGGCATGGGGTGGAGGGAAGATGAGGTCATGTACATATACTTATAAAAGGTGGCCAAAGAAACATTTCCTTTCATATGTGTCTCTTCAGACTGGTCTGTACACAATTGTTTCGAGGAAAGAAGCAGTTTAGAAAATTTATCGGTCTTGTATTACAAGACTGATAATACAACTTGTATTTCTTTTGTGGATTTGGAGACTCACAGCTGTAGAAGCTGTGGTCCCACTCAAGGTTGGGACCTAATTTTCCCTCAAAATAAGTAGGATGTTTTAATGCAAGAAAAGCAGTGATGTGACATTTAACCAGGGAACTTACTAAATGTTGTCGCAATCGGTTCCTAAGATCCCAGCATTGATCTGGCTTTCTGTTACCTCTGACTTCATTTCCTATGACTCTTCCCCCGACTCACTCTATTCACCCACTCTGACATCTACTACGTCTACTATCACCCAAGGTGGTCCCATCTCAGGGTCTTTGCACTGGCCGAGTACTTCCTGGACCATTCTTCCTTCCTTCAGGGCTTTGCTTCATTGTTGTCTTCTCATCTTCTCTAACTACCCTGCCCAAAAGGTCAACGGGCTCTCCTGCCCTATATTTCTATAACTTTCCCCTGATTTGCTTTTTTTTTTTTTTTTTTTTTGGTACCAGGGAATTGAATTCAGGGGCATTCGACCCCTGGGTCACATCCCCAGCCCTTTTTTGTATTTTACTTAGAGACAGGGTCTCACTGAGTTGCTAAGTGCCTCGCCATTGCTGAGGCTGGTTTTGAACTCGCGATCCTCCTGCCTCAGCCTCCCAAAGTGCTGGGATTACAGGCGTGCGCCACCGCGCCCGACTGATTTGCTTTTTTAAAAATATTTTTTTAGTTGTCAATGGATCTTCATTTTACTTATTTATATGTTGTACTAAGATTCAAACACAGTACCTCAAACATGCTAGATAAGCACTCTACCACTGAGCCACAACCCCAGCCTCTGATTTGCTTTTTTTTTTTTCCGTCTAGGCAGTCTCACTGTTATTTATGTTATTTATTTATCCTACACAGCTGCATCTCCTGCATAAGGTGAAATCTCTGAGGGCAGTTTTGTACTCTATCTCAAATGCCCCAGAATATTGAATGAATAAAGTTCAGATCCAAGGCAGCGGGTGTGACTCAGCGGTACAGTGTTTGCCTAGCATGCTCAAATGCCCAGCACTATAAGAAATAAAAAATTAAAATTAAATATAAAAATTAATTGATTTAAAAGTTCAGGTCCATATTTGTAATTTCCACAAGGACACTTCTGATTTGCATGAAGAAAATATCCTTTCCAAACAAACTAATATTATTATAAGGAGGGTTTCTGAGAGACTGTTGAAGCAACCTGAGAGCTCTAACTGTTCTCTGGAAACTTCAAGTACATCGTTTTAGAGAGACAGGCTTATAAAGCAGTGGCTCTCAAAATGTGATATCAGACCTGGTGGGGGATAGAGGGGACCACATCTGTAATCTCAGCTATTTGGGAGGCTGTGTCAGGAGGATCTCAAGTTTGAAGTCAGCCTGGGCAATACAGCAAGATCATGTCTCAAAATAAAAAGGGCTTGGGGTGTAGTTCAGTGGTAGAGTGCTCCTGGGTTTTAACCCCAGCACTTCAAAAAAGAAGAAGAAGGAGGAGGAGGAGGAGGAGGAGGAGGAGGAGGAGGAGGAGGAGGAGGAGGAGGAGGAGAAAGAAAAAAAAGTGAAAAAAAAAAGTGGTCCTGACCAGAAGCAATAGGTAACTTGAACTTGTAACAAATACATCTTGGAGCTGGGCACGGTGGTGCATGCCTATAATTCCACAACTCAGGAGGCTGAGGCAGGAGGATTGCAAGCTCAAAGCCAACCTCAGTAATTTAGTGAGACCCTGTTTCAAAATAAAAAAATAAATAAATAAAAATAAAAAGCATTGAGAATGTGGTTCAGTGGTTAAGCACCCCTGGGTTCAATCCCCAGTACCAAAATAAAAATAAAAATAAATGCATTCTCAAGCCACAACCTGGATTTATCGAATAAAAATCACTAGGGTCGGGCCCAGCCATCTGTATTTTAACAAACTCTCCAGGTGATCCTAGTGCAAGCTGAAATTTGAGAATTTGTGACTAACAGAGAGGGACAGCAGCAGGCAAAATATCTGGAGATCTGGATTTTAGTCCTGATTAATTTAACTGTGTGACCTTGGGTACATAGCTTAAACTTATCAACCGACCAAATAAAAGAGATGCTAAATTTTCACTACATGCTTTTAGTGTAGGAATGGTAAGACACAGCCCTGAAGGACTTTGCTAGTTAGCCCTGCAATTGTGTACAGCCCTGTGCCATGAAAGAACATTTTGATCAAAAATAGACCATGTACAATGATGGTACTATAAGATTATAAGGGATTTGAAAAATCCCTATCACTTAGTGTCATCATGGTATATGAAATAGAAAGTCCAATGGTTCATTTTCAGAAAATAGCCTTAATAATTGGATCCAATTGTAGCCATTTTAATTATAACCCTTCCTTTGCCTGCCCCAATTTTAAAATTAACTAATTGCATAGATTTTACCCCCAAGCTCCTCCAATCAGAGTGAAGGGTAGCACTGCATTAGGGATCCAAGCAGGCCCAGGCACACTTGCTAGTCTGATAGCACACCCTCTGGCAGGAGTAAATGCCTTGCTCACCCACTTTTGAGCAGGTATTTGATTTCTTTCAGCACCTCAGTATTTTTAACAATTATGGCACTCAACATGGGGCTTCATACATTGTTCAAAGGTAATGGACATGTCCCACTTCCATGTGTGGAGGCCTCCAAGTAGGGGAAGAAATTGCAATCTCTGGGGCCTGCAATGGACTCAAAAATGGGAAGTGGATTGGCAACATGGGAAGAGGGCCCAAGCAAGGACCACTGTGCCCAGGAGTGCACTGTGCACTCCATGCACAGATCAAGGCAGGAAAATCAATTCTCGAGCTCAAGAGAGAAGTACTTCTTTGGTGGTTGGGACATCCCAGAAGTTGTGTGAATATGACAGAGCCATGAGTGCAAGAAACCCCCAAAAGGGGGAGGAGGTTGAGACTCTATTCAGAAACTCAAGACCACATGCAGGAAAGCGGGATGGGGGGGCAAGAAATCCCTAATAATTGGGAGTGAGCACAAAGAGGGGCTCAGGGTATACAAGAATCTCCAACGGGGGGGGGGGGGGGTGAATACACAGGGAGAAATTTAATGACAGAAACCTATAAAAAATGGAGAGTAAAAATTCTAGGCCTAGGGACAGGGAAGAACAATGGATCCCATATGTACAAATGTTTTTATTTGAGAAGTCCTAAGCAGGGGAAATAACAGTGGTAATGGTGGGAATAAATCTGCCCCCATGGAAGATAAGCAGCCATCTGAACTCTTGATTTCAGCATCTCACATGGATGGCAGACTATTCATAATGTTCCCAACAGCACAGGCCTTTTTTGTGTCTGGGACATACTGTTAAAATCTGTGACAGGCTCTGTTTAACCTGTGTATTGTATGTCATATCTATATGTATGCTTGTGTCTATATTATGTACATAGTATAAAATTGGCTCATAGATAAATGAGTACTCATAAATTTAATGAATGGATCCAAATGCTTTTCAGTTCACATGACTCAAATAAAGCTTTAACAAACAGAGTCAATTTAAATTGGTAAGAATAAATGTGCCTTTAAAACTACTAACCCACATGGCTTTCTAGGTAGCCAGATAATCAGAGTGTTGGTGAATAAAAATAGTCAATGGTCAGCAACCAGAAGTGATCCGTCCTAGTTGAGGTCTTATTCAACTGCAGAGACACTACACCAGGAGGCTAACCAGTAGAAATATTAATGGGCACCATCAAGGCCTTTTTCAAATGTAAAAGGCTCTCACCTGTGAGAACACTCCAGCTGACTCCTTTGACTCATTGAGGTAGGATAATGGAAGGTGGAGGTGAACCCAGATGGGAGTTACAGGAAAGAGTAAAACTCAGGCTAAAGGACACAACCAATAGCCCTGATACTTTTTTAGTGCCTATTTAACATAGATTTTGAGCTATGCTCATACCCCAAACCATAAAAGCCCCTAAGTTGGCACACTGAAATGTTTTTTTTTTTTTTCTTCCTGTTATCAGGCTTCCTTCCACATGGCAAGAGTTCTCTCTTTTCTTGTTCAAAAGATCCCTTCCTTTATTGTCTTCAAATTGCGAGACAAGAACCTAGAAGGAAGTTGGCAAAACAGTAGAATGAATCAGACATAACTTTCCTGTGTTCATACATGAATACACAACCAGTGTAACTCCACATCACATAAAACCACAAAAATGGGAAGTTATACTCCATGTATGTATGTATGATATGTCAAAATACAGTCTACTATCATGTATAACTAAAAAGAACAAATAAAAAAGAAATTGGTGAAGCAGGAAATCGAGTTTCATCTCAAAACTCTGGTTTCATTTCCTTGGCCTGAATGGGATCTTCAGAAGGATGAGTGAAACAGACTAATACTCTATCACTTTGCTTTTCTTCCAGAAGTCCTACACTCCATTTTATATATTCTGTCTCTATCAAAAATACTGGGACCCTGTCAGTCAGTTAAAAGCGAACTCAAGACTCAGGGCAAAGGCTTTGCTGGAATGAGATAGCAATCCCTTTCTGCCTTTGGCAGAGAGAATGTTGGTTTTATCTAGCTTCAGTCTCTTTTCATGGCAATCCATTTGATTGAGAATCTGAGGTCTCTCTTAGAAGCACCTAAGTCTCTGGTGGGGGTTACTCTCTGGTATGAACACAGGATCTCTAGAGATAGCCAAAAGCCAATCAATAGCACATGGAAACTCTGTCTCCACTTTAATCTCCTTTCACGGCCTCTTACCTAATGGTAGAGAAAGGGCCTCCTTCAGAGAGCTCTTGGATCATAGACTGAGGTAACTTCTCCGCATGATCTGAGGACTCCAAGGCAGAGACTTACCTCTCAATCTACCAGTGCATAAGTTTCCCATTACTCTTTCTTTGCCTTGAACCAACCTCCCCCAGAAAATTTGGAGCCCAGGCTCAGACCCTATCCCACTGATCCTTAGTTTTTGCCAGTTTATTCTTTATCAGAACATAAAAATTTTATTCTCTTTAGAATAATGGTTTTCTAGGTGTCTAACCCTGCCAGTTTCCAGCAGGGTGGGGAGGGAGGGAACCATGGCTCTCACTATTTCAATTGCTCTAAAATACTTTGTCCACAGCTCCCCTATACCTACTAGGTTGAGGGTCTCAAATTTGGGGCCTATTACACAAGGGACATCATCCCTTGCTGTATAAATTCTTTTATACAACAACTAGACAGGGCTTTGGTGGCCCTAATTATGAACATGATGGCAAATATAGACATCAGGAAAGATTTAAAACTTGTCCAGGGCACATGGCTCTCAAGAACATGTCTTTCCCCTAGCACAGTAGACAAGAAAGCTATTGGCCCATCTCCTCTGGGATGCTCAGCCCTGCCTACAGTGCTTCCATAGTTGGGGGTATAAACAGTACCCAAAAAATGAGGTTTCTCCATTTCAGAGAGAAAGAAAACACAGAAAAGGGATTTGGGGTCATGTGTTGGTAAGGAGCAACTAAATCCAACTTGCCTAAATCCTAGTCTACTAACGTTTTAAGGATCACAGGAGATAAAGGAAATTTTGAGTGAGGGGACTTTGAAGGATGTGTCTATAAGGGGCAATTAATTTGACTCAAGAGTCCTAGTCAGCCCTCAAGGGGCTCTGAGATCTCTAGGGGGTCAAGGGACACCTTGATCTGGTTCAGGCAATGGAAGGCTGCCAAGGCATGCTCTCTTCTCCCCTGTCGTGCAGATGGGTAACACTCCATCTGGCACAAGTGCTCATACACTGGGATTCCTTTGACCTTCAAACCCTGGGGTAAATGCCTAGTATTTTCTGTACTCAATTCTGGCCCAAATACCAGTTGGAGGACAGAGAGAGATGGCTCTTGAAGGAGGCATAAACTAACTCCATCTTATAGCTAGACTTGCATGAGCAATTACCCAAACCGACTCTGGACCAGAAGAAAAAAGTATCACTTTTAAATCCAAACCATTATGCTACTCTCTCCTACTGTGGGGTTCTACCCTCTCAATAAGTTTCAGAAAGGGAGACAAAAGGGAAAAGGATGGAAAGGGCCTCCTTCATTGATTACCAATACGCCTAGTGTAAGAAAAAGGCTCAAAAGGAGCCTCTGGGTACAATTGACAGTAGGGAAACTCAATTAAGGTTGATAGCATTATGATAACACTAAGGGAGACAGGTCACTCTCAAAAACATCTTGTGCTTCAACACCTTGAATGCCACCTGGGAAAAAAAATTAAGGCACAGTTTTTGTATACACCAGATTGTCCATCTGTCTCTAGGACAAAATTTGTTGTATAAATTAAATGCACAGATAATATTCATAAGGATTGTTTCAGAATATGAATTTAAGAAAGGTTCTAAAGCTAGATAAGATAAAAGAAAAGAATATTATAGGTATGGAAATATATTTTAGTATGGAAAATTAGAAGGTAAAAGAAACATTTTTGGGTGAGAAAATATTTTGCTTGGTAAAGTAATATTCCTGTGTCTAAATATGAAAGTTTGCTTTTAACTGGCTGACAGTATCCCAATATTTTGGATAGAGACAGATGTATAAAATGAAGTGTAGGACTCCTGAAAGAAAAGCAAAGTGATAGAGCATTAGTCCATTTCACTTGCCCTTCTGAAGCTCCCCAAGTCCAAGTGAAAGAGAGGACAAACCTAAGGATGTAAACAATTTGTAGAATGTCTGAGGTGCGGAAGGTTTTTGGAAGATAAATCTCAAAATGTGTGTGTATGTGATTAAATTTACTATAATTAGCACCATTAGTTAAAGTTATTTAAATTTTAATGTACTGATAGAAGCAAACTCTAAACATCCATCTGTTCTTTTCTATCAAGATAATTTTCTTGTGTCTGTTAGGTTTTATTATTTAGGGAAGCTAAGGCTTAAAGGAATTAGGGTTTGTATCTGTTTTAAAATCTTTTAAATGACTGCTTCATAAGTGGTTAAATGAACAACTATTATTTTAGTTTATTACAATATAGTTTATACCCTAAATACATGTGACCAGAGAAATGTATATATCTGAAAACCATGTTTGTATGAGCCTTGTCAAATGTTATATAAAAGTTTGTAAAATGAAAGTTTATGTAGGTTTACCAGCAAGATAACCAATATGTGCTCTCTTTTGTAAACTACATCTGACATAAAAAGTCCACATTGCCATTTGATGACCTGACTTATGTCTGTTTGATTTGACTAAGTCTATGTCTGATCATTAACACTGTTTCCTAAATGTATGAGAAATTCTTTGATTGTTGCTGTTACTGCTAACCCATGCAGACCTATGATTATTGTTACCATAAACTATGGATTCCATATTTTACTTTAAAATTTAAACTTAGTTAATGTAAGGACACCTGTATAATTGTGACACTAACCATTAGTGGCTTCTTTGTATATTAAATACATTCACGTTCTTCAAGTATACAAGCCTTTAAAAATGTAAAGCTTGAGAGAACACTTTTTCAAGCTGGTGTTCTCCAAACTAAAATTGTCTGTAGCAGTAGTCTCCTTCAAATTTTTATATACAAATAACAACTTTGGTTGGTGTCTATTTATGTCATTTAATGTTTTGTCACTGGATAAAGGCAACCTGTTACCAATAAGTTATATATAAAATTTCGTGTTACTCTTTACACTGGGATGGGAATTTAAATATATTTTGGGAAGGTAAGAAGAGCCTGCTAAGGCAAGAGAATCACAAGTTCAAAGCCAGCCTCAGCAAAAGCAAGGTGCTAAGCAACTCAGTGAGACCCTGTCTCCAAATAAAATATGAACTAGGGCTGGGGATGTGGCTCAGTGATCAAGTGCCCCTGAGTTCAATTCCTGGTACCCCCCCCAAAAAAGAAGAGCCTGATTTGTTCAAAGGCTGACATTGTAAAACACAGAAGCATTTTGCCACTTTTTCCACAAAAAAAAGAAAGTTAGGATCTCTCTTAGTTTTTGTTTGATTCAGATTTCAGATGTAATGTTGTATTGTGTCACTTGCCAAGAGGCCCGCTTTAT
Source organism: Tamias sibiricus (assembly GCA_025594165.1). Taxonomy (NCBI): domain Eukaryota; kingdom Metazoa; phylum Chordata; class Mammalia; order Rodentia; family Sciuridae; genus Tamias; species Tamias sibiricus. The sequence continues at coordinate 72,549,730 of CM046659.1, forward strand.
CTGAGATCTCTACCTCTCACCCTACTCCATGTTAGGATGGATGGCTCCAAAGTAGGCTAGACTTAAGCTTATTTTAAGTTGTGTTCAAAAGGTAGATTTTTGTTGTAAATATCACTGTGATCTAAAAATAAACAAGGGACATAATACAAAACTAAGTAAAGGTTTGGGTAAATTATAAAAAATATGTAAGAGGGGCTGGGGTTGTGGCTCAGCGGCAGAGCACCCGCCTCGCACGTGCGCGGCCCGAGTTCGATCCTCAGCACCACGTAAACATAAATGCAATTGCATTGTGTAAAACTAAAGTAAATAAATAAATAATTTTAAAAAAAAAAAAAGATATGTAAGATTGTAAGAGAGCTTTAAAAGAAAGTAAAATTTGTAAGGGAATCTCATATATGATTGAGTTGATAAATTTATGTCTTTGTGGTGGCAAAATAGATACCAAAGATATATCTGTGTTATTATAGAATTATGTTTCTTGGTTCAAAGCTATTATGCAAACTGAATGTTTTCAGTCTTATTAATTTCATTTTGTATTTTCCTTACAGAATTTTATAACTTTTGTCTGTTAGTGTTTTGAAGAAGTACTCCTTCTAACAGAACAATCTGAGTTAATTTGAGATAATAAGCTATCACTTATAGGACAGAATAGGATATAAGGCTGATTTCTAATACTAATACTAACCCTAGTTAAATGGAAGGGACAACTATAAAATTATAGGCATTAAAGATAGTGGTGAAACTGACCTGCTGGATGTTTAAAACCAAAACTTGGAAATGTTCCTGATGCTTCCAAGGGAAGCCACATGTGGTCAGTAAGACCCTGGCCCATCCCAGCAGATGACTCCACTTGTAGAGGAAAAGCAAAAGGAAACAAAGGCTTCTCACAAGTTCCTAAGAATGATCCCTGACAAATCTCAACTGACTCTAACAGTAGATAGAAAACAGGTCAATTTTACCTACTTGGTCTTAAACATCTGGCAGGAGAGTATAACCAAAACACAGCCACACATGGACATTTAAAAGATAAGACAATGGTTCTTTTACTTGAGGTTTACATTTGTGTCTGTCCTCCTGAAAGTCAGTAAAACTGGAAGGCTATACAGGAAGGGCTTCATATAGGAGTGCCTGGTAAATATCACAAAAAACCCTGTCGGAGTCACAAGTTTGTTCTGAGTCAATTTAAGACTATCTATGCTCCCCTTCCCCCACTGATATGATTATTATGAACTGCTGCTCAGACTCCCCTCCTAGAGTCTGCAATTCATCACTTCCAGCCTGGCAACTTGATTTTAATCAAGACCTGGAAAGAAAACAAGCTTCAACGGAGCTGAAAAGGACCTTACCAAGTGCTCCGAATCACCAGGATGGCTATATGAACTGCTAAAAAGAGGAGAACTCATTACCATGGCAATTTCCACCTCAAAAAGTTAATATATCTAGGATGGATGGCAATGCAAAAGGGTACAATGAAAATGAAACCAAAAGGAATAAAAAGAAAAAGGGAAATTTGTGAACAACAGAAAGCCAAGTGGTCCATTTCCAGAATATAGCCTTAATTGGATCCAATTGTAGCCACTTTAATTATAGCCCTTCCCTTTGCCCACCCCAATTTTAAAATTAGCAAATGGTGTAGATTTTACCCCTGAGCGCCTCCAATCAGAGCAAAGGGCAGCACTGATCAAGGATAAAAGCAGGCAGACCACCCCCCCAGGTGCGCTTGACAGCCAGGTTCTGATAGAATGACCTTCTCCACTTTCTAACAGGTGTTTTATTTCTTGTAGCACCTCAATATTTCTAACAGTCTTCCTAATGTTGTAGCACAATCTGTTCCTCATGTGTTTGTGGTGATGCTGGTGTAAACAGACTTGCTCTGCCATTCATATAAAAGCATACACATATAATTATGTACAGTATATAATACTTGATAATGATAGTAACTGATGTTACTGGTTTATGCACTTATTGTCCTATACTTTTAATCATTATTTTAAAGTGTTCTTCTACTTATAAAAATATGAGTTTACTATAAAACAGAATGCCAAGTTAGGCCATTCACATTCTCACACATCTCCTATTCACTGGCTCTCAAAATTGCATTATTTTGGGGCTGGGGTTGTGGCTCAGCGGCAGAGCGCTCGCCTCGCACATGCGCCGCCTGGGTTCGATCCTCAGCACCACGTAAACATAAATGCATTGCATTGTGTACAACTAAAGTAAATAAATAAACATTTTTTTAAATTGCATTATTTTATTTGGGGTTTGATTTAATCTCATGATGTTTTGTTCATTGTGACCCTAGGAGCACTGGGTTATATTATGTATGTGTGTGTGTCTGTGTGTGTAAATAAAGATATATTCATCCCTTTAACCTATGTGTGCTGTAAGCTATTCCATCCAGGTTTGTGTGAGTATATTCTATGATGTTTACACATGATGAAATCACATACTGATATTTTTCTCAAATCATACCCATCATTAAATGACTTAATAATTGAACACAGTGGTTATGCTTTTTTTTTTTTTGTACCAGGAATTGAACCCAGGAGTGCTTAACCACTGAACCATATCCCCAGCCCTTCTTATATTATTTTTATTTTGAGATAGGGTCTTGCTGAGCTGCTGAGGGCCTTGCTAAGTTGTTGAGGCTGGCTTCGAACTTGCAATTCTCTTGCCTCAGCCACCCAAGCCTCTGGGATTACAGATGTGCACCACCAAACCCAGCAGTTTTGCTTCTTGGTGGGTACAAAGCCAAAAAGCACAATCAAGAGATAAAAGAGTGGAGAAAGGTAAAGAGAGCACTGGGGTTTATTTCCAAAGCAAGGCTCTCTCCAAGGAATAGAAGTGGGGGGATTTTATTTGGGGAGCTTATCCATATTCATATAGGAAAGCAATTTAGGGGAGGGCACATTCCTGAGTAAGGTCAATTTAAAGTGTACATTGCTGAGCATGCTCAGCTCATGGTCATAGAGCACAAGTTCCTAAGGTTAGGATGGTGGATAGGAACACTTCTGGCCATGCACAATTCAATATTATAATGAGCCAGGTTTATTCTAGGTCACCTAAAAGAATGAACCAAAGTGGCTGGGTGACTTTAGCTGATTCTCTGAAAGTCAAGAGTAATTCAGCCAGCACTTGGGAGGCTGAGGCAGGAGGATCACCAGTTCAAAGTCAGCCTCAGCAATGGCGAGGCACTTAGCAACTCAGTGAGACCCTGTCTCTTAATAAAATACAAAATGGGGCTGGGGATGTGGCCCAGTGGTCAAGTGCCCCTGAGTTCAATCCCCGGTACCCAAAAAAAAAGAGTAATTCAGACTTGGGATGACACCTGAAAATCTAAGAAATGACTGTCTCCCAAATTAAAAATGAATTACAACTCAGAGAACCCATGGAATGTAGCCTTTGAATCACCTCTTTAAAAAACCCAGATGGGCAGAATCACAGCCTCTGGGACAGGAATCCCAGTGTTTCTTCTTTGATAGCAAAGCAATAAAACTTCTTTTTCCTTTTCCTCAAAACCATGCACTCATTATTGGATTGACCAAGCTTTTTGTAACAAAACAAAACGATAGGACAACTGAAGTTTCATTAATGCAGGGGTTTGCCCCCAAAGGCACCTACCTGTCTTCTTAGTGGCTAACATCATGACTATATTTGAAAGAAACTAAACATATTTTAAATAAAACTTGCTCTTCTTTCAGTCTGGCCTTTTTCTTCCCAAGCTACCTGGAATTGATGAGCAATTTCATTACAGACACACAATCTTGCTGAATATGATACTGTTTTCAAAGACTTGTCTTCTCTCTTTTTACAGCCTCTGGGACATCCTCTCTTCTTTTATCCCTTCCTCCTCTTGGGATATTCTTTCTCAGTTTCCTTTGCTGGCTTTTCAGTTCAGCTCACCCCTTAAATGTTCCCAGTCTTGGCCTTTGTTCCTCTACACACCATTCCACCATGGGTGGCTTTATCTTCACCAGAACTTTGGCTATTTCTCAAATATTGCATCCTGGGCTGGGGATGTGGCTCAGTGGTAGAACACTTGCCTGGCTTGCGTGAGGCTCTGAGTTCAATCTCCAGCACTGGAAAAGAAAAGAAAAAAAAGAGTGTATTCTCTTAGAATGTCCCCACCCCCAAGCTTAAATTGCCAGTTCTTTATCCACCCAGCTCTTGAAGTTGATGTGTCCCACACAGAATTCATCATCTTCCCCTCAACCTACTCTTCCTCCTGGCCTCCTGATGAGTAGTCAAAGTCAGAAGCAGAGCTCTTAGATTCTTCCCCTTCCTTCACCTCATCCAGTCAGTCGCCAAATCCTGCAGATCCTTGTTCTTAGGTGAGTCTCTTGTTAGCCATCTCACTTTCCAGTCTTTGCCTTTAACTGGCCACAGCCTCCTGCCTCACCTACTCCCACCACCACACTGTCTTCTAAAGCACCATTTCAAATGCCACAGTGGCCCCCATGGCTCTCGAGGGTGCCATTTCAGTTATCTGTTCAGTCCCAGAGCTGTGTACCATGTCTTTCCTGTCTAACATTTTCACAGATCTCCCTTTACCATACACCAAGTCCATGGAACTACTTGTTCATACTCCTGCTCTGCCACAGGCACAGCCCTCTGCCAGCCATATCCTTCCCCAACCCTCACTCTGACTGATTCTTACTTGTCCTTTTCCAAGCCACCCTTGACCAACCCACTCGGTGTGGCTTAGCTTCCCTTTTCCATGCTCCCAAAGCACTTTGTCCTTACCCCAGCCATATCCTTTATTGCTCCTTACGAGAATCACTAATTTACCTGATCATCCCCCCACTAGCCTAGAAGCTTCTTGAGAGTGGGAAGCGTATTTTATTTTCTTTGTACTTCTACTCCCTAGCACAGTGCCTGGCACAAAACAAGTGCTTAATAAATGCTTGACAAATTCATGTTTATTTTTCTTTATCTATGGTGCTTTTTTTCTTAGTTTTTTTTTTCATATTACTCTTAACTTTGTCAATTTATTACATTCAGTGTGTTTGTGTTTGTGTGTGTGTGTGTGTGCGCGCGCGCGCACGCATTCTTAGAGATTGAACCCAGCCAGGGTATTCCCCCCAGTGCCCATTCCCTTTACCTTAATCAGTCTTCTGACAAAACAGCTACAGGCAGTCAGGAACAGACATTTGCTCTTGAACTAAGGAAGCAGGAACTGAAAATATAAATTTACCCAGACAGAAAGCCTGTAATCAGAGTTCTGGGGGAGGAAGGAGTGAGAATCTGTCAGTGACATTTTGAAAGCACCAAATTCATTGTCACCTTGAGCTTTTCCTGTGGGGAAGAAGGAGTGACAGAGGTGGGGGCTTTTGCCTTCTCTTGTGGGCAGGGCTCCAAGACAGATTTCCCTGATGACTGTTCCTTTTGAATGCCTGTGGCCACAAAGGAGGCTACCCCAGGAACCCCCACCTATTTTTAGCCTCAATTCAATACCTCCCAGACAGCAATCTTCCCATGTAACTATGCTAATTTTCACTCTTGCTATCACAGATATGAATCACCCAGGGCTGACCTGACAAATTGCTAGACCTAGAATCAAGAACAAAAAGACTTGAAGTGAGAGAGTCAAGGTTTTTTAACAGTGGAAAGTTGTGGTGATGCCCTGACATCTAATATATTTATAACCTCCTGAACTACTTCTATAAAAGTGGTCATGTGTAAAAGCATTTGAATGAATTCTCTCTGTGATCAGTCAGAGATAGGGAGCTTCCACTGGATAATTTAAACCTCTCTCTAGGATTTCCTCTGCAAGGAAAACTTACCCGGGAAACAAATTGTTCTAGATGTTGCCTGAGTCGGGGAGACTCCAAACCACACACCATTCTTCATACACCAGTGGGCTTTTCACTTTAAATTCTGATTCTGTTAGTTTTTGCGTGCTTCGTTAAACTAGGTCAAGCTCTTGAGAGATGATATTTTGTGTGGAAAATACCCCTGTTTCTGAAAGTCATCAAACAGCACCCTGGAAGAGCATCTGGTGGGCCTTAGCAGTCATACCCCTACCAGGGCCAGTCAGTCACAAGTCCATTCAGCCTCACAGTCCATTGATGAGAGGAGGAAACCTCTCAACCAACAAAACTGTTCCCATTCTGCCTCCTTCTCATCATTCTCTGTCCTCAACATATTTTTAACACAGGAGATACTCTAAAGTAGAGTTTCTGCCCCAAATTCCTATTTATCTCTTTTCCAGAGGAGCTGGACTAAACAAGTTCACCTATTTCCTAAAGGAGGCACCTCACCTATGTCCAGAAGGTACTGAGGAGAGGAATCTTCTTTCTGACCCTGCATCTCTCCCCAGAGGTTACTCTCAGGCAACAGAAGAGGAAAGAAGAGAAGGAAGGCACTGTAGAGGTCTTTTTATAATCTCTTCAGTTCTACTGATGCTCCAATCCCCCTTCCCCTAGGACAGGATGTGCTGGGTTCAGCTGTGTCTTGGCTTGGCACCTCTCCTCCAATACCCTTTACCCCAGAGTATCTGCTTCCTTTGTAATATGGGAATAATGATAGTTTACTGACTTGAAGGCAGAAGTTGGACCAGATGATCTCTGGAGATAATTCCCAGGTAGAGAAGGAAAGTTGATTGGATAAAGAGTGAACAGAGAAGGAGAGTCGAGGAATAATTACAGTAGGTATGAAGGAAAAGGATACTCAGGCCTAAACAAGGGACTTCATATGGGAGAAAGAAGAAATAAATATTGTCCTCCCCACCCAGTAGACCTTGTTCCATCCTATACAGTGAAGTGTCTGCCTAAGGGTCAAAGTGGAGGACTAGCAATAACTAAGCAGTACAAGGCAACATGTGGCCCAAGACAGTAAGAACTAGAAGGAACTGGGAGAAGGCAAAGCACTCCAGAAAAGGCAGATAAGGAAGGAGTCTTGGAAAGGGTAGGTCCTGGCAAGGAAGCTGAACAGGGAAGGAGGGGAGGAGACATAGTCCTGTCTTTTTAAGGCCACAGCAGCTGAGTGTTGGTGCTGGGGAGCACTGGAGATGGGCAGTGGCTAATGACCCTGCAGGGCTATAGGTACCAGCTGAGGAATTCAGAGTTTTTCCTGCAGGCCACTGGAGGTTCTGTTTTAGGAAATGATGGGATGGAAATGTGTATTAGAGACAGCAATTAAAAGAAAAAAAAATTTTTCCGGTAATGAGAATCAAACCCAGGGTCTTATACAGGCTAAACAGAGAGGCTCCACTATGGAGCTACACACCCAGCCCGAAGAAATATAATTGTATAATTGTAACCCTTTTAGACAGCTTGATTTTGTTTAACCAAATACAGGTATTATGTTTCAACTTAACTAAATTTTAAAACTGTATAAATTGTATAGCCAGGCACATACCTGTAATCCCAGCTACTTGGGAGGCTGAGGTAGAAAGATCACAAGTTCAAGGCCAGCCTGGACAATTTGGTGAGACCCTATCTCAAAATAAAATTTTTAAAAAAGGACTGAGGATGTAGCTTAGTAGTAGATTTCCCCTGGGTTCAATCCCTAGTACCATAAACAAAAAAAATATATGTTTGTACACATATTATACATGTATGTGTACATATACATATTACATATGTGTATATATACACATACACACATATACATACATATACATATATATATTTATATACATATATATAATCAATACCTTTTAAAAAATTTTTAAATAGGAACTGTCAAGCAACATTGTAGAGTTTGGAGGGGAAGCACAGGAGCGACCGTGCATGCAGTGAGGAATTTGAATGCTGGCTCTGAGATTTCCTAGCTACAGCCTTGTGATTTTTTTCACTTCAGCTTCCTGAGTTTCAATTTCCTTTAAAACAGAAAATGATACCCATCTAACAATGGTTCTGAAGATTAAATGAGATAGTTATATTTGATAAGTATACCAAATATAGTTCAATGAATGTATAAATAACAAATCAGGAAGCCACTCTGGTACAGCAAGGCCTGAACTCATGTGGGGACAGTGGAAATGGAGAGAGAAAGAGATGGTCTGGGTATCATTTCAAAAGCAGGATGAAGCCGGGCGAGGCGGCGTACGCCTGTAATCCCAGCACTTTGGGAGGCTGAGGCAGGAGGATCGCGAGTTCAAAGCCAGCCTCAGCAATGGCAAGGCACTTAGTAACTCAGTGAGACCCTGTCTCTAAATAAAATACAAAAAAGGGCTGGGGATGTGACCCAGTGGTCGAGTGCCCCTGAGTTCAATCCCCAGTACCAAAAAAAAAAAAAAAAAAGCAGGAGGAACTGAGCTCACTGGCCCCAGGGGTTACCAGAGAAGGAGCAAAAGTGGGCTCTGTCCTTGGGAATTCAGAATTCCTGCAGGCCACTGGAGGTTCTGTTATAGGAAATGATAGGATGGAAATGCTGCACTATTGTTTCAACCACATATCTAGCTTCAGGGCACATCCTTAGCCCCACTTTCCTGAAATCCCCTCAAGGAAATATTTCTCAGAGAACAGTTCTTCCATAAATGGCCAAAAGATGTCGCCGCAGACAGTACTATCTGCACTGTTCCTCTTGGTATGGATTTCTACCCTGCCATTTGTGTAGGTTTGTGTAGAGAAAATTCCACCGGGGCTCCCTACCGACTGACTTAAGCCCAAGCTCCGTTTTGTACTTTTCTCTTTGTCCTATGTCTCTCCATCCTCCCTGCTCTGAAATCCGTCTGGGTACCTTCCTGTTGTCCTGGCAACCTGCCATACTCGTCAATCCTTCAAGGTGGCAGAGCCAACATGGAGTCTGGCTTCTACATGTGCTTCCCTGATATTCCTTCATCAAGTTCATAAAAAATTACTAATCAAAATCTGCACCCATGCTGTCAAACCTACCCAGATTCTCCCCAGCCCCTTGAGTGTAAGACAGGGAATACAGGGCCACCCCCACTCCTTACTTTTCTTTTTTTCCTATTTATTTTGTTTTGTTTTACTGTGGAATTATATTCAGTGGTATTATTTGCATACACTCTAATTTCTTGTTTATTTTCTTAACATCTTTCAGAATAGCTGTTCTGGCATCCATTTGCATTGCTCAAGCATTAATGATGTGAAAGTTCATTAATTTTCAGCTTCAGAGGAGAAGGGAACACCTACTTTTCAGGCATCACGGTTTCAGAAGTCTCTGTCCACAGCCAGCCGGTTCCATTCCATCATGGTGGAAAAGTATGGCAGGAGGAAGCGGCTCTCATGATCAGGAAGCAGAGAAACTAATCCTATTTTCCTTTTCTTCCAAGTGAGTCCAATTTTCATATATTAGCATTCAAAGATCTGATGATACATTAACCTATTTTGCTTTCTAAAAACATCAGTGTTCCAGGTTAAAAAAATAATCCCTGAACTTTAGCCTACAAACAGCCATAGGATATATAGGAAATGATGACCATTCCTGAGCCAAGCTGAGTGACTTATCCAGAGGGAATATTTGACAGTCATGGGACTGGACTCTGACAGCTGAGACCTGGAAAGACAAAGAAAAAACATTCCAGGCCAGTTTGTCTCTTTCTCCCTGCTCATGACTTCTGGTTGCAATTCTTACTCTGTTTCCTAAATGTGTAAAAATCAACTCAGAATAGCTTTCAGAGCCAATATTTTTATAGTTATCTTTCTCCATTAATAACCTCAGAGAGCCGGGCACGGTGGCGCACGCCTGTAATCCCAGCACTTTGGGAGGCTGAGACAGGAGAATCGCGAGTTCAAAGCCAGCCTCAGCAATGACGAGGCGCTTAGCAACTCAGTGAGACCCTGTCTCTAAATAAAATACAAAAAAGGGCTGGGGATGTGGCCCAGTGGTCGAGTGCCCCTGAGTTCAATCTCCAGTACCACAAAAAAAAAAAAAAAAAAAAAAAACCTCAGAGAGAATCCTTAGAAACAAATCTCAGTTTCTAATACTTATCCAAGAAATCTGATCTGGGGTTTGACTCCAGAGAACAGAGTTTCTGAAGGAAGGTCTGAGAAGGGCATTATCCTAATGCTTACAAGAAAGGGTTGAAGAGGTTGGGGTTGTGGCTCAGCGGTAGAATGTGTGAGGTGTTGGGTTTGATCCTCAGCACCATATAAAAATAAATAAATAAATAAAGGTATTGTGTCCAATTAAAATATTTAAAAAAAAAAAAAAAGAAAAGAAAAGAAAGGAAGAAAGGGTTGAAGATCAAGGTTCCCAAATCCTTTCTCTGTTTATAATCTAAAGCAATATTTTAGCAACTCTGATTCTGCTAACTTTGTCCAAGACCTTAGACCACAGGGAGAAAAAAAGTTTCTTCTTTTCCATAAAGTATCTGTGCTGGGTTTGGTTTAGCTCCTGATATTGAGAAGGATCTTGAGCCCCTCACCTAATGCCCAAGAACAGGAACCTTATATCATTGATGCCTGATATCCTGCCAAGTACCAGGCTCTTATATGGAACCTGCCTTATTTATAGATCTCCTCCTATCCTGACTAAACTCAGAATGAATTTATACCTGAGACAAAAGAGCAAAGACTCTAGCATACAGGGAAACAAAGTGCTATTAAGCCTCCACCACCTTCTTGATCTAACTACTCCTCCCAGAACACAACAGAACATGATCAATCCTACACACCTATAAATATTATTTGGTTACTGTCAACAAGCCTTGAAAAGGGAGAGCCAGGAATTTTGGCCAAGGGTGACATGTGCAGGCCTCCTCCTTCCCTTGCAGCAAGTTACCCAATAGACACCTTGGACATGTGATTAGGGCACCACATACTGGTTGCAGCAAGAGCACTGCACAAGATGTTTACTGAAACAATGTGATTCAAAAGTGTGTGTGTGTGCATGTGTGTGTGTGTGTGTGTGTATGTGTGTGTGTGTTTCTTGTGAGGAAAAATCAGAACTTGTGAGGAAAAAAATCAGAACTTTGTTTGACTTGTACATATTTTACAGCGTAGTGTTTAAAAATTGCTTTAGGGGGAGGGACAATTCTCTTCAGGGCTCAAAGTCTCTAATTCTAACTCTGCCTGCCAGCCGCAGTCCTGCACTTCCTGGATGGACACACACCGCCCTCAGCCTCCCCAGGAGCCGAGACCCTCTGAAGCCAAGGGAGCAGAGAGTAGGGCCTTCCCCAAAACCTCCATTAAAATGTCATACCTTGACTGGAAAAATAGCCAGTAAATTTGGGGCCTATGGACTCTATTTAGCCAAAAGACACAAAAATGCATTGTTTGGTTTTCATAAAAGTTTTTTTTTTTTTTAATATTTATTTGTTTTAGTTGTACACAATGCCTTTAGTTTCACGTGGTGCTGAGGATCGAACCCGGGCCGAGCACGTGCTAGGCAAGCGCTCTACCGCTGAGCCACAACCCCAGCCCCTCGTAAAAGTTTTAAAATTTGAAAAATTTCATATCAAAATCCATTTTCTAATTTGTATTTTCCTTTAACAATGGAAGATCACCACTGAACTCAAAATGCCACGTGGCAAAGATCACTGAGTTGAGTAGGAGGAAAGCACACTCAGGTCTGGGCTGCTGGAGATCCAGCCACTCCCCTTCAGACTCACAGGGCAGCTTCATTCTTCAGTGAAAACTGGTGGGTATTTATGCTTGAGATCCTTTAAGGCTTTGATAGTCATTAAACTGCAGAATTTGTAGCAAAGGGAGCACACTATAGCATTGAGAGACTATTTTCACTACCCTACAAAGGCTAGTGACAGCTATTTTTCTATAGAAAAGAGCAATAGCATGGGGGTTCCAGGTTCAGGGGCTGGGGGGGAGAGCAATAGATGGTTGCTAACCACCATAAGAGAGAAGAAGAAAGCCTGAGATTGGATGCAGAATATACATTTCAGAGGGAAGGGGAGATAGCTCAATGGTAGAGTGCTTGCATGGCATGCACAGAGGCTCTGGGATCAATACTAGCACACACACACACACACACAAACACACATATTCAGAATGTCACAGAAGTTGGGTGTGATGGCCCACAATTGTAACCCCAGCGACTTGGGAGGCTGAGGTAAGAGGATCACAAGTTTGAGGCCAGCCTCTGCAATTTAGCGAGGCCCTAAGCAACTTAGTAAGACCCTGTCTCAAAAGAAAAAAAGCTGGGTATTAGCTCAGTGGTAAAGTGCTCCTGGGTTCAATCCCCAATCAAAAAAAAAAAAAGAATGTCACAGGAGGACTGTCCATAAGGAGTGTGCCTGCTTTGCTTGGTCTTCAAGGACTCTTCTGTAGCTCCACTCTCTTCCAGCCTGGCTATACTGAGTGATAGTAACCTGATTTGAGAGTTTAATTTTCAGGGCCCCAAATAATCTAGGTTTAATTGGCCTAGCCAACTAGTACAGACCCATGATGCTAAGAAAATTGTGCATTGTGGTACAAACACATAATCCCCTCTATTTGGGAGGCTGAGGCAAAAGGATTATTCAAGGCCAGTTTGGATAATTTAGCAAGACCCTTTCTCAAAATAAAATTTGTTAAAAAGGGTTAGGGTGTAGCTTAGTGATAGATTGCTCCTGGGTTTAATCCCCAAGACCATTAAAAAAAGAAAGAAAGGAAGTCACAAAAATTTTCTGTACTGTAAAACCACTGGGCACTTCAGGAAGTGTGCTTAACATGTGCTGTGCGTTTCCCACCCAGGAAGAATGCACAAGTTACCTGCAGTCCCACCAGGTCCCATGATGCTCCTTTTCTCATGTGGGTGCTCTTGCCCACAGCAAAGCCCCTGAGGGTCATAGTCCATCTTGTCATTCTCTATGGCTACATCCTAAGTTAAAATACAAAGTAACCTCAAGGTAAAACTTAATTCTTTTGTTTTTGGCACTAAAAAGGAAAGAAGGCTTGGGAGAGTAAATCAGGGGTACAGCAAGTGCTTAGCATGTACAAGGCCTCTGGGTTCAATTCCTGGCTACACATACACACTCACAGAACCATATAACATTAAAATTTATTTATCTAAGGTTTTAACATTTTTTTAAGTGTCTAAGGGTAGTTAAAATGTTTGACAACAAAGAAAAATCCAAGCACTGAAGGGTCTATAAAGCTCTTCCTAAATCAAAAGTCAGACCCTTTTCTTGTCTTCTTCCTTTTCATGTACCAAAAAAAAAAAGTGTGCTCATGGTTCTGATTTCCAAGCATATTCTTTTTCACCCAAATTATAATGTTTGTTGACTTAAACCATATTGAGCCATATGTGAGGGGAGAAAACCTGTTGGTTTACATTATTCAAAACTGTCTCCCAGGGTTGCAGGAAAACAAAAGGTAGTTCCTTGGGAATCCCCGCCTCATATTCAGTACCGCCCTAATTTTTAAAAAGGCATTGTGACAGATCAAGGAACGCCTAGGCCTGACTCTTACCACTAGGTGTCACACTAAACAATCAGGAATAGACCACCATATCCTGAAAGCTATCAGGAACATAAAAATATCAAAGGAGGTGCAAAGAAATTTATGCCTGAATTTTTATAACTGCAGTCCCAAATCCTCTTCCGGTGAACCTGTTAGCAGTGCTTTTAGAGTTCAATATTGCTGTACATTTTTAAAAGATGTGAATATCCCCAGATAGGGGGAACACATACCCTTTCTTTTACAATCTGAGTAGAAAGTACTTAGAGTATATTCCAAATTATAGTGTATTCGGTCTCATTTTCATGATGAGTTTTCAAGTGTTAATTTTACAACTTCTTTGGCCAAATGGTTAATATATTGGGGTAGAAATTAGACGAACTACCATGGATGCCTGAGTAAATGTCCATGCATTTCAATTTCTTTTTAGGAAATAGGACTAATACCTATCTTACAAGATTAGTCCTGACAACTAACTAATAATGTAATATGTAAAATGTTGGAGTTCTTTCAAAAATTTATAGTATAAGCCGGGCGCGGTGGCGCACGCCTGTAATCCCAGCACTTTGGGAGGCTGAGGCAGGAGGATCGCGAGTTCAAAGCCAGCCTCAGCAATGGCGAGGCACTTAGTAACTCAGTGAGACCCTGTATCTAAATAAAATACAAAAAAGGGCTGGGGATGTGACCCAGTGGTCGAGTGCCCCTGAGTTCAATCCCCAATACAAAAAAAAAAAAAAAAAAAAAAAAAAAAAAAAAAATTTATAGTATGATATTTCCAAAAGCCATGGTCATACTTCCAAAGAAGGGTTAAATATGCATTTGTGAACAATACATTTTTTAAGTCACCAAAGACCTTACATAGCATTAAGTCCAATCTTATTATTAAAAACAAGTATACCACTAAAATGTTAACTGACATCTCCAACTAATATGCAGTTAATTAGAGCTAGAACCTAGAATTAAGATCTCCTACTTAGGGCTGGGGTTGTGGCTCAGAGGTAGAGTGCTTCCCTAGCATGCTTGGGGCACTGGGTTCAATCCTCAGCACCACATAAAAATAAAATAAAGATATTGTGTCCACCTATAACTAAAAAATAAATATTAAAAACAAAAGATCTCCTACTTAGAGTCACTGTTTTACATTGCCTCAATAATCGTATACATGCGCAACATAAGCCAAAGAGACAACAGAGTCGATCCCAGGGAAGTTTTCCTTTGAACATATGATCATTACTACTTGGAAGTTTTTATTTCTTGATTTTACTTTTTTTCCCCTCCCCTCATAGTTTGTCTTTAACGCTATCAAGTCTGTTTCCCTACATTAAAATATTGTGAGGGGGTGAAGATATAAAAGAGAGGGGGAAAGGCTGGTTAGGGTACAGCCAGTCAAGGAAAAGATGACTGCAATTATCAACAGAGATCTTTGCAGAACTACAGGGCTTTTTTTTTTTTTTTTTTTTTTTTTATGATGCTGGGGATTAAACCCAGAGCACCAAACATATTAAGCAAATGCTTTACCACTGAGATACATCCCCAACACCATTTGGACAAATTTGGAAAAACTCCAACCTGAGTGACTTTATTTTAGCAGGATCAATTCTATAAGGAGCTGAAGAATCCAAACCATAGCTTGAGGGCAGGAGGTGGGGTTGGGAGCAGAAGCATCAGTTCTATTTCTACAGGTGAAATCAGAAGATGGTGAACCCAAACCCTTTATCTCAGGAGTTGGAACCCAATGCATGGATGTATCCAACAGCCGCCCTTCCCCGGAGAAGAGGAACAAGTAGAAGGCAGCAAGGGATGTGGGGGCAAAGTTAGGGCTGCCTTGAACCTCCTGCAGGATGTCTAGCAGCTATTTTCTTGGCTATCCTTAAAGGCCAATCTTGGGTAAGGCACTAACCTAGTTCTCAGCTGGGCAACCAGAAGTAGGCTCAGGATCAATTCTCTGCAGGTAAATCAGACAGTAGGAACTCAGTAGTTATTTCATTGTTGCAAGATATATACGACTTCTAATACAAAGATTTTCACAACTTTGTGTGTGTGTGTGTGTGTGTGTGCGCGCGCGCGCGCGCGCGCGCGCAGTGGGGGGAGGTAACTGTCCCTGCACCTTGAGATAAGCCTGATATTGGCAGAAACACTGACGCCTGCGACCTTTTAACCACCAGTATGTCCTTCCCAGCAGAAAGAAGTTTGGGGGAAGCAAATCTCTACACCTAGCCATCATTTCCACCCTTGCGTTTTCAAAAGATCTAAAAACGGAAAGGACCCGCAGGTTGGCAAACCCCAAAGAGGAACCGCCCACCAAGTCTGAGTCCTTGGGATCTCAGCAGCCGACGACCCCAAATCAAAACGATCCTGGGAAACCCCAGGGAAAGAAGCTTGCTTGCAGAGGGACAGGGTTATTGAGTGCAAGCTGCAGGGAAGTACCTCGGGGGAGGGGGCTTGATCGGGAGGACTTTCCAGCCACTCAGCGCTCATGAAAAAGTTCCCAGTACATGACCCCAGTGGCTCATCGCAGGGAGTTTCTCTAATGAACCCCGGCTCGGGGCTTAGGCTTCTTAGCAGAGGACGAGGCCAGTTCTCTTTTTCTGGTCTGACTAGCTTGGAAATTCCCCGCGCCTGACCCCGCCCCGGAGAAATCCCCTGCCAGCGTTATAAGGGCGCCGCGGCGGCGCTGCCGAGCCCACAACAATCCGAACGTGCAGTTCTGCCTGCTAGCGACACTGCGAGGAAGGCAGCGCGCAGCCCGCAGCCTGCAACCGAGCGCACCTGGGGACAGCGCCCGGAGTTTTCAGCGCGCCATGTTTCAGCCGGTTGAGCACGCTCAGGAGTGGGCCATGGAGGGCCCCCGGGATGGGCTGAAGAAGGAACGGCTGCTGGATGACCGCCACGACAGCGGCCTGGACTCCATGAAGGACGAGGAGTACGAGCAGATGGTGAAGGAGCTGAGGGAGATCCGCCTCGAGCCGCAGGAGGCGCCGCACGGCACCGAGCCCTGGAAGCAGCAGCTCACTGAGGACGGAGACTCGTAAGTGTAGCGGGCCCGGGTGGCCGGGCTCGGGCGGACGTGCAGAGCAGAGTGGGCGCGCGGGGCCTGCAGCTCTAGCCGCGGGCAGAGGGGCCTGTATTGCCTGCGGGTTTTCTGCACCGTTGCGAACCCCTGCAAAACTGCAGAGCTGCGCGTGGGGGAAACGGGAGTTGGCTCGGGCTCCGAGGTCCCACGGCTGGGCACCTCTGCCTCACAGCGGCGTTGCCACACACTCCCATCCCCCCGGCCCCGACCTCGCGGTCGGGGGCGGGGCGGCGGCAGGGACGCGAAGTCCCCAGTTGCATAAGGCGGGCCGGGAGTTTCTGGGCCGCTGGCGGGCGCCGCGCGGCCGGGAGGGGAAGTACAGGGCGTTCCGGCCCGGCTGGAGGGCGGGGCGGTCTGGCCGGCGCCCGCCGCGGAGGGGGTGGGGCCCGGAAAGTCCCTGGGCGCCTGCCAGGAACACTCAGCTCATAATAACCTCGCGGAAAACACCGTGGCCTCGGCCTCCAGAAACCCCGACCTTGCGCAATCCCCCGCAGCCTGCGCCTCTTGGGCCCCACGCAGTGCACTCACCACCCCTGGGGGGTTTTCCCTCTCTTCCCCTCAGGTTCCTGCACTTGGCCATCATCCATGAAGAGAAGACACTGACCATGGAAGTGATTCGCCAGGTGAAGGGAGACCTAGCCTTCCTCAACTTCCAGAACAACCTGCAGCAGGTGGGCCACTTACCCAGCCCTGTGCCCTCTCTGACCCCATGCTGGAGCTGAATATATAGTACAGTCGCCCCCAGATCATTTCTAAATTAACACCTATTGGCCCATACTGCTGTGGCCTTTTTCATTCAAATCTGCCAGCTTCCTAGAGAATGAAGAAAATTCCCTTGGTTTGGTGAGGTCCTGGTGACCTGCTTAGAGCCTCTGGTATTTGCCTAACTCCCTGTACCTGTCTGGGAGGAGCTGCACCCACAACCAGGAGATGTCTGTGATTCAGGGAACCAGATTATGGGTTTGTTCTGTGGCTTATCCTTCTTTGTATCCTTTTCCATTTGTAGACTCCACTCCACTTGGCTGTGATCACCAACCAGCCAGAAATTGCTGAGGCACTTCTGAAAGCTGGCTGTGATCCTGAGCTCCGAGACTTTCGAGGAAATACCCCCCTACACCTTGCCTGTGAGCATGGCTTTCTGGCGGGCATAGGAGTCCTGACACAAACCTGCACGACACAGCACCTCCAGTCCATCCTGCAGGCCACCAATTACAATGGTATGTTTGACTGCCCCATCCAAGGGCAGTTACCATAGAGAAGGGGTGCGTGGGCCAACTTAAATTCCCAGTATGTGAAAGGTTGAGGAAACACGAATACAACATGCCTGCTTGATGCCCTTATAAAGTTCATTCAAAACCCAGATTCTGAGTTCTTAAAATTCAGAAGACATGACCATTTGTCCTATGAGAGAATAGGGGTAAGGTTCTGTCTCATGTGTGAGGGTTGACAAATGACTATACTTTTTGCCTTTTGTTCTTCTAGGACACACATGTCTGCACTTAGCATCTATTCATGGCTACTTGGGCATTGTGGAGTTTTTGGTGTCCTTGGGTGCTGATGTCAATGCTCAGGTGAGTGCTTCATACCTATAGATGGAGTGAGTCAGGCTCCTCCTCATTAACACTAAGCATACTCTTGTTGCAAGCAGAAATTCCAAATTCAACTGTATGCATCTCAAATTGCTCTTGATTTCAGGAGCCCTGTAATGGCCGGACAGCCCTCCACCTCGCTGTAGACCTGCAGAATCCTGATCTGGTGTCCCTCTTGTTGAAGTGTGGAGCAGATGTCAACAGAGTTACCTACCAAGGGTACTCCCCATACCAGCTCACCTGGGGCCGCCCAAGCACCCGGATACAGCAGCAGCTGGGCCAGCTCACCCTGGAAAACCTTCAGATGCTTCCTGAAAGCGAGGATGAGGAGAGCTATGACACAGAATCAGAGTTCACAGAGGATGAGGTTAGTTTCCATTAACATCTTCATCACTCTGCCCAAGGTATTTTCCTGTACCCTCCCAGGCCCTAGAGCTACTCTTTATTACAGGGTTCATCAGTTTCTCAAACTTGAACCTATATAACCAATATCCCAAGAGTATACCTTTTTGTTTTGTTTTGTTTTTAAATATTTATTTACTTTAGTTGTACACAATGCAATGCATTTATGTTTACGTGGTGCTGAGGATCTAACCCCGGCTGCGCACGTGTGAGGCGAGCGCTCTGCCGCTGAGCCACAACCCCAGCCCATGTTTTGTTTTGTTTTAATAGCTTATCCTTTCTCTTGATCCTGGGGATTGAACCCAGGCCCTCTTGCATGTGAGGTACCTGCTCTACCACTGAGCTACACCCTAAGCAGTAGTTTAGCCATTTTTATTTTTAATGAAAGGAGCACTCAAGGAAATCTCCTTCAGCCTGTCAGTTTCATTATATTTGGGTTATAGATAAGGGATTCCAAGAATACTTCAGTTTATTTTCAGTAGCCTCCCTACAACATCCTTGGCAAAGTTCTGCAGTTTAACATGTCTTTTTTCCTCTTGTTTTAGCTGCCTTATGATGACTGTGTGTTTGGAGGCCAGCGCCTGACATTATGAGTGGAAAATATTGAAAAGAACATGGACTTGTATATTTGTACAAAAGGAGAGTTTTATTTTTCTAAAAAAAGAAAAAAGAAAAAAAAATTTAAAGGGTATACTTACCACCACACTTCACACTGCCTGGCCCCAAACATTCTGTTGTGGTGGATCAGCCCTTATTTTGTTATTTTTGTGAACTTTGTATGGGGGAGCAAGAAAGATTGAAATTCAAAGAAAACCTCTTTTAAACTTCAACTTTGGAGGGTTTATGGAGAAGGTTATCCAGAATTTGATGGAAGAACTACATTTTATTTATTGTGCTGTTGATTGAACCACCATTTATTTAGTGGCTGACTCCATTTGTGTCCTGTCACATGTAATAACCAGGTGTTTGGTGGTGTGGGGTTAAAAGTCACTACCTATCAAGGTTTGTATTACCCTCCTGTAAATGGTGTATATAGTGTATTTTGTTGGTAATTATTTTGGTACTTCTAAGATGTATATTTATTAAATGGATTTTTACAAACAGTTATTCCTTATCATTGTCTTCAAGCTGTCAAGGGACTCCATTCTGAGAGTTGCTCTATCCTTAGGTAGAGGAGGAAGTAGAAAGCCGTGGGGGGAACAGCCAGTCATGGAACTCTTTCAAAGAGAAGCTTCTCATATTTACACCTATCCTCCCAGCAAAGCTTTGTAGGCAGTCCCTGGGCCTGAGTGGGAGGGAGGCTCTTGCAAGCATGATAGGAAATGCCAGTTTCAGGCTTAGGGTAGCAATAAGCAGCTCATCCTGTGGCTGAAAGGCTCTCTGTTCTTATTCTCTTTCATCCCCTTGATTTAAGCTATTCCAGAACCCTGCTTCCACTTCAAGAAATTATTTTGGATGAGAGTAATATGCTGAATCCATATTTTATAGAAATGGGGAAAATCTAATAGTGAAAGTTCCCAAGGACATGGAAATGGGACTACACTGACATGTTAGCAGATACTCACCTCTGAGCCTTAGTGTGCTCATCTAGTGATTGGGCTGTTGTGAACATTGCAGAAGAAAATCCACATTAAAAAAAAAAGTCGAGGGTGAGGGTTGTGGCTCAGCAGCAGAGCGCTTGCCTTGTACTTGTGCGGCCTGGGTTCGATCCTCAGCACCACATAAACATAAATGCATTGTGTACAACTAAAAGTAAATAAATAAATATTAAAAAAAAAAAAAACAGTCGAATGCCAGGTATATAGTGCTAAAGAAAAATACAAGGTGTTGCACAACATCCTGTATTTCACAGTAGAACAAATGAGAGAATGGCCTGTCTAAGGTCACCTTTTAGGAGAGCAGATGGTTAACTTATTTAATACCCTTGTTTTCAGGCAGTTAAAACATTTAAATATGTCGCATCTCTGAAACTACCTATTTTGTTATTGGCTGTAGTAGAAAAGTAATAATACTGGCTTTAATGAGTCTTAGGTTTTGCAAGAAATCAGTAATTTGTGAAAGTTGAGTTCAGATACTCTGTAATTAGCATTTTTCACCTTTAGAATGTATCTCTTGCTTAAGTAGGAGAATAAAGTTTACAACATTCTAAAAAATGCAAAATAGTATATAAACAATTCATGTACTTCAGCCTATAGCTAAGAAAATATTACTATTATTCCTTTCATGATCTACATATGATGTCACATTTAATAAATATCATCATCACATCCCTCTCAAATCAAAAAAGGACCCAACACTTGTTGGACTCTTTCATATATAAAGAGCATTACTGCAGAACTGGTCAAAGCCAGCTGTGTCCCATCTTAGCAGCCTCAGTCCATCTAGAGCCATGTATTACTGGTGTTGTGCACCATGCTCATCCATGAAATTCCCTGTCCATCCCAGAGCACCTGAACGTGGGGTGTTAAATGAACACATAAATGTTGATTTAGGTTTAGTTCTCTCAGCTGGTAAGTGGAAAGGGTAAAGTGGGGGAAGGGGGTTTATCCACATCCTCATACTCAAAGAACAAAGATTAGAAATTGGCTTCCCATGGAATGATGCTCTTAGTGTACCTCTCCCTACTCAGAATCAACTCTTCTGGCTGTAATAGTAGTGAATGTGTGCCAGTTCATCCATACAGGTTCACTCTAGTTCTGTGCTAGAATCCTGGAAAAACAGCAAAGGATGTGGCCCATCCCCAGGGGCCTCACCCTCCATGGTCACCACAGGGAGTGTCCTCTTCTGACCCACTTGGGCCCACAGTCTCACCTTTCTAGGCTTCAACTTATATTCTCTTCAAGACCCCCAACCCTCAGGTTGAGTTTTGTCATCTGCATAAATCCCAACATAACTGGGCCCAGGTAAGAACTAAAGTCTGTCCTTAACTTTCCAGTTCTATTTTTCCATCTCCTTTTCTTCCCCTTTCTTTCCATGATTCTAGTTGTTTGGGTGGCTGGAGCTTAGAGTTTTAGTTTCCTAACAGACGATTTTTAGAATGGAAACATTCTAATTGGTAGAAAGTTGTGTTCATATTTCTAAGCAAACAAGAACAGATGTTTTCAAAGAAAACAGTTTGGCAGACTGAAAGCCTTAGTTTACACACTTTAATTTTCTCCTGGAAGCTAAAGGTCCCATCAGGGCAGGTAGAAGTAAGGGAGTCTTGGGAAAGAGAGAAGTAAGAGGAGGGGGAAATAAAGTCACGTCAGCAACTTCCTTGAATTTAGTTCCTTGATTCCTTCTGCTTGCCTCATCTAGCTGGATAAATTTCCTTTATGGGTCATGCGTCCCAAATCCCCTTCCAGAGGAAAGGGTTTTCTTTAAAGAGGGAACAAACTATAGTCTGAGCAATCTGACTCTGAGGCCTGGAAATGCTGAAGGCTGGGCACTTGGGGGAATTTGCATTGAAATTTCAATTGCTACTGGAAGTGATTAAGTGGTGACAGTTAGAACTGAGTCAGTCAAATAGATTCTTCCTTTGTTCCCCTTTGCTCCAGATTTTTACTAACTTGCCCTAGGTGAAGCTGAAGTTTCTTTTGGCAAGAAAGGTCAGAGTTCTGGAACTAGAGTCAGAAACCTTCCCAAGAAACCTTCCCCAACCTCTGGTCCCTGGACAAGAATATCCCAGGTTGTTTCCGAGTCTTAAAGGAGCATTATGGAAACAGAAACTAGATATTATATGTGTGTTTCCCTCCTAGAGAAGTGAGATTCTCAGTCTCATTCATTCATTTGCATTATGAAGAACTATTATTCTCCAGGCCCCCCTGCCAGGAGCTGGAGACACAAAGATGAGCAAGTCATGGCCTTTGCCTCAAAGTGCTCCTCGCTTAGGTGCAGAGAAAGACAACACATGTAAGACCCTATGGGGAGATGAAGAACAGAGCAAGACCTGAGCTTGAAATGCAGGCATCCAAGGCACAGACAAGTGGAGAATGGGAACAAAAGTTTATGCCCCAGCTAGCTATTTACCTACCAGTAGTACTATCTATTCTCTTATCCCATGCCCCAAGTGACCAGTAGCACTTTTTTGTTAGGTGGCAGGAAATCAAATTATATTCATAACAAAACTAAATTCGAGTCTGAGGATTAAACTGACCACCCACAGCAGGCTATGCTGTTTTTTTTTTTTTTTTGTTGTTGTTGTTGTTGTTCTTTTTAGATATACATGACAGTAGAGTGTATTTTGACATACATGCATGTGTATAACTTATTCTTATGGTTGAACATGATGTGAAGTTACATTGGTTGTGTATTCATATATGAACAAAGAAGTGTTATATCCCATTCATTCCACTGTGTTTCCTATTCCCATCTCCCCCCACTTCCCTTTATTCCCCTTTGTCTAATACAATGAATTTCTATCCTCCCCGCTTAATGTGTGTTAACATCTGCATATCAGAGAGAACATTCAGCCTTTGTTTTGAGGGGATTGGCTTATTCCACTTAGCATGATAGTCTCCAGTTCCATCCATTTACCAGCAAATGCCATAATTTCATTCTTCTTTATGGCTGAGTAATATTCCAGTGTGTATATATACTGCATTTTTTTTTTATACATTCAACTGTTGAAGGACACCTAGGTTGGTTCCATAGCTTAGCTATTGTGAATTGAGCAACTATAAACATTGATGTGGCTGCATCATTGCAGTATGCTGATTTTAAGTCCTTTGGGTATATACCAGGGAGTGGGATACTGGGTCAAATGGTAGTTCCAGTCCAAGTTTTCTGAGGAATCTCCATACTGCTTTCCAGATTGGAAAGCACCAGAGTGGTTGCACCAATGTAGGAGTGTACCTTTTCCCCCACATCTTTGCCAACATTTATTGTTCCTTGTATTCTTGCTAATTGTCATTCTGATTGGAGAGAGATGGAATCTCAGTGTGGTTATAATTTGCATCTCTCTAATTGCTATAGATCTTGAACATTTTTTCATTACACTGCTTTTTTCTTGCCTACAGTAGTAAGATTTGAACATGATCTTATACAGGCTGGGCAAGCACTTTACTACTGAGCTATAGACCTTACCATTTTGGAACAGAGTTTCACTATGTTGCCCAGGCTGGCCTCAAATTTGCAATCCTCCCACCTGAGCCTTTCCAGTAGCTAGGATTACAGGTGTTCACCACCAGGCCCTGCCATGCCATTTATTTATTTATTTTTTATTTTTTGGTATTGGGGATTGAACTCAGTGGCACTCAACCACTGGGCCACATCCCCAGCCCTTTTTTGTATTTTATTAGAGACAGGATCTCACTGAGTTGCTAAGTGCCTCACCATTGCTGAGGCTGGCTTTGAACTCGCAATCCTCCTGCCTCAGCCTCCCAAAGTGCTGGGATTACAGGCATGCACCACCACACCCGGCGCCATTTATTTTTATATCTGTGTGTGACTAGATTCTAGAGCCAAATCTGAAAGAAATCTTGTTGCTGCCTGAAGCGATGGCTGCCTGCAGCAACAAAGCTGCGAGAATAAGTTTAGAGGCAGACTGGAAACGAACAGGCTCTTCATTCTGTTAGCTTCTCTCTCCGGCTCCAACAACATCCCAACATGTAATCCATACTCCTCCAACCACCACAAAATGGCGCCGACTCTGTCCGCAATGTCCCGGCCAAGTCCCGGGAGAGCATGTAAATGGCGCCCACTCGATCTGCAATGTCCCGGGCCAAGTCTGCGAGATCATGAAAGGTGGTAATGCTTTATGGCTCACAGCTAACCGCAATCTTAGTTATCTCCTTAATTAGGGCTCCTGCAAAATCTGCCACCTGTCTTTGAGTTAATGACAAATGATGTGCATGCCTTTATCCAGTGCTTCTCAGATTTAACATTCACTTGAATTGCTTAGAGAACTTATTGAAATGCATGTTCTCATTCAATTGGTTGGGGCTGGCCTGAGGTTCTGCATGTTTAATGTTTTCCCAGACAGTGTACTTCTGGTTTAGGATCGGAGTTTAACCTCAACTAGTCCTTAAATGGTGCTGTCTGCCACCCCTGTTGGTATCACTGCAAACTGGCCTAAGCACTTCTATAGCTGCTCGTGGGGAAGATCTTGCACTGGGTGATGTGAGTTTTTTGAAAAGTAGGGCAGGATCCTGAGCCCTGGCACTAAAACAGGAACCAAGGCCAACAATCTGCCATCAAACCAGGTACATGCAATAAGGGAAGAGGCTGACACAATACAAGGTCAAAGGCACCAGGAAAGGAACAAAAGTCATGTAGGAGCTACTTTTGCAGAGGTAATTTGCCTATTAAGGAGATGGAAAGCTGGTTTTAAAATAAGTTAATGTGCTGGCAACGTGGCACATACCTGTAATCACAGAGACTCGGGAGGTTGAGGCAGGAGGATCAAGAGTTCAAAGCCAGCCTCAGCAAAAGTGAGGCACTAAGCAATCCCCAGTACCCCAAAAATAATTTATTTAATTAAATAAATAAATAAATAAATAAATAAATAAAATGAGTTAATCTGTATCTTTGTATGGGCTGCTGTGGGTGCAGGTCAGGCCCTGACTAGGCCTCAGAACTGGAAGGAATGAGAAGCAGCAGTTCCCTCCCTGTGATAGTGCTCCCATGGCCCTTACTAGAATGTAAGAAGCCTGACAAACAGTTGACTAAAATGCATCAGGAGAAATTTTAAGTAATGAAGAGCTTCCCTTTGGATGTTGCCAACATTTCATATGTTTAAAATGTATTGAGTAGAGTCTATATGAAAATCTTTAGCTGTTTAAAAGCAAATTAAAAATTGTAATTGACATCTTTTTATTTTATACAATATTTTAAGAATTACTATATTTTCAATTTGTACAATATTTTATTCACAATGGTATTTAATTGATCTATGACAGTATTTATCATGGGATAAAAAATTAAAATAATTGCAATTTTTTATTAAATGTATATGCAATGTTTACTATGTGCCAGACAGTGGTCTAAATGAACTCCTGTGATTCACTCTCTTTTTTTTTCTTTTCCTTTGGTACCAAGGATTGAACCCAGGGGTGCTTAACCACTGAGCCACATCCCAGCCATTTTGTTTTCTCTTTTTTTGGTACTGGGGATTGTATTCAGGGACACTGACCACTGGGCCACATCCCCAGCCCTTTTCTGTATTTTATTTAGAGACAGGGTCTCACTGAGTTGCTAAGTGCCTCGCCAAGCATTGCTGAGGCTGGCTTTGAACTTGTGATCCTCCTGCCTTAGCCTCCCAAGTGCAGGGATTACAGGCATGCACCACCACGCCCAGCTTTATCCCAGCCCTTTTTTATTTTTATTTTGAGATGGTGCCTCACTAAGTTGCTTAAGGCTAACTACTGTAATTCTCAAACCACCCTGTGAAGTATTTTCATATTCCTTTGAAAAGAAGCATAGCAAAGTGAATAAACACAGCCCAAGGCTAAGGGTATATCTCAGGGGTAGAGCATGCATGAGGCCCTGAGTTCGATTCCTAGAATGTAACAACAACAAAAAGAAAGAGCTGGGTCACACAGCTAGTCAATGGAAGAGCCAGGTATGGATCAGCTCCAGTTTCACATTCCTAATCTGTGGCACGAAACAGCTTCCAAGTAAATGTTTGGTGGTAGAGCACTGGCCTAGCCTGCATGAGTCCCTGGGTTCAATACCCAGCACTGCAAAAAGTCAAGTTTTATGTGATTTTAATGTGGCTGGTAGGGACTAACTAGCCCAAGTTGAGGTTCATTAAAAAAAAAAAAAAAAAAAAAAAAAAGTCTTACAGAAACTGCATAATGATGCAGAAAATGTAAGCTCTAAGATCTTAGGAGACCAGTAACTGAACAATAGTTTGGGACTCAGGCAGATATGAACCCAAATCCTAATTAATCTTCCCCCAAATTTTTAGCATCAAGTTTCATATGATGCTAATAAAGGAAGTGGGGCATGTCTCTCCTTCCAGGAGTTTCCAATGTGCGGTCTATGTTTGCTTCTAACTGAGGCTTGGGTCTACCCAAAGTCACCACATTAAACATTTTGGTCAGACTTTTAAAAACTTTGCAGTATTTTAATATTCCTGTCTGGGGACACCCAAAACAAACAAGCAAATGCAACTTTTTAAGAACCAGTGAATGAACTTCTTTCAGGTGAAATGTCCTAATATTGATTCAGTTTTAAGTTGATTTTTAATGTTCTCCTTTCCACTTCAATTCCTGGGGAGCAAAGTCACTGAGGAAGACTCTGTTGTATGGCAAACTGTGTGTGACCTAGCTATTCCATAGCCAGTTCTGTAGACCTTTGTGTGTACATAAATTCAATTGTTTTCTTCCTCAAAACACTTAGTAAACCTCTGGTTTGAAGTAGAGACCTAAGCCATAGAAAAATAAATATCCAGCCATCCATAAGTCAAGTGGGAATACACAACTCCCTCTTCAGGCTGAGAATTAAGAATAATAGTACTTCCCATGATTGACCATGACCAGGGGTGTGTAGTATTTCTCAGGCCTGAAATGTGTGATGTGGGGATCTATGCACATGCCTATCCACCCATGGTCCCCCAAGCACCCCCCTAAAACAGCTCTACACATATGGAGGATGTAAATGACCTCTAGACTAAGCTTGGCCCCAGAAGTCTTCTCCCCTGGCTTTTAGCTGGGCCTCAGTGTCAATCCCACCTAAAGGGCTTTCTGAAAGGAGTGTACCAGAGTTTCTGCTCTGGAGAAGAGAAATGTTGGCAGGCATGTGATCTTTGATCTTGCCCATTGCTGGCTACCTAAACAGAACCCCCCACCATGCTGATCAAACAGAATGAGGCCATTGCTTAGTGGATAGGCAGGAAACATCCTCAGAACCTCTAAATAGCATGTGTGGTGGGAGGAGAGAGGTCGGTTCTATCTGAGAATTGCAAGTTTGATTTAAGGAGGGTCTTTTGGTGCAGGGGCTTTATTGTGTTGGAGGAAAGGTCATCATATAGCAGTTTCATGTTGAAACAGCAAGGTGAGGGGTTTGAAGAGTCTTAGGTGTGAAATATCTGTTGATACTTCCTTTTTAAATAGTTGATGGGTCTTTTGAGAAATTCCTGTAATGAATAATCAAGTTATTTGCCTGGGCAAGAGTCTCTTGAAATAGTAAAGTTATTGTAAGATCACGGAAGAATGAAGTCATGTTAATTTAGTAATTTGGGGGGCAGAAGAGGGGAGTATTACTTTAGTTGGATTAGTCATTAGGCCTAAAGTCCTGAGTAATAGGAAACATGACAGGTACATTTTTTAAAAAATATTTATTTATTTGCTTTAGTTGTACACAATGCATTTATTTTTACATGGTGCTGAGGATCGAACCCGGGCCGCACATGCTAGGTGAGCACTCTACCACTGAGCCACAACCCCAGCCCCTCTGACTACTTATTTTACTCTGAGGAAAATAGGTTTACATTTATTGTCAGTAAAGTTTGCTACTATTTCTGATTTATAAAATTTAGCTTAGTGGGAAAATTGAAAAGCTACCTCATAGGAGTGTTCAAAAAATAGGTGATAGAGTTGTTCTAAGTGCATTGGGAACACCATGAGCTCAGTTGCCTGAGGCCCTTTGGGCTACTCCAACCAAATTCCATTGATTCATGGCTGATAAGCAAAAGAAATTCATTTCTCACAGTTCTGGAGCATTGGAGTTTAAGATCAAGGTGGCAGTAGATTTGGTGTCTGGTAGGATCCTGCTTTCTGTTCAAAGATGACATCTTTTCTCTGTCCTTGCATGGTGCAAAGGAGTGAACTCCCTCTCTGGGGTCTCTACTATGGTGCAAAGGATGAGCTTGCTGTCTGCAGTCTCTTCGAAAAGGGCACTATTCCCATTCTTGAGAACTACACTCAATCACCTAATCATCTCCCAAAGGCCCCAGCTCCTAATATTTCACCTTGAAGGTTAGGATTTATACATGAATTTGTGGGAGGACATGAGCATCTGGCCCACTGCAATTGCTGTGGGCAGTCCGGAAACACCAGGCTTTAGTGGGTGAGAGGTCTCCTGGCCACAGGGAAAGAGGCTGCAGCCCCAGCTCTGGTCCCAGCACAGGCAAGAACTCTACTATTGAGTCCCCCCAACCCAACCTCTACCATCAGAGGGTTTTTTTTTTTTTTAATATTTATTTATTTGTTTTAGTTGTACACAATGCCTTTATTTTTACGTGGTGCTGAGGATCAGACCGGGGCCACACATGCACTTGGCGAGCACTCTACCGCTGAGCCACAACCCCAACACCCATCAGAGGGTTTTTGAGAACAGAACTCTTCAGCAAAAAACAGAGAAAACTCTGCCTCCTTAGAGCCAGCTGGTAAACCCTGGCTGAAGAAATTATGTGATATTTAGAGTGAATTTTTTAAAAATTTTTATTTATAGTAGTATGTATTACAGTTCATACTATACATATATAGCATCTTTTTACACAAAACAGTTTGTATACAAAGTATATTCGCAGCATTCAAGTCTTCAATCATGCATTTAGAATAATGATATCCGTCTTATTCAACCACTTTTTTCCCCCTTCCCCCCTTGCTCCCTCCCTTCCCCTCTCTTCCCTTTGACCATTATAGTGTTCCTCTAATCCTCCTATGTACCCCCAACCCAACAATACTGTGAACTGGCTTCCTTATATCAGAGGAAACATTCGGTATTTGGATTTTTGAGATTGACTGATTTCACTTAGCATTATATTCTCCAACTTCATCCATTTACCTGCAAATGTCATTATTTTATTCTCTTTTATTGCTGAGTAAGATTCCATTGTGTATATATATATACCACATTTTCTTTATCCATTCATCTACCGAGGAACATCTAGGTTGGTTCCACAACCTAGCTATTGTGAATTGTGCTGCTATAAACATTGAGGTAGCTGTGTCACTGTAATATGCTGTTTTTAAGTCCTTTGGGAATAGACCCAGGAGTGGGATGGCTGGGTCATAGGGTGGTTCCATTCCCATTTTCCCAAGAAATCTCCATATTGCTTTCCATAACGGTTGTACCATTTTGCAGTCCCACCAGCAATGTATGAGTGTGCCTTTTTCCCCACATCCTCTCCAACATTTATTGTTGTTTGTGTTCTTGATAGCTGCCATTCTGACTGGAGTGAAATGAAATCTTAGAGTAGTTTTGATTTGCATTTCTCTAATTGCCAGCGATGTTGAGCATTTTTTCATGTATTTGTTGATTAATCGTGTATCTTCTTCTGAGAAGTGTCTTTTCAATTCCTTAGCCCATTTATCGATTGGATTATTTGTTTTTTTGGTGTCAAGTTTTTTGAGTTCTTTATATATTCTAGAGATTAGTGCTCTATCTGATGTGCATGTATTAAATATTTGTTCCCAGTTAGTTGGCTCTCTATTCACCTCACTGATTGTTTCTCTTGCTGAGAAGAAGCTTTTTAGCTTAAATCTATCCCATTGATTAATTCTTGGTATTAATTCTTGCGCTACAGGATACGTGTTAAGGAACTTGGAGCCTAATCCAACATGTTGGAAATTGTAGCTTACTTTTTCTTCTGTTAGATGTATTGTCTCTGGTCTAATTCCTAAGTCCTTGATCCATAGAGTGAATTTTTTTAAAAAGTGAATTTCTAGCTGACCCACTGGGGTGGAGAGAGGTACATCAAACAGAAACATGTAGAACCTAAGGTCTGGGGGAAACCCAATGGTAGGCACACACACACCCCTGGTGGCTGCCAGGAAAGTGGAAGCTTTTTTTTTTTTTTTTTTTTTTTTTTTTTTTTTTTTTTTTTTTTTTTTTTTTTTTGTGGTTACCAGGGATTGAACTCAGGGGCATTCGACCACTGGGCCACATCCCCAGCCCTTTTTTTTGTATTTTATTTAGAGACAGGGTCCCACTGAGTTGCTAAGTGCCTCGCCATTGCTGAGGCTGGCTTTGAACTCGCGATCCTCCTGCCTCAGCCTCCCAAAGTGCTGGGATTACAGGCGTGCGCCACCGCGCCCGGCTTGTGGAAGCTTTTAGAGTGATTACTTATCCCTGAAGGTTCAGCCTGACCTGTGCCCCACTCTTGGCCATAATCTGCATAACTGTGTGACCTTGGGCTTGTTGATTAACCTGAGTCTCAATTTCTCATCTATAAAGTTGGGTTGTTAGAGCTGCCTGGCTGAGTTGCTGTGATGCATGACTATCATTAACAGCATCTGTAAAACTCTGGCAAAGGGCCTAGCACATAGTAGGTTCTTAATAGATGATAGATTCTGCTATGAAGATTATTAATATTATAATGTGAATAGCATCTGACAGCCTCCCGACAGGCATGTCATTCCCTTCAAGACAGCACTCCTTCCTCTACTCTCAGGGCAACCCAGGACCTAAGGACAAACTAGGACTTTCAGTCTTTCCTCTTGACCCCCTCTGACCAGTCCCTCACCCAGTGTTCCCACTTCATCTAGCCCTTCTCAGCCTCCCAACATCTGTGAAGTGTAGACCTTGCCCATAGGAGCTGCCACGGGCTGATCAAAGGTATGAAACTGAGGGTCTTCAATGGGTCCAGACCAGGTGCAAGTCTAGGAGACTTCTGACCTCTGAGAGTTCCTTGAGGTCACAGAAAGTGAGAGAAACTGCTGCTTTTGTCATCAACAATGGGCCTGGTCACAGGTAGCTGAAAGATGTGTGTCAGTGGAGAAATACAACATGGTTATAAAATGTTGTGACGAACACCCCTCTCCTGTGACTGTGCCAGGAGCCCACTGTTATAAGGCAAGCTGGTTGGGTATGAGTCCTCAAGCTCCCAACCCTGCCTCAGCAAAGCAGAAAGTAAAGTTTTTATTCATTTATTTATTTATTTAAAGTGCTAGGAATTGAACCCAGGGGCACCTTACCACTGAGCTAAATCCCCAGCCCTTTTTTTTTTTTTTGTGGTACCAGGGATTGAACTCAGGGGCACTTGACCACTGGGTCACATCCCCAGCCTTTTTTTGTATTTTGTTTAGAGACAGGGTCTTACTGAGTTGCTAAGTGCCTCGCCATTGCTGAGGCTGGCTTTGAACTCGCAATCCTCCTGCCTGCCTCCCAAAGGGCTGGGATTACAGGTGTGCGCTACCGTGCCTGGCTCCCCAGCCCTTTTTTTTTTTTTTTAATATTTATTTATTTGCTTTTAGTTGTACCCAATGCGTTTATTTGTACGCGGTGCTGAGGATCGAACCCGGGCAGCCCACATGCTAGGCGAGTGCTCTACCATTGAGCTACAACCCCAGCGCTCCCCAGCCCTTTTTATTTTTTGTTTTGAGACAGGGTCTCACAGAGTTGCTTAGGGTCTAGCCAAATTTCTGAGGCTGGCCTGGAACTTGTAATCTTCCTGTCTCAGTTTCCTGAGTTGCTGGGATTAGCCCTGCACCACCGCACAGGACTAGAAGGTGAATTTCTATTATGGAGATCTTTCCTGTCCCCCCAACCACTTGTGGAAAAGGCAGGAAAAGAGAGTACTCAACCCTACAGCAGCATTGACAGTGTTTGAGAGAATATGGGAGAGAGGACATCTGTATCCTACAGAGGCAGCCTCCATGTGCCAGTAAATGGAAGGGAAATAGACATGTTACAGAACATTTTGCATAGTATAATCCTATGAATAATAAAAAATTACAATCAAATGCCCTACCCATCAAAAAATTATTCATTATAAGCAAAAGAAACTAATTGTGGGTGATTTAGGTAGAAAGGAGATTTGTGAAAAAATTGGGGTGGGAGGATCCCTAATAATCTCCAGTTGGCCTGCAAGCCAGAGAGAAAATGCTGTGAGTTTTCCCCCCGCTGCTAGCATCCCAAACTCTGCACACTGCTGGCCTTGGCTATCCACTATGCCTGGAATGGATTCCACACAATCTCTCCCATTATTAGCCTCTGATTCAAGGTCTGAGCAAAGGGTGAGACTGCTGGAGCCTCTGGTCATGTGCCACATGAAGGAGGCTGCAAAATAAGTGCCTGGCATTTTTGTTTCAAGTTAGCACAGTCTCCAAACATAGAAAATGGGTTCTTCTGACATATTTAAGTGACAAATGTCCCAAGATGTCAATGGAGATGGGTAGCTGTATTTTTGGCTTAAAAAAATGAAAAACTTTCTATAGAGAACCTCAAATATGCAAAAATGTACACAGAATATTAAAAATAAATCCTATCTCCAGCTTCAGTTATCAGCTCATGGGCAATTTTGTTTCATTTATACTTCTATCTACCTCTCCCCAAATCAAAGTAAACACCAGTTGTCATTTCACATAAAGCCATCCCTAAATGGTTTAGTACTTACCCCTAAAAGATAAAGACTTCATTTTATATTCTTTGTAGTGCTAAGGATGGAACCTAGCAAGCACATGCTGAGTAAGACTATACTCTTGAGTTACATCCCTAGTCCATAAAGACTATATTTTAGAAGTTTAACTGTGTGTGTGTGTGTGTGTGTGTGTGTGTGTGTGTGTGTGTGTGTGATGCTGGGAACTGAACCCAGGGCATGCTCAGCACATACACTACCAGAGAGTTACATCCCCAGCTCTAAAAGCATAACTTGAATCATCATCATCACACCAAAAAAAAAAAAAAAAAAAAAAAAAAAAAAAAAAAAAAAAAACTGAACAATAAGTCAAGGAAATGTATTCTTTTTATGCTTTTCTATCATTTTGATTATCAGAAAAACAAACAGTAAAGCTATTCTCATTTTTAATTTGTTCTCAAGAATATTAATCCACAGTGGAATGTCCCCCACATACCTATCCCTGAGGAAAAAGGACAGCCAGAGGACACAGAGCATATCCCAGGATGACAGTGAATAAGGTTTACATTACAAGGTAAACCAGCCCCTGACTGAGAGCTCCAGAGCCTCACTCCAGAGCAGGGGACAGTGAAAGGTGAGACTCGAAACACCATCAGAAGACACCTGGGTCTTCCTCCTCTGCTCCTCTCCAAAGGGCTTGGCCTGCTTTCTCTCTGCAGGAGGCTCCCCCATGTCCTGCCATCAGCAGGAGAGTGTGGCTGTGTTGTCAAGCTGCTACCCCAGACAAACCAACCCCTCGACCCCTCGACTTGTGAGTTTTCTCTCTCTCTGTCTCTCTCTCTCTCTCTCTCTCACACACACACACACACACACCCACACAGGCACGCACACACATGCACACTCCCAGGGAGAGGAGTCAGACTAGTCTAATTATATCCCAGGAACTGGGGCATGTTTAGCTCCTGAGAGTGCTGTGCTAAAACTCTGGCAGGGTCTAGACAGATGAAGGGCAGTGACCAGAAGGAGGAATATTCTTTTAAGTTGGAGAAGCAGCCCAGCGGGATGCCTACCTCACAGAAGCCTGTGCTGGCAAGCAGCTTAGTTGGGGAAAGAACCAAGTGCCAGCAATGGCCAAAAGTGATTCAGAGCAGGACAACATGCATGACACAGGTGACGGAGAAGCCTGGGCAGCAATTTACACTCAGAGCCTCTGTTACTTGTGATACAAACCTGTATGTTCTGTTACTGACCCTCCCAGGCCTTCTATAGATATTTTTGAGATCTAATTTAAAATGAGAATAGCTTTACTCTTTTTTTTTTTTTTTTTTTCCCTGAAAAAGTGATAGGAGAAAAGCAGGTGCTGGGGACTGTGGCATCACAGAGTACCAGACTGCACACTACCAGGGCTTTGACTGTGTGACTGTTGCCAAGGAGAGCTCTGTGCCATCGTGGGCCTGAGATCAATGTCTTTCTCCAGTTTTCTGAGGTTCAACCATGCAAGCCAACCTGCATCCAGATGGCTCATAGGATTTCCATGATGAAGGAAGGAGACAGAGAAAGGGGGGTCTTTGGGTGGTCCCTTTATGGCCTCTGTCAAGGATGGGGCCCCTTAAAGGAAAAGGGTGAATACCCCTCTCCTGAAAGTCAAGAAGGTCTTTGCATAGGAACAACTAGACCATCCGATCCAATCCAGGCCTTCTCTAGATGCTGGCAGCAGCCTCAGGGAAAGTCAGTGACTGCTTCAAACCAAGTTCCTAGAGCATTGATGCAGATCCAGTGAGACAACCCTTACCCCAAAATCTTACCAAGATTTAGACAGACAAGGGGCAAGACCTTCTATTGGGGAAGGCAACAAGGTGATCTACCAGGCATCCCTTAAAGAGGGAGCTTTTATGGTCAGATGGTAGACAGGACCAAATTATAGATTACTGGATTTGGCCTATGGCAGTAGTGAGCCACACTAAGTTCTTTTTTATTAAATTTTTTTTAGTTGTTGATGGACCTTTATTTTATTCATTTATTTGTATGCGGTGCTGAGAATCGAATCCAGTGCCTCAGACATGCTAGTCAAATGCTCTACCACTGAGCCACAACCCCAGTCCCACACTAAGTTCTTGAGTAGGAAAGTCACAGGATAGAAATCCATTGGTGATACTTGAGAGTTTGAGAGGCAGAGAGGGCTGGGAGGGAGCCCAAGTAGGAAACTGCTGCAGTTGCTCAGAGTAAGAAAACACAGACCTAGATAGGGTCATGGATGTGAATTAGGTATGAGATGTATTATGAAGAGCAAATTACAGGATATTCTGGCTAATTCTCTGCAGCCCAGTGGTCAGCTGAGTGGTTAAATCCATCCTGATGCTTATGTCCAAGAGCAATAAATCAGCTCCAGTAATTAAAGCAGAGAGGAATTTAATGTGGTGAAGAACTCACAGGATGGATAAGTGATTACAGATACCAAGCTTGGGAAGGTCAGGAAATGACAGCTCCAGCAGGTCAGAAGTGATAATGGCCAGGATGTTGATGCCACAGCCATGCCTACTGCACCTGCTTTTGTAAATGACCTCTACAAATGTCCTCAGGGGCTCACTCAGGAGCCAAAGCCCTAGGTAAGAACATCCAGTTGGCTGGGTGGATGCCACATTCCTGGAGTGGGGGCGAGTAGGAAGGACTCCACCTCTTCAGCTGTCCTGGAGGGAAGTGGGTAGGAGGTGATCTCCTCTGAGGAGGTCAGGGTATTAGGCGCCGGACCCCCTAAAATAGCAGCCAGCCTCCACCTGGCCCTGGTCTCCATCCTGCTGATTTCCCAGCTTGCAGAGACTTTTCTTGAAATTACTCTGTGTGATTACTGTCCCGTATAAGGGTCTCTCTGGCCCTCACAGTTGTTTGCTTTACAATTTTTGATGAGTTTTATGCTACTGTGGATGGTGGGTGGGTGGGATGACCCTGAGCTAGGGTACCCCTGAATGGTCCATGGTTCCTTAGGTCCCCCCCTTTACACAGCCCTGGAGCAAGTTTTCCATCAAGATGAAGCTGCAAGTCCTTTGGGGATGTTTGAGGCCCTCTGGGTGCATCTCACACTTGCCTACCACAGTCTGTGTTCTGGCCTACCCTTGCTTCCGCCCAAAGGGCCTGTGTACCACACCCACTAATCCCCATGTCCAGCTGGGCAGGCCAACCCCTCTTCCACCTGCAGTTTGTTCCCCTTCCCTACCCTCTTCAGAGTTCTTTAGTTATCCCCCTCGTTCTCACACATTTGTACATGTCTCATCCGGTGCATTTTTTTCTCAGAAATATCACAATTTGTGTGTGATATTTCCTTGTAATCCTTGTCTCTTTTTCTGTAAGAAATGGGACGTGATACATAAAACAACAACATTTCTGTTTACCACTCCTATATTCCTTCCCTCCTCAAGTCTCTAAAGGGAACACTTTCCTGAATTCGATGTGTAGCCTTGCTGCCATTTTGTGAATTTTCAGATTCTTGTGTCTTCATATCTGGGGCTTTGTACTAGTCTTTGGCAGTGTTGATTATATTCTCATTTACATAAGTAAGTGTCATCGTACTCCAGGAATCATTCCAGACTATTATTTTTCCTATTTGGTGTTACCCGAGCAGTCACTGTGCTGTGACTCTCACTTTTTTGGATTCCCCACTCTGAGGGCAAAGTCTATGCCTTTTCTGTTATAGACTTTGCTAGAAGTATTCCCAATTAGGTGTATTCCCAATCAGGGCTGGAAATATTTTTTAAATAAATGTGCATGAGGCCCAAGAGTTCTTTTATTTCTTTCTTTCTTTTTCTTTTCTTTTCTTTCTTTCTTTTTTTTTTTTTTTTTTTTTTTTTTTTTTTTGGTACTAGTGATTGAACTCAGGGGCACTCAGCCACTGGGCCACATCCCCAGCCCTTTTTTGTATTTTATTAGAGACAGGGTCTCACTGAGTTGCTAAGTGCCTCACCATTGCTGAGGCTGGCTTTGAACTTGCCATCCTCCTGCCTCAGCCTCCCAAGTGCTGGGATTACAGGCGTGCGCCACCGTGCCCAGCCTCTTTTATTTCTTTTAAATATTTCTATTAGAAATGTCATGTCCATGTAGTTTCAGCTGTTGCTCCCTTCCCATTCCATCATGTCCTCTCTCTCTTTTTTTTTTTTTTTTTTTTTTTTTGTAGTGCTGGTGATTGAAACCAGGGGCATCCTACCACCGAGTTACACTGCCATTGCCAGCCTTTTTTTGTTGTTCTTGTTGTTGTTTTGTTTTGTTTGTTTGTTTTTGACACAGGGTCTTCCTAAGTTGCTGAGGGCCTCACTAAGTTACTGAAACTGGCCTCAAACTTGCAATCCTCCTGCCTCAGTCTCCCCATTCACTAGGATTACAGGCATACACCACTGTGCTAGGCTCAACATAACTCTGTTGCAAATTTTCAACTGTTCCTAGATCAACCACACCAAAAAATTCCTGATAGATTGGAGTTAGATAGAAAATAACAAACAAAAATCATAACATCTTTTTTTAATGAAAGAAAGTATGTAATATAATATCAGAGATGAGATTTTTTCTAAGTATGCTTGTTTCTTTTTCTTTTTTTTTAAATGTTTATTTGCTTTAGTTGTATACAATGCATTTATTTTTACATGGTGCTGAGGATCGAACCTGGGCTGCACACGCTCTACCGCTGAGCCACAACCCCAGTCCTGCTTGTTGCTTTAGTGGTACTGGAAATTCAAATCAGGGGCACTCCACCACTGGGCTATACCCCCCAGGCCTTTTTTTTTAAAAACAGGGTCTTGATGGGTTGCCCAGGCTCCTTAAACTTGCCAACTTCTTCCCTCAGGTTCCCAAATTGCTGGGATTACAAGCATGTGCCACTGTGCCTGGTGACTTTCTAAGTTTGAAAGAGAAATAATCAAGAGCTGGGGCTGTAGCTCAGTAGTAGAGCACCTGCCTTGCACGTGTGAAGCACTGGGTTCGATCCTCAGCACCACATAAATAAATAAAGATATTGTGTCCATCTACAACTAAAAAAAAAATTTAAATAGAGAAATAATCAAATAAGAAAAGACTGATAGATTTGATTAAAAACATGTTAAGCCACACTGAGTTGAAATGTGGATGGTTCAACCCCCAGCACCCCCACCCCCACCAAAAGAGCTGTGTTGATTCTCTTTAGTCCACTTTAGAGACTCTACCTTCAAGGAAATAATCCAAAGTAAAAAATGTGCAGAGATATTCATAGCAGTGCTATTTATAATGTCAACAATGTGGAAAGCCCATGTACCCACCAGTAGGAAAAAGAGTTAAACTGTGAGACACAGAACAGGAAAAGGGAAGTTATGTATGATGAATTTTAGAAAGAACACAAAATGTACCTATTCTATGCTTACATTTATGCAAAATCCTACAAGAATATGACTGCAGACCTGGAACAGTCACAAGGGACAGGGTTGTGAGGAGGCCTGGGCAGGCAAGAGGCCTTTGGCTGTGTCTCTGCCTTGAGAGGTATTCACAGAAAAAATCTGGAAATTGGATGGTACCCCCAGGCAAGTAATTTTCCCTTTATATTTAAATACTGTTAATATCATTAAAAGCCTTTTTACATGAATACAGCAGCATTCATAACAGATATGTCTAGAGCTTTGCTAGTTTCCAAATGTGGACACAGGGAAATGTTCCTACAGCTCCTTACCCGCTGAATCACGTCTTCAGAGGGCCTCTGTGTGTCTTGTGTGTACTCTTGCATCATCTGCTTATTCTTTTCAATAATCACTAGATTTTTATTTTTTATTTTTTATTTTTTTGTACTGGGGATTGAACCCAGGGGTGCTTAATCACTGAGCCACATCCCCAGCCCTTTTATAAACAGGGTTTTGCTGAGTTGCTGAGGCTGGCTTTGAACTCACGATCCTCCTGCCTCAGCTTCCCTCTCCCACCCCATTTTGTGAGAGCTGACCTGTAGCCAGCCAACACGAGCAGAGGCCAACCAAGCCTTGACAGGAGTCAGGTGCCAAGTAAACACCAGGCTCACTCACCAGCAAGTAATTCCACTTCTGTACACTGGGCTGGAGGTGCACAATTCCAGCATCGGGCTAGCTCTCAGATGGAAAAGGTCAAATCCACAACTATTCATAGTCTTCTGGAATAAGAATGAAGCTGTGGTGGACTATTACATTGGTGCCCTCTAAGCAGGCACAGTCTAGGAATCCATGCCCTTTCATAATTCTTTCCCACATTGACACTAGCCTTGACTATGTGGCTGACTTTGGCCAGTGGGACTTTAAGGAGGCATGACACAAGAAAAGCCGTGAAGCACTCACACTTTAGGTCTGTCCTCTCAGAGCACGCCTTCTTTGAACCTAGCTGCCATGCTTTCAGGAAGTCCTGGCTAGCCAGCAGGAGTGTGGAGAAGCCAGGGAAAACAAGACCCAAAGAGGAACAGAGATGTCTGGCTGAGCGCCCAGCTGAATGCGTCCACCCTAGCAATAGCAGGTGGCACAAAGAAACCCTTTTGCCTACAAACACAATCATGAAAAATAATAAATCAAGGTCTTCTTAAGCCACTAATTTTGGGGGCCCTTTATTATACAGGAGTAGAAAACTGAAACTGATGGAAATGCACCTGAGATATTTAGCATAGGATATTAAGTCAGAAAATAAACTACAAAGAAAAATGTGCACAGTGATCAAGAGTATATCACATGCATGCCTATAAACAAACTAGGATAGAAGCCATTTAAAAATTATATAAAGTGGCCAGGTACGGTGGCACATGCCTATAATCCCGGGGACTCAGGAGGCTGAGACAAGACAGGAGGATGGTAAGTTCAAGTTCAGTCTCACTAACTTAACAAGGCCCTAAGCAATTTAAAGATACCCGGTCTCAAAATAAAAAATAAAAAGGACTGGGTATATAGCTCAGTAGTAAAGCACCCACACACACATATACCGGCCCAGGTTCAATTGTCCTAGTACCCAAAAAAAGGAAAGGAAAAAATAATACTATATAAAGTATATGCTGGGCTGGGGTTGTGGCTCAGAGGTAGAGCACTTGCCTAGCACATGTGCGTCTCAGATTCGATCCTCAGCACCACGTAAATAAACACATTGTGTACAACTAAAGCAAATAAATAAATATTTAAAAAATAAAAATAAAAAAATAAAGTATATGCTGCTCATTAGGTTACTTTCATCATCATCATCTTCATTACCATTATTAATTTCCAGACTAAGGATTAAGACCAGGGTCACTTTATCATGGAACTACACCTCCAGCCATTTTTATTTTTTATTTTGAGATAGGGTCTTGCTAAGTTGCCTAGGCTGGCCTCAAACTTGCTATTCTCCTGCCTAAGCCTCCTGAGTTGCTGGGATTACAGGCAAGCTCCACCATACCCAGTTTTTTAAGTTACTTTTTTCCCTCCCAGTGCTGGGGATTTAACCAACCTCAGCTCCTTCACCTTTTCCAAGAGTCCTTCCTGTCACCCTGAGATAGAATTGATCCCTCCCTCCCTCTTGTGCTGCCTGGGAGCTAATGCATCCCTCACCTCTCTCTCAGTGGTCACATCCCTCACATTCATCAGTGGTCACGGCCCTTATGTCTATGGGCCCTCCGGTCAGCATGCAAAGCCCTGTGACGTCTACAGCTCTGAGTCGGTGTGCAGAGAAGCTGGTTCTTGCTTTCGCTCTGTGGTTTCTGTGTGCCAGCTGGTATTGCTCAGGTGGCTGCATTCAACTGGGAGCTCAGCTGGGCAATGGGCATCTTTGCTCTTTTCCGGAAGCTGTCTAAAACAAGAACCAACTTCCCCGCACACCTCTGTGGTCTAAAAGTTGGTCAAGCCTTGGGTGTTTTGTTTGTTCATTTTCTTTTCCTTTTTTTTTCTTTCTTTCTTTCTTTTTTTTTTTTTTTTTTTTTTTTTTTTTTTTTTTTTTTTTTTTTTTTTGGTTGTTGTATTTTGTAGTAATGAGGATTGAACAACCCAGGGGCCCTTTGCCACTGAGCTACATCCCCAGCCCGCAAGAGAGCGTGTGTGTGTGTGTGTGTGTGTGTGTGTGTGTGTGTGTGTGTGTTGCTAGGGATACCCCCAGCCCTTTCTATTTTTTATTTTCAGACAGGATTTTGCTAAGTTTTCCACACTAGCCTCAAACTTATGATCATTGTGCCTCAGTCTCCCAAGTAGCTGGGATTACAGGTGGGCACCACCATACCCAGCCTCATTAGAGTACTTTTTAAGTACACATTTAAAAAGTGCTACAAGTAGTTTCAAAAGTTTGTTATGGCTCCATTTCTCAGGAACTGTTGGTCTTTGGGAAAGTACAATGAGGGAAGCTCATAAGAACAATGCTGATGACCCCCAGCCCAGAGAAGGACCATCTGAATGGAAGAAGTTCTATGCTAGAGGAGTGACTTACAGAAAATCTGTCATCTCCCCCCTACCCCTTCTCTTTCTCTCTCTCTTTCTTTGGTGGTGGTGCTAGGGATTGAACCCAAGGGCCTGATGAATGCTAGGTACTGAATTTTCTTCTTATGTGTGCACATGTGTTTGTTGTGTGAGAGAGGGAGAGAGAATCAGTCTAATCTCAGAACACTCCTCCTCCCCAGTCCTGAGCCCTGTGACTGAGGCAGCGCTGTGTTCAGTCCCCAGCTCAAGGACCTTTCTGGGACTCTTGGACAGGTCTGTAACTCTCTCAAGTCTTCAAGTCAGTTTCAGACCAAACCACAGTGTGGTTGACCTCAGCAAGTGGGTGACACAATGTGATGTGTAAAGCTGGGATGTTCTGAAGTTGACTGAGTTCTTGTTGGCTGAAATATACACTATGTGAGGCCTGTGCAAAATTAAGGAAATTACAGAGTTGGTAAGGAGGGAATGACATCTGGGAAAGCACTTAAAAAATAAATAAACAATGTAAGTAGCTGGGTGCAGTGGTGTTTGCCTGTAATCCCAGCTACTTGGGTGGCTGAAGCAGGAGGATCACACGTTCAAGGCCAGTGTTGGCAATATAGCAAGACCCTGTCTCAGAAAATAAAAAGGTCTGGGGATGTAGCTCATCAATAGAGTGCTTTTCTAGCATGAGTGGTCCCTGGATTCAATCCCCAGTAACTTTATTTCCATCCTTCCAATTTCTTGACTAATTATAATTCATATATGTTCTATAAAGTAATACACTTAATGAGAGCAAACAGATAGTAAAGAAAAACTAGAAAACCATTGATCATGCTATGCTTGGAAGTTTGGTTGTGATTCCATGTTCTATCATAGGTAAATTTTCTATTAGCACTGTTGCTTGAGATGAATTAATAGTTCAACATTTCCTGGTATCCCAGAAAAATGCCTTGGCTACCAGGCCCAAACAAGGCTGTAGTCCTCTTGCAGAAGTAAATCATGTCACTCAGTCATTCCAGACCCTACCATTTCTGAAAAAGTGAGAGTACTATTCCTGCCAACCCAGAGTCCTTGGAAACTGAGCCTGGGGCTTCTACAGAGAGTTCAGGAATCAGGATCTTGTTAAATCCGAGATAGTCAGAAATCCCCATGAAAAACAGGACCCCTTAGAATTAAGGGAGTAAAGTCTCTCCAGGGAAAATGAAACAGTCAAGTTAGTTTTAACTCTGGGAAATCAGGTGTTAACAAATGGAATAGTCTTCAAGCACATAAAATTAAGATAACACACT
This sequence comes from Tamias sibiricus, assembly GCA_025594165.1. Classification (NCBI taxonomy): domain Eukaryota; kingdom Metazoa; phylum Chordata; class Mammalia; order Rodentia; family Sciuridae; genus Tamias; species Tamias sibiricus. The sequence continues at coordinate 72,591,983 of CM046659.1, forward strand.
AAGAGACAGTAGGATGAGAAGTGAACTCAGATTTTGGAGACTATGTAATTAGCAGAAATACCAAGAAACCAGAGTCAGACAAGACAAGGTCACTAAAATCAAATGTACTAAAACAGACAATAGTCTTTCCTTTTCTTTCTGAAAATAATATTAGGGACTCTCTCAGATGATAAGGGGTAAATTCCAGGTGATGAAGAGCAAATGCATGTGTAGAACAGTCATTAAAGTAGCTTACAAGCCGGGCGTGGTGGCGCACACCTGTAATCCCAGCACTTTGGGAGGCTGAGGCAGGAGGATCGCGAGTTCAAAGCCAGCCTCAGCAATGGCGAGGCACTTAGTAACTCAGTGAGACCCTGTGTCTAATAAAATACAAAAAAGGGCTGGGGATGTGGTTCAGTGGTCGAGTGCCCCAGAGTTCAATCCCCGGTACCAAAAAAAAAAAAAAAAAAAAAAAAAAGTAGCTTACAGTTACCTTTGCTTTATTAGCATAGTGAAAAACACACCATAAGGCAGAGATGATAGCAATGAGACATACATCACATGGAGATGCTATCAAGACACTGGATTCCTGCCTACCCTGCAGATGCCATAAAAGCTGTAATACCTTTGTCCTTTCCTTGAGTCAGTCTGGGATTTCTGTCCCAGAAATCTCTCTGCCTTCCTTATGTTCAAACATAAGAATAAGAAGTCTTGTTCCTGTGTCAATATGCCTTTATCTGATTCTTCTGTTGGAGATTGTAAGAACCCACAGAGTCAGTGACAAATGCACTTATTTAGCAGAAAGAGCATTATTTGCAACACTTCTGGTTCCCTTTGTGGAATGAAGAAGTATCGAACCATTTTTTCTGAGTTATTCCTGTAATAAGCTTCCTAGTTTTCCCAAGACTCTTTTATATTTCATTTTTCCTTGTTTGAGACATGAGTACAATGAGTAGCCTAGTAAAAGTCACAGCCAGTAGGGTGACACTGACCTTGACAGCCAGGACTGCTTCAGGTACAGGCAACTCTTTTTTTTTTTTCCCCTGGCAGGAAGTGGGGGAGAGGAATGCCAAGGATTGAACTCAAGGGCACTCGGCCACTGAGCCACATCCCCAGCCCTATTTTTGTATTTTATTTAGAGACAGGGTCTCACATAGTTGTTTAGCACCTCGCTATTGCTGAGGCTGGCTTTGAACTTGCAATCCTCTTGCCTCAGCCTCCCAAGCTGCTGGGATTACAGGCGTGCGCCACCATGCCCAGCACAGAGAATTCTTTAACCAAATATTTATGTTTGCTGAGTTCTCTAGTCACAAATGCAGGAAGGATTGCCCAGATCCTTCCCAAGGGAACAAGGGGTCCATCTACACATGTGGTCTTGCCTCACCTCCTAAACTGGCTCCTTCAATGGCTGCTTCGAGTCTTAACTGGAACTCTTTGTCCCAGCTGCTCAGTGAACCAGGCCCTGTGATCTTGATAAGGGGAAGTCACTTTTTATTTATTTATTTATTTATTATTTATTTATTTTATTTGGCTTGCTAGTTCTGCATCTTGACTGGCTCTTCAGCCTCATTCTTTTAAGCCTATCTGAATAACCACACTCACTGGTGAGGATTCCATAACCTACCCTCCAGCAGCCAGTAACAGGGTGAGGTTGGATGTAAATTTAACACACACTCCTCAGGTTGGGCATAAATGGAAGGTGGAAAATTGCTTAGGAATCTGGGTATTGAGCAGGAGGAAGGAACACTGACATAATGTGGAAAAAGTTGATTGATATAGACGAATATTAACACTTAGAGCCTACTTTGAAAGATCCTGAGGGTCAGTGGATTTCAGGGAGGTGAATGATCACTCCCACAGGGGTCATCAGGGAGGGCTTCAGGAGGTGGCATTTTACTTTCTTAACACGTCAGGGATCATCCCTCCCTAGTTTTTGAACAACCAGTTTTCAGCAACGCCTCTTTGATCTGAGAGTCCAGGCCTTTGGCAAAGGGGTTTAGAAAAGCTCAGAAAACAGCTCGGGAGAGCAGGATTAGAGAGGAGGGTGCTGAGCCATGCTGGGAGTTTTGGACTCTAGTCTGGCTCTGCAACTCAGGAGCAAGTTCTACCTCCCAGACCTCTTCCTTGCCAGTGTACTCAAGGTATTTGAGGAGTTTGCAGGAAGCTCCCCAACCTCTCCTCTAGATTGCAAAGTCCACACTCCTTTGAGTTCCAATCCCCGCCCTGATCTCTGGCTGTACATCTGTGCACCTGGGGAAGAGGCTACAACAGGATTCATCTGACTCATGTTTCAGTAACAGGATGCATTTTGTGGGGCTCTCTGAACCTGGAAACAAACCAGAGGGCAGAGCATGGACTGGCCTGCGAGTGTTTCCTCTTTCTCTGAAAACTGATGGGCAGTCAGCCTCCCTGCGTTGCGTTGCGCAGGTCAAAAAAAGACATCACCCTGTGTGCCCTCACCTCCTGCCTCCAGTGTTCCTTATAGGGCTGGGCATGAACTGTGGGTTGCTTACTTGCCATTCCATTGGTAGAGCTGGTGGGGAAAGAGGAGTTCATCCACCTGGACACTCTAAAGGTTGGGGCTGGCTCAACGGAGGTTTCAATTTGTTGCAATGATGGATACAAGGATGATGGGGGCCTGGAGGATTCAGGAGTGTTTGCTGCAGGGCTTGCTCCAAGGATATGCAGTATTAAAAGCACCAGGCACCAGACCCATCCATTTCTTTAAATTTACCCAGCTTGGATCTTCCAGACCTTGGGCCTCTCAGAATGGAGGGCAGTGTTTGTGGAGGTCACTTTGGATCAAGCTGGGGACAGCCTGGAGAAGAGGAGAGGGCCTGAGTTAGCTGTTGAGCACATCAATAGTGAAACAGGCAGGAATCAACTGTCATATGCACACACGGTAGGTAATTTGGAGAGAGTTTGATAAAAAGACTGTTTATAAAGGTAGGGCCAGGATGTGACAAAGCCACAAGGGATAGTGCAGGACTTGGGGCTCCTGGCAGATATCCGGACTGGACACCTGGCTGGGTGAGAGGGCAGCAGAAACCTGAAACCAAGAGTTTTCATCGACAACTGTGTGCCACCCTCAGGTGACCAGCAACCACTCTTTTTTTTTTTTTTTTTTTTTTTAATTGAACCCAGGGGCACTTAAACACTGAGCCCATATCCCCAGCCCTTTTTTGTATTTTATTTAGAGACAGGGTCTCACTGAGTTGCTGAAGCTGGCTTTAAATTCATGATCCTCCTGCCTCAGCCTCCAGAGCCACTGGGATTACAGGCATGCATGACCACACATGTGGCCCAGCAGCCACTCTTTTTTTTTTTTTTTAATATTTATTTATTTATTTTAGTTGTACACAAGCCTTTATTTTTACGTGGTGCTAAGGATCGAACCCAGGCCAAGCATGCGCTAGGCGAGCGCTCTACCGCTGAGCCACATCCCCAGCCCCCGGCAGCCACTCTTGAAGACCCCACAGGAAGTCAAATGAGTAAACTCTGACTTCACTTTCCCTCCTTAACCCATCTACTCCCAGTATTTCCACTGAGCTGGGCCCTAACAGGACCCTTTTGACTGTACTGTCCCCAAAGGTAAGTGTAGGGACAAATGTATGGCACAGCTAGCTAATGTTTCAATGGTTTTGTTTAAAGACAACTGTGTGAAAATAGCTGCATCCAAATGTCTCAAGAGTCAAAAATTGTTACCCTAAAATGCCCTGCCTCCTGCTAGTTTGCCTCCCTGAACCTATTCATGGAGGATGGGTTTCCTTCTCTTGGGCTCTGGGCCAGTTGTCTTTAGGCACACGTTATCCTGCTCCTCTGTCACTTAAGAGCTGGAATATAGCCAGGCCCTCTATTCAGAAAAGCCCCTTGAATGGCCACAGGGTGCAGGCTCTGAATCATACATTCTACTCTGACGCCACTCAGCAGTTCTGTCATTGTCCCTTCCCTGGGCCACTTTGTACAAAGAGTTCCAGATGAAGGAAAGCATCAATAATTACAAATTGCTCCAAAATGAGAATAAATATACATCTATCTAAACCTGACAACATGCCACATTAAAAGGAACTTTGCTTTTATAAAATCACACTGTGCGTGGTAGAGCACACCTGTAATCCCAGTGGCTGGGGAGTTGAGGAGAAGGATTGCAGGTTCAAAGCCAGCCTGAGCAATTTAGCGAGACCCTGTCTCAAAAAAAAAAATCCACAATTGTACCTACCAATAAAAGTGCACTTTTGGTTTTATGCAGAAGGATGAATAAAGAAACCAGATTGAGGATATTTGAACCTATGTCCAGAGCAGTTTTAGGGACCAAACTCACTTTCTGCCCCAAAGAGTTAAGAAGTTTAAAAGGAGTTGAAGAAAAATCACATTTATTGGATACTTCCTCTCTGTGTGATCTTGGACAAGTTTTTTGTTTGTTTTTTGTACCAGGGATTGAACTCAGAGGCACTAGACCCCTGGGCCACATCCCCAGCCCTTTTTTGTATTTTATTTAGAGACAGGGTCTCACTGAGTTGCTAAGTGCCTTGCCATTGCTGAGGCTGGCTTTGAACTTGCGATCCTCCTGCCTCAGCCTCCCAAATGCTAGGATTACAGGCGTGTGCCACCGCGCCCGGCTTTGGACAAGTTTTTAAACCTCTCTGTGCCTCCATATTCTCATCTGTAAAATTGAAATAATAATATTGTATCTTAGAGTTTTGTGAGGATTAAATAAGTTCATTCCTGGAAAACACTCTTATGCATGGTGGACAGATAATTAGTATTTAAGTGTTATCTCAGTGTCAGACATTATCACGTGAAGAGACAGGTGCCCAGTTTTTTTCTCCCAAGAAGACCGTAGCTGCAGGAGACTAAAGCTGTGACTCTTCTTCAATGCACAGAGCCAGACAGCCTTTAAAAGACCCAGACATGGGTCTATTGGTCTTTGTTCCCTGGGGAGAGATGTACCCAGAACTCTCTCCCTGAGTCCTGCCTACTCTAGCCTGAATGGCAGGTACCCAGACCAGCACTGTGGCACTTGGTGGGGGAAGGTGGCCCTGAGATAAGAATCAGAAGATACTCAGTAAAGCAGCTGATTTCCCTTAATAAGTGCCCTTAATTTCTCTGGGCCTCCCAGTTTCTATCTGCATATTAGAGATAATAATTGCCCTTTTCTCTTACAGACAGGCAAGGCAGTTGTAAAGATCACAAACTGAGCTGGGCGTGGTGGCACATGCCTGTAATCCCAGCACTTGGCGGTCTGAGGCAGGAGGATTGCAAGTTCAAAGCCAGCCTCAGCAATGGCAAGGCACTTAGCAACTCAGTGAGACCCTGTGTCTAATAAAATACAAAAAAGGGCTGGGGATGTGGCCCAGTGGTCGAGTACCCCTGAGTTCAATCCCTGGTACCAAGGGGAAAAAAAAAGATCACAAGCCGAGGGCTTCAGGATGTAACTCAATGGTAGAGCATTTCCCAAAGCCCCAGCACTGAAAAAAATCACATGCAGAATAACTTTAAGCTCTTCATAGATATAAATTCACAACACAGCCAGGTGTGGCGGTGAATGCCTGTAATCCCAGCGGTTTGGGAGCCTGAGGCAGGAGGATCGTGAGTTCAAAGCCAGCCTCAGCAATTTAGCGAGGCCCTATGTAACACAGTGAGAACATGTCTTTAAATAAAATACAAAAAAGGGCTGGGGATGTGGCTCAGTGGTGAAACACCCCTGGATTCATTCTCCAGTAACAACAACAACAACAACAATTCACATTGCAGAATCCCTGTTGTACCACTGACCCTGAACTGTACTCTCTAATGCTCAGCCAGAAGTGGAATGGGCTAGAATAAATCAAACACAATGGTGTGCGAGGACCACAGGGGAGCTCCTGAGCCAGTTGGAATCCTGGTCTGCCCCCCAGTGCCTGGCCTTCTGCAGGGAGGGGATGTTGGTCCAAGTGAACCTTTTAGCTGCCTGGGGCAGGAGGAAAGGAAGATGTCCTATCCCAGTTGGTTCCTGGGTTCCAGGAAGAAGCATGGTTTCCACCTCCATCCAGCCCAGGAGGCTAGGAGATGGTGTCCTGGAAGAAGCGAACTCAATGGGGGCTCAGAGGGAGACCGGTGAGGTGGCTGGATGTGAAGCAAAAGTTCCCTTTGCAAAACTAAAGCCTCTAGTTGCAGCCGGATGTAGGTGAAAGTGTTAGAGGCGGGAGATAAGGGGCCCAAGCAGAGCACCCTCTGATGGGAGATAAAAATAGAAATAGAGCTCCCCACCCCCACCCGAGCTGAAGAATGTCTGTATGAAAAGCCACACTAGAATGACGCAGAAGCAGCCCAGCAAATTGTGCTGATTAAATGAAATACTGAGAGTACAGGGCTTAGCACTGGCCTGACACACAGTAGGTACACAATGAATGTTGTTCCCTTTACACACACACACACACACACACACACATATACACTGTGTTTGGTGATAGGAGGGTGGGACAGTCTTTCTTAGTGGTCTGCCCTTTGAGTGTGATGTCTCAAGTTGGGCCAGCCTTCACGCTAAGATGAATCAACTATTACAACAATGGTGCTTTCTGCTCCTCCTCCAACCACACATTTGCATGGAGGACTGGATATGGGGGAAACAAAGGGGGAAACTCTGACAGTTGAGCCCCGGGGATTGGTGCCAGTCTGGATTTTGCATCTGAGCAGGCTGAGAACCAGGAACATGTACAGAGCACCTACTCTGTGCGGCTCTCTGCCAGGTCCTTAGTTTATAGTCTCATTTACTTGCCACAACTTGGTGAGGTGTGTTCAAACCACTTTTACAGACAAGGAAATGGAGGCACAGAGGGTTTATTTATTTATATAATTATTTTTATTTTATCATTTTGGAGACGGGGTCCTGCTATGTTGCCCAGGCTGGCCTTGAACTCCTGGGCTCAAGGGAGCCTCCTGACTCCTCCTCTTGAGAATCTGGGACTGGACTACAGGTGTGCACCACTGAGCACAGAGAGAATATAATGTAGTTGCCTAGAGTCTTATAGGTACCTTACAGATGCATTGTCTTTTCTGATGGGGGGGTCCCTCAGCAAGCTTCTGTGGCTAGTATAGATTCTGGGTGAGTGGCTACAGATGGACTGGGAGCTCAAGGAACTGCATGGGTTGAGACTGGTTTGGTGAGCATGCAGCTCTGTAACAAATGGGTCAGGGTGCAGTCACCAGGCCCTCTCCCCTGAAGTAAGAAGGGGTCCCCAAGCCTTAGATTTCAATGTGGGTGAGACTGCTTTCTGCCTTCCCAGTTGATGTGCTTGGAAAAAGCCCCTGCCTTTACTATGGGCCACAGAGTGCTGTGTAATTTCCTCTGTGGGTCAGTCCTTCAAGTGAGGGCTATGACAGAGCCATGAGTCAGGCCTCGGCCTGACACTGACAAGCCACCATCTGCTTGGCTTCCAGCTGGCTCAGTGAATTCAGGAACGGCTATCCACTGCCTCCCTCCATTTCTGCTGTGTCCTGCTCTAGGAGAAGTGGGGCCATACCCAGGGTGGGCCAAGTAGATATTCACTGTGGGTCACCTGAGTCCAGCATGTCAGGAGCCAGGAATTCTGGGAGCATGACTAGAGAGAACAATGACTGAAACAGACCCTCAGCCTGTCCCAGGAAAAGTCAGCATGTGCCTCCAGGGTCAATAATCAAGGTATCACCAGCCAGCTGTTGGAGTTGGGCCTGATGTCCCCACTCCCAAGTAAGAACATACTCCACTCTCCTACCTGTTCAGGAAACCCAAAAAGGAATTTTGTTTCTCCTAGAGAAATGTGCTTTGCTTAGTTAATTAAAAAAAAAAAAAAAAAATCAGTGTTTACCTCAAGTTGTCTTTAAGGACTGTACCATGTATGGACAGGGCCTTCAAACTCAGCAGCTGACTGAGGTTTCTAGAAAACAAGAAAGATAGGGCTGGGGTTGTGGTTCAGCGGCAGAGCGCTCACCTCGCACGTGCGTGGCCCGGGTTGGATCCTCAGCACCACGTAAACATAAATGCATTGCATTGTGTACAACTAAAGTACATAAATAAATATTAAAAAAGAAAACAAAAAAGATAATCTTTAGCTCCCTCGTTCTGAGTTGACAGTGGCCCATCCAGAGGCCCTCCAGGAGGGGAGGCACAGGCCACAGTGCCAGTCATACTTCTGGGCAATTTGAAGTCACGCGTTGTGTCACTGAGGCTGTGACTCAGTCAAGTGCTTGCCAAAGCTTATTCACAAAGGGGCGGAACTGCTCTGTAGGCAGTTTTCAAAGTGAGGGCTCTCCACCTCTTTGAGGGAAACTCAGCCAACATAAGAGATGGGCCTTTCCAGCTGTCCAGGTGGAACCAGCCTAGGAGGAGTCAGTTCTGTATCCTCAGCCCCTAGAATTTCTATTCAGTCTCTCATGAATGAGAATGAATGAATGACAGAAAAAATGAAGTGAAGCTGGTATAAAACCCTAAAGCCCATACTCTGCAATATAGGTATTTTTCATAGTCTTGATCCTCAGGGAAGAGGAGTGATGTTAGTGATGTTAGGGATCACACAAAGCAAAGATCCACAGAGTAAGCTGATGGCCAGCTGAGAGCAAAGAGGCCCATGTGCTACAGGCATTTGCTCTCCCTCTGCATCCCTCCAGGAAAGTGGGACCAATCCCCCTTCGAAGGAATAGTGCTACTGGTATCTAGGCTTTTTCTGGAATTATAAATAGCTGGTGTTGGTTGAATCCTTGAAATGAGATTATTGTTATTATTATCATGGTTCTCCCTGGGGGGAAAAATCCTGGTGACAGATGCTAAGACCCCAGGGTAAGCCAGCATGGTCAGGCTGGGAGGACTGAGCTGCCACTTGTGGACCTGTCAAGCTGTCCTCCGTCAAGCTATCCAGTCAGGTTGTCCCAACACAATGGGCGCAGGCAGCTGTCCACACTGCAGGCGCCACCAGCCCTGCAGCACCTCCTCCCTCGCTGGAAATCCCCACCGTTAGTGGGTTGGACACCGTGGTTTGGGCAGTTGCCACCATAGCTATTCTCTACCACACAGAGAGGGACCCAGGCACTTTGGTTTTGGGTGGCTTTTAATTTTATTTCCTCTTCTCATCCCTTTTCTTTCTTTGCCTTCTCCTTCGTAAATCAAATTACCAAATTAACATCGTAGAAGGTGGGAGGACTGGAACCCAGAGAAGATGTGGCACTGAATACAGACTTGTAAGGGAGGAGTGGGCTTAGCAGCAGAATTGAATTATAAGTGGCCCCTTGGCCCACCCAAATTGCAGGCAGATGGCTTGCCCCCAGGATGCTCAGTGTCTGAGTTTCTACCTAGGAGATACAGAGGCATAAGGGAAAGAACTCCAACGGTCCAAAGGAAACAAGATGATAAAGACATCAATAGTTTAATTAGGCTGATCACCTTAACCAAGCTAAAAGGAAGGTGGGGAATTCAAGCTGGCTGTGTGCCCAGGGTGGGATGTCCCTGTGACAGGATTTCTCACTTGCTGGGACCTTCCATAGACGTGCATTTATGCCATTCTCTAACCATAAACAAATGAAAACTCTCATGGCAAAACTGCTTTCAAAGACTGTTGTCTCTAAAAGGAAATTGGGACTACATTTTCCCACAAGAAGTTCAAGGAATTATGATTACTCAGAACTCCCTCTCTACATTCTTGTGAACATTTGAGAAATTCCCAGTGCGTCCCTTTGCCCTCAGTGCGGGAAGCCAGACATGTGCCGGCTCACACCCAGACAAGCGTTGTTGAGCTCATAGCAACTGCACAAACCATTGCGTAAGTGCAAGTGCGTGTGCGTGTGCGTGTGTGTGTGTGTGTGTGTGTGTGTGTGTGAGTGTGTGTTTTACTTTGATAAGGAAAGGAAATGCAAATAAAGAACAATGACTTCTGGTAAATTTATTCCTAAAAGATGACCTCTGTCCTACTCTGTCCCTCTCATCTCTTCAAAATTCCTCTTTTCAAAATCTCTCCTCCTGGAGCTGATTTCCAGGACTGCTGAAGGACATACAACAACTTATATAATTAATTCTGTGATACCCCCCTCCCACTTTGGGGTTCAGTTACCCTCAAGCTCAGAGATGGATGCAGGTACTTGTTAAGTGGGAAGGACCTTCTGGCCACCAGCCTAATTCTAATGCAGAGTGAAACTCTAGTCATGAAAAAGACCTGGCAAATCTTGGTAAATGCTGAAATAATGCCAGAAAGGATAAAGGGCTGGTTAAGCCTGCCCCCACTATTCCAAGGAGATAGTCAGTTCACCTTGGTTCCTCCAACCATGGAAGATAAGTCTGTGGGAATGTGTCTAGGGGAATCCTTTGTGTATTAACCACTGGCCCAAAGAAGGTAACTGTTCACATGTGTGCTGCAGTGAGCCTGGAGGGACCACCATTAGGTAGCAGAGAATTCTGCAAAAAAAGGTTTCCTCCAATTCTCTGTCTAGGTGAATGTTTTTGGCAGGCAGATATCTGTCTTGACCCCTAAGAATGACCTGTTTTTCTAAAAATGGACAAAGAAAGGAAAGAGGAAAGGAAGGAAATTAAGGGGAGGCAGGGAAGGAAGCACGGATGGAAGGAGGGAGGGAAGAAAAAAGAAAATGGAAAGGGGACAAAACAAAAGTTCTAGATCTGTGCTAGTCAGTAGAGTAGTCACTGTTCATATCTTGCTATTGACCTTTTTTTTTTTTTTTTCTCTCTCTTCTATTTATTTACTTAGCAGTGCTGGTGAGATGGGGTAAAGGACAGATGGTCAGCGTAGATAATAAATGATCAGGTAGGGGATAATTCAAAGAAAAGGAAATGAAATGCCAACACCTCCAGAGCACTCCCCCTCACCCCCAAGGTTACCAGTGTCTACCAGAATCCTCATACCAACACAAGGAGTTGCTAACGAGTACTCCCTGGGTGGGTCTTTTCCTTTTGGTCACCTACGCAAGATTGGCAGAAACCTGAGATCTATAAAAATACAAGACACCCCCACTCCCACCAGCTCTGGGTCATATGGGCTCCTCTCTCTCTTTCTCCTCTCTCTCTCTCTCTCTCTCTCTCTCTCTCTCTCTCTCTGTCTCAAATAAAATTTGCTGTGGCATTTCTCCAATGTTTAATCTTCAGCCCTGAGGAATGTAAAATTAATAAAAATAATTTTCACCAATTACATGTAAAAATTACATCTTGGAGTTTTCTGTTTAAATAAGTTAAAATTAAGCCGGGCACGGTGGTGCATGCCTGTAACCCCAGCACTTTGGGAGGCTGAGGCAGGAGGATCACGAGTTCAAAGCCAGCCTCAGCAATGGCAAGGCACTTAGCCACTCAGTGAGACCCTGTCTCTAAATAAAATACAAAAAAGGGCTAGGGATGTGACCCAGTGGTTGAGTGCCCCTGGTTCAATCCCCAGTACCACAAAAATATAAAAAATAGGTTAAAATTAATTTCACTTATTGTTCTAACGTGGCTACTAGAACATTAACTATTCCTTCTGTGACTGGACATCTATTTCCATGGCAGCACTGCCCTAAACTGATGCTTCTTGGTGGCTAGTGTAGCCCTGGTCCCAGCCCCATCTCTACTTACCACTGAATTGCAGGCCTTTAGCTTATCTGCTTTTCCTAAGTGGGACTGGAAATAAGCTAGCCCAAGTATGTAGGTGTTTTGATTCTTGGGTCCTCCAGATAAGATCTAAACATCTAAACATCTCCCAGAAAAACTCTTTTCCTTTTTAAGCAGTTATTTTCCGAGTGCTACCTGACCTTTTAAAATTCTCCACTTTGTATAAAGGCACACAGAGGCCTTCTTACAAATGTTGGAGATAGCTGGTAGGTGGCTACATGATAAGCACCACACTATTTGAATAAAATATGTAAGTCACAGGAAGGCTTTGGTTAGGATTCAGTGGATACCAAGGCCTAGACAGACTATGATCAAGTTTGAATCTAGGTTCACTGTTTTTTGTTTTTAAGTGGTGCAACCAAGCATCATAGCAACATCAACAGAACATTTCTTCCAAAACATGCATTGAGCAACCTATGTATGCCTGGGAGGGCACTAGGTGATGAATTCAGCTCACTGCTACAGGACCTTGGAGAAGGGGGGACTGGCTAGTATGTGATACATACAGGAAAGGATCCAACTACTTGTCACTCAGGCCATGAGTCTGTGTGTATGCATACTTTTATGTCATTGTAATTATAGGGCAGTACAGGTGTTACTTTATACTTCTTTCTGATTGGCATTTCCATATTCCTATGTAGTCTTCATATCATCTTTTTAAATAATTGAATAATATTCTACAAATTACTATGTCCCTCTATAGGACTTTTTACATTTTTTTTTTTTTTCAGTACTGGGGATGGAACACAAGTCTTGTGCATGCCAGACGAGCATTTTACCACTGAACTAAATCCCCAGAACTTTGTTTGTTTGAGACAGGGTCCCATTAAATTACCCAGGCTGGCCTTAAACTTGTGATCCTTCTGCCTCAAACTCCTGAGTAATTGGGATAACAGGCCTGTGCCTCTAAGCCCAGCTTCTATAGGACAATTTGTTTTCAGTTTTGTATATACAAATAATATAGCAGCAAAATGGAATTTGCTTTACTTTTCTATCTTTCCTTTTTGATTTATATTTTCCTTGAGATAAATTCTCAGAAAAGAAACTACTGTGAATGTTTTTCTAGTTCTTCAGAGATATTGCCAAGATACTCTCCAAAAGGCGTGTATGAACTTATCTTGCTCACAGAAAAGGTTGCATATATTAAATTTCCTGCACCTTTGCCAGGATAGAGGTGTTAAAGCACACGTGAGCATGCATGCACACACACACATTTAAGTACTATACAAACGGTACCTCTCTGCAATATTTTTGTTGATGTTGTTGCCATGCTGGGAATCAAACCTTGAGTCTCAAGCATGCCGGACAAGTGCTCTATCACTGGGTTGCACCCCCAGCCCTCTGCATGTATTTTTAAATCCTTGTGCCAGCAAGGGCTGATCACCCCTATTGAAGTATGTTGTTCTTAAAGGGGCGGGTGCGGGGGTTGGGGGGGAGTTGTGCTTAATTTCTACCAAAAGAGAGAGAGAAAATGTCATCAAGTTTTGAAAAAAAAAAAATTAAAATGTCCTTGAAGTTATCAGTGGAATCTGTTGTTGGAGGAACCCAGCAGTCCATGTGGGTCTCCAAAACACAAGGGTTATGTAAGTGAGTCTCCTGGTCCAAGGCCTGCTGATGCTGCTCCCAGGATCACTCTCCTGACTGAATGCCAGAGGTTCCTGATGAGAACTCATAGAGGGTCCTGAACACATGTCCATCCTCCAAGTCACCAGCCCCTCAGTGCCTTCATGGAACTTGTGTCTTAGACCAGATGGGTTCTACCTCTGTGGTCAGCAATACTGGCCAAGTCAGATAGTGTCAGAAAAACTTGACATGAATTCCTGTCAGCACAACAATGTTGAGGTTGTCTGTCAGATGCTGGCCAGGGAGTGGTCTTCTCAGTCTGGCTTCCCACTCTTAGGAGGATGAGACTCTCCTTAAGAGGCAGACATTTATACCTGGTATCTCTCTCTTTCCAACTCAAACTCAAATGAGCTGTGGCTTTATGGTCTGAGTCTCCACCCAAGCACATACCTACTTGTGAAATAAAGCTTGTGTTTACATAAGTAATCATAACTGCAATGCTTACCAAGTGCCAGTCTCTGTTGAAGCATTTTGTTTATATCAATTCATGTTACCCTCACAACAAAACTATTATTAGCCCTTTTTATGAGAGGGGTTGGTATTAGTGATTGAACCCAGGGACTCTTTACCACTGAGCCATATCCTCAGCCCTTTTTATTTCTTGAGTCAGGGTATCACTAAGTTGCCCATGCTGGCTTGAATTTGTAATCCTCCTGCCTCAGCCTCCAGAGCAGCTGGGATTACAAGCCTGTGCCATACACCTAGCTTATTAGCCCCTTTTTTTTTTTTTTTTTTAAACTTGGCTCTACAACACCTTTATTTTATTTGTTTGTTTTTATGTGGTGCTGAGGATTGAACCCAGCACCTTGCATGTGCTAGGTGAGTGTTCTACCACTGAGCCATAACCCCCAGCCCCAGCCCTATTTTTTTTATATATACATATTTTTGGTTGTTGATGGACCTTTATTTTTATTTACTATTTATGTGCCATGCTGAGAATTGAACCCAGTGCCTCACACATGCTAGACAAATGCTCTCCCACTGAGCTACAATTCCAGTCCTATTAGCCCTATTTTTATAGGGGGAAAAAAAAAGCTGCCTTGAGGTTTAGTTTATTTTTTCTTTACATACCTTGTAACTAATGAAGCCAGTGTGTACACTACCTATCATGAGCATTCACACCATCACTAAATAATACGTTCATGCATGCTCATTGCTTAAAAACTATAAAATTAAAGATCAAAAACAAAAATAATACGTAGTAAAACTTACATACCTCTTTATTTCTCCACCTCAATTCCCCAGCCCCCCTTTCTCCTTATGGGTAACTACTCTTTGTTGTTTTTATTGTTGTAGATGGACACAATACATTTATTTATTTATTTATTTTTATGTGGTGCCAAGGATTGAACCCAGTGCCTCACACATGCTGGGCAAGCACTCTTCCACTGAGCTGCAACACCAGCCCAGGTAACCACTCTTTATTGCGTATGTACATCTTTTCAGACCCGTTTTTAGTGCCAGTCTCTGTTGAAGCATTTTGTTTATATCAATTCATGTTACCCTCACAACAAAACTATTATTAGCCCTTTTTATGAGAGGGGTTGGTATTAGTGATTGAACCCAGGGACTCTTTACCACTGAGCCATATCCTCAGCCCTTTTTATTTCTTGAGTCAGGGTATCACTAAGTTGTCCATGCTGGCTTGAATTTGTAATCCTCTTTTTTTTTTTTTTTTTTTTTTTTTTTTGGTATAATGGTATAATCTTTTTTTTTTTTTTTTTTTGGTGGTGGTACCAGGGATTAAACCCAGGGGCACTCGACCACTGGGCCACATCCCCAGCCCTTTTTTGTATTTTATTTAGAGACAGGATCTCACTGAGTTGCTAAGCGCCTCGCCATTGCTGAGGCTGGCTTTGAACTCGCGATCCTCCTGCCTCAGCCTCCCAAGGAATGGTATAATCTTAAGATTAGGAAGGGGCTTAAAATAAATGCACATATACAATACTATATGTATCATATTTTTAACTTGTTAATTTCATTTGTCAACATGCCTTAGTGATCGTTCCAAGTAAGTGATGTAAATCTACCTCTGTCTTTAAAGGATTCCAAGGTGTGGCTGTATCATAAATTATTTATCTGGTTTCCATTTGATGATCATTTAAGTTGTTTCCAACATTTTACCAGATAAACAGTACTGAAATAAACATCCTTGTGTGTGTCTGGTGTGAGGATCTCAGAGGGCAGATTCCCAGAAGTGGGGCTGCCAGATCAGAGTGAATCCACATGTCACGAGTTACAATTCCCTAGTTGTTTTCCAAAAAGCTTGGGCTCATTTTTACTCTCCCCAGTAGGACTTGAGAGCACCTGTTTGTCCACCCACTCACCAACACTGAATTGTAGCAATCCTTAACATTTTTTTGCTAATCTGATACTTGGAAAATGGGATCTCCTTGTTTGAATTTGATTAATTTTGTTTGCTTCATGTTTTTGGTTCCCTTATTACTCATGTGCTGCTGGGCTTTGAATGTCTTCTTAATAATGTCTTCTTTAAATAATTCTTCTTTTCCATTCTTCTTCTTCTTCTTCTTCTTCTCTTCTTCTTTTTTTAAATATTTATTTATTTGCTTTAGTTGTACACAATGCAATGCATTTATGTTTACGTGGTGCTGAGGATCGAACCCAGGCAGTGCACGTGCTAGGCGAACGCTCTACTGCTGAGCCACAACCCCAGCCCCTCTTCTTCTTCTTTTTAAAAAATATTTATTTATTTTGCTTTAGTTGTACACAATGCATTTTACATGGTGCTGAGGATCGACCCTAGGCTTGCACATGCTAGGTGAGTGCTCTACCGCTGAGCCACAACCCCAGCCCCTTCATTCTTCTTAATAATAATCTAAACTTATCTTTGAAACTCTTTGTTGATCTCACCTTTGAGCTTAGGTAGATTTTGTTGAGAAATAGGAATTTCCGTTTCTAGGGCAGGTCAAGTCTATCTGGAGTTGTTGTCCCAGTCCCTGTGGAACTTGGAAGAGTGACAATAGCCCAGCCAGGGACAAGACCCCTGATTCTCTGCCTCTCCCTGCATATTCTTTCTTATTGGTCCTTCCTATCCCCACTGGGAGTCTCAAATGCTCCTGCTTCAAAGATACTCTGTGCTAGAATATGCCAGCAATGCTGGCCTGTGGAAGGTTGTGGACTTTTATCACAGTCTATAAGGTGGCTGTGACTCAGGTCATGATGTCTAAGGTTGTCACATGGAAAGCACCAATTTCCACCACAAAACCTCCCACTACCCTGGCTCTGGTCTGGCATAAATGTTTGCTGTACCTTCCTCCCACTAGTGCTTAGCTCCCACTTGTCTCTGTACCTTAGAAGCCATGATAAAAATAAAACACCCACAGATGCTAAACCATTCAAATAGTACAAAATTATTCCATGAAAATATATGGATATATTGGCTGGGGTTGTGGCTCAGCGGCAGTGCGCTCGCCTTGCACGTGTGCGGCCCGGGTTCGATCCTTACCACCACGCAAAACATAAATGCATTGCATTGTGTACAACTAAAGTAAATAAATAAATATTTAAAAATATATATATATATGGATATAGATTTTTAGCTTTTGTGCTTTTTTAGAAAATACCCATGCACAAACATGCCTTATTTGTAAATACATTCTTTTTTAAAAATGCAAATGGATCACCTATAATCCCAGTTACTTGGGAGGCTGAAGCAGGAGAATTGCAAGATCAAGGCCAGCCTGGAAAATTTAGTGGGACCAAATTGCTCTCAATGAATGAGGTTGCAACAATTTTTTTTTTTTTTTTTTTTTTTTTTTTTGGGTACCAGGTATTTAACTCAGGTGTACTCAACCAATGAGCCACTTTTGTATTTTATTTAGAGACAGGGTCTCACTAAGTTGCTTAGTGCCTTGCTTATTGCTGAGGCTTGGCTTTGAACTCTAGATCCTCCTGCCTCAGCCTCTGGAGCCACTGGGATTACAGGCGTGCACCAATTTGCCTGGCGAGGTTGTAACAATTTATGATCTCATCAGCAGCCATGAGAGATGCTGCTTCTCTGTCCTCTACCAGCATCAGACTTTACTAAACTTGTGGACAAATGCAATGGTGCATACTTATAGTCCCAGGGACTTGGGAGCTTGAGGCAGGAGGATCTCAAGTTTGAGGACAATCTGGGTGAATTAGCAAGATCTTGTCTCAAAATTAAAATATTTTAAAAGGCTGGGAATGTAGCTCAGTATCAGAGTGCCCCTGGGTTCAAGTTCTAGTACCGTAGGATGGGGAGAGAGAGAGGGGGGTGGGGAAGGAGGAAAGATCTTTATAAAGAAACTTAGTATTCTATTATGTGAAATGTAGTCATTTTCCCCAGCATATTACCTTTTGTTTATGGTGCATACTTATAGTCCCAGGGACTTGGGAGCTTGAGGCAGGAGGATCTCAAGTTTGAGGACAATCTGGGTGAATTAGCAAGATCTTGTCTCAAAATTAAAATATTTTAAAAGGCTGGGAATGTAGCTCAGTATCAGAGTGCCCCTGGGTTCAAGTTCTAGTACCGTAGGATGGGGAGAGAGAGAGGGGGGTGGGGAAGGAGGAAAGATTTTTATAAAGAAACTTAGTATTCTATTATGTGAAATGTAGTCATTTTCCCCAGCATATTACCTTTTGTTTGTAGGGTTTTATTTTATTTTATTTTATATTTTGGTACCAGGGGTTGAACTCAGGGGCACTCGACCACTGGGCCACATCCCCAGCCCTTTTTCTTTTTCTTTTTTTTTTTTTTTTTTTTTTTGTATTTTATTAGAGACAGGGTCTCACTGAGTTGCTAAGTGCCTTGCCATTGCTGAGGCTGGCTTTGAACTCGTGATCCTCCTGCCTCAGCCTCCCAAGTGCTGGGATTACAGGCGTGTGCCACCACGCCCGGCCCCCGTAGGGTTTTATTGTATAAATTTGGTCCTTATATATTCTGGGTGTTCTGTCTCATATGTAGTGTGTTAGAATTTCAATGCACATATTTGACAAGAATTAATTTTTTCTCCCTCGACCTCATTTCTTTGTTTCAGTTCCTGCTCCCCTGAGATGGCAGACACTCAGCATTGATAAAATCAATCCAGAGGTTGGCTGTTCCTCTCCCACCCTCCTGCCAGTTCCTGGGATTTTCTTGAGTCCAGGTGCATTTACACAGCACATGGGAGGAAGCTGGAGCTCATTCCATCCTAAGCCAGCTGTCCAGCTGGCATCTTCTGGAGTTCCCTGTCTGGTCACTTCTGGGCCGTCACTTCTTGCCCACAAGTTCCCTTTGCAGCTGTCCTCTCTCCTTTGCCCATGTACTCCCAAGCACACAGGACCCTCTGCAGCCTGCTGCCATGGAAAGGCCCATCTATCTGGACATGCCACGTGGCCCTTTCTAGCTTTTGCCACTGCCCCTGGACTCATTCCAGGAAACACAGGCAGGGCCCACCCCTCAGCTTCACTCTCATCCTGACTCCAGGATCTCTATCAAGTTAGAGACTGGGAAGCCTTTTTCTCTTTGAGGAGCTTCCCAAATATAGTTCTGTATCATTTATACTCCTGTAAGGAGTTCAGAAACTCTGAGGTTAGAAGATTTTCTTTCTTTCTATATTTTTTCCTCCTGTTTGTGCATTCACATCCGTTCCCTGAAGTAGTGAAGGGTCTTCAGTGTGTGAGGAGGTGTGAGGCCAAGGCTCTACGCCCCTCTCAGGAGAAGTGCTCAGCCAGGTGTGAGGCTTGTGCTCAGCCTCTGCCAGCAGTTGTCTCAGGACTGCCCCACCCTGCTGCTCCCTGCTTGTACTTTTCTCAGACCCTCATCTGACACCATCTGGGCTGCTGTGGTTTGGGTACAAGTGCTTTGTATGAGGGGCTGGCCCATCTGTCTGTCCTCTCTGGCCTGTCCCTGTGGGCCTGCACATCCGGGTACTGGGTCAGGATGGGTGGTACTGAAGTGCTTACTGTTTTTAATGAGCTGGGCTATTCTTGTCGTGAATGCTCTCCCAGAAGGCCCAGAAGGGTGGGACCTCAACAAGGTAGACACTCAGAATGTCCCCCAAGTGGACTCCTAGCTTCTGCTTTCTACTGAAGGCTTCTCTCCACTGACCCTCAATGAATTAGAGGGGAGAAAGGAGAATTAAAGAGAATTAGAGGAAGAAGGATGAGACCTCATTTAACTCAAGTATGTTGAGCTCCCATCTCCATCCCTGCTTTGCTGGGTTTCTTCAAAAGCTGAAATACCCTCACCATCGGCAGCACTTCAGACTTTATGGTGGAGGAGAGGAAGCTGTAGCAGAGGTGCTGGTCATGGATCTTCATTTTTACACAGCTGAGTCCATTCCTTACATTGTGGTCATCCCTTCCTACTGAACTCCCTGATTTCACCTTTACTTGGCTTCCAAAGGAATCAAAGCCCCACCTCTCAACCTTTTGGTCAAGAGGGACAAGATCCTTTCTGGAAGTTTCCACACTTCCTGAAAGTAGAGATTACAATGTGATTCAGCCACCTGCACAGAGAAGATCCTCCTCTCTGCCTGCCCACCCTGTCTTGGCCAGAGCAAGCTCTCAAGTCATCCTGCCTATTTAGCTGGTCTCCAGCCCTCCAGCCAATTCTAAGTGTCCCCCACAGTGTCCCCCAGAGAGCTCATCTTGAAACCTGACCTAGTTTTGCATCTTTGGTGGTTGCTCCCAGGGCCTTGTTTCCTTTAGTTCTTTCATGTTAATTAATCCTCTCTTAATGCCTATGCCTAGGTTAGTGCAGGCTTGTTTTAGGGCCTCTGGCCAAACTCATGGCTAATCATATGCATTCCTAGAGATTTTTGAGTCTAGGGACTGATTTAGTCCCACTTCTTTTTTTTTTTTTTTTAAATATTTATTTATTTACTTTAGTTGTACACAATGCAATGCATTTATGTTTACGTGGTGCTGGGGATCGAACCCGGGCCGCGCACATGCGAGGCGAGCGCTCTGCCGCTGATCCACAACCCCAGCCCCATAGTCCCACTTCTGTTGTTGACCTTTTGGCCTCTTTACTTCTCTGAACCTCATTCTTCATCAGTTAAAGGGTGAAAAGCACAGTATCTGTTTCATAAGGTGTTATGTGCTCTTTAGGCATTATGAGCACATTTATGTTGATTAATGTTAGTATTAGGCAAAAAGCATTTTTCTTTGTAATTTATCCTACACCTTCTAGCATAAATCTTGAGTCCTATATTTGTTTTTGGGAGGAGGGCTTTCTCTACCATTTTCTCCCCTTTTTTCTTTTTTTTTCCTTTGGGGATTAGGGATTGAAACCAGGGGCACTTAACTATTGAGCTACATCCCCTGACCTTTTTATTTATTTTGAGACAGGGTCTTGCTAAATTGCTGAAGCTAACCTCAGACTTGTGGTACTCTTACTTTAGGCTCTCTGCACCCAGCTCTCCTCCATTTTTATGCAATTCTTTGTTTTCTTTTCCTTTTCTTATTCAGTACTGGGGATTGAACCCAGGGCCTTGCACATGCTAGGCAAGTGCTCTACCACTAACCTACATCCCTAGCTCTTTAAACACTTTTTCTTTTGAAATGGATATCCCACTAAATTGCCCAGGGTGGCCTTAAATTTGAGATCCTCCTGCCTCAGCTTCCTGAGCAGCTGGGATTACAGGATTGTGCCACTGTACCCAGCTTTCTATAATTCTTTCTTTAATTAGAAAGTGACGATAATAATGGTAGTGCTAGAGTAGGAAAACAGTATAGGGTATGGATGAAAAAAATAAGTAGACTCTGGGTGCTCTTGACTCCCAGGGTAGGTGTCAGCAAACTCAGATATAAGTTAATAAACTTTGGAGACAGAAAGTGGCACATTCTGTTATCCCAGCTACTTGTAATTTATCCTACACCTTCTAGCATAAATCTTGAGTCCTATATTTGTTTTTGGGAGGAGGGCTTTCTCTACCATTTTCTCCCCTTTTTTCTTTTTTTTTCCTTTGGGGATTAGGGATTGAAACCAGGGGCACTTAACTATTGAGCTACATCCCCTGACCTTTTTATTTATTTTGAGACAGGGTCTTGCTAAATTGCTGAAGCTAACCTCAGACTTGTGGTACTCTTACTTTAGGCTCTCTGCACCCAGCTCTCCTCCATTTTTATGCAATTCTTTGTTTTCTTTTCCTTTTCTTATTCAGTACTGGGGATTGAACCCAGGGCCTTGCACATGCTAGGCAAGTGCTCTACCACTAACCTACATCCCTAGCTCTTTAAACACTTTTTCTTTTGAAATGGATATCCCACTAAATTGCCCAGGGTGGCCTTAAATTTCTCAGCTTCCTGAGCAGCTGGGATTACAGGATTGTGCCACTGTACCCAGCTTCTATAATTCTTTCTTTAATTAGAAAGTGACGATAATAATGGTAGTGCTAGAGTAGGAAAACAGTATAGGGTATGGATGAAAAAAATAAGTAGACTCTGGGTGCTCTTGACTCCCAGGGTAGGTGTCAGCAAACTCAGATATAAGTTAATAAACTTTGGAGACAGAAAGTGGCACATTCTGTTATCCCAGCTACTTGGGAGGCTGAAGCAAGAGGATTGAAAATTCGAGGCCAGCCTCAGCAATTTAGCTGTCTAAAAAAAAAAAAAAAAAAAAAAAAAAAACAGGAGTAAAAAGGTGGGGCTGGGGATGTAGCTCAGTGGTAGAGCACTCCTGGGTTATATCTCCAGTATCACAAAAAAATGTGGAGACCCAGTGCTGGGCTCCTTGTATTTGTGAACAAGAGCTGGGCCCCTCCCTACAGGCCTGGTGTGGATGTAATTTATTCTATACCTTCTAGCATAAATCTTGAGTCCTATATTTGTTTGGGGAAGGAGGGCTTTCTCTACCATTTTCTTCCCCATGGATGCAGGGACCATAAAAGACTTCTTTGCTTCCCTGTGCTTGTCATATCTGGAACATAGACTGTCAGTCTAGGAAACAGGGCCCAAAGGAGATGTGCTTGGCTACTATGGAGCTAGAAGTGAAGGAACAGTGGGTTCCTCTCTTTATTTTTTTTTTTTGGTACCGGGGATTAAACTCAGCGACACTAGACCACTGGGCCACATCCCCAGCCCTTTTTTGTATTTTATTAGAGACAGGGTCTCACTGAGTTGTTAAGTGCCTCGCCATTGCTGAGGCTGGCTTTGAACTCGCGATCCTCCTGGCTCAGCCTCCCAAAGTGCTGGGATTACAGGCGTGCGCCACCGCGCCCGGCTCATCAGTGGGTTCCTGAAAGGAACAGAAAGTCCAGAACCCAGGGAGTCAGCAAAGTCTGAGGACTTGGCGGCTCTGAAGTCAGGGATTGGTTGGGGTAGCTTGCAGCAGGGCAGAATGGGAGATACACCAGGAAAGGGAGCAGGAGGTGAGCAGCAAACCAAATACACTTCAGGTCCATCTGTACAGCATAGGATTACAAACACCCTCAGTTTCCATCCATGTGACAAGGGCTAAATATACACGGAATATCCATACAAGGAAGGCTGACCAGAACGAAGAGAAATTGCATAATAAGAAATGATATCCGAGATGCATCACTAAACAAAATAATTTGTGTTTCTTAAAGGAAGAAGAACATTCATAAGTATTTGCTAGAATATACATCAAATATCTCTGGAAGGATTCGCAAAAACCCAATGGGTAGCTAGTATTTGAAGGATACAGTCTCAATTGGTGAAAACGAGAAAGTGCTGGAGATGGTTGCGCAAGAATGTGAATGTACTTAATGCCACTGAACTATATACTTTAAAATGATTAAAATGACTAGATGCTGTGGCACATACCTGTAATCCTCACAACCTTGGAGGCTGAGGCAGGAGGATCACAAGTTCAAAGCCAGCCTCAGAACTTAGTGAGACCCTGTCTCAAAAAAAGTAATTAACCATTCATCTGTTGAAGGGCACCTAGGTTGGTTTCCAAGTTTAGCTATTGTGAATTGAGCTGCTATAAACATTGATGTGGCTGCATCACTGTAGTATGCTGATTTTAATTCCTTTGGGTATAAACTGAGGAGTGGGATAACTTGGATAAAGAAAATGTGGCATATATACAAAATGGATATTATTCAGTCATAAAGAAGAATAAAATTATGGCATTTGCTGGTAAATGGATGGAACTGGAGAATATCATGCTAAATGAAATAAGCCAATCCCAAAAAACCAAAGGCAGAATGTTCTCTCTGATATGTGGATGCTAACTCACAATAAAGGGGGGAGGGAAGGGTTTATTAGGGAAATAGAAGTACTTTGGATTAAACCAAGGGGAATGAAGGGAAGGGAGGGGTAATGGGAATAAGAAAAACAGTAGAATGAATTGGACAGTACTATCCTATGTACATATATGATTACACAACCAACGTATTTATACATCATGTACAACCAGAAGAACGAGAAGTTATACTCCATATGTGTATAACATGTCAAAATACATTCTACTATCATGTATAACTAATAAGAACAAATAAAAATTAAAAAATTAAGCAATATAAAAAAAGTAATTAAATAATTAATTTTAAAAGGCTGGGGGTGTAGCTCAGTGATAAAGCATTTGCCTATCATGCATGTGGCCCGCACTCCATCCCCAGCACCGTGAAAACACAAAAGTTAAAATGGTAAATTTTATTTTATACATCTTTAAGCACAAAAATAAAACAAAGCATTTCAATGCTTTCTTATAGGGAGAATTGTGTGTTTAAGAAAGACAGGGAGGAGGACTTTTCACTGTACATTCTTTTGTACTCATTTAAATAAAAAATAATAATTAAATGAAATAAAAACTACAAGAAGCAGTCACCAAACTGGAAAAGCTGGGTGTAGCAGAAGCACCAGGGATGCAGGGATGCTGCAGCAGCCTGGGGGCAACAGCAGAGACACTAACATTACTTACTAGAATGAAGAAGGAGAAAAGCTGTGACCTTCCTTCCAGGGTCACAACCCAGTCTGGGAGACCTTGTGGGGAGGTTTTCAGGAAATGAACACAGATATCCCTTCCCTTCCTCCCTTTGATCTTTCTCCAGGCTTCCCATTGGCCAACACCAAAAGGCAGCCAGAGGACAAGGGCATTTGTCCATGCAGCCAGGGGCCAGCCTGCCTGGGTGTGTAGTCCAGTTCTGCCGCTGTGACATGGTAAACACTTTTTTTTTTTTTTTTTTTTTTTTTTTTTTTTGGTACCGGGGATTGAACTCAGGGGCACTTGACCACTGGGCCACATCCCCAGCCTTTTTTTGTATTTTATTAGAAGCAGGGTCTCACTGAGTTACTAAGTGCCTCGCCATTGCTGAGGCTGGCTTTGAACTCGCGATCCTCCTGCCTCAGCCTCCCAAAGTGCTGGGATTACAGGCGTGCGCCACCGCGCCCGGCTTGACATGGTAAACACTAGACACAGGAATGATGACTATTACAGCTTGCTACCTGAGAACTTACAGTTTTCTATGGCTTCTATGGAGGCAGGATCCTATGGAGCAGGCCCATACGAAAGGCAGGAGGAAAACCAGCAGTGGGTAACCAGTCCGACTGGCCCATAGCAATAACAGTAACACGTATTAATCTGTCCCTGCCCCTCACAAATGAAGGATGATTTTCATCCCTATCAGTTTTGGTTCATGATATATATAGATGAAGAAATAGAGCTGGCCATGGTGACATAGCCTTTAATTGCAGAGACTAGGGAGGCTGAGCAAGGAGTATTTCATGTTCAAGGGCAGCCTCAGCAATTTAGCAAGACCATATCTCAAAATAATTGAAGAAATGGATGGATGAGTGGATGGAAAAATGATATATTTGAAGGACAAATTAGTCAATGTAGAGAGGAGCTGAGCTGGTGACAAGACTAAAATGACAGTTTGGATCACAATGGGAAGGGTTTGACATGAGTATGAACAGGCAGGATCTGGTGGGTGCCTGGGTTAGCTGGGATTGACCAGAACCTTCAGCAGTAACAGAAAAGTGGGGCTCCGAGGAGGAAACTCATAATCGGCAAAGTTTTTATTTCTGCATTTCAGATGTGCCATTTGCCTCCCAAGAGGGCAGAGTGTGTGTGTTGAGGTTCATTTTCAAGTCAGGGCTCATGTATCAGGCTTGCTCTGACTGCCTTCCACAGCTTCAGCACAGCCTGGAATTACTCCAGGGCCAAAGGAAACGCACTTACCAACAACTGTCCACCTCTCCTTGGCCACAGGAGTCCAGGACCAGCATTAAGTGGTCAGGAGCCAGGGTGTGGGGAATGAGGCTGTGGCCAGTGGAGGCCTTAGGGCATGTATTGGTCAATGTTGGCACTTAGAGTCTTGGGCAGCAAGTTCCTCAAAAGCAAAACCACTTGAAACATATCATTTAGAACAGCTGAGGCCCCGTGGCCAGCCCCTAAAAGGCTTTTGTTACAGAAACCCCCAGCCAGCAAGGGCAGCTGCTATCTGGAGATTCCCAGAGATGCATCTTCCCACTCCAGTGTTCATGGGGCCTGGAATGGCTGGGGGGAAGGGGCTGAAGGGCTGAGGGCTGAGGGTGTGCTCTGGGGAAACCGCCACCTCAAGGCTCTGCTGCCTCCAGGACCCCTCATCAAGATCAGGCTTCTCCATTTTGGTTATGTTTCCCTCTTCTTCTGTTTTTGGCTCTTGCTTTTTTCCTAGTGAAGTGAGGTTGAAGGTTCAACTGTCCTGAGGAGCAGCCAACAAGCAGGAGAAGACAGGGGCCTTGGCATGCACACAGTGTCGCCTCTGTGGGAGCGGTGAGGCTAATTATACTCAGCTGGCAGCCTGGCAAAGGGAGTTTCCCAGCTCACTCGCCTGCCCACTTCTGTGTGGCAGATGCTGTGGGGAGGTGTAGGGACAGAAGGGTTGAGAAGCAGGCGGGAGGAGCTGAGCCAGGTCTCAAAGAGGAGCCAGGCCCTGCCCATGTCTGGCTCCAACTAAGAACTTGACTTAGAATTTTAAAAGGAGCAGCAAGCCCAGCTCCCTCCCGGATCCAGACTTGCCAAGGGGAGTAAGAGGCCCAAAGTTCATCCAGCTGGGTTGTGGGAGAGCCAGAAAGGGACAGAATGCTCTGTTGGAGAAAGTACTGTGCCTTTCCCTTGTCCTAAAAATCTTGGGGACTTTCCTGGGGGTGCTGTGTACAGATGTGCAGGTGTGGGCTGAGGCACAAGTATGGGCTAATCCAGCCTGTGCTGGGCTATGTCCATCCAGAAGCCTTTCCCCAAATCACACCAAGGCCCTGTGCAGGGCAGTATCTCGTGCCTGCTAGGCCAGTGTTGGGGAGGGCAGCTTATAGAGACAAGTGCTGTCATTGGGGTAGCTGCTAGCCTGGGGTACCCTTCTCCACAGAATTTTTTTTTTGTGTGTGTGTGTGTGAGTGGGGGGCCTGGGATGGAACCCAGGGCCTTGTACATGCGAGGCAAGCACTCTACCAACTGAGCTATATTGCTAGCCCTCACAGAATGGGTTTTAAGGAAGAGGACACAAGAGACACTTTCAGGACTGCACATCTATACAGCCTGGCTCACCATCCTGTCAGGCTCCTGAGGTAATATCTCAGCCTGGGAAGTAACAAGCAGTGTGCAGAGCAAAGGCCATCCTCCTTCCCTCTGCTCAGACTATTTGCTCCAAAATCCTTCCCTAAGGATTTTGTACTAACACATGTACTAACTTCTGTCACTGTGGCAAGGTCACCTCATGGAACCAGTTGGATTTCATTCTGAGTGGCTCAAGTCACACAGAATTGGAATAAGGCTTGAGGTTGCGTGTCAATGTGGTATCTACACTTGATCTGAAAAATACAGACTGTGAGCATAAGTTACCTATCAGAGTATTTGGGGACAGGACTAATTATTTAATTTTATATCTGCCTCTACAAAATTTACAAGGATTTTAGATTTCCCCTATTTATAGTAAAATCTATGGACACCTTGCATGTCCCATTCAATATTGAAGACCCAGTAGGAAGCAAATATATTCCACACCCCATTCACATTGAGACTGTGCAAAGGATAGATAGACAGTATAGATAATGAATGATTGGGTCAGAAAGGTGGGGGCTAATTCAAAAAGAAAGAAAATGCTAATACCTCCAGAACACTTCCCCTCCTCACAACTTGTTGCCAAGGTTTACCTGCCTCCAGGGAATTGTTCCTCCCCGCAAGGAGTTGTTAAGGAATACCTCTGGGGTGGCTACTTTCCTACTTCTGGTCATTCCCACCTTTTGGTCACATAGGCAAGATAAGAGTAAAAGGGGACATGAGAAGAAAGGAAACCTGAAATCTATAAAGGGGCAAGACACCCTTACTCCCTCGGGCACCAGCTCTGGACCCCGTCCTCTCCAGAGGACCCTGTTTCCCTCTCTCTGTTCTATTTCTTAAATAAATTTACTTTTTTGCTCTTGCTTCAGCATTTCAAGCATGTTTAATTGTCAACACCAGGGAAACAAGGACCTGATCCTGATTTTCAATCCTGATTTTCAAGACCAGTTTCAACATGAGCTTACATTCTAGTAGGTAATGCAGGCCAAAGGACCAAGAGAGAAGAAAACAAATGAACAAGATAATGGCATATTGTAATAGCATCTGGGAGGACATTACAGGCCAAAGTAGAGGCTTTTAAGCACTGAGGTGCGACTGAGTGTTTACCTTGTCTTATTCTGCTCACTTCTGAAATAAGACAGCAGAAAACCCACCACAATCTGTGTCAAAGAAAATCAAGCCTTGAACTACCTCCAGACCACAGAGCTAAAACAAGAACCAACTTCCCTGCACACCTACTCAGAGCTGCAGCTGTCACAGTGAAGAGGCTTGCAGGGCTTTGCATGCTGACAGGAGTGCCCAGAGACGTGAGGGCCGTGACCACGAACAGACATGAGAAACGTGACCACTGAGACAGGTGTAGGGGATGTGCCAGCTCCCAGGTACCACAAGAGGGAGGGAGGATCGATTCTAGCTCAGGATAGCAGGAAGGATTCTTGGAAAATGTAAAGGAACTGAAGTTGATTTTGAAAAACGAATTCAAATTTGTAGGCTGGCAAGGGGGAGGCCCACCTGGCACAGAGGTCCCAAGGAGGGTAAGGAGGCTGACCTAGGAATCAGGAGGAAATGGGTGCACTGGAATGGGGTGCAGCAGGCAATCAAAGGGGAGAGGCCAAAGGTTGGGCTGAGGAGTGGACTCAGGGCCTATGCCAGGGCAGGAGGCCAGATAGCACCCCAGTGGAAGATGCCAGCCCTTTGTGACACCCTCCCCTCCCTGCCACCTCTGCAGCTGCTTCTGTGACTCTCTTGGGGGTTTTCCTGAACTGTCAACTGGCCAGAATACTGCAGGGCAAGGCCCCGCTGGGGCCACAGGGGAGGAGGGCTCTGGAGTGGGCCCCTAGGAGGCTGCTTCTCATGCCTGGCTGGCTCATTCCTCTGCAGAGAGCACCAGGATACTGAGAAATGCTGCTGTTGCTATTGAATTTCTGGCCATGAACACAAAAATCCAAGAGTGAAGCAGCTAACCTAGGAAAAGGAAATTTGTGCTTTGTACAGAACTGCCTTCAACTGGGTGTGGCCTGACAGTATAGGGCAATGGTTCTCAAACTCAGGCTATGAAAATTACCTGGAGACAGAAGGACTTGTCAGCATGACTCTTTCCTGTCCTTCCTCTCCTTTGAGATTAGAATGTCTAGGGTGGGACTTAGGCATGTGTCAAGCACCCAGGCAATTCTGAAACAGGCAGCCAGTGGGCCCAGGGTTCTGGAAGGCCACATGGTCCAGAGCCACCAGAGAGTTTGGAAACTAGTGGTCCACTGTGGAGATGGCAGTTCAGGCGATCGCAGAGCTTTTCCTCTAGTTCCCCCTCACCCCACCCTGCCACAAAGTCTGTTTTTGTATGTGTGTGTGTGGGGGGGGAAGTTTGAACCCAGGGGTGCTCTACAACTGGGCTACATCCCCAGCCCTTTTTATTTTATTTTGAGACTAGGTTGCTAAGGGCTTTGCTGAGTTGCTGAGACTGGCCTTGAACTTGGGATCCTCCTGCCTCAGCCTCCTAAGTTGCTGGGATTACCAGCATGTGCCACTGGGCCTGGCTTGCCACAAAGTCTCAGAAGAAAGCTTCCCCTGGCATCCCTGTCTGTTCTACCTGTGCTCCAACAGCTGAAGCAAATGTTAAATGTGAGGCCTGAAAGCCCCCTCCCCCAAATTGGCAATCCTATTTTCTCCACAAGAAAAACAGCCTGAACAAAGCAAATAAAGATTCTTGGTAGCCACAGGTCTGGGAATCCAAGGCTAAAATGCATTTGCCTATACAAAATCAACATCCTTGGCCTCTCAGCATTTACAGGTAAGGTGATGCAGTCAGTGGACAAAGGTGAAGATTCCAGAAGACTTCGAAATGACCAGGCAACAGAGGGAGTTCCCAGCTGCTAAGAACCTGCAGGAAGTAGGGTACACATGTTCTGCCCACTCCCACAGCTGTTTGGCTGTAGAAGCAGCAGGAAGGGGTGAGCACTCTGATTGGTGAGGAAGGACAGAATGGGATACAGAGGAGTATGTTAAGCAGATCAACGATGTTGCCTTTACCCAACAACCCCTCTCCAGGGTCAGAAGGCAGCCAAGCAAAGATACATGGTGTTTGTTTGGGGGTACATGAACTCATTGTACGAGTGTGTGGACCTCAATTAAGAGTCTTTGTTAGGGGCTGGGGTTATGGTTCAGTGGTAGAGTACCTGCTTAAAATGCATGAGGCCCTGGATTCTATTCCTAGCACACAACACACCCATACCCACACCTCCCAACCTGCTCCACACAAACACAGCCCACAGATTCTTAGTCCTCTGCTGTCTGCTGTCTCCTAGGTCCTGAACTACAACACTGGGATGGGGTGGGGAGGCCCTAATTACTGACAGGGGAGGTCTTTCCAATGTTCTCACTGGAGCTGAGCTGAACAAGGCCTGTGTTAGGACTTGCCAACTATACCAGTATCTCAGTATCCCTTGTGGGAGGCAAGGATTTTGCCCTGATGATTCTTTCCCCTGTCCAGCCCCTAATCTAGTGCTGACCTGGGTCCTGTCATCCATCAACACTTTCTATATGAAGTGTTTATAAGGGCTGCCCTGCTTGAGTGGGAGACAGTCCTAAACTCCGGAGTCCTAAACCCTCTGGAGATTCTCACATCACCAACCACAATGAATAAATTTAGCTGCATGATACCGTCTATGAGAAGGCAAATTCTGCTTTTAAGTCATAAGGCAAAGTTACTTTGGCTTGCTTCCTATTAGGCCATGTGCCTCATTTGGTTCATACCCTAACTTGGAGTTTCACATGTGAAAATGGGAAAGTTTCACCTGCTCTATTATTATTATCTGTCATTGTCCATTCTCATTAAACAATTCCAAGCCAATCTGCAGAGCTGAGCTGGATACGAAGGCCCCTGACATTTTGAGGCCTTGAAGGAGCTTCTGGGCCCCTTTTATGGGTGAAACAAGCTCTGAAACCTGGAATGTGGAGTAGGGCTAGAATGTGGATTAACTGCTGGATTTCACAAGGCAAGGCCTGCATGTTTCGCAATATGCCCTGTGAGACAAGGCAAGACTCAAGGTCACTGAACTTCAAACTGACCTAGTTTTGAATCACCACACCATCAGTGTGACCTTAAGCCAGTCACTAATCTCTCTGAGCTTCAGAATCCCATCTGTCAGTCAAGAAAACATCCACCTCATCGGATTGCTATTGAGAGAGTCAAGGAGGTACTGTTTATTTTCAGCACCTACCCGAGGGCCTGGTACATAGTGGATGGTCAGTATGGGTTCTTCCCACCTCTCCTTAATTGGGAACAGGAGCCCCTAGGATTCCATTCCTCTCCTAAGTGATCATGGCCTCATCACAGGAGGTAGCAGCAGCAAGACAGGAAGGGAGCTGGGAGAGCAGACAACATTCTCATCAGACCCTCACCTAGGGACCACAGAGTGAAGAGGAGAGGGTTGGGGAGAGCATAGGAGTCAGAACACTGAGAGGGTCTGGGCGTCAATCCAGTCTGCCTCTGTCCCATCCTTCTCCTATTCTGCTGTGAGATGGCATCTCTTTGGTGCCCACCTGCAGGGCACTTGCCCACTCTCTACCATGTGCAATGGCCCACACCCTGTTGTAGCTGGTAAGGTACTGCAGCTGGTCTTTCTCTGGTCAGGGTCTTAGGCTGCTGTGACCATTAGGCTCACATCAAGGGCCAGCCTGCAGACAGCCACACAGAAGGATGTATGTCCCTGCATTTGTCACTGCCTAGAACTCTGGGGCTTAGAGGTATTTATCCATGAGTCTTCACTTTCTGCTCACCACAGGGCAAGGAGCTTAACTTAGGTAAACACAGCTAAGCAAATGCTAACCATAAACTTTGATATCTAAAAATCATAAATTTTAATATATAAAAACAATTTTATATGTTAAATAGAAAGGAATTACATTGGAGCATCTTAAGATTTTGTGTAGCTTTTCCCTGGGTTGAGCTCAGTTTTCTTTAGAGGCAAGGCCAGGGCCACTGGCTTATACCTGACCTGTAACTGATACAGTCCGGTTTGGTCTTTGTCCTATTAGGGCTCTTGGAGAGGCACCCAGGGCCACAGGGCCTGCCTCGCCCTACCTCTTCAGGTCTCCAGGAGACAAGGACTACATGTTGCCTTCACCCTGGGCAGCCCCAAGAACAGTTTTGCATTATTTTGTGGCTACAAGCAAATTTCCTGGAAGGGACTTTTGGAAGTGCTAGGAGCCACCCACAGGGAAAGCTGAAGGAAACTGGAGAGCAGAAGGCTGGGAGGAAACAGGCCTGGGCAGAGGTGGAGGCTGAGGCTGCAGGGCCTGAGGCACTGGGCTGAGAGATATCTGAGGCTGTGAACCCCTCCTCCACCCTTTTAGGTTGCAGAGGGGGAAACCAGGTTCTGAGCAGGCCTGGGCACTGCCTGGGCCGCCCTCTCTGACCTGCAGGAAAGCTTGCCCAGTATAGGCCTGTGTCAGCAGCAAGATGATCTAAAGAGTTGCTGACCAGGCTGCAGAGTAAGATGGAAAATTCCCACAGAGCTCCTGCATGAGGCTGCATCTGGGATGGGGGCGCCAGCACTGCGCTCCTATCTGGCCTTGACTGCATAGGGGAGGGCTGGGGCAGCAGGAGCTGAACAGCTTCATGGGGAGGGGAAAGGACACCCAGACTTGGATCTTTCGCTTTGCCTTGGGATTTTGGAACTGGCGTGACTGTGGGCTTTGTGCCGTATGGGGGCTGGGGTGGGGGCAAGGATGAGGAAGTGATCAGGAAATGAGGGAAGATAGACCTACTTTCTGTACATAAAGAAGGTCCAATGTGAGCCGGGCGCGGTGGCGCACGCCTGTAATCCCAGCACTTTGGGAGACTGAGGCAGGAGGATCGCGAGTTCAAAGCCAGCCTCAGCAATGGCGAGGTACTTAGTAACTCAGTGAGACCCTGCTTCTAATAAAATACAAAAAAAAAAAAAAAAAAAAAAAAAAGGGCTGGGGATGTGGCCCAGTGGTCAAGTGCCCCTGAGTTCAATCCCCGGTACCAAAAAAAAAAAAAAAAGAAGGTCCAATGACCCTCCAAAATAGGCTGAGAATCTGGAAAAAAAAAAAAAAAAAAAAAAAAAATCAGGCCCTACTGGTTTAAAGAAATCAAACATATCAAGATTTAAATTTAAGTAGCTATTACACCTCAGATGCATAAATTTTAAGTCCAAATAGTACTGGTTAATATAGTACTACAAATATGTTTGTAGTACTATATTTATTTATGTACAAATACATACAAAGCTAAAGTAGTATGGAGATTCCTAGGAAAACTTGGAATGGAACCACCATTTGACCCAGCTATCCCACTCCTCGGTCTATACCCAAAGGACTTAAAAACAGCATACTACAGGGACACAACCACATCAATGTTTATAGCCGCACAATTCACAATAGCTAGATTGTGGAAACAACTCCATGCCCATCAATAGATGAATGGATAGGGAAACTTTGGTACATATACACAATGGAACACTACTCAGCACTAAAAGAAAATAAAATCATGGCATTTTCAGGTAAATGGGTGGAGTTGGAGAAAATAATGCTAAGTGAAGTTAGCCAATCCCAGAAAACCAAAGATTGGTTGATTCCTTTGTTATGATGATACTGAATTATAATGGCAAGGGAGGGGGATGAGAGGAATGAAGGAATGTTAAATAAAACAAAGGGGAGGGAGGCGAGGGGAGGGGGCAAGGGGATAGAAATAATGGCAGAAGGAGTTGGACATCGATATACTAAGCGCATGTATAAAAGCTCAATGGTATGAAAATACTTTGTGTAAAACCAATGACTTGGAAAACTGTGCTCTTTATATGTAATATGAAAGAAATTGCACTCTAAAAGCATGTATAACAAATTAAATTAAATTTAAAAAAAAGAAACTACAAAAAAAAAAAAAAAAAAAAAGAACATACAAAGCTAACCTTAGGGCTTTGGTGCAGAACATTCATGGGGCACCTGCTGTGTGCTGGGCAGGTTCACATGGAATTTATCACTCAATCCTGGTTGGTAAGGGTCTTGCCAGCAGGAGGATATGCTCCATTAGTACAAAAGCAAGAGAGAAATGTTCCTGCCCAGGTTTTTCCTGTTTCTCCCAGAACAAACTGGAGAAACTGGCTGGAGCAGGCTATTTGGGAGGCCTTGGAAATGCAGGGGGTTTTTTGTTCATTCTCTAGAGCTGGAGCTTTATGGTCCCTGAGCCCTAGGAAGATAAAAAAAAGGATCCAGGTGTCAGGAGGAGTGTCCTCTGGACACTTGGCTGGGAGCCCAGTAACCAAGTGCTAAGCCCAGAAAGGCCTCCCCACCCCTGTGGGGCCCGGCCAAGGGGAGGAAGGAAGGAAGCTGCGCAAGATAGGATTTCCCCACCCCAAGGCCAGCCATCCTCCTGGCTCCAATAACCTGATAAGCAAGCTGGTTTGTTAGTTGACCTGGAGTTTTCTATAGGTGACAAGCCACTGGGAGGTTGCAAAATCCCTCCTGCATAAGTAGGCTTCAGGAAGCATATCCTCTCAATAAGAATGTGAAGAAGAGAACTTAGAAGACCCTTGGACTGTTTGTAGGGGCTGATTCATTTCAGGGTCCCTAGGCATGACAAGAGGAGTTTGGCAGCACTGAAGTTTCAGTTCCCAGTCTCTCCTCCCCTTTGCTCAGCACCCTCTAGACACCTCCACCTTGGCCCCTCCTTCCTCAGCTGGTCTTGACTCACACACCTGGAAGAGCAGGCTCTGGGTGCAGGTCAGGAGCCTCAGAGCCCTGTGCTGGGGTGCAGCAGAATCAGGGCCATCAGGGTAATCTTGAGGACTCTGCAGGACTGGGGATGGAAGAAAGTGGAGACAATGTTGAACCCAGCTTGCCCCTCAGACCATTTTGGTTCAGAAGGGTCAGAAGCAACTTCCTGATGCCATCTTGTGTGCTCCTCTAGGAGAAGGTTCTAACCAGGCAGGACTTGCCCTAAAGGCAAGGCACCCCAGTGGGGAAAAGCCACAGCCTGTGTGCATCACGAGCAAGTGAGTGATGGAGGGCTCAAGAGGGAATCTCTTCACCTGGAAAGAAGTGGGAAGGTGACTCACTGGTGAATTGCAAGCTTTGGGCAGGTTACACAGGGCCACACCTGTTCTCCCCTGGCTAGAGAGGGAAACTTCTTAACTTAAGCTTGGCTTCTACCTTACTTCTACTAGAAAATGTTCTCAGGAAATCACATATTGGAAGGTCAGGGTGCTGTGGGGAAACTTGAAAGCATTCTGGAAGGGCTACACCATACCCTGCTACTAGATATTTATTTAGTGTTCTTTCAGCACTTGAAATGTATTATGTCTAATCTTCAGAGCTTCCCTTTGAGATGGATCCATTTTACAGAAAAGAAAACCAAGGCAGTAAATTCCTCAGGTATGAAGTGAGTCTGGTTATTTGTTGGAGAGTTAGTAGTACCAGCAGTTAGAAGTCTGAGGCTGTGAGTGCCCCTCTCCCTTACTCTCTAGTCAGTATTTTTGTTATCTGGGTCTCTTTGAGGCTAGATTTGAAATAAAGCAAATGGAGGATATGGATTTTGTGCTTAAGTGTGTAGCCATTGGGAGACTGGGCCTTTCAGCAGGACTTTCCCTACTCCCTGTCTTGCTGTATGGTCTGGCATACAAGTACCTAGACAGGTGTTCCTGTGCCTATTTATCTCCTCCCTAGAAAGACTCTCTCTCCAAGGCCACCAACTCCCATTTTGTGGAGTGAGGTCTGGAACTGGGGCTTTTCAGATGTGAGAAATCAGCTGTGAGTACCTGCAGCCCTGCCTGCTTTAGGAGAAACTGCACACTCCCTTGTTTTACAGTGACTTTTTTTTTTTTTTTTTTTTTTTTAAGTACACTTCACAGAGAAAGACAAAAGAAGAAGAAAGAAAAACCCCAGAAGGGATCTCTGCATACTTTGTGGCAGGAAAGGGGTGCACCCCACAAGTTACAAATGCAAGTTGTTAGAGACATCTTCTGCCAATCATGGACTGTTGGTCTCTGGGGGTGTCCCTATAAGAGGACTCCATGTTTAATCTGCTTCTACAAAAGGGCCAAATTCTACCTTGCTGGATGCAGACAGGATGTGAGGCTGCCACAAATTTCTCAGTGGCAGCTCACTTGGAGGAGACACTGCAAGAGAAAGAGATGCAGGGCCTAAATTCTCAGCCCCTCTAGAAGCTCAGTCGATGTTACCTTGTTCATCACTATGTGCCTGAAAGTATGGTCTGACTTGTAGGAGGGGCTCAAAATTATTTGCTGTGAATAAGTACTAAGAAAATGTTTTCTAAATTGCATGCGGCCCGGGTTCGATCCTCAGCAACGTTTAGAATTCTTTCCTATTGTGCTCCTAAAATAAATATTTAAAAAAAAAAAAAGAAAAGAAAATGTTTTCTAAATTGATAAGGAGAATTTTTTTTTTTTTTTTTTTTTTTTGTGGTACCGGGGATTGAACTCAGGGGCACTCGACCACTGGGTCACATCCCCAGCCCTTTTTTGTATTTTATTAGAGACAGGGTCTCACTGAGTTGCTAAGTGCCTCGCCATTGCTGAGGCTGGCTTTGAACTTGTGATCCTCCTGCCTCAGCCTCCCAAAGTGCTGGGATTACAGGCGTGCACCACCGCGCCCGGCTCCTAGCTCCTTCTTGAAGCACATTTTCTTGGGTGTTACTGGATGGAGGCACAAAATTCAAGTGACTTCCAGGTCACCCTGTCACAGTGCGTCTCTATAGCCATTCTATGAGGATCCATGGGCTACTTTTTTTGGAGGAGGTAAATGTGTCCTATGCTGTGTCCATCCAAAACTTAGAGCTTATCACTTAAGAAATACCAGCATAGCTATCATTGCAGAAGGTTTTTTGTTTGTTTGGTTTTATTTTTTTCTAATACTGGGGATCAAACCCAGGGCTGCTCTACCACTGACCTACATCCCCAGCTCTTTTTATTTTATTTTGAGACAGGATCTCACTAAGTTTCCCAGGCTGGCCTTCAACTAGTGTTCCTCCTGCTTTAGCCTCCTGAATCTCTGAGATTATAGGCATGTGCCTCTGCTCCCAGCTCCCCCAGAAGCTTTTCTGCCTGAAGCTTTTGCTGAGGACTTGTAGAGGCTCCCAGAAACAACAGGGGTAGTCAGTCCCTGGAGGTTGCCCAAGCAGTATGGCCTCAGTTATACTGTTCCAGGCAAACGTGGCTCTGATGGTAATTATAGATTAGATAGCGAGAATCCAGTTGGTAACTGAAGTGTTGTTCATAGCCTCTGTCCCTGGAAAACCCCAGCTATGTTGAGCACTCTGAGGCTGTTAGCTGGGCCTCCCCCCAAATCATCCCTACTCTGCCCAGGGAAACCAGGTCTTTCCTGTGCTTCTTCTGCTTCTCCATTTCATCCTCATTCCAGTCCCCGTGAAGGCTTAATCATTGCAGCACTTGGTAAAACCCTCACAACTGGGTTAACTGTGAGGTTTGCAGATCATGCCTTACAATAAGGTCAGGTGTTGGTTTCTGTGTGAAGAATGCCCTTATTCCAAACCATTTTGTGGTAACTGCTCAAAAGGGGCATCAGTAGCTTCACCAAAGTATAATGCAGTACCACCTGCCATCTGAGGCAATGGTACATTTACTTCTAATGGCATATTTTCCTGTATTCCTTTTGCATCCCTTTGGACCTGAGAGACGCTCCTCATTGAGAGGGTCTACCTAAAGGCATGTGGATCTGTCTCAAGCCCTTGAAAGGGCGGCCACAGGATGAGGTTGCTATGTAGCTGGGCTGCCCAGAGGGGTTAATTATTGCTAGCCATTTGCATGTTTTATCCCCTTCACTGGCTGTAGGAGTCAAGGATGATATCAGCAAAGGCACAGATGACATGAACCTAATGTACACGTCACTTTGAAGAAACTCAACTGATTCTTCAGCCAATTAACCAAAACAGTAATGAAGTTGGGATGAGCTCCAAATACAATTTGATCATGTGTGATCATGTCACCTGCAGTTGCCACTTCCTAACCTACAGCAAGCCCAGGTGGGCACGGTGGTGCATGCCTGTAATCCCAGCGGCTTGGGAGGCTGAGTCAGGAGGATCACAGGTTCAAAGCTAGCTTCAGCAATGGCAAAGCACTAAGCAACTCAGTGAGACCCTGTCTCTAAATAAAATATAAAGTAGGGCTGGGGATGTGGCTCAGTAGTTGAATGTCCCTGAGGTCAATCCCCGGTACCCCCCAAAATAAATAAATAAATAAATAAATAAATAAAAACTCACATGCCCACAGCAGCATCCTGGGAGACTATAGTTTGATAGGCCAGGAGTGGGGACCTGGCTTGTACACACTTCGAAAAATTTCCCGACACTTCTGATGTGACATTCTGGCTAAGAACCACTAATCTTGCACATTTTTAGTTTAAAAGTCTTCACTGCTAACCCTCATGGGATGTGGGCACTGGAAAGTGGTGTCACAGAGAATTTAAAACCACAGAGTTCGTGACTTTTTTTTTTTTTCTTGTGCAGAGGGGTCTGTTGGCAAATAATACTATTTTGTTACCCAAGAGGCTCTTCTTGAGTCAGAACCAGCACGGGGTGGTGGTATCATCTTTCATCTAGAGAGAAGGCAAGGTAAGATTCCCAGGGGCAGAAGGTGAGGTTGTTCTAACCTGCAGTCAGTCATTTATGTTAAAAGGTGAGTAGGATGAACTGGGGCAGCAGGAAGTTGCAGTCCCCTGGTGTCTCAGGTGCTTTGTCTAGTGGGGAAATGCGCACACACTTAATGCATACACAGAGTGTAAGCCACCGGGCTTCAAGGCATTGTGCCCTGCAACTGGGGAAAGTGGCCCACACAAGATTTTATTTATTTATTTTTGGTACCGGGGATTGAACTCAGGGGCACTCGACCACTGGGACACATCCCCAGCCCTTTTTTGTATTTTATTAGAGACAGGGTCTCACTGAGTTGCTAAGTGCCTTGCCATTGCTGAGGCTGGCTTTGAACTCACGATCCTCCTGCCTCAGCCTCCCAAGTACTAGGATTATGGGCGTGCGCCACCACGCCTGGCCCTACACAAGATTTGAAGGAGGGGTTGATGAGCATGTGACCAGCAGAGCAAAAACTGCTCTCCAGGTAATGTTGTTGTAGGATGTGGGTACAATTAAAAAAATAAATAAATAAATGAGTAAGAATAGCCATACCTTCTCTTTTATTATTTTATTGGGAAAATTTGGGCTTGTTTTCTCATAAAAGAACTGAAAATTTTAATCAGGTTTTCTAAAAGCTATGTTTTTCAGTATAGGGTTTTTTTGCTGTGGTCC
Organism: Tamias sibiricus; assembly: GCA_025594165.1. Taxonomy (NCBI): domain Eukaryota; kingdom Metazoa; phylum Chordata; class Mammalia; order Rodentia; family Sciuridae; genus Tamias; species Tamias sibiricus. The sequence continues at coordinate 72,630,956 of CM046659.1, forward strand.
TAGGGATCTATCTCAGTGCTTCACACATGCTAGGTAAGTGTTCCACCACTGAGCTATACTCCCAGCCCTAAGTGTAGGGTTTTAACATTTTTTTTCTTTTTTCTTTTTTTGTACTGGGTTTGAACGCAGGAGCACAGTACCACTGAGCTACATCTCCAGCCCTTTTTCTGTTTTGAGACAGGGTCTCACTAAGTTGCCAACGCTAGCCTATAAAGGGGTGATCCTCCTATATTGGCCTCCCCTGGTTTTTAAATAAATGATAAAATAGAATCAGACTTAATTTTAGTCTGATTCTGTTATATCTGATCATTGAAAAATACCCAAAAAGTAAATTAAGATATAAGAAATCAGAAAAAATATTCATAACCATTATAGTTTGGATTATCTATTATAATTTTTCCTCATGCATTAATACATTTATTTTTAGGTACTAGGGATTGAACGTGGGACACTCGAGCAATATCCCAAGTTCTTTTTATTTTTTATTTTGAAACATGGTCTGTCTAAATTGCTCAGGCTGGCCTTGAAATTGTAGTCCTCCTGCCTCATTCTCCTGAGTAGCTGGGTTTATAAGACTGCACTACCACAATTAATACACTTTTGGTTGTTTTTTTTTTTAAGAGTACTTTTAGATTTACAGAAAATTGACCAAATTGTACTGACAGTTCACATATAAATTTGACCCCAGTTTTCCCAATATCTTTTTTTTTTTTTTTTTTTTTTTTTTTGGTACCGGGGATTGAACTCAGGGGCACTTGACCACTGGGCCACGTCCCCAGCCCTTTTTTGTATTTTATTAGAGACAGGGTCTCACTGAGTTGCTAAGTGCCTCACCATTGCACCATTGCTGAGGCTGGCTTTGAACTTGCGATCCTCATGCCCCAGCCTCCCAAGTGCTGGGATTACAGGCGTGCACCACCACACCTGGCTCCCAATATCTTGTGTTGCTGTAATAATTGGTCACAATTCATGAACTGATATCAATACTTTTTTAGTTTTTGCAGTTTGAACCTAGGATGAGTGCATGCTAGCCAGGTGCCGTGATTGAGCTACATACTCAGCTCCTCAATAAATTACTAATTAATATCTAAATTTTATATTAAAGATATTTTCTTTTGTTGTTGTTGTTTGTTTGGGTATTGGGATTGAACCCAGGGGTATTCAATCACTGAGACACATTCCCAGCCCTATTTTGTATTTTATTTAGAGACAGGGTCTCACTGAGTTGCTTAAGTGCCTCACTGTTGCTGAGGCTGGCTTTGAACCTCCGATTTTCCTGCTTCAGCCTTCTGAGCCACTGGGATTACAAGTATGCACCACAGCAACTGGCTGTTTCTGGGATTTTCTATTCTTTTGCCAATACTGTGTTGTCTTAATCACTGTCTTGAAAAGAGGTCCATATAAACTTTAGAACCATTTGTCAATATCCACAAAGTAATTTACTGGTTTTAATTGGGATTGTGTTGAATCTATAGATCAAACTGGTAAGAAATGACATCTTGACAATATTGAGTCTTCTTTTCCATAAACATGGAGTATCTCTCCATTTACTTATAACTGATTTCTTTCATCAGAGTTTTATAGTTTTCTCTATATAGATCATATATATATATTTAAATATATACCTCAGTGTTTTGTTTTTTAATACTAGTATAAGTTGTGTTTTGTTTGAAATTTCAAATTAAAATTCTTCATTGCTGACATATAGGAAAGCAATTTAACTTTTGTGTATTATATATAAAGGTTGAACACCTTTATTGTATTTATTTTTTTTTTTATGTGGTACCGAGGATAGAACCCAGCACTTCGCATGTGCAAGGCAAGCATTCTACCACTGAGCCCAGCCCCAACTTTCAGGAGTTTTTTGTTTGTTTGTTTTTTTAATGCATTGTTTACATTGTTGAGATCATAGACTTGGTAAACAATCTAATATTGTACCCCCAATTATATCATAAGCACTTTTCAGTGCCATTTAAAATTCTTGTAAAACACTTTTTTTTTTTTTGGTACTGGGGATTGAACTCAGCGGCACTTGACCACTGGGCCACATCCCCAGCCCTTTTTTTTTTTGTATTTTATTAGAAGCAGTGTCTCACTGAGTTGCTAAGTGCCTCGCCATTGCTGAGGCTGGCTTTGAACTCGCGATCCTCCTGCCTCAGCCTCCCAAAGTGCTGGGATTACAGGCGTGCGCCACCGCGCCCGGCTTCTTGTAAAACACTTTAATGGCAGTAAAATATCTTGAACTATAATTTATTAATCAATTTCCTCCTGCTGGACATCTAGAGTGTTTTCAATTTCTTTATACATGTTCTTTAAAATACGGAAAATATAGAAGAATGTTTTTTAATGATATGCAGTTGTAATTCCACCAGAAATAACCACTGCTAGTATTTTTTGTCTTCTACTGTTTCGTTTCTGCAAGTGGTTCTCCCTTTTTTGGAAACAGACTTCTTTGAATATCTGATGAAAGCTATGGGTCTCTCCCAGGAAATTAATACATGTACCAAATTTTGCATATAGTTTCAGAATCTATAGCCCATCCCAGAAATGCCCTATAAGGGGCTGGAACATTCATACATCATAACTGATAGTATTCACCCTGCAATTTCCAAGTTGTGTTGGAATTGTACAGACTGAGCAGGTTTTCCTGATTTCAGAGAAGGTCCTGAGGCAGCGAAACAGAACTGCAGGTGGGATACTGTTGACAAGAGTCAGAACTGTCTACCACCGCATGGCGGAAATCAGAAAGGCAAAGAGAATGAAATAGCTAATGAAAAGTTTGTCCCAGGGATTCTGGGAATTGCACCCAAGGCTTTGTGCATGCTAGGCAAGTAGTCTACCACTGAGCTACACCCCCAGGACTACACTGTATAGTTTGTATCCTGTTTCTTACATAATATTACCTGTTTTTCATGTCACTAAATGTTCATCAACACAGGTTTGTTTATCTTAATAGTTTTTTTTTTTTTTTTTAGTTGTAGATAGGCACAACATCTTTATTTTATTTTATTTTTTTTAATGTGGTGCTGAGGATGGAACCCAATGCCTCACATGTGCCAGGCAAGCGCTCTACCACTAAGCCACAACCTCAGCCCCAACACAAGGGTTTTAATGGCTACACAATACTGCACAGTATTGAATGCCATATAACTTAATTTTTGCACAGTATTGAATGCTATGTAATTTTTTAATAAAAACTATCATTGTACCTAATTATGCATGTTTGACAATTTTTTACAATTTTTTACTTGCTGGGTGTGGTGGTATATGTCTTTTATCCCAATGACTCAGGTGGCTGAGGAAGGGGGATCATAAGTTTGAATACAGCCTCAGTAACTTGGCAAGACCCTGAACCAAAATTTTAAAAAATAATAATAATAAAAAGGTCTGGGGGTTTAGCTCTGTGTAAGGTGCTCCTGGGTTTAAGTGGGGCTGGGGAGTGGGGGGAGGGGGCTACTCAGGGCAGATAAGGATGCAGCCATTTGGTGCCTATGTCCAGGTTTCCCTCAAGGAATATGTATACACTTCTACCAGCAGGAGCAGCTGATTTTTTTTTGGAGGTGAGTGTGCTGAGGATTAAACTCAGGGGCACATCTCCAGCCCTATTTTGTATTTTATTCAGAGACAGGGTCTCACTGAGTTGCTTAGCGCCTTGATGTTGCTGAGGCTGGCTTCGAACTCTCAATCCTCCTGCCTCAGCCTTCCAGGCTGCTGGGATTAGAGGCATGCATCCAACCAGCTGATTTTTAATGTACCTCATCATTCCCTTTGCAAAACAAATATTTATTGAGTATTTGCAATATGTCAAGTACATTATGTATTGTTTTAAATTTTAGTAATTTGATAGAAAATGTTATTTTATAATTTGCATTTAAAAATTGGATTGACCATTTTTTCCAGTTTATTGACTAGGAAATTTTCATGTGGTGTTAGTATACTTTTCTATTCATGTATTGGTATTTTCTTACTTTTTTTTTTTTTTTTTAGTATTTTCTTACTACTTGAACTCTATTTTGATGGGTATTTTCTGGTTAGCAAAATGTTACATTTTAAGTAGTGATATATACAGATTTTTTTCCCCTTTCATGATTTGATCTACTGCTTTTGTATAGAAAGTGCTTCACCATTTGGGGAAGTTTTTAATCCCAAGCTTTTCCCCTCCACTTTTTCTTTCTCTTAAAAATTTTTAAAAAATTATCTAAGCCACCTGGATTTTATTTTGGTGTGCAATGTAAACTAAGGAACACTATTTTTTCTTCTACATAATTGCTTTCCCTCAGAATTACTTCCCTATTGGTTTGTGGTGCTAATTTTAGCTTCTACTAAATTCTTATACATGCTAAGGTCTGTTTCTAGGCAATTCCAAGTTTTAAAAAGTGTTCTCCTAGTATTTTGACTAAAATAACTTTATATATACACATCAGTTTGGAAAATACTTGACTTTACAATACTCAGTGCTCCCATCCAGGAGCCAGATGTGTCTCAGTTTTTATTTTTTGTGTGTGTGTTTCCTACATATGGGTCAGCATTTTGCAGTTAGGATTATTCCTAGACATTTTATGTTTTTGTGGCTACTGTTTCACATACAAATTCTGTTTTCTGATGAGATCAGGTGTGTTTATGGTGGTATGGTTATAGGTGCCATACTACTAAGCAATTGTTCCTGGCATATGAAAATAGCTATTTTTAAGGTACTTTTTTGTGTCATGGGGAAGGTGAAACTTGACAAAAGGTGATTATAGATTTCACTAATGTCCCAACAAAGACATGTCTTGAAATAAGACCACTATGGCTTATGATCTTGTCCTCCACACTTGTTAGTTGTGTGATCCTGGCCAAATTATTTAACATGAACTCATTTTTTTTTTTTTTTCACCTTCTGAGGGGAATATTAAACACATTAACTACAACTTTTTTTTTTTTTTGTACGGGGGATTGAACTTAGGGGGGTTCTGACACTATGCTACATCCCTAGCCCTTTTTATTTTTGGGGACAGAGACTTGCTAAATTGCCGAGGCTGGCTTTGAATTTGTGATCCTGCCTTATTTTTGCAAAGATTAAGTGAGATAGATAATGAAGAACATGTAGGGCTTCAAATCAGTTCCGCTCATATTTTGCTACTAAGAGTTTTAAGAGCTCATTGCATTTTGAAACTGGAGACAATTAGACAACTGAAATTAAATATTAAATTTAAAACAGTTTAAAGGATATTGAAAAGATAGGACCTGCCCCAATAAAAGTTAATACTTTATTAGTTCTTTTTAAAAAATACCTTTATTTTGTTCATTTATTTTTATGTGGTGCTGGGGATCAAATCCAATGCCTCAAGTGTGCTAGGCAAGTGCTTTACCACTGAGCCACAACCCCAGCCCCCTAGGACTTTTCTTTTTATTAAAGGTAAACAATCTAAACAGCTAATTATAGTACTATCTCCTGATACCTTTTAACTTCATCTTATTGAATTAGCTAGATTTTCCAGAATGTAAATTAAATGGATAAAAGTCATTATGGGATCATTCTTGATTTCAGGGAAGAATCTACTATTTTTTAAAATATTTATTTATTTTTTTTAGTTGTAGTTGGACACAATTCCTTTATTTTATTTATTTTTATGTGGTGCTGAGGATCAAACCCAGGGCCTCGCATGTGCCAGGTGAGCACTCTACTGCTGAGCCACAACCCCAGCCCCTGGAAGAACCTATTAATTCACCATTACATCTCTGTCGACTTTAGATTTTTTCCTTTATTTTTGGAAATTCAGATCAATGGAATATATTTAATCTTAGCCTTTTTAACTCTAAAAGAGATCCTTAAGATCATTTATATAGGGCTGGGCGCCGTGGTGCACGCCTATAATCCCAGAACTTGGGAGGCTGAGGCAGGAGAATAGAGAGTTCAAAGCCAGCCTCAGTGATGGCGAGGCACTTAGCAACTCAGTGAGACCCTGTCTCTAAATAAAATACAAAAAAAGGGCTGGGGTTGTGACTCAGTGATTGAGTACCCCTGAGTTCAATCCCCAGTACTCCCCCCCCCCCCCCAATAATCAATTAAGGCACAAATCTGAATTTTGGATTTGAGGGCTAGTGAGGAAGCCAAAACCTGATTTGTTGTTCACTTTTCTTAAAGGTTCATGAAAACTGTTCCTTCAAACAGAGGTAGCAAGAGAAGGAATGCCAGGTATCTACCCAAATAATTTTACATTCAATCAATATTCTTATATTGTCTGTGTATTTATTAGTTTATCAAAATGCCCTTTTAAAGATCTAAGGCATTTTTTCTTAGTATTTTGGGTAACATTTTTGTATTAACTGTTACCTATCCAAGACTTTTTTTTTTTTTTGGTACTGGGGATTGAACTCAGGGGCACTCGACCACTGGGCCACATCCCCAGCCCTTTTTTGTGTTTTATTAGAGACAGGGTCTCACTGAGTTGCTAAGTGCCTCACCATTGCACCACTGCTGAAGCTGGCTTTGAACTTGCGAGATCCTCCTGTCTCAGCCTCCCAAATGCCGGAATTACAGGCGCGCACCACCATGCCAAGCTTATCCTAGACTATTTTTTAAAAAACACAATTTAAAGTTCACATTTGTAAATTGATCTACTTCTTTTAAGTAACTTAACCAATGTAATATATTTATTTAAAACAGGCTGCTAAAATGCCCAGACTGGCTTTGAGTTTGGAATCCTATTGCCTCAGCCCAAGTAGCTGGGATTACAGGTGTGTACCAGTGTACCTAGCCAGAATTTGTTTTCCATTCCAAATCTTCTTACAGAAACACTGAGTTATTTGCTAGTCTTTCGTCCGTGATTTAAGAGCCAAGGGTCCAAGGATATAATGTTTCAGTCTGTTTAGGGGACCCCACTTTCAAAAGGATGCCAACACCTTCAGAGAGCCTGATGGATTTCGATGGGTAATCTCAAGAGTGGCAGCCCCTAAACTGAAAATCCAGCTTCCCTCTTAGGAAACTTTATTACTCTTGACTCAGCTCCGTAGAGGATGTGGTTGGTGAAGTTTCCTGCTTCTAGTGGTCACATGCTCCCATGGCCTCCCTGTATGGGCCTGATGGCTGCAAACAGGAGCAACTCTGATTTTAGGGATTGGAAGTAGCAGCCACAGTGACCTGTTTGAGCTCATCAGCATTAGTCTCAGCTGGTAAAAATGAGGACATGAAATGTATTAGCCTGACTCCAGGATTTTTGGAGTATCTACAATTAGTAGTTCATGTCTCTAAGGAATCACTCTAAAAATTTTAAAACCTTAAATCCCGTACATTAAAAAACCTAAATGAGCTGGGTGTGGTGGCGTACGCCTATAATCCCAGCAGTTTGGGAGGCTGAGGCAGAAGGATTGAAAGTTTGAGGGCCAGCCTCAGCAATTTAGGGAGGCCCTTAGCAACTTAGCAAGACCTTGTCTCAAAAAATAAATAAATAAATAAAATTTAAAAATAATAAAAAAGGACTGGGAATATGGCTCAGTGATTAAGTGTCCTGGGTTCAATCCCTGGTAATAAAACAACAAATGAAAAAACAAAAAACAAAAAACAATTCAACCTAAATGGATTATTTTAAATATACAGTCTACTTTGTATTTCCTTAACATTGCTAATGTTATTATCTCTAAACATTAAAGAAATTAGTGACTCAGGAGGCTGAGGCAGGAAGATCACAAACTGGAGGCCAGCCTTGGTAACTTAGTGAGACCCTCTCAATAAAAAAAAAAAGGGGGGGAGGGGGGCTGGGGGGGCAGGGAATAACCTGATTTCTTATTGTTTTCAATACTGCAGCACAGAAAAAACACACTGCTATTTTCTGAACTTTCACAGCTATTTTCTGAAGGTAATTACAATTCTACTATTGAATATAGATTAAATGTTTAGCTCATTGATTGAAGACTGCTGAAGGTATAGTTCAGTGGTACAGTGTATCCTGGGTTCAATCCCCAGTACCACTCCCCACTCCCATACCCAAATGAAGACAACCTACTAAAGACCAATAGGCTAATCTTTTTTTTTATTATAGGTAAAGCCTTCTAGATTTAGCAATATCCCATTAGAACGAGGAACCGTAAAATAAAAGCCTTTTCTCACATGCTAGTTTACAGAGATGGTTTCAAAGCCAGTATTGTAGTCTGCTATTATTAATTATAATATATAGCTATAGTATAAATTTGGGACTAAGTCTCTTAAACCAAGGAAACTTGTATTTCTGTGTGTGTTTTATACTAGAGATGGAACCCAGGGGTGCTCTACCACTGAGCTCTATCCTAGCCCTTTTTTATCTTTTATTTTGACAGTGTCTTGCTAAGTTGTTGAGGGTGGCCTTGAACTTGGAATCCTCCTTAGGCTCTTAAATTGCTGAGATTATAAGTGTATGCCACCTGCCTAGTAAAACCTGCATTTCTGTCAACAAAATGACTATAGCTACCATATAAAGATGGCAAATACTTAACACTCTGAAGGTACTAAAGTATTCTTAAAACTGGAGGTAGGGCTGGGGTTGTGGCTCAGCGGCAAAGCGCTTGCCTCGCACGTGCGCGGCCCGGGTTCGATCCTCAGCACCACGTAAACATAAATACATTGCATAAATATGTATATTTATGTACAACTAAATAAATAAATATTAAAAAAAAACTGGAGGTAAAAAAAAGATAGGATACCATTTTTTCCAAAAGCACTGTTTTTATTTATACAGAGTCCTAACCACTTCAGTAGTAGGAATGGGAGAGGTTCCTTTTTCAATCCGGGGCCTCCATAATGTTGGTTTGTTGTTACCAAACACACAGACAAGTGGCATCATGGATTTGGTAAACTAATGACAATGTCTAGTCTCTCTCTGCTAGAGCAACAAGGTGAGCATCAATCTCTGCTTCTGTAAGAATCCTAGAAAGCAAAAGGGTAAAAAAACCACAATTATTTAAAAAAAAAAAAACCTCATTATGCAAAATGTCAAACACATAAAAGACAGTGTAATGAATATTCCCATGTATCCATCATCCAACTTCAACATGATCAATTTATAACCTCTCTTTGGTTGTGGCTTAGTGGCAGAGGACTTGCTTCACATGAGGCAAGCTCCTCAGCACCACATAAAAATAAACATACAAAAAATAAAGATATTGGGCTGGGGTTGTAGCTCAGTGGTACAGCCCTTGCCTAGCACATGCGCAGCCCGGGTTTGATCCTCAGCAACCCGTAAAAAACACATTGTGTACAACTAAAAGCAAATAAATAAATATTTAAGAAAAAAAAAAAAAAAGATTTACCCAGCTACTCCTCCTCCCTCATTATTTATTTATAATTATTTATTTTGGAGGAATTCCCAGACATTATGTCAACTTCATCTACATACAAAAATATTTAATTGTTTAATATTAGATCCAGAATTAGGTCTTTTGGAAACAAAACTCTTTTAGTTGTGGCAGAGACAGAAAATATTTCGACTGAATAATACAAAGCTAAACTATACATCAAGTGCTCAATTTAGCAGTGATGTTGGAATGCCTTTATACCTAGTATAACTCAAGTTTGTTATCAGTTGAAAGATGAAAATTTATATAGAAACTTACATAAACTTATTTAAAAAGTTGCTCAGATTCAGAAGTCCATGAAAATAAAATTATAACTCTATGAACAGTCTTTTGTCAGAAGGTACTCCATGTGAATATGTGACATTTTCTAAATGACATTTGCTTTCAAAGGAATTAACTGCTTGACAATCTTGTTGGTATGACCTATTACTGCTGGATTCCTAAGAAGTGAAATTTGTTGTTGGGCATGGTGGAGCACACTATAACCCCAGCAACTTGGGAGACTGAGGCAGGAGGACTGCATTTTGAGGCTACCCTAAGCAAGTTAGTGAGACTCTGCCTCAAAATAAAAAACAAATCAAAACTGGGGATGAAGTTCAGTGGTAGAGCAAACCTGAGAGTTCGATCCCCAGTACCAACAAACAATAAAAAAAAGTTAAATTTGTTAAATAAGTGCAACATGGGGGGAACAGTATTAAGCTATATTATATATAGTTGTTAATGTTTATGCTGTATGTTCTAGTTACTTAAGCATACTTACTATCACAGAATTTATGAATGATACAAAGTTTTGGAACACTTGGTTTTTTTTTTTAGGGGATGGAGGGCTGGGTACTAGGGATTGAATTCAGGGGCATTTGACCACTGAGCCACATCCCCAGCCTTATTTTGCATTTTATTTAGAAACAGGGTCTCACCGAGTTGCTTAGTGCTTTGCTGTTGCTAAGGCTGGCTTTGAACTCTCAATCCTCCTGCCTCAACCTTTGGAGCTGCTGGGAATACAGGTATGTGCCCAGCAGGATCCTTGGTTTCTTACCTGATTATTTACTTACTTGATTTTTTTATTATTTTTTTTTTTTTTGTACTGGGAATTTAACTCAGGGGCACTCTACCACTGAGTTACATCCTCAGTCCTTTTCTTATTTTTTTTTTAGTTTTTATTTATAGTAGTATGTATTACAGTTCGTACTATACATATATAGCATCTTTTTACACAAAACAGTTTGTATACAAAGTATATTTGCAGCATTCAAGTCTTCAATCATGCATTTAGAATAATGATATCCGTCTTATTCAACCACTTTTTCCCCCCCTTTCCCCTTGCTCCCTCCCTTCCCCTCCCTTCCCTTTGACCATTATGGGGTTCCTCTAATCCTCCTATGTACCCCCAACCCAACAATACTGTGAACTGGCTTCCTTATATCAGAGGAAACATTCGGTATTTGGATTTTTGAGATTGACTGATTTCACTTAGCATTATATTTTCCAACTTCATCCATTTACCTGAAATGTCATTATTTTATTCTCTTTTATTGCTGAGTAAAATTCCATTGTGTATATATACCACATTTTCTTTATCCATTCATCTACGGAGGGACATCTAGGTTGGTTCCACAACCTAGCTATTGTGAATTGTGCTGCTATAAACACTGAGGTAGCTGTGTCACTGTAATATGCTGTTTTTAAGTCCTTTGGGAATAGACCCAGGAGTGGGATAGCTGGGTCATAGGGTGGTTCCATTCCCATTTTCTCAAGAAATCTCCATACTGCTTTCCATAACGGTTGTACCATATTGCAGTCCCACCAGCAATGTATGAGTGTGCAGGGTCTTGCTAAATTACCCAGGCCATGAATTCTCACAATTCTCCTATCTCAGTCTCCTGAATAGCTGAGATCATTAGGTGCATACTACTGCACCCAGCTCTTATCTAACTTTTAAAATAAGAGATACAAATAAAATTCAAAGAGAGATAATATAAATTGCTCCTTTTAGATTTTTAATGCTTAAAAAAACAAAACAAAAATGGCAACCTTAACCAGATGTGGTAGTGCATGCCTATAATCTCAGTGACTGTGGATGTTGAGACAGGAGGTTCCAAGTTTAAGACCAGCCTTTACAATTTAGTGAAACATTCTCTCTCTCCAAAACAAAACAAAACAGGATGTAACTCAGTGATAGAGCACCTAGTTCAATTCCCAGTACCACCAAAAGGCAAAAAAAAAAAAAAAAAAAAAAAAAAAAAAAAAAGGTAGGGGCTGGGGTTGTGGCTCAGCGGCAGAGCACTCGCCTCGCATGTGTGCGGCCCGGGTTCGATCCTCAGCACCACGTAAACATAAATGCATTGCATTGTGTACAACTAAAGTAAATAAATAAATATTAAAAAAAAAAAAAAAAAAGGTAACCTTGTTTTACAAGAAAAAAAGGTTAGGTCACTCCACTCCAACCAGTTGTGATCTAACAGTAGACACATAGTTCCTTGCATCTAATTCCAAAAGCATGCTAGTCCAAGATATGCAATCTACCTCACAGGATGCTGGGAGGATTAAGTAAACTGTTAGTTACTTAGTAATAACACACAAGCCTCCAGCACCTGCAACTCATCAGCTATATTCAAAATTCCAATTTTCCCAAAGATTTCTAGATAATGGTGTGATTTATAACAGTGATGCATGCCCCAGAAGCTCAGGTTGAGGCAGGAAGACTGCAAGCTCAAAACCAACCTCAATAACTCAGCAAGGCCCTAAGATATAACAAGACCCTGTCTCAAAACATTTAAAAAAAAAAAAAAAAAAAAAAAAAAGGGCTGGGGATGTGGCTCAGTGGTTAGGCAACCCTGGGTTCAATCCCAAGTACTAAAAGAAAAAAATAAAAACAAATTACCCTTAACCACAAAAATAAAAGTTCCATCTTCAAAACTTGAAAACTACTGCCCTACATAGTGGGGTATGCCTATAGTCCTGGCTACTTAAGAGACTGAGGTGGGAGGATCACTTGAGTTCAGTGGTTCTGGGCTGTAGTGTGTTACGCTGATCCTACGTGTGCACTAACTTTGGCATAAATATGGGAACTTCCCAGGAGAATAGGACCACAAGTTGCCTGAAGACAGGTGAATTACCCAGGTCAGAAATAGAGCAGGTAAAAACTCCTGTGCTGATCAATGGTGCTATTGGGTTTGTGCCTGTGAGTAACCATTGTACTTCAGCCTGGGCAACGTAGGGAGACCTGTTTCTTTTCAATGTTGCCCTGTCAAGACTGGTAGCCACACCCTGTCCCCTGGCGTTTGAGCCACAGAGTTGCAGTAGCCATTAAAAGAACAGGACTGAAAAAAAAAAAAAAGAAGAAAAAAAGACTTGAAAACTACTACTTACGGATTCAAATTTCTATCAGCCTTAAACTAAAAAAATAAACACTTGTGCTTATTTTTTACTACTACTTTTTTCCTGTAGTACTGGGGACTGAACCCAGGGCCTTGCTAGTCAAATGATCTACCACAGAGCTACATTCGGTTTTTTATAAAAATTATTTTTATATTCAGACAGGGTCTCACTAAGTTCTCCAGGCTGGCCTCAAATTTGTAATCTTCTGGACTGTAGTTCAGTGGTAGAGTGCTTGCCTAGCATGTGTGAGGAACTGGGTCTGATTCTCAGCACCAAATAAAAATAAATAAATAAAATAACGGTATGTCTATCTACAACTAAAAAAATATTAAAAAGAAAATTGTATTCTTCCTGTCTCAGCCTCCTGTGTAGCTGGGTTTACAGGTATGTGCTAACATGCCCAGCTCTTATTTTACTGCTTATATTAAGAAGGTTATTTTGTGTCACCTCTGGTGTTAAATATAAAATCACTCTGAAGTAGGAAAGAGATATTATTGTCCGTGTAGGAGCCCTGATTGGGGAAATGACTGAAACTTCGTTTGGCTGCGGGCCATGGAAATCTGGGCATTGCTGCCTTCTGTGGCCTCCAGGGACTTGGCCCGCATCTCGCGGGTCTTGCCCCGGGATCTCGAGGACTTACGCCGAGAGAGGAATGCGGTTGGCGCCATTTTGCTGGGGCTAGAGAGAGCATGCGGGGTCAACGCCATTGTGTGTGTGTGTATGGTGGCTTCTTGTAAGAGTGTGTATGGTGTTAGAGGATACAGGAGCCGCAGAGAGAATAATAAAAGAACTTTTTTGTTTCCATCCTGCCTCCGAATTTTCTCCCGCAGCGTCGCTGCTCCAAGCGGCAATCGCTACAGACTACTACATGTCTGTCTTTTTAGAGTCCAGTAAGGGGGCTGGGGTTGTGGCTCAGTGGCAGAGTGCTTGCCTCGCACATGTGAGGCATTGGGTTCGATCCTCAGCACCACATAGAAATGAATATAAATAAATAAATAAAGACATTGTGTCCATATATAACTAAAAATTATTAAGGAAAAAAAAAAAGAGTCCAGTAAGTGTTCCCTGCCGCCTCACCCCTGCCCAGGGCCTCTAGCATGCTACCCAAGTGCTCTACAACTAAGCTGCACCCCTCTCTCTCCAATAAATTAAAAAAGATTCTCAAATGCTGAAGAAATGAAAAATACTATAATCACAGTTCATCCTCACCCTCCACCAAGTTACAGAATGAATGGACCCAAAGGTCTCTACCTTTCTAGTCAGAAATTTTAGCTCTTAGCAAATTTCTTTAAATACATGGTTCATAATATAACTTACCTGAATTTAGGATTTTCAACTGTAACTACACCAACTTCTATTTCTGAAGGTTTGAAATCAATTGATAGAACAGTAGACAGGCATGTAATTGCAGTCTGAAAAAAGTATTAACATCAAAACATAGAATTTTCAAAGATTATAAAGATTTTAAACTTATTCAAATTATGAGTTCATCACAAGCTATTATTTCTGTTCCATATTTTAGTAATATAGTTCTATAGCCTATGTTACTAAAAGATTGCTTAACTCTAATGTGTGATCTGTCAATGATGGTAAACTTACTGTATTATAGCAAGCTATAAATTAAAAGGGTACATGAAACAACAGGATGCTTTATATAAAAATTTATTTGTGTGGCTGGGGTTGTGGCTCAGTGGTAGAGCACTTGCCTAGCATGTGTGAAGCACTGGGTTCAATTCTTAGCACTGCATATAAATAAATGAATAAAATAAAGGTCCAGCAACAATAACAACAACAAAATACATATATAAACATATATATATATACACACACACACATATATATATATATATTTTTTAAGTTTATTTGCTTGATGACCACTATATGCAAGGCACTACATTTAGTGCTGGTGTAAGATGGAAAGAAAATAAATAATACAATCTGTACCTTCAAATAATTCCCCCCCCCCCTTGGGTACCAGGGATTGAACTCAGGGGCACTCGACCACTGGGCCATATCCCCAGCCCTTTTTTGTATTTTATTAGAGACAGGGTCTTACTGAGTTACTAAGTGCCTCGCCATTGCTGAGGCTGGCTTTGAACTCGCAATCCTCTTGCCTCTGCCTCCCAAGTGCTGGGATTACAGGTATGCACCACGATGCCTGGCACCTTCAAAGAATTTATAGTAGTAACAATTTAAGAACATTTTAAGTGATTTTATATCTGATGTGATTAATTAATGTAATTAGGAATTTAAAAAATTTAAGAAATATTTAAACAAGGTCTATTATCTCCAAGATGAGAACTTACATATCCTCTTAGTATAAGATAAACTACCAAATATAAAAGTTTATATTTATGTATGTATATGTGTGTATGTATATGTTGGGGGGTGGTACTGAGAATCAAATCCAGCCTTGAGTATGCTAGGCAAGTGCTCTACCATTGTGCTATATCCCAGGCCCCACACAGAAAGGTTTTAATATATATATATTTTTTTGTGGTACTAGGGATTGAACCTAGGTTCTCACATGACAGGCAAACATTATCAATGAGCTGTATCCCTAGCCCCCAAATAAAAGATTTGTTGCTGTTGTTGTTTTGGTACTGGGGATTGAAGCCAGGGGCACTTTACCACTGAGCTGCATCCCTAGCCCAACCATGCTTTAAATATTTTTTATTTTAAGAAGGGGTCTAAGTTGCTTATATAGTCTCACTAAAGTGCTGAAACTGGCCTTGAACTTGTAGTATTCCTGCCTTGGCCTCCTGAGTCTTGGGTATTACAGGCACATGTGCCACTGCACCAGGCTATAAAAGTTTTAAATGGTAATTTTTTCTGTTGTCATTTATCAGAAGCATAATGTTAGTCCTTCAAAAAGGCCTTAATTCCAGATCCTCAGATCCAAAGCTCTGCTAAATTTTGTTGGAAAAAAATAAGAGGCTTCTTTACAGTCTAAGATTACTAAATACTTTTGTAAGAATTTTAGCTTGTTCTGTGTCAATTTAAAATTTACCAATTGTAACGAATAATCTCCTTAAGAACTCCAGAGCCAGTGTGGTGGTGCATGCCTGCAATCCCAGTAGTTTGGGAGGCTAAGGCAAGAAGATCATGTGTTCAAAGCCAGCCTCAGCAACTTAATGAAACCCTGTCTCAAAATAAAAGATTAAAAAAGGGCTAGGGATTGTGGCTCAGTGGGTAAGTGCCCCTGGGTTAAATGTCCAGTAGAAAAAGGAAAACCAAAACCAAACAACAAAAAACAAAACCAAACAAACTAACAACCCCCCCCCCCCAAAAGAACCCCACAGAAAACTAAGCTATACTATCTTGCATCCCAGACAGACAGACATACATATATATATCCCCCCCACCCCCTGCAAGTCATTCTGTGAGCATGTACTTTTACTAGGAAAATGTGTGCTTCCTTGAGAATTCGATATGTGACTATTTTTCCTTTAGGACCACAAAGAACAATATCACAGATTTCTAATCTTTTCACTTTTGTCACCAGGAAGCTTAAGCCTAATTTGAGTCTCTAAACCATAGTAACCATGCAAGTCTTTGGGCCTGGTCTTGATTCCCATTCTTATTCATATTTTCCCATTTTATCGTGTGTATTCTTTTGAAGCCTATTTCCAATACATTTATGAAGTAAGATAAGAATTAAGTGATTAAAGAAGTCTTCATTTTTCCATGTTAGTTGAATGACATTAGTTTTACTATTAAGCTGACAGACTCTGGTCTTGTGATATAACTCAGAAATAGCCTTTACAGACTATCAATTAGGCAAAGATTTTCATTGCTCTATACAGCATTAAAAAAAAGACAATCCCATTTGGTTAACTTACTTCTACTGTCTGTTCAAATGTCCAGTCAAATTTCTTCTTCACTTTTTTTTCAAGGAAGCTGGTTGACTCAGTTTGTTTGACTCCTGCTGCAGTGGCTTTAAACCCACAGTAGTAACCTGCAGGATCACACTTGTACACCTGAGGGCCTTGTTCTTCATCTATACCAATTAAAATCATACCTAAAAAGAAACACCTTAATATATTATACCTTTCTTCTACAACAAAATTTCCTCTTTCTTGTGCTGTCACAGAACTGTTGTTAATTATTATTTCGGTCATTAATTTTGTGACATGTGTTTTGCTTTAAGAAAATTGACAAAATCTGGATTATTACCAGATAAATTAGACAACAAATTTCTATTCTGCAAAAGGATGTATCACAGATTAAGAAATTAAGTATGACAAATGTAATTTACAAACAAGTTTTCCAATCTATGTTATTACCCCAAAGCATACTTATTTGAGCCCCTAATCCCTTATGATGTTACCTGGTCAAAATAAACTTGGAAAACATTTTCATTTATCCCTTTTGTAGATAATAAGTAACAGCATATTAAATACTCTGAAATGTTCTATTGTAGTTTGACCTATTTAGCTTTTTATTCAATATTTCTTACACTTGAACCAGGTGTTATGGTTTGAATGTGAGGTATCCCCCAAGAGCTTATACGTGAGACAATGCAAAGTGAAATGACTGGATTGACAGTCTTAACCCAACCAGTGAATTAATCCCCTTATATGGATTAACTGAGTGATAATTTAAGGCAGACAGGGTATGCCTGGAAGAGGTGGCTCACTGGGGCATGCTTTTGGGGTATATATTTTGTATTTAGTGAGTAGAATCACTGCTTGCTAATCATCATGTGAGCCACTTCCCTCCACCACACTCTTCTGCCATGATGTTCAGCATCACCTAGTGCCCCTAGGAATGTAGCAGGCTTCATGTCTTGCATATCAAGAAAATATTTATTACTGAGGAAAATGTTGATATGTGGGAAGTAGAGCAAAAGAATAATGCTCCATACATTTTTGAATATGAGGAATTATCAGAGAGAATATTTTAATTTATAGAATGTGCATTACTTTTGAACAGTTGCTCAAAATTTACTGGGCATTAGTAGTTGATGTGCTAGAAATAAAGAAATCCTCAGATATCAGCATTTTACAGACAGCTCATCACTGAGAAGGTATTTATTATGAATCAGGATATTAATAAATACACTCAAGTTTTGAAACCCTGATAAAAATATAATTTTCCTCTGCCTAATTGTATCAAAGTTAAAGGACAGATTAATGAGAATTTTTAATCTGCAGTTTTCTTTTTCATGGTGGTGGTGGTGGAGATTGAACCCAGGCTTCTTGCACACCAGACAAATGGTCTACCACTGAATAACATCCCTAGCCATTTTATTCTGTATATTTCTGGAGACTTTCAATTACATTTTAAATATTTTATTCACATTGTAGATGAATGTTCTTACCATATAACAGTAAATGTTTTATCAATTCATTGTTATGTGTTCAATTACATTTTATGACAATTTGTAGGTAACAGGGGTAAAAAAGATGCTGTTTGATAAATAGTGGGACACTTTTAATTTTTTATGCAGTATAATTAAATTTCAAATTACTTGAAGACTATTTATCCCCATAAGTTACATTTAAATCATTTCTTCTTTTAGTAGCTACTGAGAAATGAAGACAGGTATAGGAAATATAGAAACATCATAATAAGCCCATATTACTAAATCTGAAATTCCTACTTTAAATTTTTATTCTGTAACTTAAGGGTGTTTTGTTGGCACTCCTTCATGTCATAAATATTGTTTTTGTCCCAATCTAAGTGCAAATTTTAGAAGTATGATGGCAGTAGTGATTGTGACTCTGTATGTGTGTGTTTGTGAATGGATGTGTTTGTTTATGCCTCTCTGGGGAAGCAAAGGGCCTTATTTACCTTAAAGAGAATTTAAAGTGTTATCATGAATGAAGTCTCTTTGGAGTACCCTCAACTAATTCATCCAAAATAAATTTTTTCTTATTTAAAAAAAAAAAAAAAAAAAAAAAGGAATGTAACAGGTTATCTATGGATTGAGACCTCTGAAACCATGAGCACCCAAAATAAACTTTTCCTCCTCTAAAACTCATTTGGTCAGGTCTTTCAGTAAAAACTTGACCTAAAACACCAGGACTACTTTTTTTCTTCTTTTTTTAAATTTAAGAAATAACTACTAAGGTTCCAGGGAACTAACAATGTATGGAACACACTTTGGGAATGCTGCTACAAAGTGTGGTTCACTTTGGAGCTACCTTCTTACCTTTATACTGCTCATCTCTCTTACCACTGGTATATGCCCCTCTATTAAGTCAGTACAAACCAATCCCTAAATTTTATATAAGTTTATTACCACAAATATAAGTGTTATTACACATCATGGACATACAATTAAACACCATAATCAAACTTCTTTTACTCAACAGAGCAGATGATAAAAGTTTTATTTAAGTAATGGCTTAACATCTGCTTTCTTATACTCTAGATTTGAACTTTTTATGTAGTGTCCTATTTATAGGATATTCAGTATTAGCCGACTACTTTATTTTTTATATGTTTTACAGTATCTACTAATGAAGAATTTCAACTTTATTTCATTGACACTCTACAAGTTACCAGATACCTGCTTTATTTAAATGTTATGTCACCTGTAATTTTCTTTTCTATATTTTATAATTGGATATATATTCAGTACAAGAGCAACACAAAATACCCACCTACTACTTGGAGGAAGCAACAAATACTTTACTCCAGAGTTTGGAAAAATGAGCAGGATTTAATAGATCATAAACATATGAAGGGCAATCAAAACGACCAACATGTACAAAGACACTGAGACATGAAAGGGCAGGGTACACCCCAGGAACAACAAAAAGATCCATGCATTACAGAGATTTCTGGTAAGGGAAGAAAAGAGCATAAGAAACAGGGTGAATGGGAATAAACTATAAAGGGTCTTGATATTGTTCTAAGGAATTTGAGATTTATTCTACAGCTGATTAAGAATATATTTTTATTAGGGGCTGGGGTTGTGGCTCAGCGGTGGAACACTTGCCTAGCATGTGCGCGGCCCGGGTTCAATCCTCAGCACCACGTAAAAATAAAGGCATTGTGTACAACTAAAAGCAAATAAATAAATATTTAAAAAACAAAGAATATATTTTTATTAGGAGGCAACAATAAAAATTCAATTTTAGAATAACTCTTGAGTTAATATGGAGGATAGACTAGAGAGAGAAGGGAGAGAAGAGATGGATAAATTAGGTAAGCAACAAAAGCCCAAGATGATGAAAAGGTAACAGGAGGTGGAGAAGGAACATTCACTGAGGTAAAACTTGATGATTAAGATGACCAGGAAGGTGGCATGAAGACTAGAAAAGAGAAGCTGAGAATGAATGTAGAAAAATAATAATGATTTCAAGTTTGAAGTGTTTGTAGGCTATGGAGGGACTTGGCTAAGATAATGCATGAGCAATTGACATAGAGGTAGTAAGTGAAGCTATTCAAGTGGATGAAATTTGAGAGAGAAAAGAAGGACCAAAGTCAAAACTAGGTGAGCAACAACATTTTAGGAACCAACAGAAGAGGATGAGTTAAAGAAATTAAGAGAAGGATATTATTTTAGAAATCAAATAGAAATAATTTTTCAGTAAGAGGTCAGCAGAATCAGATACTAAAGAAAAATATCATTACATTTAATTCTCATGAATGACACAATGCCAGAAACAAACAGGCATTGAATTTTTCAGGTTAATTTATTCATTAAATCTAAAAATGGATAAACTTTATCCTTTTCTCAATAAAATTCTATTTGTTTTCAAAAATAGGAATTTATTCTAAAAACGTGAATCATAGGCCTATGTGTTACTAATTCTATAGAGTAATCAAAAGATGCAGCTACATTGTTAAGATGCCTAATTTAGGTATTTCCATGGAATTAGTTAATCTGGAATTCCAATAGACCCCTGTAACAACAGCCCAACAAGTTTCTAAATATAATTATAATTGATCAATTATTTGGGAGGCTTAGGACACTTCTTAGTATACTTACAACAACCAAGTGGTCTCATTTCAGCATTCTGTGTGTAGACCTGAGAAATATCAGCAATTCTTTTACACAGCATGTCCACAGGAATCTCATAGCCATACTTGTATTTCCAATTAGCTGCCTCATAGCGTGCCCTTTGTACCTGGGATCTGCTGTCAGCTTATAGCATTTAAAAAAAAAAAAAAAAAAAAAGGTTTACTTTTTTAAAAGGAAAGAATGAACCTGAAAGCCAGGCAACTTCCCTTCCATAAATACCTATACCTTTATCTATATCTCCATTATGAGATAAGAAAAGTTTTCGAAATGGGATCCACCACTATGGCCCTTTCTCCCACCAATGAATATGGAATGACTCAGCAACAAGTTTTTTTTCTTTTCTTTCTTTAAAAAAATGAAGTTTGTCAAGTACAGTGCACTTGCCTGTAATCCCAACAATTTGGGGAGGCTGAGGCAGGAGGATCTCAAGTTTCAGGCCAGCCTCAACAATTCTGTGAGACCTTCAGCAACTTAGTGGGACCCTGTCTCAAAATAAAAAATGACTGGGGAAATAGCTCAGTGGTGAAGTCCCTGGATTTAATCCCCACTACCAAGAAAGTAAATTAATAAAAGATAAGAGTTCTATATACCACATTGCCCATTTATAATAAGCCCTTCACTAGTTGTCAAAATATATTTTTTGGGGGGTCAGAAAAGTTTTACAGAAACTAGTTTCATATAAACTAAGCTTTACATATACTATAAATTTATATATATATTATATATATATATATACACATACTATATATAGTTTTATATAAACTAAGAGTCTAATTACTTTCAAAAGAACAAGCTTTTAGGAGAGAGAACAATCTCACTTGATCTTTGTTTCAGGCTTGAATTTTCCCTTGATTTCAGGAACTAGAAACCCAAAGTAATTTTCTTTTTTTCTTTGATGTATTAGGGATAGAACACAGGGGCGCTTTACCACTGAGCCACATCCTCAGCCTTTTTTAAAATTTTTGCGACAGGGTCTTGCTAAGTTGCTGAGGCTGGTTTGAACTTGCAATCTTCCTTCCTCAGCATCCTGAGTTGCTGGGATTACAGGTGTGTGCCACCACACCTGGTCCCAAAGTAATTTTTATCATATTTCTTACCCATTTTTAACCAGTGTCATGATTACCAAAATTTAAGCAAGATCTAATGACTTAGGTCTCCTTAAACACTAACCACATCTGAAATACAGTTCCTATGAGAGGTGTGTCAGCCCACTGTCCCTAACAGTAGTATAAAGACATAATTCCACTATACTTCCACCTTCAAAAAGGTGGCACATGCCTGTAATCCCAGCAGCTCAGGAGGCTGAAGCAGGAGGACCCAAATTCAAAGCTAGCCTCAGCAACTTAGCTAGGCCCTAAGTAACTTAGTGAGACCTTATCTCAAAAAAAGTGGTAGTGGTGGGAGGAGCCTGGGGATATGGCTCAGTGGTTTAGTAAAAACCACTCACAGTACTCTTAAAATATTGATTCTAGCCTGAGAATATTGCATATCTACTCATATCACCTGGAAAATCAGGCGCTTTATTTTTTGGTACCGGGGATTGAACTCAGGGGCACTCAACCACTGGACCACATCCCCAGCTTTTTTCTGTAGTTTATTAGAGAAAGGGTCTCACTGAGTTACTAAGTG
Source organism: Tamias sibiricus (assembly GCA_025594165.1). NCBI lineage: Eukaryota > Metazoa > Chordata > Mammalia > Rodentia > Sciuridae > Tamias > Tamias sibiricus. Next base: position 72,653,250 of record CM046659.1, read on the forward strand.
CCTCGCCATTGCTGAGGCTGGCTTTGAACTCATGATCCTCCTGCTTAATGCTCTAAAATTAAACACAAAACTCATAAAAGTATTTGAAGAAAATAACATAAGGCTTGTATAGTTAAACAGACATCTAGTGATTACCTGTCATTCCAGTCATCACACAGCCAATGTTTTCAGTTATCTTGAATAAGTGAGTCACTGTGCTGGAATCCAATAATTTATCCTAATGAACAAAATAAATCAAAACAATTTAAAAAAAGAAACACCTCAAAGCTCTCCACAGTTATAAAAACAACACTACGGAACTATGGCAATAAACTATATAATGTTTGTTACTAGATAGATAAAGTATTCTAATCACTGTATGGTTAAAACCAATTAAGGGGGGAGCGGGTAGGAAGACTTTGTTTTCCTTTCCTAGATATGTTTCCTGTGTACTTATTAAACTTGTCTCAAGGTCCCAGTAGACAAAAAATTTAGAAATTCTGTTGTGCTCATAAGCATACCACTGAGCTTAACATGTTACTTCTGTCTACTCAGCTAAACCATTTATAGATGCTCAACAAATAATCCTTGAATAACTAGTAGGAAAGAAGTCAAAGCCAAGAATAATGTTAACATACGGACACATGTTAAGTAATATAATATACTTTCGTACAAACTTATGAAAAATTATCTTGGGAGGTACTACTTACAGGTACTTTCTTCTGTGTGACAATTACTGCACAGTCTTTCCCTCTGACAGCTACTGATGTAAGACCACCCTGGTTTATAGCCTTAAAAGCATATTCTGGAAAACAAACAGGTTTCTTAAAAAGGTAGAATAATTTATTATAGATTCATACAATGGAATAACAAATAGTCACTAAAAAGAAAGAAACTGGCTGGATATAGTGGCCTATGATCTCAGCAACTCGGGAGGCTGAGGCAGGAGGATCACAAGTTCAAAGTAAGCCTCAGCAATTTAGCAAGATCCTCAGCAAATTGTTGAGAGCCTGTTTCAAAATAAAAATAAAATAGAAAGGAATGGGATAGTGTTCAGTGACAAAGCAACTCTAGGTTCAATCCCTGCTACAAAAAAAAAAAAAAAAAAAAAAGAATGAGGCTGGACTGGGGGTGTAGCCAGTGGTAGAACACTTGCATGTGTGAGGTCCCACCCAGATTTAATCCTCAGTTCCACAAAAAAAGAAGGAAAAAAAAAAAAAAAAGAATGAGGTTGAGCTATATGAACTAATATGGAATGCATCTAAGAGAATAAAGATATTGTGTCCATGTGTAACTAAAAAAATATTTTAAAAAAATAGTTAAGCCAACTTCATATTTTCCATTTTCATTTCACTAAGATTATGAAGCTCAAGCACCAAATTTTCAACAAAGTTTTAATTTAATTAATTTTTAAAACAGCAAGTCTTTACTGAACATGTTTTATCATTTAAAATTTGTTTTGGAGCCCAGCCTGGTGGTGCATACCTGGAATCCCAGTCACCTGAGAGGCTGAGGCAGGATTACAAGTTTGAGGTCAGCCTCAGCAACTTAGCAAGACCCTGTTTCAAAATAAGTAAAAAGACTGGGGATGTAGCTCAGTAGTTAAGCACCTCTGTGTTCAATCCTCAGTACCCCCTGCCAAAATAAATAAAATTTGGGGGTTGAGCTCAATGGCAAGCCCTAGCACTGCAAAAAGAAAGAAAAAGTCTGTTTTGTGGATGTTTTTTTTCCCCCAAGGTCAAATTCAGCTGCTTTAAAAATTTCTCAAAACTTAATATTTCTGTTAGCTTTTGTTCAATAACTAATTTGACCTCATATGGTTTTAATTGCTTTTAGATTATTTTGCATTGATTTGTCTACCAAGTTGAATTTTACTGGATCATGCTTTTTGCAATTTTCATGTTACCTTCAACATATGGTTCTTTAACTTATCTATAATAAACTTTAGCTTGTATACTTCCAGCTGCTGTCAGTCCATCCCATGGGTTAAAACAGTGGGATCAGCTGGGCACAGTGGCACATGCCCGTAATCCCAGCACTTGGGAGGCTGAGGCAGGAGGATCTCGAGTTCAAAGCCAGTCTCAGCAATGGTAAGGCACTTAGCAACTCAGTGAGACCCTGTCTCTAATAAAATACAAAAAAAGGGCTGGGGATGTGGCCCAGTGGCCCAGTGCCCCTGAGTTCAATCCCTGGTACCAAAAACAAAAACAACAACAACAACAACAACAAAAAAAACAGTGGGATCAAAATAGTAGCACAGAATAAGCTATTTTGGCACCATGTATTTTAGGTGATAATGATTACCTTTGGGAGAGGTAAGATTACAATGAGACTAACACTAGCTGTGTTATTCATTTCTGTAATATTTAAATTTAATAATAAAGACATTTTGTAATTAGGAAAAAGCAGCAAAACATGTTCATTGTAGAAATGTGGAAAATAGATAATTTAAAGAAAAAATTATTTGTAATACTAATTACATATATTTTGACTCATAACAGATTATTTCAAGATTCTGTCAAAGGCCGGGTACGGTGGCGCACGCCCATAATCCCAGCACTTGGGAGGCTGAGGCAGGAGGCTCATGAGTTCCAAGCCAGCCTCAGCAATGGCGAGGCACTTAGCAACTCAGTGAGACCCTGTCTCTAAATAAAATACAAAAAAGAGCTGGGGATGTGGCCCAGAGGTCGAGTGCCCCCGAGTTCAATACCTGGTACCAAAAAAAAAAAAAAAAAAAAAAAAAAAAAAATTCTGTCAAGTGTTATTGTAGACACAGACTCTGATGCCTGGCTTCATCTGTTCAAAAAGTCACAAGTGATATGAACTAGTTAAGAAAGATACTACCCTAATGAAACCAAAGAATTTCCTTTAACAGGTGCTATAATAAAAATTATCAAATATTTCTAAGTGGCTATATATTTAACACAGAACAAAAGAATAAAGTAAAAAGATTCTAGAAAAATCACCTTGAAAAAAATCCTCAACTCTAGCTTAAACTGGCTAAGTAGAAGAGCTAATTTTTATCATTCTCCTGTATTACAACTCCTCTCACCCTCCCTTCTCTGTTTTGGTGTTACTAGGGATTGATTGAACCCAGGAGTGCTCCACCACTGACCTACATTCCCAGACTTTGTTTTGTTTTTTGTTTATTTTTATTTTTTTAAATTTTGAAACAGGGTCTTGCTAAGTTGCCAAGGATAGCCTCAAACTTGTGATCCTCCTGCGCTGCTGGGAGGTAGTTACATCTTTGTGTAAATCTCTCCCCTTGAGTGCGGGCAGCATCTAGAACCTGCTTCTAACATACAGAATATGGTAAAGTTGATGGGATGTTATCTTTATAACATTATATAAGACTTGTCTTGCTGGCCAACTTACTCTATAGATTCTTCTTGTAAGCTTGATAAAGTAATTGGTCTCCAGACTACAGTCAACAAGAAGCTGGGGCTCTCAATTATACACCACAAAGAAATGAATTTTGCCAACAACCCTAGTGAGCTTGGAAGTAGATTCTTCTTCAGGCAAGTCTTCAGATGAAATCACAGACCAATGGCAGTATCATGATTGCAGGCTTGTAAGCTCCTATGCCAAACTAGCTAAGCTGTGCCCAAACTATTCCTGACTCATAGAAACCATGGGGTAATAAATGTGTTGTTTAGACAGCTAAATTTGTGCAATTTTTACAGAGCATGAGAAGTTAACACAGCTTTAATTGCTTTAATTAGGAAGTCTAAAATCAGTTACCTAAATTCCTACTTTAAGAAGCTAGAAAAGAGCAAAGTAAACCCAAATTAGAAGAAAAAAAGACCAGAATTCATCAAAATCAAAAGTAGTTTTTTTTAATAAAAACAAAAACAACAAAACGATAAAATTATACACCCTGTAGTAGGCTGCACAGGAGACTCCCAAAAGATATCCATGTTCTAATCCCTGGAACCTATGAACTTTACCTTCAAAGAAAGGAAGTCTTTTTTTTTTTTGTACCAGGTATTGAACCCAAGAGTGCTTAAACCACTGAGCCACATCCCCAGTCTTTTTATTTTTTATTTTGAGACGGGGTCTCACTAAGTTCCTTCCAGCCTCAATAACTTGCTGAGGCTGGCTTCAAACTTGTGATTTTCCTGCCTCAGCCTCCCAAGTGGCTCAGATTAGAGGTGTGTGCCACAGCACCCAGCAAAAGGGGAGGTCTTTGTAGCTGTGACTGCTCAAGAGTCTTGAGGAGCTGGGGTTGTGGCTCAGAGGTAGAGCACTTGTTTGACATGTGTGAGGCTCTGGGTTCGATCCTTAGCACCACATAGAAAGATGAATAAATAAAGGTACTGTGTCTATCCACAACTAAAAAAAAAAAATTTTTTTTTTAAATAATCTTGAGATCAGGGGATTATTCTGGTAGGTTCTAAATGCAACCAAATGTATATTTAGAAGAGACAAGTAGAGAGAGATCTGAAGATGTTAGCCTTGAACATTAGAATGATGAGGCAGGCCACAAACCAAGGAATGCTGGCAGCTCTAGAAGCAGAACTTCTGGGCAGGAACTGATTCTCTTCTAGAGCCTCCAGAGGGAGTGCAGCCCTATCCAGCACTTTGATTTCAAACCAGTAAAACTGATTGGACTTCTAGCCTCCGGAACTGTGAGAGAATCTATTTCTGTTGTTTTAAACCATCAAGCATGTGGTAATTTGATAAAGCAGCCACAGGAAATGAATACAATATCCTAGCTAATCAAGAAGATAAGAGCTGCTGGGCGTGGTGGGGCATACCTGTAATCCTAGTGGCTGGGGAGGCTGAGATAGGAGAATCATGAGTTCAAAGCCAGCCTCAGCAACGTGAGGTGCTAAGCAACTAAGAAGACCCTGTCTCTAAATAAAATACATATAGGGCTGGGGATGTGCCCCAGAGGTCAAGTGCCCCTGAGTTTAATCCCCAGCATGGAGGAGGAGAAGGAGAAGAAGGAGGAGGAGGAGGAGGAGGAGGAGGAGGAGGAGGAGGAGGAGGAGGAGGAGGAGGAGGAGGAGGAGGAGGAGAAGGAGGAGGAGAAGGAGAAGAAGGAGAAGGAAGAGGAGAAGAAGGAGAAGGAGGAGAAGGAGAAGAAGAAGAAGGAGAAGAAGGAGAAGAAGAAGGAGAAGGAGGAGGAGAAGAAGGAGAAGAAGAAGAAGGAGAAGGAGGAGAAGAAGGAGAAGAAGAAGGAGAAGGAGGAGGAGAAGAAGGAGAAGAAGAAGAAGGAGAAGGAGGAGGAGAAGAAGGAGAAGAAGAAGGAGGAGGAGAAGAAGAAGAAGAAGAAGAAGAAGAAGAAGAAGAAGAAGAAGGAGAAGGAGAAGGAGAAGGAGAAGAAGGAGAAGAAGGAGGAGAAGGAGGAGAAGGAGAAGGAGAAGATAAAGGAGAAGAAGAAGAAGAAAGCAGCCAGGTGCACAGTGGTGCATGCTGAAATTCCAGAGACTCAGCAGGCTGAGGTCCTAAGCAACTTATACAGACCCTATTTCAAAATAAAAATTCAAAGAGCTGGGGATAGGAATGTGGCTCAGTGGCAGAGCGTCCCTGGGTTCAATCTCCAGCATCAAAAAACAAAACAAAACAAACCTAAAACCATGGACCCAGTTAATTCAAGTTGGTTTAGAATGCAGGGTGGGTTTCCTAGAGATTTTAATATGGTAAAACCAGGAGTTAGTTTTTCTGAGGGAAAAATTCTGGTAACATTTGATTTTCATTCTCATGTAATAACTGTCCCACAGAGTAAAAATCACCCAGGGTTGGATGTTTTGCAGTTTTCCACAGGTCCCACCACTTCCTGTGGTATCTCACCTAGCCTTTTCACTCACTGGCATTACTTATTTGATCTGTGTAAACTTTGTCTGTCACCCATGCACTAAATGAATACTCCCTTAAGGGTTAAATAATGCAAACAATAATAGCCACAAAAGATACAGTACCCCCACCCAAGGTAATACACACTTTTGTCACATAAAATAAAAAATACTGTACAAATAAAAATGCTTCTCAATAGAAGTACACCTGTGAAATTGTCAGGATCCATTAAGGGAGTTCTCTTTGCTCTCTGTCTTTAGACTAATGCTGTTCTGCAGAAATTTATGTGGTGATGGATAGTAATGCTCTTTATGTTTGCATTGTCCAATATAATAGTCTTCAGCCACATGTAGCTACAGAGTATTTGAAATGAACTGGTGGAATTAAGGATCTGAATATTTAAAGTTTTTAGTTAGGAATGTAATTCCAACTATTCCTTTCCTGCTTCTCTGAACTTTCCTTCTCAAATACTGGTTTTCCTAGGAGTCTGTCACTTTTCCCTAACCCTGGATGATTTTATCGTGTAACAATGGATTCAGCTAAATCTATATAATCACTACTAATTCTGTCATCTCTAGCTGTGGAACCATACTTGCAAATTCCTATTTCTTCCACATACATGTCTGAAAATCAACTCCTTTTCTCTATAAATCTGCTTCTTTTCTGATAGTGCTCATCTTGAATAATGGTATTACTAGCCACTCAGTTTTTCAAGACACAGACCTGAGTATCTTTAATTTTTCACCCCCTTCTTCTCTTAGAAGCCTTGTCTGGCCCTCCTTCGCAGTTAGTCTAGTCACTTCCCATAGTACCTTTTGTTGTGCCATTTTTTAGTACTCACCATGCTGCACTATAATTTTCAATAAAGGTTAGCATAAATGAATCCCCATTTTAACATTATCACCATAAAACATATATTTTTTATAATAAATTCCAGGAAACTAGAAAGTGCCAGAGTAAAGAATTCAGAGAAAACCCACACCTGAAAAGTAACTTCCAGGGCTGGGGTTGTGGCTCAGTGGCAGAGCGCTCGCCTCACACGTGCGCTGCCCTGGTTCAATCCTCAGCACCACGTAAACATAAATGCATTGCATTGTGTACAACTAAAGTAAATAAATAAATATTAAGAAAAGAAAAGAAAAGAAAATAGTATTAGCCCACTCCTTAGTTTTTCAATGGGTAAAATTATAATAGATTACATTCAACCCTAAGCCCAATTTTCTAAATTTTAATGTAAATATAGTAAAAAACTTCAAGTATTAGGTGGAACCACATGAGACTGCCAGTATTTTCATATAGTTAATTCTGACAACAAACCATTAGGTTAGGAAGTAACCTTGCTCACAAACCAAATGGTTCATAGTAGTTTTGTAAATAGACATGTTTTTTCCCACAGTAATATCTCTTATTCACTTTGCTTCCTTTCCTACGATTCTGCCCAGCACTTTCCCAATTTTTCTGGGATACATTTATATAATACCAACACAAAACAGGTGCTAAATATAAAAGGTAGTAAGTGTGTGGCAAAAGTTCAGGACTAGCACACAGTATCAGACGATGGCTCACAGTGTTAGTAGCTGACTCTGATGGTAGCAACAGGAGAGATGCTAACCTCTTTATGGAACTTCATCAGGCTTTATAGTGCATCTACAGGTGATTCTGAGGGTCTACAAATTATTAGAAGTGCTACTCAAGGCTTTTTCTTTTTTTAAATTTATTTATTTATTTATTTATTTATTTATTTATTTATTGTGGTACTGGGGATTGAACTCAGGGGCACTTGACTACTGGGTCACATCCCCAGCCCTTTTTTGTATTTTATTTAGAGACAGGGTCTCACTGAGTTGCTAAGTGCCTCACCATTGCTGAGGCTGGCTTTAAACTCGTGATCCTCCTGCCTCAGCCTCCCAAAGTGCTGGGATTAGAGGCGTGCCCCACCGCGCCCGGCCTCAAGGCTTTTTCCACCATAATTTTGTTTAAAATGCTGTACTGAATTTAGGGATATAAATATGATTTTTCCCCTCTACAAACATGAACTGGAAAAATAAAAATGAATTGAGAACCATATATGCTATGAAGTTTGGGTAATAAAAAAACAAGAGATAGCCTACTGGAGCAAGATATCCTACTGGAGCACTACTGGATTGCCGGAGACCAGCTCCGGTAAAGGGGAGTGAAGAAGTCAGTGAAAAGGTGAGAGATAAACCACACAGCACACAAGTCTGGAGGCTTAACTCTAACTTTACTTTTTTTACCAGAGTTTTTATAGCCCAGACAGCACATTCTTTTACGTTACAGCTTTTGAGGTTACATTAAAGAATTTCAGAGTTATACATTATGAAGAAAAACAGGATATTGTTCTAAGTACATATCACTGATTAATCCTATCTAAAGACGTAGGAAAAAGCATACATCGATCAATCTTAAATGTCAAGAACAATCGTATAGCAGTACAAAACATGTTTTCACCTAAACCTATTTCCATAACCCCTTAAGTCTACTCATGATTTCTCATAGCTAGATTGCTCCAATATATCATAGCTAAACCTTAACTGAACTCAACTTACTATTGTTTCCTATAATAACTTTGTTCTGAACTAGAAAGAAGGAAGTATAGCTATTTTTAAAAGTTCAGCTAACAGGTATTTTTCCTTTGATCAGGTGTTAGATCTAAGGGGTTTCTACCATGGAAAACTTATATCAATATATCTTAAACTAATATCCTAAACTTACTTAAGATAAAAGAATCCTTATCAATCACAAGAAAGCCTTATAACTATAACTTAAAACCTTATCACTATAACTTAGAAAAGTCTGAACTATGGGGCACAGCAAGAGCCACAAGTTTAACCATTGCTTACAAGCCTAATGTCTAATTATAAACCTGTTTTACTCGTGTACTAAAGAATTTGCTATAGAGCTCCTGGCTCAGACTCCACAGTGTAAATTTGTGTGGTCAGATTTATGCTTAATAGCTAACTTATGAGCCCCTAGTGGTCACACAGAAACACAGTAAGAATAGGAAGACAGAATTAACCATCGCAGCGCCATTTTTGTGTTACATCTTTCCTTAGAAGAGGGAAAGATGCTTTGCTTTCTCTCCCTACTTTATCAGACAAGGAGCTTTGCTCACTTGTCACAAGGAATATGTCATACTGGATAGTGTATTTATATTCCATTTCAATGCTATGTGCCTAAAAACTTTCTGTTAAGATTTTTTGAAACTGCTTATTCTGTCTTTTCCTAAAGTTGTAAGCTACATTATCAGGAACCATGTCTCATTTTAGTGTTTCCTAATATTTTACCTTTTAAAATGATGAAACTAAAAAAATTTACTCTCAATGGAGTAGGGTCATTAGAAATCTTGGCACTGACATAGGGAGAGGGAGGATATGAGATCTGAAAAATACAGTAGTCTTTGATTCCATCACTTTTTATGAACACACACACACACACACACTCACAGTATGTATGTATATACACACATGTAATTTCAAATCAGATTCAAGGAGGGCATGAGGAGACTGGGTTGAGGAACATTGCTTTAAAATAAGAATTTTTTCAATTGCAAAAGAGGCAAACAGTAAGTACAGGCATGGACTGCATCACAATGGCTCGGCCAGCAACAAACTGCATATTAAATGGTAGTCCCCTTGCCTAGAGATGTAGTAGCTGTTTTAGTTTGCGCAAGCATACTCTATGATAGTCATCAACTAACCGGGCATTTCTCAGACCATAGTCTCATCATTAAGTGACATATGATTATACTTCTCAGCTCATTTGAGTTTCTACTCCATTTACATCAGCCACTTGTTTATCCTTTTTTGTACCGGAGATTGAACCCAAGGGGCACTTAAGCCCTGAGCCATATCCCTCAGCCCTTTTAAAATTTTTATTTAGAGACAGAGTCTTGCTGAGTTGCTCAGGGCCTCGTTGAGTTGTTGAGGCTGGCCTTGAACTTGTGATCCTCCTGTCTCAGCCTCCTGACCTGCTGGGATTACAGGCATGTGCCACCAAGTCCAGCTGTTTCTTCTTAATAGCAATACTTATAGAAACATTTGAGTGCTTATATACTGGGCACTGTTCTAAGTGCTTTGCACATATTAACTCATAAATCTTGGTGCCTCATAAAACTAGGTAGAATCATCTCCATTCTATACATGAAGAAAATTCTCACATTTGGTGTGAAGAAAAGACTCGAATCCAGGAACTCTGGCTTCAATAACATAATAAATACTACTTTCACATTTTATTTACAAACTATCTTTTCCAATCTGTCTCTACCAATCCCTTTCTTTTGAGTTCTCTATCACTATGCTTCCTTTAGAAGCAGCTAGGCAGTCCTCACCTCCAACTGGCAGACAAATCCAAGTGACCATCCCATTTTTCTTTGCCAGACCTATCAAGCAAAGCATAAAAAGTACAACAGCGGCTGGGGTTGTGGCTCAGCGGTAGAGTGCTCGCCTAGCATAGGAGCCCGGTTCGATCCTCAGCACCACGTAAAAATAAAGGCATGTGTACAACTAAAACAAACAAACAAAAAGTACAAGAGCCTTAAGTAGCAAGCTACGTGTGGTACCACAAGCCTATAATCCCAGTTACTCTTAGGAGGCTAAGGCAGGAAGACGGTAAATTCGAGGACAGACTGGGTAATTTAGCAAAACCGTTTCAAAATAAAAAATAAAAAGGACTAGGAATGCTGCTCAGTGGCAAAGCACCCCTGGTAAAAATACACACATACAAAAGGGCTGAAGGTGTAGCTCAGTGGTAATTACTTGCCTAGCATGCTTGAGGCACTGGATTTAATCCCCAGCACCAGGGGGTTAAAAAATGTAGCCAAGCTTAATTTGGTTAACTACAGCCTCAGTTTCCCCACTGGCAAACTGAGGAACTCCTCAAATTATTATTTTTTTTTTTTTAAAGAAAGTTTTAAGCTTGGTGCTGTGGCACATGCCTGTCATCCCAGGCTGAGGCAGGAGGAATGAAAGTTTGAGGCCAACCTAGCCTCAGTGAGATTCTCAACTTTTTGAGACTCTGTCTCAAAATAAAAAAGTTTAAAAAGGACTGGGACATAGCTCAGTGGTAAAGAACCCCTGAGTTCAATCTCCAGTACCAAAAATAAAATCTTATTGTGTATATTTAAGGTATACAACATGATGATGTTATAATACACAAGCTAGCTGCCCTGAAATTAAATTTCTTTTTCTTCCCTCCTGCAGTGCTGGGAATGAACACATGGCCTCACACTAAATTAAGTATTCTATTACTGAGCTACATCCCCAGAAATTAAATTTCAAACCTAGGTGCTCTTAAATTTTTTTTTTTTTTTTTTTTTGTGGTGCTGGGTATTATTACCCAAGGGTGTGCTAACACTGAGCTACATCCCTACTCCTTTTTATTTTTTATTTTGACGCAGGGTCTTTGTAAATTGCTGAGGCTAGCCTTGAACTTGCAATCCTCCTGCCTCAGCCTCCCAAGGCACAAGGATTACAGGCATGTACCACCAGTACCCAACAGTGCTTTATGATTTTTAACATGTGCATGTGCAAGCAAAATACTTGTGTACATGTATTAAGAAAAAAATTTTCAAAAGTTACCAAAGAGTTTAAAATGGAAGAAAAAAATCTTTCTCCCTACTTACTGGGAGCAAACACTGTCAATGTTATACTTTACAGTTAAAATATTATGTTTAGAACCATAACTTTCAATTTATACCTCCATCTATCAACTTTAGACTACACTTCTTTGTTCTGACACTGAGGACTGAACCCAGGGCCCTCAGGCATGCTAGATTAGTGCTCTACCACTGAGCTACACTCCTCCATCCCCTACATTTATCTCTTGAGTCTTAACTATGGAAGATGAGGAGCATTCTTACTTTTCCATTAATATTTCCTTTATCATCACTCTATTTTTGTTATATTATTTTCTGGCTGTCAAGGTTAATAATTTGCACTTCACAATTCTCTTAGATGCTTTGTCTTTGGAGGATTCTCGAGTTTATAAACTTAATAAAGAGCATTTACAAATAATAAGTATATACATATATTTCAAAGAACTAAGCATAGATAGATCCACATCTACAGAATTACTAATTTAATAGGACTCCCCCCACCAAAAAAAGAGCCAAAGACTCAAACAATCATCTAATAACATTTACTGAGGAATTAGTATGTAGCAGGCATGCAATGCCTTATTTAATCCTCAAAACAACCTTACTAGAAGGAATTATTTAGCCTAACTTTGCAAAAAGATACTAAAGCAAAGATTATACAACTTGTCCAAATCAGCTAAGAGAGAGCAGGGATCTGAATCCTGGTATGGCTCCAGGACCTGAATTCTTCACCACTATACTGTTGCTCATACTAACTATTGTTTCACTTTCTTTTTCTCAGCAATGTCTAACTGAGGTCCTGAATAGCATAAGAGTGCTATTCAAGCCCAGCGCGGTGCGCATGCCTGTAATCCCAGCACTTGGGAGGCTGAGGCAGGAGGATCACGAGTTCAAAGCCAGCCTCAGCAATGGCGAGGCACTTAGCAACTCAGTGAGACCCTGTCTCTAATAAAATTCGAAAAAGGACTGGAGATGTGGCCCAGTGGTCGAGTACCCTGAGTTCAATCCCCGGTTTAAAAAAAAAAAAAAAAAAAAAAGTGCTATTCAACAAGACACAGAGATTAAAATCATTACGTTTAGATCTTAAACTTGTTTTGAACTGTATGTTCTCTTCCAAATCCTACTAAAATGACACTATACTCAGCCTTTCTATTTACCAAATCTGGGAAGCAATATAGACTATGCTTTGAAGGCCAAGCACAGTGGTGCACACTTGTTATCCCAGCAACTGGGGAGGCTGAGACAGAAGGATTGCAACTTTGAGAACAGCCTCGGCAACTCAGTGAGACCGTCTCAAAATTTAAAAAATAAAAATAAAAATGTTGGTGACGTAGCTCACTGGTAAAGTGACTCTGGGTTCAATTCCCAGTATAAATAAATAAATAGTCTATGTTTTGGGGCTGGGGATATAGCTCAGTGACTGAAGCTTCCCTAGTCAAATGTGAAGCCCTGGGTTTAAACTCATCACCATAACAAAGACAAAAACAAAACAGAACAAAAGGATGCTTTATGGCTAGATTCCACAATACAGGATATAGGCAAGATACAGGTCTAAGTGTGGCCTTTTCTGTTCACAAATTAAAAAGCACAAGCACAAAAATAACACTCAAAGCAGCAGTCCAACATAGGAAAATTCTTTAAATCCCAGGAACAAAACACTAAAAATGAAAAATCCTTGAGGAGACAGCTGTCATTTCTTTGTTTTATCTTTGATCATATTTTTTCAAATGAGGTCAAGTCAAAAAGGTTACTGATTCAACATGATGCTGTTTGTTGCCACATTATATACAGTATGTAGCAATATAATGAACCAATTCCATCCCAGTTTTTTTTTTTTTTTTTGGTGGTGTTGGGCCTCTGTTGAACTCAGGGCCTCTGCATGATAGGCAAGCAAGTGCTCTACCACCTAGTTACATCCCCAGCCCTCCAAGTTTTTCTTTTTCTTAAGTATATTTTTAGTTGTTGATAGACCTTTATTTTATTTATTTATATGCAGTGCTGAGAATCAAACCCAGTGCCTCACACATGCCAGGCAAGTGCTACAGCTGAGCCATAGCCCCAGCCCCTCCAAATTATTTTTTACCTCTATGTTAAAAATTTACAGGTGACTAGAACGTCATTTATAGGCTACCTTCTGCTTACGATTTTTTTTCTACTTAGGATTTTTTTTTCTTTTTTTTGGTACTGGGGATTGAACTCAGGGGCACTCGACCACTGGGTCACATCCCCAGCCCTTTTTTGTATTTTATTTAGAGACAGGGTCTCACTGAGTTACTAAGTGCCTCGCCATTGCTGAGGCTGGCTTTGATCTCGCGATCCTCCTGCCTCAGCCTCCCAAAGTGCTGGGATTACAGGCGTGCGCCACCGTGCCCGGCTTCTACTTAGGATTTTTAAGCAAGATGATTACTGCCCTTGCCAAGACACTGAGGTACTAAACTAAAAAATAAAACTATTACGGACCAGATATAAATCAGACTCTTCTTAACATTAAATTCTCTATGGCAAGAGATCAAAGGCCTGGCTTTTTTTTTTTTTAGGCCTGGCTTTTAATAATAACCTAACCCTGACATTATTGCAATTCAACTGAATTGAATAACTGATAACTAGTTTAGGATTGTTTTCACTAAAATTGACCTTCAGTAAACAGTACACCATACCTCATCTAAAATTTAGAACCAGCTTTTAAATTTCAGGAGCAATCCCATACGGTGTGGGTTAAAAGAAGATACCAGTTTCAAGAGTAGTTCTATAACTGGAAGCCATTCATTCTATCTACAGTTTTCCAACGATGTCTTGAGCTTCGCAGATACTTGAAAATTGGCACTTCTCATTTTCCTTTTTATCCATCTGGTTACATATGAATCAATCCCTTTAAGCTGTGAGCTTCAAGTATGGGACAGAGTGTAATGTTTATTTTGTAATCCCTAGAAACAGCACAGGAGGCTCTGAATACTCGCGTGGATTTAACCACAAGACAAGGAAGCCCATGCTGCAAACAAAGAAAAACAGGGGTCATCTGAATTGGGAGGATAAGGAAGCAATCATTTCAAGAAGACGCTGGGTCTACTCAGGACAGAATGGAAGTGAAGGGGCTTCAGAAAGCCAGAGGCAGGCATTAGTTCTATCTGCCTTAACTCTTTGTCTTCAGGCGCTGCGGCGCTCTCCCAGACGAGGCCAGGCTTTTGCTTCGCCTTCGGGACCCAGAAGCCTGCTTCCTGACGAGTGTGAACACCAACGCACTCAACCTCGCCTAGGCCCTTCCTTCTCAACTCCGGCCCTGCTGCAGCTCCAGACTAAACTCGGGTCGCGTCTGCTTGCTCCAGGCCGAACCATGACAGGGCAATTCAGGTGGACCATAGTGCGAACTTGGTTTACTCACCTACTTGGTAAAGCCGACCCTCGGGCGAAAAAATGGTAATGTGGCGGTCAAAACCAGCACTGGAACCACGGGACATGTTGGTGCACCCACTACTGCAAACACACTCTCGGGGCCCCGTACCTCCGGCACCAGGCGTACAAACCCCTCCGGAAGTTGCAGTGACTGCTTCCGGGGCACTGGTCGGTCTTCTTCCGCTCTTGCCTGCCGAACTCACGGCTCTAGCGTTCATTGAAGTAAACAGGGAGTTTTGAGGTCCCGCCCCCATCAGGGGTGGGACGGCGAGGCCAAAGGTCTTCAGTATGCGCTTGCGCTTGGCGTCACTTTTGAGCATACTGAAGATGGTCAGGTTAAAAGCGGGTCGTGCAGTCTTAGGGCTTTCATACTGAGAATGAGTTGACTACAGTAAGAACGAAGCAGCTTTCTAGGGGTGCGGGGTAGTTATTTGCCTATCAGTGTGACCTAAGTGGAGTGTGTAATCAACACACCTCTTGTTAGATGTGGCATTTTACATCCAACCTATGTCTGACTAGAACGCCGGTTTGTTCTTCCTAACTTCCACGTTACTTGCCACTTTCCTTCCTACGACGGGGGCGGGGGGGCGGGGTGGGGGAGTGGGGGTGGGGGTGGGTGGGATAGCAGCTGCAGTGGCAGTAACAGTTAAATGTAGGCACTGAAGGGTTCAAATAGTTACTGGAAAGAACGGAATTTTCTTTTAGCCTGGCAAGATCTTGCTTTGGACAGCAGCCCCAGACAATTTTTATTTAGAAGTGGAACTAAGGTTGAAATACGGGTAATGGGGAAATCCGGAGGTTAGCAGCCTTGATTGATAATGAACAAGATTCAGAAGGGATGAGCAGGCTAGTGTCGGATGCATTAATGATAATAATTGCAAAAAGACGATGTCCTTTGGGAAAACAGCAGGTGGATTTTCAAATTGTAGAAATGTGCGTATTTCGACTTTACCCAAGGAAGAGTCCTAGTTAATACAAAATGCAAAACATAATGTTGGCCTAGGTTTATCTCCTAAAGATGATTTGTGCTCCACACCAAGGTTTATGCCACTTTTAATGCCTGCTATAAATGAAGTAGGGGTTCAGGTGGCTAATGTGCTTACTAAACTCACTTTCCATTTTAAACCAAAGAATGTGTAGTAAGAACCTCATGAAAGAATTCCAATTTCTCAAGAGTGGTTTTTAAATAAATTTCTATTTTATTAACCTGAAAAAGAAATTCAAAACTGAAACATGTTGAGAAAATAGTAAATGCAAACAGCATTTCTGGAACATAGGGTACTTTTCAGCTCTAATTGCCAAGTGTACTGATAAAGAGTTGCCTCCCTTCTGGTTCAGGTCCCTATTGGCAGGATCAAGTAGACTTTTTTTTTTTTTTTTTTTTTTTTTTTTTTTTTAATATTTATTTATTTACTTTAGTTGTACACAATGCAATGCATTATGTTTAAAAATGTTTACGTGGTGCTGAGGATCGAACCCGGGCTGCGCACGTGCAAGGCCAGCGCTCTGCCGCTAAGCCACAACCCCAGCCCCTCAAGTAGACCTTTTGAGTATTGTTTTCTCCGAGTCTGAGAGGGCCTGTGTTCTGTAATTCCTGTAGTTTGCCTGCGAATCATAAAGAGTTCTCTGTAAGACTGCTAGGAGGATGAACTCATTTAGTCCCTCAGTCTCAACAGCCTATGCTGATGTCTCTCAAATTAGGTCTTAAACTGGACCTTTCTTTGGAGCTGAATCTTCTCTTCCACACTGAGCCACATGGCATTTTAAAACCCAAAATGTTTAAAACAGAATTCCTTATCTCATCTCTTCCCTCTCAAGCCCTTTTCTGCCTTTTGTATTTACACATTCCAAGTACTCAGCCAAACCTTGCAATATTCCTTTTCTTTTGGTATTAGGATTGAATCCAGGAGTGCTTCTCCACTGAGTTACATCCCTATCCCTTTTTAATTTATAGACAGGTCTTGCTAAATTGCCCAGGGTATCCCTTGAATTTGGGATCCTTCTGCTTCAGCCTCCCAAATTGCTGGGATTATAGGTGTCTGTCATCATGCCTAGATGAATAAAATCTAGTCTTTAGCATTCAAAGTTGTTAACAAGTTAATCTGTCTTTTCAACCCTTTTCTGCTATACTTCATTCTCCTATTTCTATTCCTGGGTAATAATGGCACTGCTGTGAGCAGCACTGTCTGATCACCCCTCATTCCCCAAGCCCCTGTCTCCTTTAAGGATCATTGATTCTAGGAAGCCCAAATCTGGCAGTGATCTCCTTTTTCCTTATATGTCCAGGGCATATTATTTGAATCTTTAAATAGCCTGAACCAAATTAGATGGCCTTTTCCCCCTGACCTGGGGATTAAACCCAGGGCCTCATGCATGGTAGGTAAGTGTTCTCCCTCTGAGCTAGAGATGGCCATTTTTGTGGGTCAGATATTGGCAGTTATGTGGTTTATAGGGTCAGATGTGTGGGTTTCACCAAAGAGTGGCAGGGCAAAGGCTGGGTACTTTTCATCTCTATATCTTCCACTACCTCTGGCATGGGGTTTGGTTCATAACAGTTCAAAAAATGACTGTTAAATTGAATAGAAAACTGTAGAAAGGGAACAACTGAGAAATGTTTTCATAGCTTCAATCTCTGCTTCCTTTGTAGACATAACTCTGGACATTCACAGTCCTGGAGCGATGGGATATTTCAAATTGCACACCCTGAAGGCTGTGAGAATTATTTCACAAATTTGAACTTTTTTTTTTCTTTTCCTTTTTTGGTACTGGGGATTGAACCTCAGGACACTTTGCCACTGAGCTACCTCCTAGCTCTTTACACACACACACACACACACACACACACACATTTTATTTTAAGACAGGGTCTCACCAAGTTGCTTAGGGCCTCAGTAAGTTGCTGAGACTGACCTTGAACTTTTGATCCTCCTGCCTCAGTCTCCTGAGTTGATGGGATTACAGGTGTGCACCACCATGCCCGGCTTATTCAAATTTAGAGGCATACAATTTTGGATGATATGTACATTTTAATGGTTTTAAGTATACTTTCTGGATGGAATCAAGTTCATTTTCAATACAAACACACTTGAAAGCTAGATTAGAAACACAGTCTTCTTGAGGGCAGTGGCCTTACCTATTTTGTTCACCAGCATCTTCTTATACCAAACAGGGCCTAGCATAAAGTAAGCATCAGACCATTCAGAGAATGTACATGCTCAGTATTTAGGACTTATGTTTAATTGTTCTTCTTTTCTTTCTTTCGCTCTTTTTGTGTGTGTGTGTGTGTGTGTGTGTGTGTGTGTGTGTGTTGTTTGTGTGTGTGTAGTACCGGAGATTGAAACCAAGGGTGCTCTACCTTTTCTGGCCCTTTTTATTTTTAAATTTTTAATTTTTTTGGTACCAGGGGCACTTAACCACTGAACCACATCCACATCCCTTTTTTTATTCTGAGACAGGGTCTAACTAAATTGCTTAGGGTCTTGCTAAATTGCTGGTGCTGGTTTTGAATTTATGATCCTCCTGCCTCAGCTTCCCAAACTGCTGAGATTATAGGCACATGCCACTGCACCTGGCTATTTTTTTATTTTGAGACAGGGTCTCACTAAGTTGCTCAGGTGGGCCTCCAACTTGTGAACCTCCTGCCTCAGCCTCCCTAGTAGCTGGGTTACAGGGTGCTCCCAGCTGTATTTATTTGAAAAAACTTGTGACTAAATGAGAAATCCAAATTTAGGTTTTTCCACATAGGCAAATGAATTCCTTTGGGAAATCTTTCAGAAAGACAAAACCTTTGCTGATTCTATTGCAAAGGGAAATCCCCTGGAAGTGGATTTCATGAATGTGTGCCATTGGCTACCAAACAGCAGCTAAGCTGATTAGCCAGGTGGACTTCCCCCTTGGTCAGGAAGCTTTCACTGTAGTCTGGGCACCAATACTTCTGCAGCTTTAACATGAGCCTGTGTGGCGGATTTGCTGTGTCTGTGTGGAAAGTTTGATCTTTCTCTCTGGGGTGGCCACTAAATTAGGCTTTTGAAATGACTTTCTGGGTTTTTGAAAAATTTTAGAGATGACTTGACATCTCGTGAGTCTTGGAAAATTTCCTGGGGGCCTCTGTTTGGCAAGGTCTACATTCTCCCCCGGGGGTGGAAGAAGGTGGAAGATAGGGGTTACCCACAGGCAAAGGTAAGAAATAGCAGTGCAGATTCCCAGTGATTGCTGACATGCTGATCATATGGTGCTTAAAGGTAAGATAAGAATTTAGTCCTTAGCTTAAGGCACTCTGCTGGCAGTTTGAGTGAGCCATGGAATAGAAAAATGAGGCCTGGGTTTCCATGTGATGTTAGCAGGAATTTGAACCAATGCCCTGTGAGCCAGCTACAGACATTGATGATAGAATATTTTAGGAGCGTTGAGATTTCCTGATGTTAAGGAGCCCCAAAAGGCAGCTGTGGCCATGACAACTAGGGATATAGCAGCTCTGGGTGAACAGTGAGAGGAAAGTAGGACTCTACCCAGCTCCCTGGCCAGACTTTCCCCAGTCCAGAGCCTCCTGAAAGGGCTCCTTGAGGGCTAGAACCTGACCCTATTTGTATCTTTCCATTGTTTTAATCTTTCTCAGGCCAATCTCAGGCCTGCAAGTTCTTCCTGCACTTCAGTAGCTATGATTGGCTACCTAGGAGTACAGTAATCCTGAATGAGTCTTGGAGAAGGAAAAAAGAGTGATTTCTCTGCATTCTAATTCTATTACTTATGAGCTATGGAGAAGGTCAAATGTGGGCCAGGGTGTGATTTCTGTGACTTAAATGATGCAACTTCATTATGCTTCTATTCACATGCCCTTCAAACTCCTTACTTGGCCAGACTCTAGTGAAATAATGCTTCTCAGCCACCTTGTCCATAACATCCAGTGTGGTTTTCTCACTTTCCAGTCCTAATGGAGGGTACAATATAGTGTCTATCAACATAGCAGTCATTCAGTACTACTATTCTATGCCTGGAGTCTCAACCATTACCCAAAATGACAAATGCTCTCCTTTGGTTTGTAAGGAATAAACCTATATCAGCTCAACCCAAATGACATTTAAATACAATTACCCATAAACCCCTTCTATAGAGCCCAAACCTTAACTTTTCAATTCACTCTTGATTTTTAGCTATACCAACTTAAGTGTTATCCTCATAACTTTTCATGTTTCTCTTGTTTTCCCCAACTCTAAATGAAGACCCAATGCTCAGCTGATTTCTTGTTTCTTGTTTCTCCTAACAGTGGCATCAACAGGACTGTGTGAAACAGAATTCTCACAGGTCTCTCCAGAAACTGGAAGGGGGCAATGGAAGACACCAGCTGGTTTGGGCTTAGCCGTTGGTGGTTTTTAACACATAACTTCCCTTTAAGCATGATAACACCGGAAGCCCTTCATAGCTTGAAAGAACAGAAAATGTCCCAGTGAAAAATAAAATGGAGAAGAGAAAAATAAGGTCCTGAGCTTTGAAGACCGTCAGGCTCTGCTAAGTATCAGAATCTGAGACTTGCCACAGACTACCTGGTGCCCATAACTTCAGCTTTTTCTCTCAAATAGGGGAGCATTCTGTACACGCTTTAAAAACATAACAGGAAAATATATTATTTCACCACAATAGTGAAAATAAGCCATCTACCAGTAGACTTGAATTCAGCTTCTCTTTGTGAAAGAAGGGGATACTAGTGAATAAGGACTGGATTGTTGGTTACTTTGCTTTGTTCTATCCCTAGTAAAGAATGAAGCCAACTACTGCACAGATCTGCACTGCACATGCAATTATTCAAAAGTGAAACTCTATTCTTCCTAATTTGGAAAGCAGCCAGTTCTTACCTACCCTGTCCTATACAGGCTTCACCCATGATGTGGATAGGGGAATGAAACTGCAAATATCAGTTCACTGATGTTTCCCACCCATGGTGTTTCCCTACATCTTGGGATCTTTATGAATTTTATTTGGACTTTATTTACTCTATTTCTCCCTCACCCCAGCTCTCTGATCAGGTTAAAGAAAGGGAGGTGCAGAAGTTGGCTAGGCACCAAGACAGTGAGTCAAGAACAAAGAGGAAACAAGACTCAACAGCCTTCCTTTCAGGCTAGAGACACTTCCTCTTCCTTGAGGTTTCCTAATGGCTTCCCCTAATTCCTACTTTCTTACCACAAAATTAAGTCATCTCTAATGTTCAGAAGAACCAAGTGTTCTTGGGGTAAATGGAGAGAGGATGCAAATAATTGAGGTTTCTTATCATTTTAACCAATATTTTCAGTCATTAATTCAGGAACTAGTTCTTGAGAATTCAATTATTGATGGGAAAGCAAGACAGTGCTCCAATTTTATCTTCTACTTGCTTTGAAATGACTTGAACTTCAGCTGAAATTCCCAAACTTCACTCAAAGTGCATTTCATCCATAGTGGTGAAACAAATGCAAATTTAAAAAATCAATCAGAGACAGCAGATTTAGACATTAAAATATTTTCAAGATTAAAACTCTGAAATGGGGCTGGGGTTGTGGCTCAGCGGCAGAGCACTCGCCTCGCACGTGCGCAGCCCGGGTTTTATCCTCAGCACCATGTAAACATAAATACATTGCATTTGTGTACAACTAAAGTACATAAATAAATATTTATTAAAAAAAAAAAAAAAAACTCTGGAATGATGTCTTGCAAGTGCACAGCAAATTTTATTCCAGTTACTACAGTGTCATGTACATACTAGATGCCTACTAAAATAATCTCTTATTCATTTAGAGAAGGAGGGTTGTTAAATGATATTATTACAGAAAGCATTATTGAAAAGTTATTTTCTTGAGGATCAGTGATATCACAGACTAAGTTCCTGGGCAAGCCAGCTCAAACAAAATACCAAGGAGCAAGAGGGGAATTCACTCAAAGGAGAAGTAGGCATTAGAGGTAAAAATCAGGAAGACATTTTCAAACAACTTCTCCAAAATACTTCAACAACATTTTCTGTGCCTCTTCTGTGGACAAGAAGCTGCACTAGCTGCTGTAGGAGACACATATGAACAAGATGGGGTCCCCCACCAGAGTTCAGGGAGGAAGACGAAAGATGAGTGAAAGCAAAGCCATCAGGAATATTGCAACAGAGCACTGCAAATGAGGAAATGACCTTATATGCAGATGAGCCAGAGGGCATTTAAGACTGCCTGCTGAAGAACTAAGCTAAGGAGGACAGGCATAGTAGATGTTAGAAGCAGTGTGGGTGGTACTTTGATGTAACATGGAGTGGGAGTGGCATGAATCGGAAAGAAAAAGAAAGCTGGGCCATTACCTAGGGCATTGACTAGGAGACACACACACACACACACACACACACACACACACACACAAAGGGGGTGGGGGAGAGGCCTTGAATGCTAGGCTAAGGAATTTATGCTGTAGTTAGAATACAATGGGGAGACCTTGAATTTTTTTGAGTAAGAGTGGCATGACTAGATTTATGCTTTGGATAGATAAACCTAGTAGTAGTATTTATGATGAATTTTAACTATAATTATCAATGAGGAAGCTGCTGATAATCCAAGTGAAAGATTTTGAAGACTTAAACTGGGATGGTAGTAATGGGAACAGAAAATATTTTCAAGAATTTTAAGAGCTCCCCACCCCATTATTAAAAATAATACACTATTCACAGTAGGATTGTTTGTAATAGGTGAAAACTGGAAGCTATCCAAATGCCCATCAGGGGCTGGGATTGTGGCTCAGCAGTAGAGCGCTTGCCTAGCACATGCGCGGCCCGGGTTTGATCATCAGCACCACGTACAAATAAACGCATTGTGTACAACTAAAGCAAATAAATAAATATTTTTAAAAATGAGCCGGGCGGGGTGGCGCACGCCTGTAATCCCAGCACTTTGGGAGGCTGAGGCAGGAGGATCGCGAGTTCAAAGCCAGCCTCAGCAATGGCAAGACACTTAACAACTCAGTGAGACCCTGTCTCTAAATAAAATACAAAAAAGGGCTGGGGATGTGGCCCAGTGGTCGAGTGCCCCTGAGGTCAATCTCCGGTACCACAAAAAAAAAAAAAAAAAAAAAAGCCCATTAGTAAGTGGACAAATTGTGGTATATTTATATTGTAGAACATTATATAGTAAGACAAATGAATGAAATGGGGGAACCCGATTGTGATTGAGGTGGCCTGGGCCAGCTCTGGACTGTGTGTAGCCTGCCTTGGGCAACCAGAGTACCCACAATGGGCACCCCAGCCTCTGCAGTGAGCGAGCTGTCCTTTTGGCAGGCCCCCACTGAGGCC
Source organism: Tamias sibiricus (assembly GCA_025594165.1). Classification (NCBI taxonomy): domain Eukaryota; kingdom Metazoa; phylum Chordata; class Mammalia; order Rodentia; family Sciuridae; genus Tamias; species Tamias sibiricus. Next base: position 72,676,319 of record CM046659.1, read on the forward strand.
CAGGACCATAGGCAGGCCTTGGCCAACATCTTCTAGGATGCTGACCTATAGCAGATTCCAGGGCCTGTTTCAGTGCAGTGGGGACCAGGGTGCTGAGGAATGGTTCCAGATCCAGGAGTGTGCGTGAACCATTGAATAGAGGAGGCCCCCCAGGCAGAAACTCCAGGCTCAATTGCTGCATCACTGCAGTTACCCCTGAATCCTGGAGCTCCAACTTCCTACTAGATGGATGCACAGAGCACTGCCACTAAGACAGCCTCTAGTGAGCAGCATTGGAACTCCAGGACAAGTGCCAGGATCTGCTGGAACTTCAGGAAACCAGGCTCCACAGGCCAACTCCATCAGATCAGACACTGATCCCAGGAAAGGGCTGGGAATAGCAGGATTTCCCCCAGGAATCATGGTGACTTTTGCCAAAGGCCTGGGAGGTGAAGAAGGGAGACTGGAGGTAGGCAGCCCTGCAGGAGAGTAAACGAAAGGAAGAGGCTAATGCCACTAGCCTGCTTAACTCAACAGGACTGGAGGCTTCCAGTGGGCTCTGCATCATGTGAGACCCATTCTCACCAGAGTGAGGAGACACACAGAGACTGTTCCTGCCTCAGCTCTTCTGGATCCAACACTGTACTTGGGCTGCATGATATTCTCCTGGGAATCAAGTGACAGGAACTCAGATGCAGTACACCTCACTACTTCTGTCACTAATCTGCTGGCTAGTACTGTCACCCATAGTTCAGCTGCCTGTCCCACACCCCTGGTGCTGTCAGGCCAGCATGAGAAAACCATAGCTTAAGTAACAAAACCATTTACATAAAAATGAATGAAATATGACTACTTGCAACAACATGGACTAACCTCAGATAATGTGGAATAAAAGAAACCAGATACAAAACAGAAAATCCTGAATGATTCCATTTATATAAAATATAAAAATAGACAAAAACAAATTTATACTATTAGAAGACCAGTTACCTTTTTGGGGATAAGAAATGGGGAGAAAGTCATAAGGAGGCTTCTGGCAACAAGCATGATGAACAGATTGTAATACAACTTGATTTTTGTTTTCCCACTCTTCCTTTGCTCTTTCTTCCTAGATGTAAAGTCTAGTAGCTAGGCGCTCAGGAGGCTGAAGCAGGAGGATTGTAAGGCCAAAGCCAGCCTCAGCAACTTAGCGAGGCCCTGTCTCTGAATAAAAGATAAAAAAGGGCTGGGGATGAGTTGAGTGCACCTGGGTTCAATCACCCATACTCAAAAAAAAAAAAAAAAAGTCTAGCAGTTCAGCTGGGAGTGGTGGCACACGCCTGTTATCTCAGTGACTTAGGAGGCTGAGGCAGGAGGATGGCAAGTTCAAGTCCAGCCCCAGCAACTTAGCGAGACCCTGTCTCAGAAAAGGACTTGAGGATGTAGCTCAGTGGTAGGGCTACCCCAGGACCCCCCCCCCAAAAAAAAGGTTCCCATTACTTCTCTGTTCTCCTTAGATAATGCATAGTACAATGTTCCTTTAGTAAGTGCAGTCTCAATTCAAAAATTAGAATAGCAAGTTCTATAACAACAAAAATTTCAAACAGCATTGCAGCATTTCTACTCTGCCAGTTTAGATTGGCTTCAGACTAAAGCCTCCAGTATAAATAGGGTGGGAGCATGGATGACTTTTCCTTCCTAATCACTCCTAGCTCAGTTCCTCCCCTGCTTGCTGATTTTCTTGCTCCAGCCAGGTGGATGATGAGCAGTAGAGGGTTAAGATGAGGAGAGATGAGGGGTGGGTGTCTTAATGCTTTCTAGGCCTAGCAGATGTTTAAGGCTAGTGTCTCAAGCCTGGTAAGTAATTAAAGCTGATGCGTTCTCTCTTGGCTACTTTTCTTGAAAACTTTTCAGTGGTTTTCTGGTGGATCCATGTCTTTGTATCTAGGTAGTCATTTGTAGCTCCTTCCTCAACCCTTAGGCATCCATGAAGTTCCTTCTAGTCCAAGACAGCTCGAAGGCAACTCTCTTCCCACTGTTGGTACCCATATGACTCTCAGGAAATATGCAGTGCAGACCAATTTCAAGGCAGCAGCCCTCCCTGGTTCCCATCCTAATGCTTTTTGCCAGCCTTTCAGTCATCCTTTATATTTCCAGTCATACAGTCAAGGCCCTATCTACAGTTCAACTTTCTCAGGCATCTCCTGAGTCCCCCATACTATAGAACAAGCTCTAAATCCGTGTATGAAGACATGTTTCCTGGGGCCTTTGGTTTAGAGGGCACCCAAAGAACTCAGCATAGCGGCAGCTTTCTCCAAGGAAACATCTTTATCGTTCTCCTTTCTCTGACTCCTTTATATCTTTGATCTGACTGAGAGAGCAGAGTTTGTGAGACAGATTCTTCTTTATTCCTTTTGCAAAATCTGCATATGGGGGTCCGCCTTATACTCACCTGGGAATCTGGTTATCTACTGTATTTGTGCCTCAGTTCCTACAGAAGAGTCTTATTATAATGCCCTATTATATATACTGTAAAAATTTCAGAGTATACAGATGATAAAGTCAAATTCATCTGCAATCTCAATACCCAGAGATACCTATTAACATTTTGGAATCAATAAAATGTCATTCCTCTCAGACATTTTCCTCTAAAAGTATCTTCTTTCCTATTTAAAATATGTCATAGTTGCTTTTGTATTTATTCTATGCTAACACATTAAGTATTATTTAATCATTGCAATATTTAAAACTGCTTATTTCTTCCTTCAATTTGAACAGATAATTATTTCCAATTTTATTGTTATCAGTAATACTATTATGAATGAATAAATTGTTTCCAAAGATGATGAATCTGAGTGTCCATAGGCTACCCAGGAGATGATGGTCAGTTGCAAAAGTGGAATTGGAAAGAGACTAGGCAAAGAGAGAGCTCCTTTGAGAAATTTCACTATGAAACTATCCTGGGAAAGCACAGTTTTATTAGTCCAGAAGTCTGAAGGTATTTGTAAGTAGATGGGAAGGAGCCTGTGGGAAGGGGTAACTGAAAGAACAAGATCCCAACTCAGCAAGGAGGGACAGTATGAAAGCAAGTAGAAAAGGAAACCTAGGAAAGAAAAGGGAGAAAAGCCTCAGGATGGGAAAGGTAAACATTGCTGAAGAGGCTTATGGCTTTCAGCTTCTAGTTAAGTTGTCTGCTGGGAGTAAAAAATATGATTGTGATTTAGAACTTAGAATCATGAGTGTTATTTTTTTATTTTTAAAAAATAATCTTGGTAGCCGGGCGCGGTGGCGCACGCCTGTAATCCCAGCACTTTGGGAGGCCGAGGCAGGAGGATTACGAGTTCAAAGCCAGCCTCAGCAATGGTGAGGCACTTAGCAACTCAGTGAGACCCTGTCTCTAATAAATTACAAAAAAGGGCTGGGGATGTGGCCCAGTGGTCGAGTGCCCCTGAGTTCAATCCCCAGTACCACAAAAAATATAAATTAAAAAAAAAAAATCTTGGAGCTCAGTGGGGCCCTTTCTATTTAAATTATGACCTGCAGCATTGGCATCACCTGAATCAGAAGTGACATATTTTTCTTTTGGTATTAAGCACATACTCTACCACTGAGCTATATCCTCAGCTACAACTGGAATTTTTTTTTTTTTTTTTTTTTGTGCCACCACACCTGGCCCACAACTGGCATTTTAAGTGAGAAATCCAAGTGTTTCTGTGCCCATTAAAGTTTGATAAGTACTTCTATAGTCTACCTTCCCCACTTAACAGAAAAAAAAAAATAACAGGCTCAAATTAGTTGTTTTTCAAGTTAAGATTGCTAAGGTTGGGAGAGCTCTTTTAGCAAATTAATAGGAATTCAACGCAAAATGGATAACAAGGACCTTTAAATGAGAGTGAAGTTCCAAGAGCATAATTTTATGATTTAAAAAAAAATTTTTAGCAATACTGTGGTATACAGGACTGAAGGAAGTAGTAAAATGTGGCTACTCCAAACTAGGTTTGGAATTGAAAAGATGGACATAGGAGGTGAAAATAATAACAGAATTTGCACTGCTATTGAAGCAGTCCTTCATATGAATGCTTTGAGGGGTGGAGTGAAAAAGGTGGGGAGGAAGGAAGTAAAGCCAGATGGGTATAGCCAATAGAAGTCTGGTAGACTTGGAAGGGACAGGCCCAAGAACTGGTCAAGGGACTGGTGGGTGGGTTGAAGAAGTGGGGCAGGTAAGGGGGTTATGGTCCAAATGAGGAATTTCAAAGTCTGAAATCCTGAAATTAGAGCAGTTTTAAGCAATTAAAAAGGTCAGGATGGCCATTTCATAGGAGGCCAAAAATCAAGAGTATAAGACGTTAAGAAACAAACAATGATGGAGAACACAGATGGAGTTGAAATCTGTATGGAGTTAAAATCTGCAGCAATACTGGCAATGGAAGGAAAATGTATTGTATTGACATCTGTACAGTACAAACTGTTCAATACTGATTTCCTCACATAAACTTCCCTTGGTGTGTCAAGGAACAAAAAGAATCATGACTGACTTAAAAAAAATAAAAACTTCTTTATCGTTGTAAAGCAGCAGTTCTCATCAAAAACATGGTCTAACCAGAGTTTATTTCTTTAGGAGCACAGATCAGAGGGCCTGACTTGGAAAATATCCATTTAATTAAGGATTTGACCACTTCTGCCAGAATGGATTAAGTGCCAAAGGACATGACCTTTAGTTTGAGCCAATAGCTATTATCAGTGAGACAGCTTCCTGAAACATAAATTTCCTTCTGAACACAAGCAAACCTTGAGTAGAAGTTTGAGTATACAGATATGTGAATAGTATTTTATGGTATACAACAATGCTGTAATTTAAGCTAGTTGACTCTTTTTATGAATTTACATTTTATGATTACATAATAGAATACACAAGGAAGAAGTGTTAGAAGACTATAAGGACAAGGAAAAGTTTTCATTTTCTGCCAGGTTAAAAAATATATACTACAAAGGAGTGTACACAGAATGATCCTTTAATAAAATGGGTATATATGTAAAGAAAAATAGGCATATATAGGTATACAAACAATAGTAATAGATGTCAGCTATGGAACAGGATAAAAAGAATGCAACTTTGGATTCTAGGGCAAGGTCACTGAAAAGAAGAAAATTCAAGAACAATTTACTTCCAAAGAATTATTAGTACAGTACATCTTAGGCAACAAGTCTAGATGGGGGACTTACCTTTTCGAAGACTTGCCATAGCTACCTCCAAAGGAACCTGTTTCATGCAGATGGTAACTCTATCCCATTCTCCCAGTGCAGCACTCCACTGTGCTCTACAACAGCCAAATGGACAGAATTTTCAGGGAATTCCATTGGCACCTATCAGGACACTGAAGTTCTGTTCTGATGTTGTCATAAATACCACAAGAGATCTCCTTTAATAATGGACTTTAGGGCTGAGGATATAACTTAGTTGGTAGAGTGGTGCCTCACATGCAGAAGACCCTGGGTTCAAGCCCCAGCACCACAAGAAAAAAAAAAAAAAAAAAAAAAAAAAACTTTAGGCCAGCCATGGTGTACACACCTGTAATCCCATCAATTTGGGAGGCTGAAGCAGGAGGATTGAGAGTTCAAGCCTCAGCAATTTAGTGAGACCATGTCTCAAAATAAAAAAGGGCTGGGGATTCCTGGGTTCAATTCCTGGTACAAAAAAAAAAAAAAAAAAAAGGACTTTAAATACATAGATGTGAACTGAACTTGAAACTAATAATGTTCTATCTAGCTCAGTTGAGAGTGAGGAGAAAAAGTGACTTAGTCTCTTGAAAATGAATTTATTTCTCTAACATACTGGGGACTAAAGAACCTACCAGTGATTTCTCAAGTATTTGCTTCTTGAACAAGATTTTAAATAGCATCAAAGAGACAACTGGAGCAGTCATTTCAATGTGGTTAAAATGAACTCCATAGTAAATTTCTTGTCAGAGCCACCCAAAAACCCTTCCCATTACTGCTATTTATAAGAAATTATTGGGGCTGGAGTTGTAGCTTGGTGGTGGTAGAGTGCTTGCATAGCACATGTGAGGCACCGAGTTCAATCCTCAACACCACATAAAAATAAAGGCATTGTGTCCATATATAACTAAAAAAATTTTTTTTTTTTTTTTGTGGTACCGGGGATTGAACTCAGGGGCACTCGACCACTGGGTCACACATCCCCAGCCCTTTTTTGTATTTTTTATTTAGAGACAGGGTCTCACTGAGTTGCTAAGTGCCTCGCCATTGCTGAGGCTGGCTTTGAACTCGCGATCCTCCTGCCTCAGCCTCCAAAAGTGCTGGGATTACAGGCGTGCGCCACTGCGCCCGGCTCATAACTAAAAAATTTTTAAAAATATTTTAAAAAAGAAATTATCAGTTATCTGAATAATGCAATCTATTTGACAAGAGAGAGTATACTTCTGAGGATACTCTGATAGCAAAACAAACTATTTTCAGCTGCCTCAGTGACTAGATAATTGTCTTCCTGTTTATTTTAGTTGCTCACTTGAAGCAAGTTGCATATGTTGTAGTCTCTGGAAGTATTTATCAGATCAAATATTGTCAATGAAGAACAAACTAGAGAAAACTTCAGGAAATCTTGAAACAGCATAAAATGGAGATGATTTGAGAAAATTAAAGATTATTTTTCAAGATTTGTTAAATTTACTTCTCTGTGTTGCCTCTTGTGTTTTCTTTCATTCTACTATTTTCTGACTTCCTCTAAGCAGATCTCTGAATGGAACCCTATTTATATAGTATAGACTTAAGTAGATTGCTTGTCATTAGTAAGGGATGAGAGAAGCAGGTCTTCTCTCCTTTCTTCCCCCTTCCAAGTGCCTTTTATTAACTTCCTTTTTTTTTTTTTTTTTGGTGGTGCTGGGGATTGAACCCAGGGCCTTGTGCATGCAAGTCAAGCATTCTACCAACTGAACTATATCCCCAGCCTCATGCTTACTCTTGCTCCTCTCCTGCCCCCTGTAGGGTTACCAGCTCTATTGATGCCTCCTTCCCACTAGTCCTTATTCTTTCATGCAATCCCCATCTAGGATTGGCCAGAATTAGCAAATAGAAATACAGGCCATCAGATAATGTGAATTTCAGGTTGACAATATTGTTAGCAGAAATATGTCCCTGGAATACTTGGGACATACTTCTTCTAAAATAAAATATTTATCTGAAATAAATATTTAATGGAGTCCTGTATTTTATCTGGCAAACCTGCTTCCTCCTTGTGGGCTACAGGAAGTTCTAACAGCTGCCTAGTTTCTCTGTTAGTAGGCAGCTGTTCTAGAATCCTAGAACAGACTGCTTAAGTTTCATTTTTAAAGAATGTCCAAACCTGAATACCACCATTGCATAACAGTGGTCTGAACTCCATATGTTGCCACCTGAAGCGCTTGGAGCAACGGAGCCGCGGGAAGAAGTTCAGAGGCGAACTGGAAACAAACAGCTTTTTATTCTGATAACTTTTCTCTCTGGCTCTAACAACGACTAACACGCACCACAGATACCACCAAAATGGCACTGACCCGATCAGCAATTTCGGCCAAGTCACTCGAGAACCCGGGACAAATCCCGTGAGACTACGGAAAGCGACAATGCCCAAATCTCCACGGCTCATAGTCAACCGCAATTCAAGTCAATCCCCAAACAGGGCTCCTGCATTTCCCCCTTTTTGTTTTAAAAGAGGTAATGCTCTAGGACGTCTATGTGCAACCAACATTCTTACCCGTCATCAGATAATCAAGGCTGTGCCCTTGACTCCTGTCTTAGGTTGATATGTTGGCCACATGAGACTGTCCCGTGCGACTGTGCCTGTCTTAGGTTGTCCCCCTCTGGGGATCTTACCCATCATTGGCTAACCAGCCATCCAATGGAGCCCTTTAGGATCGACTATGTATGATGACTAACAGCCGTCCAATTGTGAGGAGATGTTGCGGCTTTAAGGCGACAAGCCTTTTGGTGATGAGCCAAATTGCATAGCATATCAAATTGTTTAAACAAATCAGCTGCCCTAAGTTCCATCAAGTAACACTCTGAATTCTCTAGACAAATACCCGCAAGGCATTGTCCCGTAAAGTCCCAAACAATGAAAGATCAAAATGTCAATTTGTTGTAACATGTTGATGTAGGAGGCCCCATGCATGTAGAGCAGAGGCCACACTGTTGGTGAGGTTGTTTGATGCTTGAGCAGCAGGGATGCTTGCGGCAGCCGCGATCCCTGCAGCTGTAGCAGTAGACGTCTTTTTTATGTTTAGACAATGCCACCGGCAAATCTTCAGGGCCCGCTACCTAGAAACTCAAGCATCAATTATTAAAGAAAAGGCAGTGCTATTGCAGCACTGAGTCAAGAGGCGAGTTGTCAAACTACAAAATAGAATAATTAGATTAGAAAATTAAAGTTGATTTTTGTTCACACACATCGCTGGTTGAGCTTCTACAAACATAAGTTGGAAAAATATCATATTTAGAACAAAACAAAGAAAGACTGAGGGTAATTACTGCATTAAAGATAGATTAAAGAAAAGGTAAAGGCACTTTAGAGAAATAATTTGTTAGCTGAAACCCTTGAGTCTCTGTATACAGAGCAATCTTTTACCTGTTGAGATAATTGAAATTAATGAGCTATTAAACAAATGAAGATAATAACAAATAAACAATCTTATGTCAAAAACACCAAAATATCAGGTTATATAGCACTAGTCATATTGTTTGCTGAAGAGAAGTCCCAGGGATACCTATAATCAAAATTGAAAGTACCTTCATTTATAAAATTATTTACCTAAATTGAATACTCTTAACCTAAAATGAATTAAAGTTATTTGGATCCATATATATATATATATATATTTTCTTTTTCATAAGCGCTTTGTTCTTTGTGACGTCACACTGGACAGACGAACAAACATACAAACATATATTTGTGACGTCACGTTAACATGAAATGTAGACAAATGTACAGACATAAAGACATGTATAAAAAGAAAAAAAAAATACAATTGTGTGCACACTAAAGAGAGATCTCCTCGTCCCGGCCGGGAGGAATGACACTTAAGTTGTGAAATATTTTGAAGGACTCTTTTGAGGGAATCATTCTGTACTTTCATCTTGGTCCTCTTGATTTTGTACCTTTTTTATTAATCTTGATTCTTCAATAACTTCATCTTGATCATTTTGATGTGGTACCTGTTTTATTAATCTAGATGGTATCCATATTGGAGAGGATTCGTCTTTTGGAAAAACACAAACAGATCCTCTTCCCCAAATTAATACTGGATCTGGACCCTTCCATGTACCTGAAAGAACATCCTTCCAGTAAACCAAGTGTTTATGTTGTTGGTGTGGATTCCAATGTCTGTCTCCAGCAGAATAACCATTAGAGTCTAAAGTTAAAAAATTTAAGGTAAACAGGGCAACTGCCAATCTGTCCTTAGGACTTTTCCAATTTCCTTCTTTTTGTTTTAATAACATAATTTTCAGTGTTCGGTTTGCTCTTTCAATAATGCCCTGACCCTGAGGATTGTATGGGATGCCTGTTTTATGGGATATATTGAATTTTGCGCAAAACTGTTTGAAAGATGAGGACGTATATGCGGGGCCATTATCTGTTTTAAGCATTTTGGGGATGCCCAATGCAGCAAAAGCTTGCAAACAATGAGATGTAACATCTTTAACTTTTTCTCCAGAATGTAAGGAAGCAAAAATCATGCCTGAGCATGTATCTATGGTCACATGAATAAACCGCAATTTTCCAAAACTTGGCTCATGAGTAACATCCATCTGCCACAAATGATTGGGCATTAATCCTCTAGGGTTAACGCCGAAATGAGGATTGGGCAAATGTGTCATACAAGATTTACAATCTTTTACAATTGTTCTGGCTTGCTCCTTTGTGATTTTAAACCTACGTTGCAAGGTGGTGCTGTTGACATGAAACTGGGAGTGAAATAAAGTAGCTTGTTGTAGCACTGAAAGTATAAATATTGTTTTTGTTAAGTTCATCAGCCTTTTGATTACCTTCATGGAGGGGACCAGGCAAATTAGTATGTGCTCTAATATGGCCTACGAATAGAGGTTCTTTTCTTGCCCACAAAAGTTTTTGTATTTGATAAAACAATTTAAAGGCTGGAGTATGAGGTGCTATTGGTCCTGCTAACTCTAATTTTGGGACGGCTTGTACAATATAGTGGCTATCTGAAAAAATGTTTACGGGCTGGTCCCTAAAATTTTCCAGAGCTCTTACCACAGCTTCCAATTCCACTAGTTGAGCTGATTTGTGTGCAGTTATGTAAGTCATATTTTCTTTTTTAGTGACTACTGTAGCAGTACCATTTGAGGACCCATCTGTAAATACATTAAATGCCTTAGGAATAGGTTGATTTTTTTATTACCTGTGGAAATATAATAGGATGATTAATACAAAAAGATAATATAGGGGACTTAGGAAGATGATTATCAAAATTTGCAGAAGTAGAGCATTTAGCTATAGCCCAATCATTATCATTGAAGCATAAATATTCAATCTGTGATGATGAATAGGGAGTAATAATAGTAGCAGGGTGAATGCCAAATATTTTAGTAGAAGTCTTCAGTCCTTGAAGAATAAGTTTAGCCACCATGGAGGTATAAGATTCAATTATACTTTTAGGAGAGACGGGCAAATGTATCCATAATAAAGGCCCTTGAAGGAGCCCTAATTAGGAAGGGCTGTTGTAGCTAGCTGGAAGCCATGGGTTCCACCTGATATGTATGTGACGCACCTGTAGGCACCCGCAAACCTGAAGGTATATAACCGGGTGAAAGCGGTCCGAGTTAGGAGAACGGAGAATTCAGTCAGCCGGGCAGTCACTCGGTCGGTCAGAAGAATCAGAGCGGCCAGAACGTAGGCAGAGCGGTTACAGAAGAGAAACCAGATAGAAGTAATGACTGGCCAGAGTTAGGCCGAGGCTCCAGAGGACTGGTCAGAGTAAGGCCGAGGCTCCCGAGGAAGACAGAAGACAGAAGACAGAAGAAGGAAGAAAGAAGAGAGAAGAAAGAAGCTCTAATCTTTCTCTAAGCTAAGCTCTATCTTTCTTTACTCTACTCTAAGCTAAGAAGAAAAGCTAAACTCTATCTTTCTTTACTCTAAGCTACTCTAAGGAAGAAAGAAGAGAGAAGAAAGAAGCTCTAGTCTTTCTCTAAGCTAAGCTCTATCTTTCTTTAAGCTACTCTACTCTAAGCTAAGAAGAAAAGCTAAGCTCTATCTTTCTTTACTCTGAGCTACTCTACTCTAAGCTAAGAAGAAAAATCTTTCTTTCCCTCTCTAAGCTCTACAGAAGAAGGAAGAAAGAAGAGAGAAGAAAGAAGCTCTAGTCTTTCTCTAAGCTAAGCTCTAACTTTCTTTAAGCTAAGAAGAAAAGCTAAGCTCTATCTTTCTTTACTCTAAGCTACTCTACTCTAAAATCTTTCTTTCCCTCTCTAAGAAAAATCTTTATTTCCCTCTCTAAGCTCTAAGAAAGTAGAAGTAAAAGTAGCAAAAGCTATACTCTGCCTCCGAGAATTTTCCTCCCGTGGCGGCGCCGTGGCTGGCCGTGAAAGGCAGCTTACAAATGGTGGTCCGTCCGGGGCTCGGCAGGCAGAGAAGAAAAGCTAAGAAATAAGAGCAATGAAAAAGCATAGCCTCTGACTCAGTTGAGGCCAGTTAAGAATTAAGCCGAAGCAGAGTAGCCGGCGAAAAGCCGAGCCGGCCAAAAGCCATAAAAAATGAAGAAGCCAGACTCAGTTGAGACCAGCAAAAAGAGTAGAAACAAGAGAGCAGAGCCTCTGACTTAGTTGAGGCCAGTTAAGAATTAAGCCGAAGCAGAGTAGCCGGCGAAAAGCCATAAAAAATATAGAGAAAAAGCCTTGAGCTTTAGTATAAAGAAAAAAGCCATGAGCTTAAAAGAAAATAGAGAATTAAATAGCATGGTAAAAACCATGCAGAAAAAAAAAAAAAAAAGCCATTGAGCTTTGGCAAGAAAGCCATAAAGAAAAATAAAGAAGAGGAGGAAAAAAAAAAAAAAAGTCAAAGCCGCTTATGCAATTGTGCTTAACTAGGTGCGTTAGCTGCTCCTCAGCATTAGGCTTCCTTAAAGCCACAGCACCTTCTCAAAAAGGGCTCAAATATCCACCCTTTCAAAAATAAAAGGTGAAAAGCTAGGTAGGGACAAGAAAATAAAAGAAAATAGAGAAAATAAAATAGAGAAAATAGAACAAAAGCACCTTTTTAAACTAAAGGGAAGGAATATGAAGGAGCCCTAATTAGGAAGGGCTGTTGTAGCTAGCTGGAAGCCATGGGTTCCACCTGATATGTATGTGACACACCTGTAGGCACCCACAAAGCTGAAGGTATATAACCGGTGAAAGCGGTCCGAGTTAGGAGAACGGAGAATTCAGTCAGCCGGGCAGTCACTCGGTCGGTCAGAAGAATCAGAGCGGCCAGAACGTAGGCAGAGCGGTTACAGAAGAGAAACCAGATAGAAGAAGTAATGACTGGCCAGAGTTAGGCCGAGGCTCCAGAGGACTGGTCAGAGTAAGGCCGAGGCTCCCGAGGAAGACAGAAGACAGAAGACAGAAGAAGGAAGAAAGAAGAGAGAAGAAAGAAGCTCTAATCTTTCTCTAAGCTAAGCTCTATCTTTCTAACTCTAACTCTAACTCTAAGCTAAGAAGACAAAGTAGAAGTAAAAGTAGTGAAAGCTATACTCTGCCTCCGAGAATTTTCCTCCCGTGGCGGCGCCGTGGCTGGCCGTGACAGGCAGCTTACAGGCCCTTGTTGCCAAAATACTCCTGTGGGTGTATATTGTGAAGAAATAATAATCAACATCAGTGGTTGAGTTAAATCAAATCTATCACAATGAGCTCCTTCGATGACTTTTTCTACTAACTTTAAAGCTTTCCTAGCATCAGGAGTCAATGTTCGTGGTGAAGATGGATCAGGATCTCCACGAAGGATGTCAAATAAAGGTTTTAGTTGGCCAGTAGTGAGATTTAGTGTAGGGCGAAGCCAATTAATGTCTCCCAGTAGTTTTTGGAAATCATTGAGGGTGGTCAAATGTTCTTTATTTATTAGAATTTTGGGGGGTCTAACAAAAGTATCCATGATTTTAAATCCTAAATATAATATGGGAGATCTGGTTTGAACTTTTTCTTCTGCTATATATAATCCATATTTTTTTAAATTTTCTACCACGTCACTGAATATATTAAATAAGATTTTTTGATTAGGGTGGGCCAATAAAATATCATCCATGTAATGTAGACACATGAGGTTTGGATATTTATTTTTAATGGGTTGGATAGCCTTGTCCACATATATTTGGCATATGGTGGGGCTATTAGCCATTCCCTGTGGTAAAACCTTCCATTGATATCTCTGATCAGGGCCATTATTGTTCATAGAAGGAATTGAAAAAGCAAACCTGGGGGCATCCAGAGGATGTAGGGGAATAGAAAAGAAGCAATCCTTTATATCAAGAGTAATAAGATGGAAATTTTTTGGAATAGCTACGGGACTAGGAAGTCCAGGTTGAGAAGGGCCCATAACTTGCATGGTTTTATTAATTTGTCTAAGATCATGTAACAATCACCATTTTCCTGACTTTTTCTTGATCACAAATATGGGGGAATTCCAGGGAGAGGTGGAAGGTTCTATATGACCTGCTTCTAATTGTTCCTGAACTAGTAGGTGGGCCGCTTGTAATTTCTCTTTAGATAGGGGCCACTGAGGGACCCACACTGGCTTATCAGAAAGCCATGGTATTTTCAAAATTATTTTCTCAGTGGCCCCGAAAAAAAATATCTTTTTCCTTTATGATAATGATTACTTTTAGGGTTAAGATTATTCTGTACTTTTTGATAATGAGTTCTTTTAGGGTTAAGATTACCCTGTAGGTTTTCACATTTAACATCTGCAGGCTTGGTTGCAAGGTGTACTCCCATTTGTTGCAAAATATCTCTTCCCCATAAAGTAACCGGTAGATTAGGTAAAACATAAGGCTGAAATGTTCCTTTATGGCCTTCATCATCCTCCCATTTTAAAATTACCGCACTTTTATCTGGGAGGTTATTATATCCCAAGCCTCTTAAACTGGTTGAAGCTTTTTGCAGAGGCCAGTGCTTGGGCCATTGGCGTAAATTAATAATGGAAGAGTCAGCTCCAGTATCTATTAATCCCTCCATTTCTATTCCTTGGATTTTTATTTTACACATAGGCCTCCTTGAACAGTCTCGAACCCAGCAAGCCATGGGTCTTGAGTCAGTGGAACAAAATCCTCTATTGTTCCCTTCTTGAGGCATACCCATTTTAAATGAATTATGTAAATTGGGAAGGAGAAGCAACTGAGCAATTCTATCTCCTTGATTAACAGAACTTATACTTTGGGGTGAGCTAAGCATTATTTTTATTTCCCCTTTGTAGTCTGAGTTTATTACACCTGGGGTCACTTGCAAACCTAATAAGCTTTTAGGACTACGCCCGATAATAAGTCCTACAGTCCCTGAGGGAAGAGGTCCCCTGACTCCTGTGGGAATCAGTTGAACCCCCATTTCAGGTGTTAACACTATTCGGGCAGTGGAACAGAGGTCTAATCCTGCATTTCCTCTTGTTCCTCTGGCGAGGGAGTGGATGGGTAGTAGGGATTGTGTCTGGGAAGCATCTGAGTGGATGCTTGAGGATACTCCTTCTGCAATGCCCCGTACATTTGTGGGCCCCGGGGTATTGAGCCCCGTGCCCCGTTTTTTGAATTCCTGAACAAAGGATTTCCATGGATGTCAAATTTTGAATAGCATTTATTGGCCCAATGATTTCCCTTTTTACACCTGGGGCAGTGGCCTGGGGCACGGTATGAGCTTGGTCTTATTTCTCTTTTGGGATTTTGCCTAGAATAGCCTGATTGATTATGATAATTTTGCCTGGAATATCTTGATTGATTATAATGTCTACATTTAGCCTTTGTGAAATTTCGAGGGGAAGCACCTCTCATTGAGGCTGCAATTACATTTCCTGTGACAAAGGCGTCATTTATATCTTTACATAGTTGTATATATACGGAAAGATCCTTTTTAGTTCTCCATGGCCTGATGGCTGCTTGGCACCATTTATTTGCATTTTCATAAGCTAATTGAACAACTAATGGCATAGCTTGGTCAACATCTGCAAACACACTACCTGCAGTTCTCAAAAGTCGATCAGCAAAGTCAGCATACGGCTCATTAGGTCCTTGAATTACTTTTGACAAGCTACCTTGTAGATCCCCAGGTCCTTGTACAGTTTTCCATGCCTCTAAGGCAGCTGTGTTTATCTGAGCATATACATCTGGGTCATAATCTGTTTGAGCCTGTAAGTCTGCGAATTGCCCTTCTCCTGTGAGCATGTCTATATCATAGTTTTCAAACCCTGCAGCCGCGTTTCTTTTAGCTGTTTCTATACAAAGTTCTTGGAATTGCGATCGCCAAACCCAGAATTGCCCCCCGCTTAATGTTGCTTTACATAGACTTTTCCAGTCTGAGGGGGTTAAGCTAAAGGTGTTAAGGGACTCCAGCATACTCAACGTGAAAGGAGCTTGGGGCCCATAAGTCATTACTGCCTCTTTGAGATTTTTTATTGTTTTGAAATCTACTGACTGATGGACCCTCTGTCCATTTTTCTTTTCAAATGCTGGCGGATCCCAATGCATCTGTGAGTTGTCCTCGAGAGCGCATAAGCGATCAGAAAGACTTTTTATTTCTGTTTCTAGGGTATGCAAATGCCTAGTAATACCCTTCATATTTTCTGTAATGGATTCCACCCATGGGGGAGTAGAGGACGCAAGTGGTTCCTCTGCCTGACGGTCCTTTTTCTCGGTCTTTTTTAGTTTCTTTTTCCTCATTTTCTCAGGATCACTTTTACTAGATTCCTCACCACTGCTAATTTCACTGACAGCAATATCCTGAGGCCCAGGTTCCATTAAGAGCAAGTATCCTTCAGCTATCACCAATAACTCCCGAATAGCTTTAATAGCTTGGATTTTTGTCATTTTTGGGTCTCTTCTAATACTCTCTTTACTGGTCTTAGTTGGCCCAGTGGAAGCTATGCTTTTTTGATCACTTTCACTTTTTTCTATATACTCCTCACTGAGAACAGAGTCAGGTATATCAAGGAGTCTTTGCATAGCCTCTATCACTTGGGATTCAGTTATATTCGAACCCATCTTTAGAGACCTTTCAGTTCTTACCTGTCCGCTCCGAAGTTCCCCGTACGGGCCGCCACCTGTTGCCGCCTGAAGCGCTTGGAGCAACGGAGCCGAAGGAAGAAGTTCAGAGGCGAACTGGAAACAAACAGCTTTTTATTCTGATAACTTTTCTCTCTGGCTCTAACAACGACTAACACGCACCACAGATACCACCAAAATGGCACTGACCCGATCAGCAATTTCGGCCAAGTCACTCGAGAACCCGGGACAAATCCCGTGAGACTACGGAAAGCGACAATGCCCAAATCTCCACGGCTCATAGTCAACCGCAATTCAAGTCAATCCCCAAACAGGGCTCCTGCATCCATATTCCCAGTCATTCCCACAACAGCTCCCTTAAAGGCTTCTCTGTCAATTCCAAATTGATGGACAGGAAAAAATATCAGATCTGGACTCTATTTAGCTTCGTCTTAATTGCCCTGATAATTTTAGTTTTTAGCAAATGAAGATTCCCTCTATTAAGCCAGAATTCAGTTGCCTATATCTAGTAAACCCTTGCTTCTCATTCCTGCTTTAGAATGGAGCTATGATAGCCAGGCATGGTGGCGCAAGCCTGTAATCCCAGCACTTGGGAGGCTGAGGCAGGAGGATCGTGAGTTCAAAGCCAGCCTCAGCAATGGCGAGGCACTTAGCAACTCAGTGAGACCCTGTCTCTAAAATACAAAAAAGGGCTGGGAATGTGGCCCAGTGGTCGAGTGCCCCTGGGTTCAATCCCCCCGGTACCAAAAAAAAAAAAAAAAAAAAAAAAAAAAGATATTTTAGAATGAAGCTATCAGGACCTGGGTGAAGGGGGTTCAGTTTCACCTGTAGTCTGTCAAATACTCAGGAAGTTAGGTGGGAGTTTTAGGTTAGCCTGAACAACACAGTGATAGCCTGTCTTTAAAAAAAAAAAAAAAAAAAAAATGTTATCAGGGGCTAATGTGAACATTTACAATAGATTTATTTTATTATATTTTTTTGTGGTGCTGGGGATTGAATCCAGGGCCTTGTTAGTTAGGATAAAAAAAGGAAGAAGTCAAGTCATCAAGTTTGCAGATGATATGATCCCATACTTAGAAGATCTGAAAAAATAAAAAACAAAACACTACCAAAGGACTGCTATAGCAAATAAGCTAATAAGGCAAAGTAGCAGTTTACAAAACCAATAGACATAAATCAAGAGCTTTCCTATATACCAATAATGAAAGTACAGAGAAAGAAATCAGGAAATCAAAAGAGGTAAAAGACTTTTTTTTTTTTTTTTTTTTTTTTTTTTTTTTTTTTTTGTGGTACCAGGGATTGAACTCAGGGGCACTCGACCCCTGGGCCACATCCCCAGCCCTTTTTTGTATTTTATTAGAGACAGGGTCTCACTGAGTTGTTAAGTGCCTCGCCATTGCTGAGGCTGGCTTTGAACTCGCGATCCTCCTGCCTCAGCCTCCCAAAGTGCTGGGATTACAGGCGTGCGCCACCGCGCCAGGCTGAGGTAAAAGACTTTTATGATGAAAATTTTGGAACATTGAAGAAAGAAATTGAAGACATCAGAAGACAGTAAGACCTCCCAAGTTCATGGATAGGGAGAATTAATATTGTTAAAATGGATATACTATGAAAGGCAATGTACAGATTCAATGTAATCCCCATTAATATGCTATTGATGTTCTTCATAAAACTAGAAAGAACAGTCCTAAAATTCAATTGGAAGAATAAAAGACCCAGAACAGCCAAAGCAATTCTAAGCTAAAAAAAGCAATGCTAAAGGTATCACAATACCTGACTTCAAATTATACCACAGAGCTATAGTAACAAAAACTGCATGGTACTAGCATAAAAACAGACACATAGGGGCTGGGGTTGTGGCTCAGCGGCAAAAGCGCTCGCCTCGAACGTGCGCGGCCCGGGTTCGATCCTCAGCACCACGTACAAATAAAACGCATGTGTAAAACTAAAGCAAATAAATAAATATTTAAAAAAAAAAATTTAAAAAAAAAAAAAAAAAAAAAAACAGACACATAGACCAATGGTACAAAATAGAAGACACAGAGACAAACCCACACATCTATAGTCATCTGATCCTTGATAAAAACATACGTTGAAGAAAAGTCAGCCCCTTAAATAAATGGTGCTAGGAAAACTGGTTATCCATATGTAGAAAAATGAAACTAGGGCTGGGGTTGTGGCTCAGCGATAGAGTGCTTGTCTAGCACATGCGCGGCCCGGGTTCGATCCTCAGCACCACGTAAAAATAAAAAAAAAAGGCATTGTGTACAACTAAAGCAAATAAATAAATATTAAAAAAAAAAAAGAAAAAGAAAAATGAAACTAGACCCTTATTTCTCACCCTGAACAAAAATCAACTCAAAATGAATCCAAGACCTCAGAATTAGACCAGAAACAATGTGACTCCTAAAAGAAAACATAGGGTCAACACTCCAGCATATATACAAAGGCAATAACTTTCTCAACAGGACACCTAAAGCTCAGGAAGTAATGCCCAGAGTTAACAAATGGGATGCCATCAAATTAAAAAGCTCTGCACAGCAAAGGAAACAGGAATGTGAAGAGGGAACCTACAGAATGAGAGAAAATCTTCACTAGCTACTCTTCTGACAGAACATTAATACCTAGAATATATAACGAACACAAAAAACTTTACACTAAAAATTCAAATAACTCAATTAATAAATAGAAAAATGAATTGGACACGTCTCAAAAGAAGAAATACAAATGGCCAAGAAATATATGAAAAACTGTTCAACATCATTAGCATAAGGAACTGAAAATCAAAACTACACTGAGATTTAATCTTGCACCAGTCAGAATGGCAGTCATAAAGAATACAAATAATAATAAATGTTGGACAGGATATGGAGAAAAAGCCAAGATTTTTACACTGTTGGTGGGATTATAAATTAGTACAACCACTATGGAAATCAGCATGGAGGTTCCTCAAAAGACTAGGCATGAAACCACCATATGATCCAGCTATACCACTCCTCAGTATTTATCCTAAAGAATTAAAGTCATCATACTACAGTGATACCTGCATACCCATGTTTATAGCAGTCCAATTCACAATAGCCAAACTATGGAACCAGAATAGGTATCATCCATCAATGGATGAATAAAGATAAAGTGGAATATATACACAATGGAGTTTTATTCAGCCATAAAGAAAAGTGAAATTATGTCATTTGAGAAAAATGGATGTAACTAGAGACAGTTATGTTAAGGGAAATAAGCCAAACTCAGAAGGCTAAAGTTTGTTAAATTTTCTCTCACTGTGGAAGCTAGAGAAGAAAAAGGAAAAGAAGGAGATGGGGTGGGGATCTCATGAAAATCAAAGGGAGATCAGTAGAGCAAAGGAAAGGCCTTTACTGAGGAAGAGAAGTGCTGGACAGTGATATTGGCCAACCTATATTGTTATATTGTGTGCATGTATGACTATATAACAACAAATCTCATCATTATGTACAACTCTAATGCACCAGTAAAAAATATGGAAGAAATTTAAAGAGAAAAATTTAATATGAAGAATAGGCACATCAGATGAGGTAGTCCCAGTGGAGCCCTGAGAGAATAAACTCTGGCTTTGTAAGATTTTCTTCATTGGATCTGAGAACAGCAGGAAGAAAAGACTGTAAATTCTGGAGTTAGAGGGAAGGACAAAGTATTTGGGAATAACTGTAAGTATTTTTTTTTTTTTTTTTTTTTTTTTTTTTTTGGTACCGGGGATTGAACTCAGGGGCACTCGACCACTGGGCCACATCCCCAGCCCTTTTTTGTATTTTATTAGAGACAGGGTCTCACTGAGTTGCTAAGTGCCTCGCCATTGCTGAGGCTGGCTTTGAACTCGAAATCCTCCTGCCTCAGCCTCCCAAGTGCTGGGATTACAGGCATGCGCCACCGCACCCAGCTAATTATAAGTATTTCTAAAGAACATCCCCTTCCTAAATTAAATCTCCTTGGTTTCAGGTGGTAGAGTCAATGCTCTTTCAAAGCCTTCATTGTATGAGTGACTTTAAAAATACCATCAATCCTCCCAGCAACTCAGGAGGTTGAGGCGTGAGGATCACAAGTTCTAAGCCAGCCTCAGCAATTTAGCGAGACCCTGTCTCAATAAATAAATAGATAAATAAATAAATAAATAAATAAATACGGGCTGAGGATTTGGCTCAGCGGCTAAGTACCCCTGTTTCAATCTCTAGTACCAACAAAACAAAAACTATCAATTCAGAGCACAACTTTTTAAGGAATTCCTTCTTTTAACTGTGTCTTGGCTCTTGGTTGACAGGTAGCTTTTGTTTCATTGAGGTGTGCAGAATACAAATGGACAGCCCAAGTGTTTGGTTCCACTGCCTTCTCTAAGAGACACCTGCCCTCCCCAAGGTCAATGCAGCAGTGTGACTTATTCTAAGTAGCCTTACAAAGTTTCTCCTATTCCTGCACAGAGAACAGAAGCACCTCAGTTAACTGCAAGCCAGAGTTAGAATTCTGTTTATAAACAGCATTAAAGAGTTTTAAAGAATGTAATTCTTGGGCTGGGGTTGTGGCTCAGTGGCAGAGCACTTGCCTCGCACATGTGAGGCACTGGGTTTGATCCTCAGCACCATATAAAAATAAATTTAAAAAAATAAAGATATTTTTAAAAAAATGTAAGTTCTCTTTCACAGTGATGTGCATTCATGGGTCATTCAAGATTCTTGGACCCTTGAAGTATGCTCCTTTCCTTCCACTCGTTTTCTTTTCCCTTTCTCTTATGTGGCTTATGATAGCTTCTAAACCTAAGTATGGGATGTACTGTCTGAGTTTTTATGAACTCCTCTAGTTTAAATCGAAGAGTTTGAGTAGAAGAAAGTATATTTGACAGGGAATCCAAGAGGCAGGTCATGTCTCCACTAACTAACTATGGGATTCAGGAAAGTTACATCATCTTTTTGGGTCTGCTTTTCATCTCTAAAATGTGGCTATTGCACTTAATGCTCCTCAAGGTTTACCCCTACTCTAAAATTCTAGGATTCTCCTTGTATCATCCCCCATCTCTATGTGCTCCTTTTTTGGAGGAGGGGGGAATTTGTAGTAGGTTTTTTAAATGAACTTAAGAAATGCTTTAAACATTTTTTTTCCTTATAACTAGGATAAATCCAGGTGTGGTAGTGCACATCTGTAATCCCAATCACTTGGGAGGTTGAGGCAGGAGGATTGTCAAGTTTTACATCAGCCTGCGCAAGTTAGTGAGACTCTGTCTTACAATAAAAAAAGGCTGGGGGTGTGGCTCAGTGGCAGAGAGCTTCTAGGTTTAATCCCAGTCTGTCTGTCTGTCTCTCTCTCATACACACACACACACACACACACAGATTAGCTTGATGGAAACACTGTTTTCTAAGTATACGTGGGCTCTTATATGTGTAGTTAAATATGTATGTAGTTTACATAAACATGTAGTTTACAAAATTTAGAAAATAAACAGATTAGATTTATGAGAGCTTTCTAATCCTTAGCATCTTTCAATGCTCTCAATTTACCAAACATTTTCCTGGAAAGCTCTTCTGTCTAGGCAAGAAGTAGTGTTGAATCCCGCTAGTGAGTAAGAAGATGAAATAGCCTCTTCTGGGTTCTTCCTGGATTGTTTATCTGTACATAATACATACCCTATTTACACACAGGTATTGGTTTTGTGCAAACGAATTCATTGTTTATTTCATGCAAATAATTATCTTTTCTATGCTAACATACATTTTTGAGGTATATGTAAATGAATCAATTTTAATACTTTAGCATGAATTTTAGGATATATATACATGTGCATGTATACATATACATATGTATATGTGTGCACGTGTGTGTGCACGCACACACACGCATACAGGCACCTATGTTACCATTACCCAGATCAATATATAGAACTATCACCCACAGACAGTTTCCTTGTGTCCCTTTTCTTAGGCAACTATTCTGATATTTTTAAAAATATTTATTTATTTGTTTTAGTTGTACACAATGCCTTTATTTTTATGTGGTGCTGAGGATCGAACCCGGGCTGCACACGCACTAGGCAAGTGCTGTACCGCTGAGCCACAATTCCAGCCCCTATTCTGATTTTTAATCACCACAGATTAGTTTTGCCTGTTCTTAAATATTAAATCATACATTTATATGTGGGTATGGAAAAAAGTGTCATAATGGGCAGACATGAACATTTTCAGCTGAAATCAAGGGCCAGTGAGGTGTAAACTGGATAGTGAGAGGGTAAAACTGACAGGCACCTATTAAAACTTAACTACATCGTTAAACTTAGTTAAACTTTTTTTTTTTTGATTGATTAAATCTAAAAAAAATTTTGTATACTTTAGAAATCCCTCATACTAAGTGATGGTATTAATAGTGTTCACAGCCAAGTGCAGTGGTATACACCTGTAGTCCTGGCTATCTGGAAAGCTGAAGCAGAAGGATCACTTGAGTCTAGGAGTTCTGGGCCAGCCTGGGCCACATAGCAAGAACCCTGGGATGTCTCTTAAAAAATTATTTTTCATAAAATGTTGAACCAATTTGGAAAAGGGCTTATAATCTAGATAACACAAAGAAAAGGGCTGGAAATATAGCTTAATGCTTGCCTAGCATGTAGGAGGCCATGAGTTTGACCCCTAGCCCCACAAAAATAATTATTTAAAAAAGCATTTATTTTAAAATAATTATTTTAATTAACTTAATTAAATGAAGAAGAAATAGTTGGTGGGCCTGGAAGGTGAAGTCAGAAGCAGCAAAACAGATACTAGAAGAGCTATCTGTCCACCAAGCTAAGAGGAATAGCTGACCCAATGGGAGAAACAGGCTTTAATCAGTTCCCCAAATCTGGATAAATCTCCAAAATCAAAATGTTAGTGGGAAAAAATGCAGTTATGAAAAGATATTATGTATCATTTACTTATAATATCAATTTATTGACAGATAAACCAATAGGACCAAACAGTATTCATAAAACCCTTTTATCTTCAGGACAGAGGCAATACTCTAAACGAGCATTAAAGAGCTCTGATGCTGCTGGGCACTCCCCGCAACTCAGGAGGCTGAGGCCCTCAACTTAGTGAGACCCTATCTCAAAATAAAAAATAAAGCTGGGCGTGGTGGCGCACGCTTGCAATCCCAGCACTTGGGAGGCTGAGGCAGGAGGATCACAAGTTCAAAGCCAGCCTCAGCAATGGTGAGTCACTTAGCAACTCAGTGAGACCCTGTCTCTAATAAAATACAAAAAAGGGCTGGGGATGTAGCCCAGTGGTCGAGTGCCCCTGAATTCAATCCCTGGCACCAAAAAAAAAAAAAAAAAAAAAAAAAAAAAAAAAAAAAAAAATAATAATAATAATAATAATAAAATAAAAAAATAAAAAATAAAAAGGGCTGGGGATGTACCTCAGTTGTAGAGTGCCCCTGGGTCTAATCCCCAGTGCCAAACAAAAAACCAAACCAAACCAAAACAAAACAAAACAAAAAAACACAAAAAACAAAACCACAAAACAATAAAAACACCAGAGCTCTGATGCTAACAAAGGAGGGCACCAAACACAAATTTAGCATAGAGGTAAGAGTCTTTATGTCTTTTGGTGGAGACAAAGCCATTTGGTTGGCACTTCATAGGAATATCTTTCCACCAGGTCTTCATCATATGGTATGTGCCAGGAGTCTCCAGTTGTTTGCACCACTGTGTCATAGGTGAGAATATGCTGTTGAATTAAAAAGAGAACCAGACATTGAGAATAACAATAAAGGGCTACCCAGCTATTTCCCTTTCTTTTCAGACAATTTCTCAATTTACTTTGGAAGAGTAGTCCCTGTCTTAACAATGGATTTTCAAAGAGCAGTTAATTCAGTGATGATGAATGTTGGAAGATGGGTATTAGGGAGAAATTTCAAATATATGAAGGTGGAGAAATAGCATAATGAACTCCCACATACTCAGCTTCAACCATTATCAACTCACAGCTAATCTTATTTAATCCATACCTTACCCACTTCCTTGCCATATTCCTCTACCCCCAAGATTATTTGGAAGCAAATCTCAGACACCATTTCTTCTGTATTACTTCAGTGTATAACTCCAAAAGATAAGAATTTATTTTTTAAGTGTAAGATCAATAAAATTATTATACTTAAGAAGTAATAATAACTGGAGGTATAGCTCAGTGACAAGGCATATCATATGTTCAGCATGTACAAGGCCCTATTTTCAATCCCAACACACACACACTCAGAAGAATTAATAATTTCTTAATATCATCAAATTTTTACTGTTTACATTTTCCTGATTATTATATGTGTGTACATATATTTCATGGTTTTTATGAATAGGAATTAAACTAAGGTAATTACATTGTGACATTGAGCTATCTCTTATTTCTCTTTCAATCTAGAACTTCCCATCCCATTTCCATTTTTCTTACATCTGTTTTTCTTTTTGTTGCTGTTTGTTGGTTTCTGAGGAAATCAGGTCAGTTGTCCTGTATCATTTCTCATGATACAGCCCTGATTTTGCTGAATGAATCTCTGTGGTATCATTTGATACTTATTTCCTGTAAATTTGTTGTTTTGTGTATTTTTATTTATTTTTAAAATTTACAAATAAAAACTATTGTGTTGGCATACAAAGGTAATCCCAGTCACTCAGGAGGCTGAGATAGGAGGATTGCAAGTGCAAGACCAGCCTGGGCAACTTAGTGAGACCTTATCTCAAAATAGAATTTAAAAAAGGCTGAGTTCAATGGTAGAGCATCCCTGGGTTAAAATCCCAGTATCACCAAAAAGAAAAAAAAGAAAAAAAGAATATGTTGTTGTTAACAATAGTCAATCACCATATTGTACAATAAATTTCATGAACTCCTACTATCTAATTGAAACTGCATTTTTTTTTTGGTCATATATCTCCTCATCTCTATGATTTTTGACCATCAGACTATTTTACAATGGGCCAGTGTATTTTTCTTTATTCTTTTCTTTTTCTTTTTCTGGAGTTGGGCTTGAACCCAGGGGCATTCTACACTGAGCTACATCCCTGGCCTTTTTTTGGGGGGTACCAGGGCTTGAACTCAGAGGCACTCATACACTCAGCCACATCCCAAGCTTAATTTAGTATTTTGTTTAGAGACAGGGTCTCACTGAGCTGCTTAGTGCCTCACTGTTGCTGAGGCTGGCTTTGAACTTGCGATCCTCCTGTCTCAGCCTCCTGAGCTGCTGGGATTACAGGCGTGTGCCACTACACCTGGCTCCCAGCCCTTTTTATATTTTATTTTGAGACAGGGTCTCACTAAATTGATGAAGCTGGCCTCAACTTGTGGTCCTCTTGCCTTAGCTGCCTTAGTTACTGTGATTACAGGAACATGCCACCATGCCTGGCCAGTGTGTTTTTCTGTAATAATTCTCCTTTGGATTTTTTCCCTTTGCTTTCACAACAGGCCTTTCTGTGCTATAAGTATCTAAACTGCCTCAGAAATGATTTTAAACAGGAAATATGAGTTACTCAGCAAAAGTAAAAGTATGACAAATGTAGGGATAAAAATTTTGAAGCTAGGTGTGGTGGTGCATGCCTGTAAACCTAGCAGCTCAGGAGGCTGAGGCAGGATTGTGAGTTCAAAGCAAGCTTTAGCAACATAGCAAGGTCCTAAGCAACTCAGTGTGATCCTGTCTCTAAATAAAATGCAAAAAAGGGCTGGGGATGTGGTTCAGTGGTTAAACGTCCCTGGGTTTGATCCCCAGTTACCACACCCACCCCCCAAAAAAAGAATTTTGAGTCATTGCAAATAAACAGGGAAATGAAAAGCACATGTAAGAAGTCATAATTGATTATGTAATTGAAGTCACAATAAATGGCATCCCAGGTGTTTCAATATGTCAGTTAACTTGGGGGGTGACCTACAGACCTACAAGAACTTTTGCTCTGACAGATGCTCTGTTTCCAGGAACTGGCTAACAGCAAATACCAGAGCGAAACAACAACAAAGCATTTAGAGTTTTCAATTTATTACAACACTTTTTAAAACAATGCTACATTCTTACTATATATTTGACTTTGTTAACATAATACATAGAGAACAGATACATACCTGAAAGGTTATTTTTGATCCTGGAAACCTATTTATTATTGCCAGCTGATGTCCCTGCTGCCACTTAAAGAAGAGACGTTGGGTCTTGATATCAGGTAGACAAGCCTTGTGGTCCCTCATTAGGTCTTTTGTGATAAACTTGCAGTGATTTCCCGAATTCAGTGTGGCATATAGAAGGAATGGATCATCCTCTGAGCTGAACCAGTCATAAGAAAGGACAGAATCAAATATACCCCAGAAGGTAGAGGACAGCATTTTTCACCAAGCATTTTACTTATTTTCCTACTTTTCTTAGAGGTGCCTCTGAATTCCTGACAGAGACAATCTCGGTGATACTTAATAAACCACCTGGAAGTCATTATTAGCTGGTAAGCAATACTATCTAGAGTACACATGGAAAGCTGAGGGGAGGGGATACTAGTGCCTGGAACTCTAACAACTCAGCTGGGCTAACAATTCTCTTTTTACACTTAAAAGCTGGTTCTCTGTAGACATTTTTCCTATTTGCCTCACTTACCACAAAGTATACAGTGTTTTCCCCCTTTCCTCACTCAAATTCAAGAAACATCCAAAATAGTCCTAGGACAAGATGATACTTTCTTTGTAAGCTACTAAATAACTGGCTAGTCCTAAATCTGAAACTGGTATCTCAAAGCAGCTTGTGGGCAGTCACCAGGATCAGCCCTGGTTGGCCCCTCCTTTTTTTTTTTTTTTTTTTTTTTTTTGTGGTTACTGGGGATTGAACTCAGGGGCACTCGACCACTGGGTCACATCCCCAGCCCTTTTTTGTATTTTTTTATTTAGAGACAGGGTCTCACTGAGTTGCTAAGTGCCTTGCCATTGCTGAGGCTGGCTTTGAACTCGTGATCCTCCTGCCTCAGCCTCCCAAAGTGCTGGGATTACAGGCGTGCGCCACTGCGCCCGGCTCCCTCCTGCTTTGAGAAGAGCAAGTGATTCAGAGTATCCAAAAGATTGTCAATCTTAGCACTTACCTTTTCATGTGTGTGGCAATAACTATCTTGGCTCAATAAATTCAGATTAACCTGCGATATAGATGCCATGTGCCTTAATTTAAAAGAGCCAAATAGGACCATTTAAAATTCACCTTATACTGAAGGATATCAAGTGAAATGATAAAATGACTGGAATCTGCCTTAAAAATCCCCAGAGAAAAACAGATGGAAAAAAACACAAAGAGAAAATGTTGGGAGATGTATGGAACAAGATTAGCAAGATGATGGTAATTGTTGGAGCTGGGTGAGAATTACATGGGAATTCACTGTACATACTATTTTTTCTACTTTATGTTTGAAAAGGCTTCTTTGGTACATTAGTAGAAATTAGAGTCATGTTAAAAAATTAAATATTCACAAAGGGGAATGAAGGGAAGGGGGGTATAGGAAAGACAGTAGAATGAATTGGACATTACTTTCCTATGTTCATAAATGAATACATGACCAGTGTAACTCCACATTATGTACAATCACAAGAATGGGAAGTTTAAATCCATATATGTATAATATGTCAAAATACATTCTACTGTCATGTAAAACTAAAAATAACAAATAAAAAATTTTAAAGAACTAAATATTCAAATTCAGAGACACAGAAGGTCAGTGAATCAATCTTTACAACTGAGTTTGGAACTTCAGCCAATACAGTAAACACATGCCACAAACCATATGGACCAACTTCCAACAGACTTCTTGGTTATAGCACTACATTTATCCAATTCTTCATACAAGAAAAATAATAATCATAATGACAGCAACTAAGATATATGCTTCCACATATTTAGTGCTGTGCAAAGAGTTTAACATGTATAATTTATAAGTATAATCTCATTTTAACCTTCCCAATATCATGAAGATTACATATGAAGAAAGGAAGACACAGAGAAAGGAATACCTTTCCCAGATGGGAAGCGACAGGGCTATAATCTGAACCAAGTATGCACTCCTAATAACTACTAATGTTGCCTAAAGTGACTGCATAAAGAGGACCTGGTCTTCTTTTGGAGAAATGGAAGCTCCTTCTCCCAGCAAAAGAAAAAAAGGGACTTGGTTTGGGATTCAGATGAGGAGTTGGCCTCCTGCTTCATGCAAAGAGAGTCATTTTAACTTTTTAGGAATAAATACTTTGGGGAATACTAAGGAAACTGGAGGTTATCACATTGGAACTAATGAAACCTAGGCTTAGGGCTGAGGCACACACGTAATTATCATCCAAGCAAAGTGAGAAATAAATTTTTGTCATCAGTCTAACAAGTATAAAAACATAAATGCACATTAAAAGTTCATATGGACTGCTGAAGATTTGTGCTCTTCCTCATTAGCTGCTTTCTTTTTACTTCATGGACAGTCTACATTTTTTTTTTTTTTTTTTACCTACCATGTTTCCCACATTCCTTTGGCTTCATAGGAAGATATGGCTCGGTAGCAAATTTCTCTTTATATTCAGGATAAAATCTAAGCCCCTTGTTTATCTACCAGGACCCATAAGATCCTCTGTAATGTGGTCCCTGCTTTTTCTATTACCTCAAAACTGAAGTACTTCCCCTGTTGCTGTTCTAGCCAGTTCACAATGGTCCTCTTGCTTTCTTCTAAATGCCAACTTTGCAGGGTACAGTGGTGCACACCTGTAATCCCAGCAACTCAGAAGGCTAAGGCAGGAGGATTGCAAATTTGAGGCCAACCTCAGCAATTCAGTGGGACCCCATCTCAAAATAGAAAATAAAAAGAGCTGAGGATGTAGTTCAGTGGCAAGCTTCCCTGGATTTAATCCCCAGTACCAAACAAACAAAAATCCAAGCTTATTCCTGCCCCAGGACTGTTTTTGATTGAAGCCAAGGGCAAAGAAGCTCTACCAGTGAGCTATATTTCCAGCAGTTTTCCCAGGGTCTTGCTAAATTACTCAGACTGACCTCAAACTTGCCATTCTGTTGCCTCAGCTTACTGAGTAGCTTGGATTATAGGCACAGGTACAGTGGCTTTGTGAATATTTGTGTTTCCTCTATATAGAATGCTCTTCCTACCATTTCTCCTTCCCATCAAGTGGTCTTTCCTGACCACTTCAACTATTACCCTTTGATCTAACCCCTACCTAATCTCATTCTACTTTGCTTTATATTGCACTGACCACTGCCTAAAATGATATTACCTGTTTATTTGTTTACCTGTTTATTATAAGTCCTAAGAAGGAAGAGACTTTGCCTTGTTCAATGCTGTCTGACCAAGAACAGACAAGGTGCTCATACTTGTTGAACAGTTGTTAAATGATCAATTTAGGATTTTATTGCCCATGTTCTGTTAAGTAATCTCATCCCTGACTTATCTTCCTCACATTTCTCTTTTTATCCCGATAAGTCTTTTATCCTCATCTATTTAAATTTCTTCTGCTGTAGAAATTGTATTTTTGTAAGCTGCCTCAAATATTTTTTTGAATGAGGTATATACGTACTCATGCATTTTTAAAATGGCAAAAATAGGTAACAAGCAGATGACTAGAGCCTAGTGTAACTTACCTGTTACCTCCATTACTTACATGTCATCAGCAAAAAAACAGCTGGCTTGCTTTTGCACTTTTTCCATCTCATCCTTTCTCCACCTGAAACGCTGTGTTAGCATGTGCTTCCGCCCAAGACAAGCAGTTGCAGATTCTGTTTGGCTAGTTGAGAAACTACATCCAAGAGCTAAAAAACACAAAACCAGCATCCAAAAGGGTCAAGGGAAAAATCTCAAGTAAGTGGAGTGATTTTTCTAGCTCCCTTAATGGTTAGGCTCTGTTTTCTGGAGAGGGGGTAAGAAAACAGTCCTTAATAATTTTCCATCTTTGAAAGCCTGAGGAAAATGCCTTCTTATTAAAAATTAATGCATAATTGACCACAGGTCAGGCTACACTAGATCTAGGGGTGAGTTTCTAAACAGAGCTGTGTCCAGTTGTTTTCATTTACACAAAAGTAAAACTATATATATGTGTGTGCATATATATACATGTATGTATATATGCATATATACGTATATATGCACATGTATATATTTATATATAACTAAATATATATACACATATGTATATATATGTATGAGTGTGTACATGCATATTTATTTAGTTAGTTTAGTCGTTTTTAAACTGAGTTCTCTAGAATCTATAGGGATAGAGATAAGGAGGCTCAAGATGGCAGGCATTTACACTAAAAAAGTTCGTTTCATGGATTCAGACATTGAAAGTACATTTATTTCAGAATATACTTATTATTTTTCTTGTCTTTCTTCTTTTAAAGTATTTTTAGTTGGAGATAGACACAATACCTTTATTTTATTTATTTATTTTTTTATGTGGTGCTGGGGATCAAACCCAGAGCCTCATACATGCTAGGCAAGCACTCAACCACTGAGCCACAACCCCAGCCCCACCCACATCCCCCTTTTGGAGATGGGTCTTGCTAAGTTATCTAGGCTGGTTTTGAAATTTGATTTTTCTGCCTCAGTCTTCCAAGTAGCTAGCATTTATAAGCATGTACTATGGCACCAGGTTCCACTTATTCCTTTTGTAAAGCTATACCAAGATTACAGATTATTTTCAGGGAGCCCAGATATAAAATGGCAACTGGATTCACTAATAGGGATCACAATTCTAAAATTTTTCCATATTTATTTCTACAACATTATAAAGATACAGAAAAGAATGTAAACAAAAATACTTTTAATACTGATTTTTACAATTTCCATGCAGCTAGGGAGACAAAAAAGACTAATGGGTCCTTGCAGCTGTAACCTGGCTCAGATAAACAGCCCTGAGTTTATTAATATTAGGTTAAAGGTGGAGGCCCAAGAAAGGGCAGAAAAACCTTAGCTTGAACTACTCTGGGGCACCATCTTGTGGCTAAAAGATCTTCATTAATAGCAGCTCTCGGAACACAACAAAAACAAAGGAGAATAAAGAAAAGACGCAAAGAAGAAACATGAGTGGGCAGAATAAAGGCAATGGCATGAAACACTGTGACAGTCCATCTATAAAAGACTACTTCCTTTGGAGTAAATTCCAAGGCTGGATCTAGTGGGCTGGGTCAGAGTAAAGGTATACTCAGAATAGCAAATAAAAGGAAATTCAACTTAATTCTGTGTTAGATGAAAAAGAAGTAAAATTTGGAAGATAGTATACACACACACACACACACACACACAAACACACACACTCACACATTTTTCCCACAGTAGGAGGGATTGAACCCAGAGGCCGTCGACCATGAGTTACATGAGCTACATTCCCAGTCCTTTAAATTTTTTTAGATACAGGGTCTCCCTAAGTTGCCAAGGCTGGCCTCAAACTTTTGATCCTCCTGCCTTGACCTACTGAGTTGCTGGGATTACAGGCATGCACCACTGCACTTGACTTTAGATATCAGCCCATCTCTCCCACTAAGTACAACTAAAACCCCCAGACAATATATACAAAATAAACACGGGAAGACTTTTTTTTTGGTGGTACTGGGGATAGAACCCAGGGCTTTCAATATGCCAGGCAAGCACTCTACCACTGAGCTATACCCCCAGCCCTAGAAGGCTTTTAAAGCTAGAGATAAAAGGCAAACTGGTGGGCTGGAGTTGTGGCTCAGTGGTAGAGCCCTTGCCTAGCATGTGTAAGGCACTGGGTTCAATACTCAGCACCACATATAAATAAATATCCATCAATAACTAAAACAATATACGTTAAAAAAAAAAAGGCAAACTGGCTAGGGGCCTCAGGACATAAGGAATGGAAAAGCTAATGCATGTAGTATAAACGAACAAACAAAACCCAAATACCATACACATCAAAGGTCTGTTCCCTATTTACCTGGCAAATACCAGGTAAAATAATGACACCAGTAGACTGTGATGCAAATTATAACTAGAACAAGCAATCACAAACATGTATTTTTGATACACTCAAAGATGCTACACATGAGGGCTGGGGTTGTGGCAGAGCACTTGCCTAGCATGTGTGAGGCACTGGGTTTGACCCTCAGCACTGCATACAAGTAAATAAATAAATAAATAAAATAAAGGTATTGTGTCCATCTATAGCTAAAAAAAAATTTTAAAAATGATGCTACAGATGAAAAGAAAAAAATACCCAAAACCCACTAAGAGAAATAAAAGTGGAATTCTAAAAAAAGTTCAAGTAACCCACAGAAAGGCAGGAAAATAATTCAGATAAACAAACAATAAAAGCAGATAACAGAAAACAAAAAAATAAAATAGCAGGCATAT
Organism: Tamias sibiricus; assembly: GCA_025594165.1. Classification (NCBI taxonomy): domain Eukaryota; kingdom Metazoa; phylum Chordata; class Mammalia; order Rodentia; family Sciuridae; genus Tamias; species Tamias sibiricus. The sequence goes on from CM046659.1 coordinate 72,708,866, forward strand.
GCCCTAGCATACCAGTAATAACATAAGGTATAAAGGGCCTAAATATATCAATTAAAGGAGAGGTTGTTACTTTTGCCAACCTTCCATGTTAAAAACATCATTCTATTACATACTAACTAAAAGAAACTCACTTCTGTTTTGGGTTGTTTTCTATATTCTCTACTATTTTGCCATCATCCTTAAGATGTTTAAAGGACAATTCTCTAGAAATCGGAAGAGTAAGAACATTTCAGATTAATATTTGGTGCAAACATTGTCTAGTTTGGCTTCTAACCTAATTCAATTTTTCTCCTGTAAAGGAAAAGATTTTTTTTTTTTTTTTTCTAAAGGCTCACGAGTGACATACTGAGTTATGGCATAAAACTGCTGAAAAGTAGTTTCTGACCTTAGGGTAAAAATATAATTGGCAGGACTACAAGTGTTAGAAATAACTGCGTAGGGGTGCTCAGGAAATAGAAAAGCTGCTTGGGAGGTGGGAGAGGCCATTGAGGGCAATACTTTTTTGAGTAATCCTAAAAAGCAAATATAACTTCCTTTTCCATTCTTACAACTTTTTACCTCCCCTTCTGCAGGCTCTAGTTGTAGTACCTCCTGGGATTGTATGGACTATATATTTTCAAAATGTCTAAAGCCTTTGGGATCTGATGTCTACAAAAATAAGAAAATCTATGCCAGTTCATTTAACAAGATAACTATAAAGCTGGGTGAGTTGGTACATACCTGTAATCCTAGCTGTTCAAGAGGAGAATCACAAATTTGGGGTCAGCCTGGGCAACTTTGTGAAACCCTATCTCTAAAAAATAAAGAGCTGGAGATATAGTTCAGTGGTAGTATGTTCCTGGTTTCAATTTCCAGTACCACACATACAAAAAGGGCTGGGTATGTAAACTCAGTGGTAGAATGCTCCTGGGTTCAATCAATCTCCATTACAAAAACAACAACAAAAAAAAAAACAATAACTATAAGGAGCCTTAAAAATTAAAATGATATCATTATTACAACTAAAAATAATTCCTTAATTTTAAATATCCAATGTTCATATTTCTCTGAATTTAAAATTAAGTCTAAAAAAGCTATGTGGTATACAATTGCTTGATAACTCTCTCTTAAGACCCTCTATAAGCTCTTTCTCCAAGTTTTTTTTTTTTTTTTTTTTTTTTTTTTTTTTTTTTTTTGTACCAGGGATTGAACTCAGGGGCACTCACAACTGAGCACACCCCCAGCCCTATTTTGTATTTTATTTAGAGACAGGGTCTCACTGAGTTGCTTAGCCCCTCACCATTGCTGAGGCTGGCTTTGAACTCAAAATCCTCCTGCCTCAGCCTCCTGGGCTGCTGGGATTACAGGCATGCACCACTGCCGCCCGACTTTCCTCCAAGTTCTTTGTTTTTGGACTGGGGATTGAACCAGAGGGTGCTCTACCACTGAGCTATATCCCAGCATTTTTTAATTTCTTTAAAAAAAATTTTTTAGTTACAGATCGACACGATATCTTTATTTTATTTATTTATATCAATTTTATGTGGTGCTGAGAATTGAACCCAGTGCCTCACATGTGTGAGGCAAGCACTCTACCACTGAGCCGCAACCCTAGCCCCTAAAATTTCTGAGACAGGGTCTTGCAAAGTTGCCCAGGCTGTCCTCTAACTTGTGATCTTTTTCCTTCAGCCTCTCTCGTAGCTGGGATTATGTGTGTGTGCCACTGTACTGGCTTCCTCCTCCATTTCCTTTTTCCCTTGTAGTCAAAGAAATATGGCTATTCTTACATTCTTAAAAAATTTCCCACATTTAGGTATTGCTCATTGCTTCCCTCTGGCATCACATAACAAAGCCTCCAGTTCTCTACCTTTTCTGTAAAATGGTAGTTGGATCTACAGGCTGGATCAAATTCAAGGTTTTTGTTTTGATGTTGATGTTTTGAGCGTGCATGTACAATATGTATGCTTGTGGGTATGTGTATGTCTCTATTTAAAATCATGGTCTTGATAAAGTAAAAAGGCTAGTTCATCTATCAATATTACTGAGAACCTTCTCTATAAGGTTTTATAGTCACTAGGCAGGGACTGTTGATGATACAGATCTAAAAGTACAATTAACCTCAAGTACAAAGAGGGAGCACAAGGGAGGGGTTCTTCCATCAGACTCAGGGTAAGGAGGCTGGTCAGAGAAGTCTTCACAGAGCAAGTGACAGCAGAGCTCAATTTTCAGACCAATTATCCAGGCAACAAATGGGAGTTTCCAAAGACAAGGAACAGCATGTTGATTGTGTTCTTTATTAGCACACTGAATTTGAGAAATTGCAAGGTATCAAATGTGGCTGAGGCAGAGGTGTAGTAGAAAGTACCAGAAATACTACAGGAATAAATGCAGGGGTCAGATTACAGGGATCTTTATAAGCTGATAAGTCTTTTCCTGCATGAAAGCAATGGGGGATAAGCAAAGGATTTAAGACAGAGAGTGATATAACTACTATTTTAGAGAGATCAAAATTATGGATTGAAAGAAGGCTGGACTAGAACAGGCAGATCAATTAGAAGGCTTCTGCAGTAATCCAGGCAAGAGATAATGAGAAAACTAGCAATAAATATGGAGAGATGAGAGCCAGAAAAGCAGAACTGAGCAGACTTAGTCACTGACTGGATATGGGAAATAAAGGGGAGGATAAAGCAAGGAAGATTTCGACCACCAGACAGATAATGGTACCAAGACAGATTCTTTTTTTTAAAAAAGTTGTTGATAGACCTTTTATTTATTTATTTATATGTGGTACTGAGAATCGAATTCAGTGCTTCACACATGCTAGGCAAGTGCTCCTCTACCACTGAGCTATAATCCTAGCTCCCAAGACAGATTCTTGCGAGGAAGAGTTCTTGATATCAGGTAGGAGATGTTCATTAGATAGCTGGTTATGTGGCTCTACCATTTATGGAAGGCTCTGGGCTGCAGATAAAGATTTGGGAGTCATGAGAGTAAATGAGCTATAGTAGGATAGGATAAAGGAAAGAAAGAGGATGAAACCTGCGGATACTACTATTTAAAGGGAGAGTGATGTGAAAATCCTATAATGGAGACTAAGGAATGACCAGAAGATAGAAGAAGAAATATTAAGACCAGAGAGAGATTGTAAGGATCATTTTAAGGAGTTGGTAGAGGGTTAAGTGTCAGTGCTACAGAGGCATCATGTAAGATAAGGACCAATATGTGTGGCCTGCAACTTGGTGGAATAATCTGATGGTCCCATAGGGCATAGGAGTGAGATTTCAGTTACTTCCCTAAACCCTATGTAAGACTGCAGTTTACTTTGCATGGACAGGTTCTATCCTACAAGCACAGCTCTGTTTTGATGAGCAATCAGTCCATTCTTTATTTCAGATACTGAGTGGTATGGATTCTTCAAAATCCAACCTTCCCAGCATCATTGTGAAAGGAGCAGTTTTTTTAGATTTGTTCTTTAAAGATGAAAGAGACTTGAGAAGATTTTTGATCAGAAAAAACCAGCAGCAAGGTAGAGGCTGAAGACATAGGTATAGAAGTGACAACTGCTGGAACAAGGTTCCTGAGAAAGCAGCAAGAGGCAGAATCCAGAGAAGAGGTAGAGAGAACACCTCTTGCACTGAGATGAAAGTATAAGAAAGGATTTAAATACAGAGAAGTTTGATAGTATGTGTGTAAATGCATGGTATGTATGTAGAAATGTGAAGTTGTTCCTCATGAGACCTTCTATTTTCTTTGTGCAATAGGAAATGAATCACTGGCAGAGTTATGGGGAAGGGATAGAGTAGGAGGCTTCAGGGTCATTGTGCAAATGAGATAGAGCTGGTGTGGAGCCTGGAGTCTCTACATGACTGCAGACAGACAGACAGACACACACACACACACAGAGAGCTGGATGGGGTAAAGCTGGGGTGTGGTTGAAGGCCAGCAAGCCAATGCCCAGAGGCAGCAGCAGTTAACCCACATGTGAATCAATATGATGCCTGCACGATAAGAGGCAGCAATTAGAAGACAGCTAGTCAGAATTCTGATTGGTTTCTTGTTCTACACTAACATTTGGTGAAAAGGCACTTTCTGGTAGAACTATAACTGAAATATCAGTCATCTAATATTCTTCCTTTTTATTAGTAGTAATTGAATTCAGTAGTCCAAATTCATATTTATACCGGCATAGGATCTGTGATTTGGGTTCTGGCCTGAGTTGGGAATTTTGAATTCCATTTTTTTTTTTTTTTTTTATTTGCTGAGATCTCTTTATCTACAAAATGTGAATAAAGTACCTCTCTCTATGCCTACATCTCCCCTCTCCCTTCACTATCCTTAACAGTGTTATAAAAATTTATCATCATTAAGTGAAAATATAGCTGGGCATGGTGGCACACTCTTGTAATCCCAGCAGCTGGGGAGGCTGAAGCAGGAGGATCGTGAGTTCAAAGCCAGCTTCAGCAACTTAGTGAGGCCCTAAGCAATTCAGCAAGACTGCCTCTAAAAAAATGCAAAAAAGGGTTGGGGATGTGGCTTAGAGGTTATGTGCTACTGGGTTCAATCCCAGGTACAAAAAAAGAAAAAGAAAAAGTTAAAATGGCACAATTTACATATAATTTTTGTATGTAAGTAAAGATGAGACAATCTTTGTTAATTTCTACTAGTTCTCATAGCAATTTATGAAGGAAGTCAGTGTTTCCTCATTTAGAGAGTAAGGGAGCTAAGAGAAATCAGGGACTTATTCAAGGTATTTCTGAGTGGTAATTCAGAGAAAGGATCCCAAAACCACCTGGCTGGCTCTCAGGAGATGTTCTCTCTGATAATGCCTCTTCCTTTTAATGACTTTAAGAAACAACCAGAGACCTATTTGATAAGGGGTCCAGAAAGGCCATGTGTGAAGTATATTTCCTTCTTTTTCTTTTTTGATACTGGTAATTGAACCTCAGGGCACTTTACCACTGAGCTACATCCCCAGCCCTTTTAATATTTTACTTTGAGACAAGGTCTTGCTAAGTTGTTGTGGGTCTCATTAAGTTGCTGAGGTTGGTCTAGAACTTGTGATCCTCCTCCCTCGGCCTCCTAAGTCACTGAGATTACAGATGTGTGACACCATGCCCAGCATAATTCCTTCATTAACCTACCTCTCCACCTTCTGCCAAACTTCTCTCCCTTTAATAAATCAGTGAAAGGACGGTGAGGGAAAGCTTAGCCTTAGTTGAAGACAGGTTCCAAATCTATCCATCTAGTTAGGGTCCAGTAACTTTGGATAATGCAGGTAGTGTCAACTCCTGGCAGCTTCTGATGCTGTAACTCCATGTGTGAAATAAGTGAATATAAATAGCTTTTAAGGAATCACAAAAGTTCACATATTCCTGAACTCAGGAATAGTTTTCTTCTCTCTATAGGACCTGAGGTAGCAGGGGAATCTGGATTAAAGCAGAAATTGTTTTCACAGCCAGTGGTTGTTTTAGTGCAAATTGGGACTGTGAAGAGGGTTTGTGGAGCAAAGAATCATTTATTTGACAGGTTTAACCTTTTCCTTTTTCTTCTTCTTTTTTTCCTCTTTCTATCTTTTTTTTTTTTTTTTTTTTTTTTTTTAGTACTGGGGATTGAAATCAGGGGCACTCAACCACTGAGCCACATCCCCAGCCCTGTTTTGTATTTTATTTAAAGACATGGTCTCACTGAGTTGCTTAGCACCTCGCTTTTGCTGAGGCTGGCTTTGAACTCATGATCCTCCTGTCTCAGCCTCCTGAGCCGCTGGGATTACAGGCACGTGCCACTATGCCTGGCTAGGTCTAATCTTTTGGAGGTCTCATTTTCTCAGATAAAACAATATGAGTCTTTACACCAAGGAGGATGTAAAGTGATTTAGTGTGTGCCTCCTTTTTTTCCTACCAGAAATTTATGTTCATTGGACAAGCACCATGATAAGTGCTTTCATTATCTCATTTTAATTACAAGACAAATTATATGAGTTAGGTCTTATCATTGCTTTTGATCTGCCTTCTCTTTATACATATACAGAATTGCAGTTCAGAACCTGAGCTGATAAAGGAAAGCAAATTCATTTTAAATAGAATGCTGATGTCAAGGACAATGTTTTTAGTTATTTATAAGTGGAGATATTTAAAATTCCATAAACAACAAAAGTTCTTAAAATAAGCACAAATAGCCTACATATTCTTTCCACATAAACGAATACCAACTTCTAATACCAGTTACAGTTGTTTGGGAGATTGGAGCCAGGAAATACTTCTCCATTTTTTTATGTGATTGCTTTACTAAAAGACAACCTCACTGTAATGTGGGGATTAAACTAGGGCTGATGGTACTGGGTGGGGGTTTTCCTATTTGAGTCTGGCTAGAATTCAGGATATGATGAGGTTAAGTCAAAGGCAGACAACAGAAAGCAAAAAAAAAAAAATAAACTTTTTGTCATGTGCAGTTATTAATTTTGACTATGATTTCTCACAAACTAAGAAACATAAAACCACTGTAGGGACAAAGATTATGAATAACTCTACTGGGGCAGTGTCCCAGGACTTGAAGACCACAAACATAATATTTATAATTGATGCATTGTGCTCTCCACAAAGTTTATAGCCGAAAAACAAGGGAAGTCATAACTTATACTAGTACAATGGATTTTTCTATGATGCATCTATGATGTGATTCCCCTCTGCAGGCTAGCTAATACCCAGTGTCATTCCAGTCTTTATCTTTGTTCCTCTCATTTTTCTCTTCAGCCAAGTTTTAAGAAAAGAACCCCTGCTCTAAGATGATGACTCTATATTTCTTGAGTGACTGCCATATCTGACATTTTCTGTGAAAATTTCATTTCCTATGAAAATGCCACCAAGGAGGAGAGTGCAAGAAACCCACCAAAGTTGTGTCTCAAAGCTTCTGCTTTCAAATAGTCACATCATGTTTTCATTTGTCTGATGTTCAGATACTGCTGTCTCAGTCTCAGTTTTATCTTGGACAGGTGTTGCTGCTTGCAGAAAGAAGAGAGGTCATTATTTATTTAAAGAAAAGTTAATAATGGTGTCTTGCTAGAACTATTCAATAGCCATATATGCCATATAGGACGGAGTAGCATTTGATGAAAATGGGAGAATTGGAAAATGATGAGAAGAGAAGTGTTTTGGTGAAAAAGCAGAAACTGGGGCAAGGAGGGAGAGGGAAGCTTTCCTGGGTTTATGTAAGCACTGTAGGCTTTTTAACTTTGGTAGAGTAGTCCCAAGAAGGTGAGGCTGAGATGGGGTCCTACCTCCATCTCTTTGTGCACAGAAAATTTAAAACTACTAAATGACTGACTCATTTGATAAAGCCCTTTGCATGTCTTGGGAAGAACATATGTACACAAAATTTAATTACTTCATCATGATGTCATAAATGGTCCCACTGGTTTATGTTAAACCTACTATGTGCTATATCCTGCTTTTGTCAATCTTTGGTATTTCAGGGAGATTTCAATTATCTCATCTTGTTCTTAGTCAATGAAACAATTCTACTGAGGAAGAGAAATGCCCTTTCTGCTTTGGGAACATCCTGTCAAGTGTGGGATGTGTTTCCTGAATATCACTGTCTGCTGTGATGCCATTAGCACCCACACAGTTACCCAGCCTTTTAAAAATTATTAAATTGTTGGACTGGATGGATTTCCCCAGCTAGGTGAGACTCAGAGCTGTCTAGAAGACAAAATATTTGGCTCCTGACTCATAGTGTGATTTTTCTCCAAACATTTATATGCATTCTTTGGTTTTTATCATTTCTATGATATCTGTGTTTCCTTTATCCTGTGAGCCAGGAAGAGATGGATATTTTGAATATAAAAAACTAATTTCAGGAAAAAATACTCATTTCAGGAAGATTAAACTAATTCCGATGCATTTAAATTTCCACCCTTAAAAGGTTTATTAAAAATGTCCCCCAGAATTCCAGAGCCAGTCCAAGTACAGGGAATACTTTATTCACTCTGGGAAAGTATGTGAATGCTTTCAGATTCAAAGGACATCATTTAATAATTAAAAGAGAAGTAACATAGCCAGGTGTGATGGTGCAAAACTGTAATACCAGCAATCTTGAGACTGAGGCAGGAGGATTGCAAGCTTGAGGCCAGCCTCAACAAATTAGCAAGACTCTCAGCAATTTAGCAAGACCCTGTCTCAAAATAGAAAATAAAAAGCCTAGGGATATAGTTCAGTGGTAAAGTGCCCCTGGGTTAATCCCAAGTATCACAAAACATAAATAAATAAAGTTAAAAAAAAAAACAAGGGGAAATACTGGGGAATTATATTAGTCAAATTATAGTTATACTGTATGCATGTACGAATATGTAACAACCAATTCCACCATTATGCACAACTATAATGCATCAATAAAAATGTGAGAAAACCCCCAAATATATAAAGAACTGACTACATAAAAAGACATCTTGTTCTGAGCCATCTATCCAGTCCTGCAAGTGGAAGCAGAAGGGTTTATATATTAAATGAAACTGAACAAACACAAAAGAGACTTTTCCATTTGGTATCTATTATGTAATGATACAATAATAACAATTAATAGCAAAAGCTTTGGTGTCAGGCTGCCTAGGTTCAAATTCTTTTTCCACTATGTATAAACTTTGTGACCTTGGGAAAGTTACATTTCCGTGCCTCTGTTTCACTGTTGGTCAAATTGTGATATTAACTGGGTTATTAGGAGAATCACTGTAGATAATGCATGTAGATACAAAGCACACTGAAAAGTACTTAATAAATGTTAGCTATTATTAAACAATACAGTCTGGATTCATGGATTTAGAGCTCCCAACCTCCACAATATCAGAAGGGAGAAAAGAGGGAGAAGAGGAAAGGGGAAAAGAGGGAGAGAGGGAGAACATTGAAGAAGGAGAAGAAAATGGAGAAGGAGAAGTAAAAAAGGAAGGAGGAAGGGGAGGGAGAGGAAAAGGGAAAGACAAAGAAAGAAAAAGAAAAGTTTCTTTTGGCATCATCACAGATCTGGATGATTTTTGTGTTAATCTCTGTCAACACTTAGTAAGAGTAGAACATAAACTTTCAGGTTAAGAAGACAAACTGAATACACACATCTATCTAATCTTAATTGCACTTGAAATGTCATTAAAACTATAATATAGTCTCTCTAAAATGACAAATCCACAAAGACTTGGAAAATCACAACTACATAATTTTTGGAAAATAGAAAGAAGATGGACAAATGATAACTGATCTTGAGATGCAATTCAGGCAAATCTGAAGAGTGGTGGCTAAGAATCAACAGAGGACTGATGGTGTAGCTTAGAGGTAGCGCGTGCCTAACACATGAGTTCCTGGGTTCAACTGCCAGAAATTCAAGGAGAAGGAAGAAAGGAAGGAAGGAAAAAAAGGAGGGAGGGAGAAAGACACAATTCCTCACAAGACTCTAGTACTCTAGTACTGAAAAGAAATGAGGCTGAATGGAGATGTGTGGCTTAACTAAGAATTGGGTAAAAGCTGTTGAAGAAACACTTGATTCCTAGATTCATGCTTTCCACCTCCGAAGTCTGAGGGTTCATTATTTGGGTTGAGAGAGAGAACAGGAATCACAGGGGTAAAGGGGTCATCAACAAAATAACCACAAAAAAAAACATTTAACCAAACAAAAGGTTTCTAGAATGGAATAGTTCTTTGAAAACAGATAATACCAAGTCACACCACTGTAAAATTTTAGAACACTAGAGACAAACAGAAGATTCTGAAAGCTTCCAGAGGAAATACAGCACATTACAGAAAAGATTAGATTTCAGAATGCCTTTTAGAGTAACACTGGGTCAAACATGTGGTGCATATCTATAATCCCAGAGACTCTGGAGGCTGAGGTAGGTGGACCGCAAGTTCAAAGCCAGTCTCAACAACTCAGGGAGGCCCTAAATAACTTAGCAAGACCCTGTCCTAAAATTAAAAAAAAAAAAAAAAAGGTGGGGAGCGGTTGGGGAGTTAGCTCAGTGGTTAAGCGCCCCTGGGTTCAATCCCTAGTACCAAAAACAAAACAAACCCACAAAAAAACAAACAAACAAACAAAAAAGAGTAACATTGGAAGTATGAAGCACCATCTTCAAATTCTGCAAAAACATTATTTCTAACCTAGAGATCTATTTTCAGCCACATATTCATATATAAGAATAGGATAAAATAACATTTCAGACATGGAAGCTCTCAAAAGTTTATTCCCCCCATGCATCCTTTAAAAAAAAAAAAAAAATATATATATATATATATATATATATATATATATATATATATATTTAGTTGTAGTTGGACACAATACATTTATTTTATTTATTTATTTTTATGTAGTACTGAGGATCAAACCCAGGGCCTCGCACGTGCGAGGTGAGAGCTTTACTGCTGAGCCACAATCAACAGCCCCCAACACATCCTTCTTTAAGAAGTTCCTGGAGAATTTTCTACTAAAGAGACTAACCCAAAAAAGAGGAAGGCAGGAAAGAGAGATCCAACACAGGAGAGAGGCAATGGGAATCCCCAGGAAGATGGTGAAGGGAAATCCCAGAATGACAGTTTGTATTAGAGAAAGAGAGTAATGAGTCCAGATAAGGGACTCAGAGATAAGCCACACTAAAGAAGGACTATTATTATCAAGATTCCCCACTACCATTATACCATTTTTTTAACCTGAGCATAGAATGCCTGAGTATTTTCCATGGCTTGTCTTAACAAGAGCCAGGGTTCCCATACTCTTTGACATACTATGGTTGCTTCTATCAGTGAAAACTTGCATTTTATTGAAAATGCAGAAAGTTTTGTTTTGGCCTACTCCTAAATGCTGGAGGAAAGCCATGGTGAATTTGGGGGCAAAGAGAAGTTAGCCCATTCTGTTTAACCATAGTTTTGTGGAAGTCATGTACTTGATCTAAATATCAGCTCTGTCAGATGCCCTGCCTATGGTATACTCTCTTTTTCCTAAGACTCATGTATGACCTTGAACTCTGACTTCCCCAGAGAGGGCTCCTGCAGAACAAAGCTAGATCATGAACCAAAGACTATGTTCAGCTTATCTTCTCTAGGAAGTCTTCATTTAATAGTGATAACATTGTCCTTTCCTCACACAGCTACTGTTGAATTTTCCAAACCCAAACAATAAAAAGTAAGAAAATTATTTACATACAAGTTAGGATTATATTACCCAGATTGGGTGAAAGAAGGGGAAGAAGAAGTTAGGAAGGGAAAGGAGAAGAGGTTATAAAAGGTACAATGGGAAGTCAGCTGGTTGGTACAGAGGTTATTAATTAATTTCTCCTTAAATTACACAATTACATTTAAATAGTGTTCTTTATACATGACACATTTTACACACACACACACACCATAACCTTTTGATTACAAACCAGATGGAATTGCCAGTATTCTATCATCTTTGATGTGAAAATAGCAACCTCATAAGTTTAACCCTACTAGTTCAGATTTAGTAATGTGCCCTATGCCCTTGAAGCAAAATAAGAGCACAGTTTCCTCACATACAAAATGTGGAGGGCAGGGGGAAATAGGTGGTTTCTGTCTCAAATTTAATAAACTCTTATAATTGTGTAACTGTTATGTCGTGTATGCAGAACACAATGATTCCTTCCTCTAAGAAGTTAAAACACCATAATGGGGGTGGTGCTAGGAAGAATGGAGGAACACTAGATTGGGCAGAGGGGAATGAGGGGAGGGAGGGGGAGTGGGAAGAATGGTGGAATGAGATGGACATTATTACCCTATGTATATGTATAATTGCATGAACAGTGTGACTCTGCATTGTGTACAGGCAGAGAAATGCAAAGTTGTGCTCCATTTGTGTACAATGAGTTGAAATGCATTCTGCTGTCATGTATAACTAATTAGAACAAAAAAAAATTTTTTTTTTTTTTGGTACCAGGGATTGAACTCAGGGGCACTCGACCACTGGGCCACATCCCCAGTCCTTTTTTGTATTTTATTATAGACAGGGTCTCACTGAGTTGCTAAGTGCCTCGCCATTGCTGAGGCTGGCTTTGAACTCACGATCCTCCTGCCTCAGCCTCCCAAGTGCTAGGATTACAGGCGTGCGCCACCGCGCCCGGCTAATTTTTTTTAATTTTTTAATTAAAAAAAAAAAGTTAAAAACACTTAGTCGAGCACCATGCCGTACACCTGTAATCCTAGTGATTTGCGAGGCTAAGACAGGAGGATCATGGGTTCAAAGCCAGCCTTGGCAACTTAGCAAGGCCCTAAGCAACTTTCTAAATAAAATACAAAAAGGGCTGGTGATATGTCTCAGTGGTTAAGTGACCCTGGATTTAAAAAACAAACAAACAAAAACTTAAATTTGGAAATTACTGTGTGTTTCCCAGGGAAAAGATCTGCCAAACATTATATTCACATAACTATAGTTTAATAGAACAGAACAAATGAAGACTTAAAAACAGTTTTTAGAAATCCCCAAACCTTCACATCTCTCTTACTTCTGCTTTTCTTAGCAGAAATGGGGATACAGAAACTGGAAATGACAGGAAGTAATAATGGGGATGTGATTTGAAGGAGAGGTGTGAAAGGAGGAATTAAGAGTATAAACAAGACAACTATATTTGGTCTACTTCTCTAATCAGAGCAAAGACATGAATGGAATGAGAAGATTCTTTGGTAGAATTTGCTGTTTTGACTCTTTTTTCAGGCATCATAGATTTGAAAGTAATGCAAATAAAAAAGATAATCTTCCACTCCCCACTCCCCCCTCAATCAAACTGAGTTTCAGGGCAATTATGATATGTTACTAGTACTTTGCATTCAACCAGAGATATGTAAAAATGTGCTCTATAAGTATAATATGAAATGTAATGCATTCTGCTGTCATTTATAACAACTTAGAATAAAAAATAAATAATTAATAAATATTAAAATGGCTGGGGAAAAAAGAAAAAAAAAGTTAATATTTTTACACATATCACCATTTAATCCTCATAGTATCTTGTAAATTTGGTACCATTATTACTACCTACTCTTACTCCTCTTTTACAAATGGGGAAACCAAGTCTCACCAAGGTTAAGGAAATAACTCAAATTCACAGACCAGCAAATAGCAGAACAAGGTTTCAAACCTAGATAATTTTAACCTTAAATCTACACTTTTTAAAAAAATATTTATTTATTTGGTTTAGTTGTACACAGTGCAATGCATTTATGTTTACATGGTGCTGAGGATCAAACCCAGGCCGTGCACGTGCTAGGCGAGCGCGCTGCCGCTGAGCCACAACCCCAGCCCAAATCTACACTTTTATGAACTGGTAACCCTCATATTACATAACTCTCAAATTCACACTCCTTTCTTTTTTCCCTTCTTTTAAAAAATGTCTTTATTATATTTATTGTAAAACATTTTCTTCTTAATCTCATCCCTATTCTACAGCTGACTGTGACTATGACAATTCTAGTAGCATCTACTGCTTCATCCTTCTTAACTGAATTGTGGGAAATCCTAGGTACTTTGTTGGAAAGCCTAATACTATATTTCTTCACTGGAGTTTACCTATAGCAGTACTTTGTGAAATGCTGGGGCTACTTTAAGCCACGGGATATACAAGATATAGGCTTCTGGAGTGAAAATGTTACTTCAGGTTCTATATAAAATTTACCAAATGAATGTACCTGTTCTGCTCCAGGTACTATGAAAGAACGGTGGATATAAGGATGAACAAGATGTGGTCCCTACCCTGAAGGAGCTTAGAGTCAAGTGGGATTAAGTGAAACATGTTGGAAGAACTACTACAAGGGTAGAAGCAAAGAGAAGCCTATGCAAAGTTCTAAAAGCTAAAGTGGAATTTCCAAGTCTGATGGAAGTGGAGAGAGGGGAAAGCATTTTAGATGAGTGAAACAGCAAAGTATATTGAGGGTAAAACAGAAATTTTAGAATCAGTGGGGTATCCAGTGCAAGGTGAGAGAAAGCAGGAACTAAGGAAAGGGGAGAGATGAGACTGATAGGCAGGCAGGAGTCAAAACAATGAAGACTCCTGCCTACTGCACATGGGACCTTCAGTTTTGTGATGAGAAGCCTCAGAGAAGTGACACTTTCAGATGTCCATTTCGGAAAGAGCATTCCTACCAAGGTTCAGAATGTGTGGAGGCCAATTATCAGATGTCAGAGACAATGAAAAATGAAAAGGGGTTGACTAAGAACAAAATGGACTAAAGCAGCACTGTCCAAGAGAAATACAAATGTAAGTATAAAGTTGGCAGTTACCCTATGAAAAACATGAAATAATATTAATAATACATTTTACTTAACCCACTGTTATCAAAATATATTTCAAGATGAAATTAACATAATGATTACTGAGAGCTTTTCCTATATTTTCAATTTATTTATTTGTTTATTTATTTATGGTTTTGGTTATTGTTGTTGTTTTTGCAGTGCTAGAGATTGAACCCATACCTTGGGTGTGCTAGGCAAGCTACATAAACTGAGCTATATCTTGTCTTCAAAATCTAGTGTATGCTTCAGACTTAACTGCACATTTGGTCAGTGACAATTTGGTCTGTCACATTTCAAGTGATTAATAACAACACTTGCTAGTAGCTACCATGTTGGACAGTGCAGGACCAGAGGAATTATAGTAGGAGGCAATATCAACAGAATTTGTTGGCTTAGTCAACAAATTGGCTAAAAAGAGCCAGAAATCACTGTGATTGCTGCTTGGGCAACTGGATGGAGGATGGTACTAGCTAGGTGCCAGCAAACCAAATAGAGGATGCAGAAAGAAGGACAGGTCTGAGAGAGGAGGAAGGAGAAGATAAAACATTTGATTTTAGCTTGTTAACTTTGAAATGCTTAAGCATTATTTTCCCAGGAAGATCTGGTGAATAAGTGATAGAGTCAGAATTTTGATCTAGATGTCTTTGATATTGACCATTCCTGAAGATTCCTTTGAGTGGAGATTTAACAAACAAGCAAGCAAAAAAAGGTATAGGAGGTCAGCTTTCTTTTATTTTCATTCAATATGAAATACCTTCATATTGAAAGAACAAAATAAATACCAACCAACAAACAAAACAGATATATATATTCTACCTCTAAAGTAATTACACTTGTTAATAATTTTGAACAAGAAAATAAAATTTTTGGCAATGTTCCTAAAATTTGTTTAATCTTATGCAAAAATAACATTCCAAGGGACTTTGCCATAATTTTTAAATATACACCCATGTTAGAATTGGGATTTTAAGATTTCATCAAATCAGTAGGAAGAGTGGAATGAATCTGACGTAACTTTACTATGTACATATATGAATACACCACAGTGAATCTCAACATCATGTACATCCACAAGACTGGGATCCTAATTAGAATAAGATATACTCCATGTTTGTATAACCATGTCAAAATAGACTCTACTGTCATGTGTAACTAAAAAATAAATAAATAAATAAAAAATAAAAAAAGAGATTTCATCAATATCATCTCCATGCCATAGCTGAAGATATTAACTACTAAAAATAATCTAATAGCCAGAAAACTATGACCTTCTAAAATGGTATAGAATAAAAAAGCAAAAATAAAAACAAGGGGGTACAGTCTAATTCTATGTTAGTCCAAGTATGTTTACTTGAACTAAATTTTGGTTCTCCTCTAACATCTATTAAAACAGTATCTCTAAAAAAAGGTGGGCAGCACCACAGTTGTCTCTAAATTATTTACTGTTTAAAAACACAGAACTGTTTTCCTTAGAAATGCTGTGACACCACTCACATATGTAACTACAGATGAGAATAAACAAACAAAAAAAAAATCAAGAAAACCCATCTGGGTGAATTTTAAAACTAGGGAAAAAATGGGGTAAAGTTGACTACCACCCAGGAAGTAGTAGCCACAGTATTTTTAAAGGATGCTAAAATAAGACTATGTGTGTGCAGAATGCAAGGGAGCTGTCTGAGGTGCAACTTTGGTGGTAATGAAATGATTTATGAATAACCAAGTGTAATGCCAGTCAGTACAACATTATTATCAAGCCCTCTGTTTTAAAAACTTTTCTGATTATTTTTCTGTAGAGGTTAGAGCAGAATATCCTTGATTTTCTTTAGTTAAGTAGGGCAGGACAGTTCATGTGAGTGAAGAACTTAACGTGGCTTATCACTGAGTTGACACAACCATGGTATGCTTTTATTCACTTATGTTCACAGATAATACATGAAATGTCCCCAAAATAATGCATCATGTACCTATAACTTGTTAAAGGATGCAAGAATCCTGTTTGTAAAATATAGACCAGCAACCTAATTTTATGAGGTTAAGTTCTTTGCTCTTCACCCACTTATTGCCTGATCTAATCAACTCTTAAAATATTCTGCCAAGCTGGTACTCAAATGCTGAGGGGCTCTGACATACTCATTTGCTTTGAGAAAATATTATTTGATTCTGCAGAAGCAAAATATGTCTGGAAAAAGCATAATATGTGGAAAAAAGAGTGTGGACTCAAAGTAGTAGTTATTGGGCTGTTACCTCTAGGCAAGTCACTTAGCTTCTAAGCCAGCGTCTTTATACATAAAATGAGAAAAATACAACTATTCAGTCCATGTGGATATACGTGGATGGAGCAGATAATATCTATGAAAGAATTCTGTGAGCTGTAAGAGTTTACCCATTGTCAGTGGTAGGCTATGAAAGCACAGATGATGTAGTGCATTGATATATAAATTGACACTACCTTAAAAGGTTATGATTTTAAAAGAATTAAGAGGTTTTCATAAAAATAGAGTTGTCATATTTTTTCAAAAGCTCTTTACTTTAGTGCCTTGATTTTAAGCACCTTCCCTTTCTTCCTCTCTAAGAGGTGGGGTGTTGCTATGTTGCCTAGGCTAGAGTGTAGTAGCTATTCACAGATACAGTTCCACTACTGATTAGGGGAATTTTGGCCTGCTCACTGCTGACCTGGGTCAGTTCCCCTCTTCTTAGACAGCCTTGTGGTTCCCCTGCTTCTGGGAGATCACCATACTGATGCTTAACTTCCTGTGAACACCAGATTAGCATAGGTGCACTACAGCCTAAAACTCCTGGGCACAAGCAATCCCTCTGCCTCACCTCCCTGTAGCTGGGAAGACAGGCATATGCCATGTACTGGGTGGGCCCTTTCTCTTAGATTTCACTTTCATCATTTTTGATCAAGATGCCCTTAGACCTTTGGGTGGTCTTTCAATGTCTAATTTCTCCTTGAAGCATTGTCAGGTCACTTTTCCTACAACATAGCTTTCTTTGTGTCATTTCCCCCCAAATCTCAATTTCCGGCACTGACAGACTGTCCAAACCTACAGGTATAAACAAAACCAGAACACTACCTGGTGAGGGAAGGGCTAGATATGTGGGTTTGGGAATTATAACTGCATGTCGCAGGGCATGAGAGCATGGCACAGTGAGAAGACCACAGACTCTGGAGTCAGACTGGGATTTGAATTCTGGATGTTACTTATATTTATGGTCTCAGGGAAGTGACTTAATTTCACCTCAATTTCCTCACTTGTAAAATCAGAACTTAGACATTAACTTGATAGGATTGCTTAAGCACGGTGTCCAGCTTTAATAGTACTCAATGTTTTTGTTTCTGATTCTTCATAAAACATAGAAAAATAAAATGTGTTGACTTATAAAATATTTATGTGCATTGTATGTTTAGAGTTTTACTTGCTTCACTTAATAAGCAGATATTACATCTAATTTTAAAGTTTAAGCAGGTAAAAAGACAAAATTGGAAAGGGGGACTACTTAACAAAAAACTCACATAATTTACCAAAATATATTTTTAATATATTTATACATGGCTCCAGTCAAAATATGAAATGTAAATCTATTCAAAACTAGAAAGTTATGTGGTCATATTTGCTCTGGAAGAGGATATATTTGAAAGAAACAATATTGGAGATGAGAAACAAGTTAGGAAAAGATAGTAAGTATTATAGGTGCTAATAAGGATCTCATGAGAAAGACAGGGAGAAAAGAGAATAGATTTGAGAAATAAGTAGTAGCTAAAATTGATAATAATTGGTGAACAAGTAGATATGAGGGTTAGGGATAGAGAGGAAACACAGATCATTTCCAGGCTTCTAGCTTGGATGGCTGGAAGAATAGTAGTATTACCTACTGGTGTACACATCTGGAACAAAGATGCCGAGTTCAGTTTTGAACATACATACTTAGTTTGAAGTGAATATTTAAGGTAGAGGTGTAGATTTGGAACTTAGCAGCACATGAAAGTAGATGAGATAAACTAAGGCAGTGCCTGAGACACAGCTTCAGGGAACACTAACACTTAAAAGGTAAGAGGTCATGGGAGAATTCAAAAATAAGTAAAAAATAACAAAGAATGGACAGAGTATATTGAGAGGGATGAGTGTTAAGTCATAGAATTTAAAGACATAGCTTCAAGAAGAAAGGAATAAGTGAAGTATTAAATGCAGAAAGAGTAATAAGGACTAAAATTCCAGGTCCACCAGAATTGGGAATTAGAAAATTATTGATGGCCTTAGGGAGAACATTTTCAATGCAGTTATGGGGGCTATGCCAAACTTCAGTAGCCTTAGAGGTTAGGGAGTAAGTGGGTAGCAAGAAAGAAATTATTTACCAGTTATTCTAGAAGTTTACATGAGGAGGTGAGGGACTGGAGCAAGCTAGCAATGAAGAGCCAAGTGGACTAAAGAATTGTAAAAGCATGCCACGAAGTATAATCCTGTGACTTTGCTGCTTACTTACTATGAGACACATTATTTAACTTGTTCTAGATCTAGTTTCCTCATTCTTTTTTAAAATATTTATTTTATTTTTTAGTTGTACATGATGCATTTATTTGTACGTGGTTGCTGAGGATCAAACCCGGGCCGCACACGTGCTAGGCGAGCACTCTACCGCTGAGCCAAAACCCAGCCCCCTTATTCTTTTTTTAAAATTTTTTTTAGATGTTAATGAACCTTTACTTTTTATTCATATGTGGAGTTGAGAATCGAACCCAGTGCCTCACACATGCTAGTCAAGTGCTTTACCACTGAGCCACAAGGCCTAGTTTCCTCATTCTTAAGCAGAGAATACCAGTTTCTCTGTAACTGTTGGGAGGACCAAAGAGATGCTGCATATACAAATGTCTAGCTTAGGCACAACTGCTTGGTCCACAGAAGGTATTAGTTTCCATTTTTCCTCAGAGGTCAATGGTAACATAGAAGAATACCATTTCAATTAGGAGTTAAGATGTAAATTAAGTTGCCCAGGATTAAGGCATTCAGTTATGTAATATTAAAAATAGGGAATGACAGTTGAAAGAGGAAAAGATTGGACAGTTAATCACACTTGAAGTCTTAAAAGGATGAAGTATGTGAAAATGCCAAGGAAGAAGTGGGGCTAGGGGAGAAAACTTTTGTGTCTTATGTATGATTAGCATATATCAAAAAGTGATTTGAAATAAGAGTTTCCTCTCTGAACTGTAATAGATCTGCAACAGAGATGAAGTTTTAAGAAGTGGGGCATGAACAAGATCAAAGTATAAACAAAGCTACCTCATGGGGAAAAGTTGTTGGTAGAGCTCATACCTGATGTTGATCATTTAAGGAAATATCTAGGAAACAGAATATTTGGAAAACTTAGTTTCCAAAGCAAATTTAAATCCAAGTATCCTTGGGCCTAACTGTTAATGAATGTGAAATACATAGCTAGGGAATTTGTGGGTAGAAAATATTCTCTAATTGCATAATCTCTAAGCTTTTCCATCTGATTTTAACTACAATGATGTGTAAGTAAACATAATTCTCAAATTTTCTGACCCTACATGTACAAAAAATCACTCTTTTTCAATATATGTGGCATTCTAATAATGAATTTTGACATGAAATCTTTCTTGGACAAATTCAAAGTTATTTTCTAAATTGGGTATATGTGAGTAAGTATTGTTAAGTATTTTCAGTTTCATATTTTAAGCACAAGGAAAACCTGAGTTTTAAGGAACTTATGAAAATTGAGCAGTCACTGGGCAAGATAACGGTAGAATGAAGTCCAATGGTATTATTTTTCCACAACTCTTTTTTAAATAAATACACTGATGCAAGCTTTGTCTTTGAAATGTAGGGTATACATTACTACTACTTCTTTCTTTTTTTTTTTTTTTTTTGGATTCTGGGGGTTGAACCTGGGGCATTTTACCACTGAGTTAAACGCTTAGTCCTTTTTATTTTGAGACAGGGTCTCACTAAGCTGCTTAGAGACTCATAAGGTTTCTGAAGCTGGTCTCAAACTTGCAATCCTCCTGGCCTCAGCCTCCTGAGTCACTGAGTTTACGGGTGTGAACCATGTCATCCAGCTAGGGTAAAGATTTTTTTTTTTTTTTTTTTTTTTTTTTTTGGTACTGGGGATTGAACCCAGGGGCACTTAACCACTGAACTACATTCCTACCCCTCTTTTATTTTTTTTAGCATTTTTATATTTATTTTTTAGTTTTAGGTGGACACAATATCTTTATTTTATTTTTATGTGGTGCTGAGGATCGAACCCAGTGCCTCATGCATGCTAGGCAAACACTCTACCACTGAGCCACAGCCCCAGCCCCTCTTTTTTATTTTTGAGACAGGGTCTAAGTAGCTTGGGGCCTTGCTAAGTTGCTGAGGCTGGTCTCAAACTTGTGATCTTCCTGCCTTAGCCTCCCAAGTTGCTGGAATTGCAGTTGTATGCCACCATGCACAATGGGCACAGACTCTTTTTTTTGGTATGCTGATTTTATTTCATTTAAAATTTTTTTTTTTTTTTTTTTTTTTTTTTTTTGGTACCAGGGATTGAACTCAGGGGCACTACGACCACTGGGCCACATCCCCAGCCCTTTTTTGTATTTTATTAGAGACAGGGTCTCACCGCGTTGCTAAGTGCCTCGCCATTGCTGAGGCTGGCTTTGAACTCACGATCCTCCTGCCTCAGCCTCCCAAAGTGCTGGGATTACAGGCGTGCGCCACCGCGCCCGGCTTAAAATTTTTTTTCTAGATATATGTGACAGTAGAGTATATTTGACATATATACATAGAATAAGTATAACTTTTCCAACTAGGATCCCATTATTGTGGTTATATATGATATGGAGTTACATTGGTCATGTATTAATATATATGATAGAAAGATATGTTCAATTAATTCTACTGTCTTTTCTATTCCCATTCTCTCTCCCTTCCCTTCATTCCCTTTGTCTAGTCCAATGAACTTCATTTTTTTTTTTCTTCTTTGTACTGGGGATTAAACTCTGGGGCACTTGACCACTGAGCCATATCGCTAGCCCTATTTTGTATTTTATTTAGAGACAGGGTCTCACTGAGTTGCTAAGTGCCTCACCATTGCTGAGGCTGGCTTTGAACTCGCTATCTTTCTGCCTCAGCCTCCCAAGTGCTGGGATTACAGGTGTGCGTCACTGCACCCGGCTCTATTTATTGATTCTTGATTTTACTTCTTGCACTTTAGGAGTCTTATTGAGGAAGTTGGTTCCTAAGCTGACATGGTGGAGAGTTGGGCCTACTTTTCTTCTAGTAGGCACAAAGTCTCTGGTCTAATGCCTATGTCTTTGATCCACTTGGGCATAGACTTCTTAACTGCAACCCCAAATCAAGGTAGAAAAACCACTGCAAAAACCACTACATAATTCAGGAAAAAACATGATGTTGTGATTGTTGGAAAAGAAATGAAAAACATCCACATTTCTCTGTAAAAAGAAGGAGGAGGAGGAGGAGGAGGGGAGAGAAGGAAAAGGAGAAGAAAGGGAAAGAGAGGAAAAAAGAAGAAGAGGAAGAGAAGGGAAAAATGGGGAAAAATTACAGAAGTACTCAATGGCATATGAATAAAATGTTGTACTACTGCTGAAGGTAAAGATAGAAGTAGTAAGTAAATTTTAGGGTAGTTTAGCATAGGTAATCTGAGGCAAGACAAAGATTTGTTTCTCCATAAAACCCTTTTTCACCCCATGGGAGAGGACTCCATACTTTCCTTAAAAGAAGGAGTTGCACTTTGGCAACTGTTGGATTATGAAAGCTGATTGATTTTACTACTGGAAATTAATTTTGACAAACACTCAAATTAAGCTCAGTAGACAGGACTACTGCACAGAGCTGAGCAAGCTGTGCATTGCACGACTCCAGGGGCAACACCCACACAGTGGCACCCTATGGAGTAACAGAATGCATCAACCCTGATGGCAGGTATCATTTAAAAACAACATAAGCTATATGAAGGAAATTGGTTTTGGATACAACCAAAGATAAACCAATATTATTTAACCAACTACTTTTTAAAAAATATTTATTTATTTGCTTTAGTTGTACACAATGCGTTTATTTGTACGTGGTGCTGAGGAGCGAACCCGGGCCACGCACGTGCTAGGCGAGCGCTCTACCACTGAGCCACAACCCCAGCCCATAACCAACTACTTTTAACTGGGTATTAAATTTTATCTTCTCAAATCTTATCACAGTAAGGATGCCGTAAGTTTGATAATAGAAAATAGGTGAGTACCAAGTTACAGTTAGATAGGAGAAATAAGTTCTGGTGCTCTGTTGCATAGTGCAATAACTATAGATAATAATAATATACTAGATATTTCAAAAAAGCTAGAAGAAAGGACTGTGCTTTTAGTCCAAAGAAATGACAAATGTTTGACATGCTTACACTGATTTGAACATTACACAATTGTATAAACGCATTGAAGCATTACATGGTACCCCACAAATAATGTGCAATGTTTTTATCAATTAAAAATAAAAGTAGAAAAAAAAAGCAATATTTATTACTACTTTTCCACCCATACTGCCTACTTCCAAAGTACTACTTCGTTACATTGTGTAATTTGAACAGTGTTGTCTGGATATGGAATCAGCCCTTCTTCTTTCCCACACTTCAGTTCTAGTTACTGAAACCTAATTTAACTGTCATAACTCCCGATGAGATACTTCTTTCTCCATAAGGCATTCTTTCATATCTCCCTTAGACAGAAATAGCCTCCCTAAGCCTATGTGGTTTTTTGTTGTTGTTTGTTTGTTTATTTGTTTTGGTTTGTGTTCTTTGCTTAAACATTTCTTACAGCCTTTGTAGATATGCTGCACATTAAATGTGACATTTATGAGATTATAATGTCCTTGACAAGAAAAGAAACTGCATTTCGGGGCAGGGGGTACTGGGATTTAACTCAAGGGCACTGTACCACTGAGCTGCATCCCTAGTCCTGTGTGTGTGTGTGTGTGTGTGTGTGTGTGTGTGTGTGTGTGTGTATGTGTGTGTTTAAAATTTGAGATAAGGCCTCACTAAGTTGCTGAGAGTCTTGCTAAACTGCTGAGACTGGCCTCAAACTTGACATTCTCTTGCCTCAGCCTCCCAAGTTGCTGGGGTTACAGGTGTGCACCACAGTGTCTGGCAAGGAACTGCATTTTATTCATCCTTGCATTTGCCACAGTGACTAGCACAGTATCTGGAACATGGCAGAATGTCAATAAAGATTTAATGAATGCTGAATGATCATATTTGAAAGTTAACATGCATCACAGCAAACCAAATGGTTCTTTTGAGAAACATAGCACAAAGATTAACAATAGAGGGTCTCTGTAAAATATTTCTTGACTATGAAAGCTAGAATCTATGGCAACTACAATAAAATTACAAATCTGAGCTGGTTATTTTTGTAAAAGTAATCACTTGGTGTCATCAAGTCATCAGCAGTCTAATGACAACCTAATGTTACACAGCTTGTTGCAGCTTTGGTTAGGCTAAAGCCTGATTAGGTAATATACAAGAAGCTAAACTTAAGCTCTCTCTGTTTACTGATTTAGTTTCTTGGGATTCTTTTCATTATAGGAGAAAAATTCTCTACCAAAGAATTCAAGCCCTCAGTAGATTTATACAGAGGTCCTTGTAAGCTTATGTATGTGGCTTTTCATACAGCATGAAATAAACCATAGCAGTTTCTCTTAAAACAATAAAGATTAATAAATTTGGGAAAGTAGCATAGAAAACCTTTGCAGATATAGGGAATTTCTTCTATACTAGCAAATTTGATACTAGCAAAACTTAAATAGAACAGAACACTGGATGTGAACATGGACAGGTAGAAATAATTAGCAGGCAAGATTTATAATGAAGGTAAAAAAGAAATAGATGAAAAGAGATCATTAATCTAAACCTGGACACAATAAACTTCTCACAATCCCACATATACTACAACGAACAAAAAGGAATTTGTAGTCAAAGATACACAAAAAGAGTTAGATCTAAACCATGTAATTTTGCTGGGGATATAGCTCATTTGGTAGAGTGCTAGGCTTGCATGCACAAAGCCCTGGGTTCAATCCCCAGCACCAAAAAAAATAAGTAAATAAATAAAATAAACCATGTAATTTTGAACTTGGGAAATGGGAAGGAGGGCCAAGCAGACAATAATAAGGGGGAAGTAACACGGTTGTAGCTAAGCAGTTTTTGAGAAAGTTAGAGCTGACATGGTTAAGTTATTAGAGAAAGTCCTTAATCAGTTAGTTGGTTTTTAAAAAATAACATTTCCCTAGCAGCTCAAGAGGCTGAGGCAGGAGGATCACACGTTCAAAGCCAGCCTCAGCAAAAGTGAGGCTCTAAGAAACTCAGTGAGACCCTGTCTCTAAATAAAATACAAAACAGGGCTGGCAATGTGGCTTGGTGGTCAAGCACCCCTGAGTTCAATCCGTGGTATCACCTCCTCCAAAAAATAACATTTCATGTTTATTATATATTTTCTGGTATAAGCTATAGCATTTTTTCCCCAGTGGAAGAAAATAAACTGAAGAATCTGCATAACATAATGTTTTAGGGCATAGACTCCGAAACCAGATTTCTCTAATTCAGATTCTAAGTCTCTCGTTTACTAGCTGTGTAACCTTAGGGATATAACTTAACTTCTCTAAGCCCCAGTTTCTTCATCCCATTAGTGAACATTAGTTCCTACTTGACAGATTTGCTTGTTATGAGTATTAAATGTTATTGTTTATAAGGCACTTTGGACATATATGCCATGGTAAGCTCTATATGAATGTTTGCTAAATAAAATATGTCCTTGATAGTTTAAATGTTTATCTGATTTAAGAAAAAAATTTGACTCCTATGTTTGTATATTTATTTCATGTCTCCAGATACATAGTATGAAGACACTAGGTGAAAACTTATTATTATTATTTTTTCTATTTTGGTATAAGTCCTGCCTTGACTTTATTTTCTGCCCTTCTTTCTTTTCCCTATGATTTCTTTTCTTACCCATCTTGCCCTGGTACTGTGAACTCAAAGGCGCCCTATCACTGAGTACATCCTAAGTTCTTCTGTTTTTAATTTTGAGACAGAGTCTTGCTAAGTTGCTTAGGTTGGCCTCAAACTTTGATTCTCTAGCCTCAGCCTCCAAGGATTCACAGGGAGGTAACACCGTGCTTGGCTTTCCCTATGACTTCTAACTCTTGCTTCTATAGTGCTAGCTAAAAGCTAAGTATCCAGGAAAACACTACACTTTTTGCCCAGGTTCCTTAAAAATGTCTGCTCCAACTCTGTCATGCCTTTAGGAAAACGAGAGGGGAAGAGAGGAATATTATCACTTTCCCTATTAGATATATGCCTCTAAGCATTAAAGCCAATGATGGGAAGAATTTGAAGTCTTATAAGATTATCTGAAAATAAACACAACTCCCACACCGAGGTGCTACTGTGATACCTACACAGTAACAGTAGTAGAGTCTTCAGATAATTTATCAGCAAAAACTCAAGCAGATGGAAAGCAATCTACTAGCCTCATTCCTAATAATAATTTCTAGAACATGGATAATGAGAAAAGTAAATTTGGAAAGTTTACGCAAAGAGGCAAGTATCACTGAAACTCATAATACTGAAAAGTAATGTTCTATTGTAGCATACCGTTGTGGTTGATGTATAGTGACAATTTCCTAATACAGATTACAAAACCCCGGAAGGGGTTTCATTCTGGTAAAAGTACAGCACCTGAGGGCTGGGGTTGTGGCTCAGCGGCAGAGTGCTCGCCTTGCACGTGCGCAGCCCAGGTTCGATCCTCAGCACCACATAAACGTAAAATGCATTGTATTGTGTACAACTAAAGTAAATAAATAAGTATTTAAAAAAAAAAGTACAGCACCTGATAAACTGATACTATATTTATAATTTCATTTCTCAGAAAGCAGAGGAAACAACAAAGAGAACTGCTATTCAGAAATATAATGATGGACAAGGAAGAAATTATAGGTGATATAGGAGTGACAAGAGCTTTTAAAAAAGTGAGTATGTTAGCTGGGCGCGGTGGCACTCACCTGTAATCCCAGCACTTGGGAGGTTGAAGCAGGAGGATCGCGAGTTCAAAGCCAGCCTCAGCAATGGTGAGGCATTTAGCAACTCAGTGAGACCCTGTCTCTAATATAAAAAAGGGCTGGGGCCAGGCGCGGTGGCGCACGCCTGTAATCCCAGCACTTGGGAGGCTGAGGCAGGAGGATCGCGAGTTCAAAGCCAGCCTCAGCAATGGCGAGGTACTTAGTAACTCAGTGAGACCCTGTCTCTAATAAAATACAAAAAAGGGCTGGGGATGTGGCCCAGTGGTTGAGTGCCCCTGAGTTCAATCCCTGGTACCAAAAAAACAAAACAAACAAACAAAAAAACAAAACAAAACAAACAAACAAACAAAAAAAAAAACGAGTATGTTTTCTAGCTTGGACTTTGTTAACAACACAGGAAGGAAACCTTTGGCATAGAACCCTAAACCCATAAGAGAATAAATTTCTAAGTGTTCAGAGATAGGATGGATGTAATTCCAAGTCAGACACTGTAATCCAACACAGAACTCAGGATAGATGTAAGGCCTTAAAAACAAAATTAAACTGATAGTATAGTTGATTGTGATAAGGAAAATAGGAGGGAAACAACTAAAGAAAAAGAGAAAAAAAAAAAAAAAAACAGGTTGCAATACATTTATTAAAGGATAAAAGCTGGGCATGGTGGTGCACGCCTGTAATCCCAGTGGCTCGGGAGGCTGAGACAGGAGGATCACAAATTCAAAGCAGCCTCAGCAATGGCGAGGAGTTAAGCAACTCAGTGAGACCCTGTCTCTAAATAAAATACAAAATAGGGCTGGGAATGTGGCTCAGTGGTTGAATGCCCCTGAGTTCAATCCCTGGTACCCACCCCCCCAAAAAAAGGATAAATGAAAAGAGTAGCATAAACTCACTATAATATCAGAAAAATTAATGCCCTGCCTGAGGTTAAAAAAATTTCTTTTTCCTTACCCCTTTGACCATGTTTTTTTTGTTTTGTTTTGTTTTCCTTCTAGGTCAGACCTGCTAGAGGTGAACGGATGAAAGAATTAGAAACTCATCTTGGGAAAAGAATATGGGAAACCAAAATGGGGAAGAGGCAGTCTATGTTAAAGTCTCAGCAGAGTTATAATAGGCAATTTTGTGTCCAAAAGAATGGTCTGTGGAAATCCTAAAATTGGGGCATGTTAACTTGGGTTGAAGGTGCTAGATGATTTATAGAAATTGGGGAGATAAGGTTGACACCACTGGTAGATCTGGGTGATATGCCATATTTTTTTCAACTTGTCCCTACAGTAATTGTTAGTGTTGAGCTTTTTGCTGATTTTATTGTATATGCTTGTATTTTTGCTTCTTGATTTTTTAAGACAGTATCTCACTAAGCTGTCCAGGCTGGGCTTGAACTTTTGATCCTCTTGCCTTGACCTCCCAAGTCGTTGGAATTACACGTGTGCACCACTGTGCCCAGCCATTTCTTGAGTTTTGCTCTGAGGTTCTAAACATCTGTAGTACTGTTGGGATACATGCCAATTTTTAGGCCATTCTTTCCAAAGATTGGAACTTGGATATGGGTTTTTTACTGAATAATGTCTCTAAATCTTTCCACCTGTTTTTTGGCGAACATGGTCCTTTCCTCCGTGGATGTCTCTGGTGTTTGTTTTTAGTGAGAGTCTCTCAGTCTGTCATACTTTGCTCTCTGTTGTTCATGTGTTCAGGTCTAGTGACTAGTTACTATTATTATGAATGACAAAAAAAAATCTTTTTTAAATGTTTGGAAGTTAGCATGTTAAGAAATGATTAAAAGTAAATGTTTTGATGCCCATCAGCAGATGAATGGATAGGGAAACTTTGGTATATATATACAATGGAAAGAGAATAAAATCATGGAATTTGCAGGTAAATGGATGGAGTGGGAGAAAATAATGCTAAGTGAAGTTAGCCAATCCCAAAAAACCAAAGGTCGAATGATCTCTTTGATATGAAGATACTAACTTTAAAGGCAAGACAGTGGGGATGAGAGGAATGAAGGAGCTTTAAATAGAACAAAGAGGGGGGAGGGTGGGGAGGGGACAAGGGGATAGGAATAATTGCAGACTGAGTTATCCATGATTACCCTAAATACATGTATGAAGACAAAATTGTTGTAAAAATACTTTATATAAAGCCAGCAACTTGAAAAATTGTGCTCTTTATAATATGAAATGAAACGTACTCTGCAAACATGTATAACAAATTAGAATAAAAAATTAAAAAAATAAAAAATAAAATATTAAGAAAAAGTAAATGTTTATTGTAAAAGCTATATATGCTAAACCCAAGGCCAGCATTATTCTAAATGGAGAAAAATTGAAAGCATTCCCTCTAAAAACTGGAACAAGACAAGGATGTCCTTTTTCACCACTTCTATTCAAATCATCCTTGAAACTCTAGCCAGAGCAATTAGACAAAAGAAAGAAATTAAAGTGATACAAATAGGTAAAGAAGAACTCAAACTATTGCTATTTGCTCATGACATGATTTTATATCTAAAAGATCCCAAAAATTCCACCAGAAAACTTCTAGAGCTAATAAATGAATTCAGCAAAGTAGCAGGATATAAAATCAATACCCATAAATCAAAAGCATTTCTATACATCAGCAATAAATCCACTGAGAGAGAAATTAGGAAAACTACTCCATTCACAATAGCCTCAAAAAAAAAAAAACAAAAAAAAAAAAAACTGGAAATCAATCTAACAAAAGAGGTGAAAGACCTCAACAATGAAAACTACATAACACTAAAGAAAGAAATTGAAGAAAATCTCAGAAGATAGAAAGATCTCTCATGCTCCTGGATAAGGATTATTATTATTATTATTATTATTATTATTATTATTATTATTTTGTACTGGGGATTGAACTCAGGGGCACTCAACCACCGGGCCACATCCCCAGCCCTTTTTTGTATTTTATTAGAGACAGGGTCTCACTGAGTTGCTAAGCGCCTCGCCATTGCTGAGGCTGGCTTTGAACTCGCGATCCTCCTGCCTCAGCCTTCCAAGCGCTGGGATTATAGGCATGTGCCACCACACCCAGCTATAGGCATAATTAATATTGTCAAAATGGCCATACTACCAAAAGTGCTATACAGATTTAATGCAACTTCCCAATGACATTCTTCATAGAAATAGAAAAAGCAATCATGAAATTTATTGGGAAAAATAGAGACCCAGAATAGCTAAAGTAATCCTTAGCAAGAAAAGTGAAGCAGAAGGCATCACAATACCTGACCTTAAACTATACTACAGAGCTATAGTAACAAAAACGGCATGGTATTGGCACCAAAATAGACTTGTAGTCTAATGGTACAGAACCCACATAAATACGGTTATCTCATACTAGACAAGGGTGCCAAAAACATTTACTGGAAAAAAGATAGCCTATTCAACAAATGATGCTGGCAAAACTGGAAATCCATATGTAGCAAAATGAAATTAAACCTCTCTCTCTTACCCTGCACAAAAATCAACTCAAAGTGCATCAAAGACTTAGGCACTAGAACAGAGACCCCTGCACCTAATAGAAGAAAAAACAGGCCCAAATCTGCACCATATGGCCTAGGATCTGACTTCCTTAACAAGACTCCTAAAGTGTAAGAAGTAAAATCAAGAATCAATAAATGGGATGGATTCAAATCAAAAAGCTTCTTCTCAGCAAAGGAAACGATTAAGAATGTGAGGAGAGAGCTTACCAATTGGGAGAAAATCTTTACCCCATGCACCTCCGATAAAGCATTAATCTCTAGGATATACAAAGAACTCAAAAAACTTAACACTAAAAAATAACCCAATCAATAAATGGGCTAAGGAACTGAACAGACACTTCACAGAAGAAGAAATACAACTGATCAACAAATATATGATGCTGGGCACAGTGGCGCATGCCTGTAATCCCAGCACTTGGGAGGCTGAGGCAGGAGAATCGCGAGTTCAAAGCCAGCTTCAGCAATGGCGAGGCACTTAGCAACTCAGTGAGACCCTGTCTTTAATAAAATACAAAAAAGGGCTGGGGATGTGGCCCAATATATATATATGTGAAAAAGTGTTCAACATCTCTAGCAATTGGAGAAATGCAAATCAAAACTACTTTAAGATTTCATCTCACTCCTGTCAGAATGGCAATCATCAAGAATACAGGCAACAATAAATGTTGACAAGGATGTGGGGAAAAAGGCACACTCATACATTGCTGGTGGGGCTGAAAATTGGTGCAACCACTATGGGAAGCAGTATGGAGATTCCTCAGAAAACTGGGAATGGAACCACCATTTGACCCAGCTATCCCACTCCTTGGTTTATACCCAAAGGACTTAAAATCAGCATAATATAGTGACACAGACACATCAATGTTTATATCAGCTCAATTCACAATAGCTAGACTATGGAACCAACCTAGGTGTCCCTCAATAGATGAATGGATAAAGAAAATGTGGTGTATATACTCAATGGAATATTACTCAGCTTTAAAGAGGAGTGAAATTAGACAAGCGTGGTGGCGCACGCCTGTAATCCCAGCACTTTGGGAGGCTGAGACAGGAGGATCGCGAGTTCAAAGCCAGCCTCAGCAATGGTGAGGCACTTAGCAACTCAGTGAGACCCTGTTTCTAAATAAAATACAAAAAAGGGCTGGTGATGTGGACCAGTGGTTGAGTGCCCCTGAGTTCAATCCCTGGTACCAAAAAAAAAAAAAAAGGAGTGAAATTATGGCATTTGCCAGTAAATGGTTGGAGTTGAAGAATATCATGCTAAGCAAAATAAGCCAATCAATCCCACAAAACCAAAGGCCGAATGTTTTCTCTAATATGCGGATGCTAATTCACAATAAGGTGGTGGGGGCACTAGGGAAAAATAGCATAACCTTAGATTAGGTAGAGGGAAGTGAAGGGAGGGGAAGGAGGGGATGTGGGGATGGGAAAGACAGTGGAATGAAATAGACATTATTACTGCATGTATATATGTGACTACATGACCAATATAATTCTGCAACATATAAACTTTGAAAAATTTGAAATTATATCCCATCTATGTAGGATATATCACAGTGCATAAATGCATTCTACTGTCATGTATAACTAATTAAAACAAATAAAAAATTTTATAAGGTAAATGTTTAAAATTATGCTCAAGTTGAAAATTCTAGAAAAAAAACCGAATGGAAAAAGAAATACAACTGAAGTGACTGAAAAAAAAGTTGCTTAGAATGAGTTAATTTTTCTAGGTTTGGATGAATTTCTAAGAGACCAAGAAAACTTACATACATAATCGTGCAACCATTATATGGTTATCTCTAAAGAAGTGTGAATGTGGAGAGTGGAAGTCTAGAAATAAACAAACATAATTTTGATTTTCAAAGAGGAAAGAAATATGGATCTTGAATACCAGAACACCAGCTCAGAAAAGGGGAATGACCATAGAAGGCCAGAGAGTAGTAACATGACTTAGGTTATGCCACAGGCAGTTAGATTGCCTCTGGAGCTCCTGCTGTTAGACAGGGGCTATAAGACACATATACATAAGCACACACACAACCACGCATCCACCCCACAGTTACAGTAGTATACTAACCTCCACTGCCGTCACAGTGAAATGCCCCAAGTCACATCTGTGTCTTTCTACTCCTTCCTCTAGTGTTCCCGGGAGGGAGAACCCAAATAGGCATGCATAGATCTTATATGGACCCGATAGTTGTAGGATTAGGGCCAAGGGTGAGATGTCTAAGGCACTCACCTTTTTCCAAAGTGTTCAGAGATAGAATGGGTGTACTTTTAAGCCAGGCAGAGTAACTGGGAGGGGAACCCAAGATAAATGGAAGGTAAGGCATGCCAGGTACATGTCATTTCTTTAACACTGGTTTAGGTATCCCTCCTCATATACCTCAAACATCCTGTACTTAAGCTTATGAAAATACTATTCACAGTAATTTGTTTGTATCCTCCCCCAGGTTAGAATCTTTTTTTTTTTTTTTGGTACTGGAGATTGAACTCAGGGACCCTTGACCACTGGGCTATGTCCCCAGACCTTTTTTTGTATTTTATTAGAGACAGGGTCTCACTGAGTTGCTAAGTGCCTCGCCATTGCTGAGGCTGGCTTTGAACTCGCGATCCTCCTGTTTCAGCCTCCCAAAGTGCTGGGATTACAGGCATGCGCCACCGCGCCCGGCCCCCAGGTTAGAATCTTAGATGACATGGATTCTAGGTTACCCATCCCTGCCTCACTCTAATACCTAACAGAGGGCCTGGCAAATATTAGACCCTCAATAAATATTTGCAGGATGAATGGAACAGAAGCCACGTCATAGGAGAATAACCAAAAGTATGTACTTTGGAAAAGAACAAACTCACGGAAATAGTTGTCTTCATCTATCTGAGGACATGTGGTAGAAAGTTAAAATAGCTATTCCTAAATCATTTTTGTGGGCTCCCAACCCTCTGGGAAGAGATTCATTATATTTCTATCACAAGTGATTCAAAATAGCATGAAATGGCTTCCCCAATAGGAGGCATGGCTCTAAAATAGGAAGTGGGTATGGATACTGGGTAGTCAGAAACTCATCAAGCATGGGAATTTTTAGGGGTGGTGGTGGTAGTACATATGATGGAAAGAACTGCATACCCCCTAGAATGCTGTATCAAAATGGTGGAGAAGTAGTGCATGTGTTATTCTCCTTCAACCTGAGATCATGGCACCAGCCCAGCTTGCCCTATAGCTATGCAAGAGAGACTTAGGACCCAGGATAGGTTTTGGCTCACTCTAAGGAAGAATTTTTAACCTTTAGAACTGTTTATAAATAGAATGTATAAACATGTAAAATGATGAATGGACATGATTGCAATCCCTGCAACTCCTTATCAGAGGTGTCGTAAAGTGAACATGGCAAAATGTGAAGTGATATAGGGAAATGGTGGTATAGTGGGCTGATGGTGAGTGAACCTCAAAAAAAGATATGTTCACGTCCTAATGTCTTGAACCTATGAGTGTAACCTTATTTGGGAATATGGTCTTTTCAAATGTTATCAAGTTAAGGATCTCTTAGGAGAAATCATTCTGGGTTACCTGAGTGGGTACTAAATCCAATGGCCTTAAAAGAGATATAATGAGAGATACAGATACAGGAGAAGGCAGCCATATAAAGACCGAAGCAGAGGCAATTTAGGTAGGTAGACTTGTATGATCTTCTAAATCTAAGAATCTCTTTTCCAGTTATTTCCTGCCTACTGGGGGGGGGGGGGGAGTCAACAAAAGTCTATGTGGAAAGCTACCACTCAGGAAAGTTTTTCTGCAATGTTTCCAGAAACCGTTTCTAGAAAATGACAACTTTACTCTCTAGGCAACACAGTAGAGAAGATGCATCTTTTTTTTTTGTGGTACCGGGGATTGAACTCAGGGGCACTCGACCACTGGGTCACATCTCCAGACCTTTTTTTGTATTTTATTTAGAGACAGGGTCTCACTGAGTTGCTAAGTGCCTCGCCATTGCTGAGGCTGGCTTTGAACTCGCGATCCTCCTGCCTCAGCCTCCCAAAGTGCTGGGATTACAGGCGTGCACCACCGCGCCCGGCTGAGAAGATGCATCTTGATACAAGCAAACACTAAGAAGGCACACAGGAATTTAAATTAACTAGTGGTTTTATAAAGTTCTCAGTACAAGGACAGTAGGACATTAATATGTTAAAGAATGAATGCCATATTCTTAGGGGGCAAGGCACCTAGGATTAGGTGACAGCCCCTCTCCCATCCCCCTCTCTCCTCCTGCCTCCTATTCCTCCTCTCTTCCTTTCTCCTCCTCCTCCTCCTCCTCTCCTCCCCTTTACTTTCCTTCCCTTCCCTTTCCTTTCCTTGGGGTTGAACCCAGGATTGAATTGAGCTATATCCCCAGCCCTTTTCATTTTTTATTTTGAGACAAGATCTCATTAAGTTGCTGAGGGTCTCACTAATTTGCTAAGTCTATCTTCAAATTTGGGATCCTTCTGCTGTCAGAATCTCTAGAATTATAGACATGTACCTCTGGGCCCAGCTAGGCAATGGTTTCTTAAAGTATGAAACCATATGTAGCTCAATGGTAAAGCACTTCTGGGTTCAATCCCCAGTACAGATGTACATACATATGTACATGTAAAGTATGAAAACAAATAGCACAACAAAAGAAAAAAATAAAATTGGACATCATCAAAATTAAAGTCTTGTATTTCAATGGTCACCTTCAAGAAAGTGAAAAGTCAACTATAGAATGGGAGGAAAATTTTAACAAATCATATATCTGATAATGATGTAGTATCCAAATATACAAAACCTCTTACAACTCTTCTTAAAAAAGAAAATAAATCAAATTTTAAGTGCACAAAGTATCTGAGTTGCCATTTCTAAAAAGAATATATAAAAATGGCTTAAACAGGCATATTAAAAGATACTCAGCATCATTAGTCATCAGGAAAAATCACTTGAGGGGCTGGGGTTGTGACTCAGTGATAGAGCGCTTGCCTAGCATGTGTGAGGCACTGGGTTCGATCCCCGCACCACATAAAAATAAAAAATAAATAAAATAAAGGTATAAAAAGAATCACTTGAGATACCACTTCACCCTTATTAGGATGACCATAATAAAAAAGATCATAACAAGTGTTAGCAAGGATATGGAGAAACTGGAACACTCACATACTGCTGGTGGGAATGTAAAACATTGTGGACCTTTGTAAAACCGTGTGGTGGTTCTTCAAAAAGTAAGAGTTACACCAGGCACAGTGGTACATGCTTGTAATCCCAGCTACTTGGGCGGCTGAGGCAGGAGGATTCCAAGTTTGAGGCCAGCCTACACAATTTAGTGATATCCTACCTTGAAACAAAAATTAAAAGGGCTAGGGATGTAGCTCAGTGGTAGAGATGCATGCACGAGGCTCTGGTTTCAATCATCACTAGTGCTGTAAAATCACCACCACCACCATGAATCCAAAAGCAAAACAAAGAGTTACCCATATGACCCAACAAATCTATCCCTGGTAGATATCCAAGAGAAAGAGAAAACATATTTCTATATACAAACATGCACACAAATGTTCATAGCAATACTATACACGATAGTTAATAAGTAGGAACAACTCAACTGATGAACAGATAAATAAAATGTGGTACATATAATATTATCTGGCAATTAATCATATCATCTGGCAATTACAAGAAATGAAGGACTGAAACATGGTACAACATGGCTGAACTCTGAAAACTTTATGTTAAGTGAGAGAAACCTGAAATACAATATTACATATTATGAAATTCCATATGAGATGCCCAGATAGGTTAATCTACAGAGATGAAAAGATTAACGGTTGCCTAGGACTAGAGAAGGATGGGGAAATGGGGAGGTACTGCTAATGGGGTTCTTTCTTTCCTTCCTCCCTCCCTCTTTCCCTTCCCCCCTTTTTTATCTTCCAAAAATTATCTTTTAGTTGTAGATGGACACAAAACCTTTATCTTATTTATTTATTTTTATGTG
The DNA here is from genome assembly GCA_025594165.1 of Tamias sibiricus. Lineage (NCBI taxonomy): Eukaryota > Metazoa > Chordata > Mammalia > Rodentia > Sciuridae > Tamias > Tamias sibiricus. The sequence continues at coordinate 72,744,700 of CM046659.1, forward strand.
GTGCTGAGGGTCGAACCCAGCACTTCACATGCACCAGGAAAGTGCTCTACCACTAAGTCACAACCTCAGCCCTGTCTCTTTCCCTTCTTTTACCTTCTTTTTTAAATGGTACTGGGGATTGAACCTGGGGGCACTTTATCACTGAGCCACATTCCCAATTCCTTTTTAAAAAACTTTTTAAAGGAGACAGGTCTCACTAAATTGCAGAGGCTGGACTCAAATTTGCAATCTGCCTGCTCAACCTCCCAAGTTGTGGGGATTACAGGTGTGCACCACCATGCCCAGCTTGGGTTTCATTTTGAACTAATAAAAACATTATAAAACCAATGGTGGTGATGACTACATAACTCCAAAAATATACTAGTTTAAAAACACTAAATTGTATAATTTATTTATTTCCAATTTTTTGTAATACTGGGGAATAAACCCAGGACCTTGCACATGCTAGGCACATGTTCTACCATTGAGCTACATCCCCAGAACTTTTTTATTTTTCAGGCAGAGTCTTGCTAAATTGACCAGGTGGGTCTTAAATTTGTGATTCTCCTGTTTCGGACTTCTTAGTACCTGGGATTTCAAGCATGGACCACTGTACTCAGAAAATGGTATACTTTAAATAATTGAATTTTGAGAGCCGGGCGTGGTGGTGCACGCCTATAATCCCAGCACTTGGGAGGCTGAGTCAGGAGGATCATAAGTTCAAAGCCAGCCTCAGCAATGGCAAGGCACTTAGCAACGCAGTGAGACCCTGTCTCTAATAAAATACAAAAAGGGCTGGGGATGTGGCTCAGTGGTCGAGTGCCCATGAGTTCAATCCGTGGTACAAAAAAAAAAAAAAAAAAAAAAAAAAAAAAAAAAAAAAAAAAAAAAAATTAAAATTTGGGCTGGGGCTATGGCTCAGTGGTAGAGCGCTCATCTCGCATATGTGAAGCCCTGGGTTCGATCCTCAGCACCACACAAATAAAATAAAGGTACCGTGTCCACCTACAACTAAAAAAAATTAAATAACTGAATTTTATGATATGCAAATTATATCAACAAAAGTATTATAAAAATAATAAAGGTGATTATGACTATAAAAAAAAGAATCTTTGCAGCCGGGCGTGGTGGCGCACGCCTGTAATCCCAGCACTTTGGGAGGCTGAGGCAGGAGGATCGCGAGTTCAAAGCCAGCCTCAGCCAATGGGGAAGCACTTAGCAACTCAGTGAGACCCTGTCTCTAAATAAAATACAAAAAAGGGCTGGGGATGTGACCCAGTGGTCGAGTGCCCCTGAGTTCAATCCCCGGTACCACAAAAAAAAAAAAAAAAAAAAAAAAGAATCTTTGCTTTTGGCCTAGTTCAGAGACTAAGAACCTTAAAATGTTTATAGTTTTTGACTCAGAAATTTGAACTATAATATTTGTATGTAAGATAGTCTTCACTATTATATTTAATCTTATATTTAATATTAAAAACCTGTAACCAGCATAAATACTGAACAATGGGAAAGTGGTTATATAGTCATTACAAATGATGGTTTCCAAACTATTTAGTTCTGTGGAACAGGTCTCACCAGATAGAAGACAAAAACAAAAATAAAGCAAATCTATATATTTATGTACATATTGTCTCAAATTTATAGAAAGAAATTGAAACGTTAAAAAAAAGTAGAAATAACTAAAATGTTAAATCTGGCTATATTTGGGTAGTAAGATTATGTTTATTTTTTATTTTCTTCTTTGAAAATTTCTTATTTTCCAGATTTTCTAAAAGAAACACACGCTTTTGTAATAATAATAAAAAAAAACTTTAAAAAATGAATCATCAAGGGTCCTAAGCAACTTAGTGAGACCCTGTCTCAAAATAAAAAGTAATAAAAAATGGTAGCCCTGGGTTCAATCCCCAGTACTAAAAAAAAAGAAAGAAAAGAAAAGAAAAGAAAAAGAATTGGTCTATAGGACTTCATCTAAATAAATTGAAAGAATGAAACATTAGTTCTCAAAGTTTGGGATTTTGAAGATACAATATTATGCCAAGATTCTACTTCTGTTCAGTTTCTTTCAAGAAAATGCTGAAGCACTGAGAAATACCATAGCACCCTCTTTTGGAAGAAATGCATGTTTCTCCACCAGGAGCCTGCTTGAATCACTGTTTTCAGGACTGAGTTTTTTTTCTTTTTTTTTGGTGGATAGGGGTACTAGATATTGAACCCAGGGATGCTTTGCCACTGAGCTATATCCCTAGTCCTTTTTTTTTTTTTTAATATTTATTGATTTGCTTTAGTTGTACACAATGCAATGCATTTATGTTTACGTGGTGCTGAGGATCGAACCCAGGCCACACATGTGCTAGGCCAGCGTTCTATTGCTGAGCCACAACCCCAGCCCTCCTTAGTCCTTTTTATTTTGGGACAGGGTCTTGCTAAGTTACTTAGGGCATAAGTTGCTGAGGCTGGCCTTAAACTTGTGATTGTCCTGCCTCAGCCTCCCAAATCACTGGGAGTATAGGCATGCGTCACCCCATCCAGCTTGAAAGAGTTTTTAGAAATTATTAAGTCAGATCTCCTAATTTTATAAGTAAGGAAACCAGTTCAAAAAGGAAAAGAGACCATCCAAAATCATAGAAGGACGAAGCAACAGAGCTGGGAATGAAGTCTTGTATTGGATTCTAAGTAGACCTTATTATTTTATTTTATTTTTTAATATTCATGTTCTTCATTCAATAAACATTTTTACAATGAAAAATATTAATGCTCTCTCAATCGTCAGTAGTCTAAAAGCCTATACAAGAGGCATCCAGGCATCCAGCTATTTAAAAGTTGAATTTTGGAAAAACATGTCCATTCTTGCCTATTGCTTGATAAAAATCTGAGTAAGAATTTGTAAAACTTCACAGCTTTTGCATTTGTCTATTAATAGTAATCGTCCACAAAGGAGCAACAGGGATCTTGCAGTAAGTAGGCTGAGGTGATTTGTGAAAATGATTGTTTAATTGATCAAGAAAACCCCACAAAATCATGCAAATCAAGAAGTTCTTATCTTCCTGTTCACTTTAAGAATATCCCTGAACTGCCCAAGCAATCAAGGTTATGCATATCAACAAAGCCACCAAATATCTGCAACATCACATAAGAAGCATTCCACTGTTAACAATGATGGAGTGGTGCCCAGGCCAAACAGTGGGGCTGCACACAGGGTTGGTAGTCCAAAAAGAGTACTAAAAGGGCTGGGTGTGGTAGCACACAGCTGTGTAATCCCAGTGACTCAGGAAGCTGAGGCAGGACAATCACAAGCTTGAAGCTAGTCTGGGCAATTTAGCAAGACCCTGCCTCAAAATAAAAAATAAAATGGCCTGGGGATATAATTTAGTGGTATAAGGCCCTCAGTCACCAGTACAGCAAACAAACAAAAAAGAGTGTTGAATATTTTCCTGCTTAGAAATACAGAGAATAATGTTATACTTAAGAGTTTAGATGTAGGTTCTCTGGTCACTGAATATATTCAGGGGAACAAAGCATCCAAGATCCAAACAACCAAAAGCGCTATACAGATTTAATGCAATTCCAATCAAAACCCAAAGGACATTCCTCATAGAAATACAAAAAGCAATCATGAAATTCATCTGGAAAAATAAGAGGCTCAGAATAGCTAAAGCAATCCTTAGCAAGAGGAGTGAGGCAGGTGGCATCACTATACCAGACCTTAAATTATACTACAGAGCAATAGTAACAAAAACAGCATGGTATTGGCACCAAAATAGACTGGTATAGAGGACAGAGACTAACACATATAATTTCAGTTATCTTATACTAGACAAAGGCACCAAAAATGTACATTGGAGAAAAGATAGCCTCTTCAACAAATGGTGCTGGGAAAACTGGAAATCCATATGCAACAAAATGAAATTAAACCTCTATCTCTCACCATGCACAAAACTCAACTCAAAGTGGATCAAGGATCTAGGAATTAGACCAGGGACGCTACAGCTAATAGAAGAAAAAGTAAGCTCTAATCTCCAACATGTCGGATTAGGCCCCAAATTCTTTAATAAGACTCCTGTAGCGCAAGAATTAATATCAAGAATCAATAAATGGAGAGACCCAGCCGCCAGTGTCCCTGGCCGCCTGGGCCCAGAGTAGCAGCTCCCTGCTGCTGCACACAGGGCCAGACCTGGGGAAGGGCTTCCTTCATTCCCGGGAAGAGTGGGACCTGCCCAGCTGCGACCAGAACAAGAGGTAGGCACCCGCCCGCTGGAAGGAGAGACCCAGCCGCCAGTCAGTGTCCCTGGCCGCCTGGGCCCAGAGTAGCAGCTCCCTGCTGCTGCACGCAGGGCCAGACCTGGGGAAGGGCTTCCTCCATTATCGGGAAGAGTGCGACCTGCCCATTTGCGACCAGAGCAAGAGGTAGACTCCTGCCCGCTGGAAGGAGAAACCCAGCCACCAGTTTGCCTGGTCTTCAGGGCCCAGAACAGCATCTCCCGGCTGCTGCACGCGGGGCCAGACCTGGCGAAGTGCTTCCTCCACTCCCTGGGGGAGTGCGACCTGCCCAGCTGCAACCAGAGCAAGAGGTAGGCACCTGCCCGCTGGAAGGAGAGAACCCGCCGCCAGTTTGCCTGGCTTCCAAGGCCCATAGTAGCATCTCCCTGCTGCTGTAAGCAGGGCCCAGCCTGAGGATAAGCCCCTTCCACTATTCCACTGTGCCACTCTGCAAGGACCAAAGGTGCAGCCTTGACTCCACTAACAGGGTTGCTGACTGTACATGATCTGGGTCAGGTGGCTTAAACTGGAAGGGAAAAAAGAAGGGCTTCCAAGGGTCCATTTTGTTTGAGACTTGTTCTTGGGTTCAACGTTTTTGTTTTTATTTGCTTGTTTGTTTGTTTTGTTGTTTCTTGGGAGTTTTTTGTTTTTGTTTTGATTGACAGTGTGTTTGTGTGCTTCTGCTCCTCTTTTCTTCCTTCTCACTTTTATATTTTTTTTTCTTCCTTCATCTTCCCTATTTACACCCTGCCATTGCATTCTCAACAGAGGCAAAAACAAGTTATACGCACAAATTGAGATTTCTAGAACGTGTACAATTGAAATATATAGCAAAGTGGTGTTATATATGGTTTATTCTCTATTTTCTAGACTTATTCTCTCTCTCCTCTCTCTTACACTAATTACTACTCCTTGGTTATTTTTTTTCTCTTCTTTTTTTTTTTTTTTTCTTTTCCATCTTTCTTTATTTCTCCTCTCAACCACCGCATAAGTTAGGTCTATATGTAAATCAGTCTTTCCATCTATTCATTCACTCCATTCTCTTTCCTCTCTCGTCGGCTGATACTAAACCACTTCCATAGAACTCTCTTTTCATACTTTCTAAGAAAGAACAAGTCAATACACTCACTTCCTTCTTCCTAAACATATTACCTCTCTGTCCATTACTTGAAACTTTAAAACCCCATCAGAAGCATACAGAGTAAATTGGAAACAACATCTGGGTTAACTAAATCTGTACATTGTGATCAAACTGGGATTCTCTGAATAGTAAGTGTTTGATTTTAAAGTGTAAAGGAAATATAAGGGGATCTGATAGCATTGTACTACAGGAGCAACATAAGGTTTTAAGGTAAAATCAAAGTAGACAAGGTCCCACAGTGCAGGTAGAATAGACGCACAAGCAATATGAAGAAACAAGGGAAGAAAGTGACACAAACAAATCAATATACCTCCTCAGTAGATTCCATACCATGCACAGTTGGTGCAATGCCAGAGATGGAATTCAGAAATTACATATTCCAAATGTTAGCGGAACTTAAGAATGAACTCAAAAATGAGATGAGGGAGCAAATACAGGAGGTGAAAGATCATTTTGACAAAGAACTCCATAAACAAATACAGGAAGTAAAAGATTACTTCAATAGGGAGATAGAGGCTCTAAAGAGAAACCAAACAGAAATTCCAGAAATGAAAGAAGCAATAAATCAAAATAAAAGCTCAATCGAAAGTATCACCAACAGAGTAGATCACTTGGAAGAAAGAACCTCAGACAATGAAGACAAAATATATATCCTAGAGAAAAATCTAGATTACACAGCAAAAATGGTAAGAAACCAAGAACAGAACATTCAAGAATTATGGGACAACATAAAAAGACCAAACATAAGAGTGATTGGGGTAGAGGAGGGGGCAGAGTTTCAAGCCAAAGGAATGAGTAATTTATTTAATGAAATAATTACAGAAAATTTTCCAAACTTGAGGAATGAAGGGGAAAACCAAGTTCAAGAGGCCTACCGAACACCAAACATACAAAATCACAACAGATCCACACCAAGACACATTATAATGAAAATGCCTAATATACTGAGCAAGGAGAGAATATTAAAAGCCACAAGAGAAAGGAAGCAGATTACATATAGGGGGAAACCAATCAGACTATGTTCAGATTTTTCTACCCAGACCTTAAAAGCAAGAAGATCCTGGAATAGCATATTTCAAGCTCTGAAGGAAAAGGGATGTCAACCAAGAATCTTATATCCAGCAAAATTGAGCTTTAGATTTGAAGATGAAATAAAAACCTTCCACGACAAGCAAAAGTTAAAAGATTTCACATCTCGAAAGCCAGCACTTCTGAACATCCTGGGCAAAATTTTTCATGAAGAAGAAGAGAAAAATAACAATGAAAATCAACAAAGGGAGATATTAAACTAAGGGAAATACCAACCAGAAGAGAAACCAAATCAAGCTAAAGATCATCATACAAATAAAAATGGATGGGAATAAAAATCACATCTCAATAATAACCCTGAATGTTAATGGCCTAAACTCGCCATTCAAAAGACACAGATTATCTGAATGGATTAAAAGAAATGACCCAACAATCTGCTGTCTCCAAGAAACACACCTCATAGAAAAAGACATCAATAGACTGAAGGTAAAAGGCTGGGAAAAGTCTTATCACTCACATGGCCTGCGGAAGCAAGCAGGGGTTTCCATTCTCATTTCAAATAAGGTAGACTTCAAGCCAAAGTTAATCAAAAGGGACAAAGATGGATATTTCTTACTACTTAAGGGAACCATTCATCAAGAGGATATAACAATCATAAATCTATATGCCCCAAATAATGGAGCACCTACATTCATCAAACAAACACTTCTCAAGTTCAAGAGTAAAATTGACCACAACACAGTTATTCTAGGGGATTTCAACACACCTCTCTCACCAATGGATAGATCATCCAAACAAAAACTAAACAAAGAAATCTTAGGCCTCCTTAAAACAATTAATAACTTAGATCTAACGGACATATATAGAATATTTCATCCCTCAGTAAATGAATACACTTTTTTCTCAGCAGCACATGGCTCCTTCTCCAAAATAGATCATATACTATGTCACAAGGCAAATCTCAGCAAATATAAAAAAATAGAAATACTACCCTGCATGCTATCAGACCATAAAGGGATGAAATTGGAAATCAACGACAAAACAAGGAATAAGAAAAACTACTCCAACAACTGGAAGCTAAGCAACATGCTACTGAATGAACAAGGGGTTGAAGAAGACATCAAAGAGGAGATTAAAAAATTCCTAGAGGTAAATGAGAACACAGATACATCGTATAGAAATCTCTGGGACACTATGAAGGCAGTAGTAAGAGGAAAATTCATTGCACTGAGTTCATTCTTTAAAAGGAAAAAAAAACCAACAAATAAACGACTTAACATCACACCTCCAAGCACTAGAAAAAGAAGAACAGATCAACACCAAGAGCAGCAGAAGACAGGAAATAATTAAAATCAGAGCAGAAATTAATGAAATTGAGACTAAGGAAACAATTCAAAGAATTGACAAAACTAAAAGTTGGTTCTTTGAAAAAATAAACAAAATTGACAGACCCTTAGCAATGCTAACGAAAAGAAGAAGAGAAAAAACTCAAATCACTAACATTTGTGATGAAAAAGGGAATATCACAACAAACACCTCAGATATACAGAAAATAATTAGAAATTACTTTGAAAACTTGTACTCTAATAAAACAGAAAATGCTGAATGCATTGACAGATTTCTAGAGTCATATGATTTGCCTAAACTGGATCTGGAGGCAATACACAATTTAAACAGATCGATTACAAGCAAAGAAATAGAAGATGTCATCAAAAAGCTACCAACAAGGAAAAGTCCAGGACCTGATGGGTTTACAGCAGAGTTCTACAAGACTTTCAAAGAAGAACTAATACCAATGCTCTTCAACTTATTTCAAGAAATAGAAAAAGAGGGAGCTCTTCCAGACTCTTTCTATGAGGCCAATATTACATTAATTCCAAAGCCAGGCAAAGACACATCCAAAAAAGAAAACTTTAGGCCAATATCTTTAATGAACATAGATGCAAAAATCCTCAACAAAATTCTGGCAAATCGGATACAAAAACATATCAAAAAGATAGTGCACCACGATCAAGTGGGGTTTATTCCAGGGATGCAAGGCTGGTTCAACATTCGGAAATCAATAAACATAATACATCACATCAATAGACTTAAAGATAAAAATCATATGATTATCTCAATAGATGCAGAAAAAGCATTTGACAAAATACAGCACCCCTTTATGTTCAAAACACTGGAAAAACTAGGAATATCAGGGACATATCTCAACATTATAAAAGCTATTTATGCAAGGCCCAGAGCTAACATTATCTTAAATGGAGAAAAATTGAAAGCATTCCCTCTAAAAACTGGAACAAGACAGGGATGCCCCCTCTCACCACTGCTATTTAACATAGTACTGGAAATTCTGGCAAGAGCAATTAGACAGACGAAAGAAATTAAAGGGATCAAGATAGGAAAAGAAGAGCTCAAATTAGCACTATTTGCTGATGACATGATAATCTACCTAGAAGACCCAAAAAACTCTACCAGAAAACTTTTACAACTAGTAAATGAATTTGGCAAAGTAGCAGGATACAAAATCAATACCCATAAGCCAAAGGCATTTTTGTACATCAGTGACAAAGCCTCTGAAAGGGAAATGATGAAAACTACCCCATTTACAATAGCATCAAAAAAAATAAAATACCTGGGAATCAACTTAACGAAAGAGGTGAAAGAGCTCTATAAGGAAAATTATAGAACACTAAAGAAAGAAATCATAGAAGAACTCAGAAGATGGAAAGACCTACCTTGCTCTTGGATAGGTAGAATCAATATTGTCAAAATGTCCATACTACCAAAAACATTATACAGATTTAATGCAATTCCAATCAAAATCCCAATGTCATTCTTCAAAGAAATAGAAAAAGCAGTCATGAAATTCATCTGGAGAAATAAGAGACCCAGAATAGCCAAAGCAATCCTGAGCAAGAAAAGTGAAGCAGGGGGCATCACCATACCGGACTTTAAATTATACTATAGAGCAATAGTAACAAAAACAGCATGGTATTGGCACCAAAACAGACTGGTGGACCAATGGTACAGAATTGAGGACACAGAGACTAATACATATAATTTCAGCTATCTTATATTAGACAAAGGTGCCAAAAATGTACAGTGGAGAAAGGATAGCCTCTTCAATAAATGGTGCTGGGAAAACTGGAAATCCATATGCAACAAAATGAAATTAAACCCTTGTCTCTCACCATGCACAAAATTCAATTCAAAGTGGATCAAGGACCTAGGAATTAGACCAGAGACAATACACCTAATAGAAGAAAAAGTAAGCTCCAATTTCCAACATGTCGGATTAGGCCCCAAGTTCCTTAATAAGAATCCTGTAGCACAAGAACTATTACCAAGAATTAATGAATGGGATAGATTTAAACTGAAAAGCTTCTTCTCAGCAAAAGAAACAATCAGTGAGGTGAATAGAGAGCCAACTAATTGGGAACAAATATTTAATACATGCACATCAGATAGAGCACTAATTTCTAGAATGTATATAGAACTAAAAAAACTTAACACCAAAAAAGCAAATAACCCAATCAATAAATGGGCTAAGGAATTGAAAAGACGCTTCTCAGAAGAAGATACACGATTAATCAACAAATACATGAAAAAATGCTCAACATCACTGGCAATTAGAGAAATGCAAATCAAAACTACTCTAAGATTTCATTTCACCCCAGTCAGAATGGCAGCTATCAAGAACACAAACAACAATAAATGTTGGAGAGGATGTGGGGAAAAAGGCACACTCATACATTGCTGGTGGGACTGCAAAATGGTGCAACCGCTATGGAAAGCAGTATGGAGATTTCTTGGGAAAATGGGAATGGAACCACCCTATGACCCAGCCATCCCACTCCTGGGTCTATTCCCAAAAGACTTAAAAACAGCATATTACAGTGACACAGCCACTTCAATGTTTATAGCAGCACAATTCACAATAGCTAGGTTATGGAACCAACCTAGATGCCCCTCAGTAGATGAGTGGATAAAGAAAATATGGTATATATACAAAATGGAATTTTACTCAGCAATAAGAGAGAATAAAATAATGGCATTTGCAGGTAAATGGATGAAGTTGGAGAATATAATGCTAAGTGAAATTAGTCAATCTCAAAAATCCAAGTACCGAATGTTTTCTCTGATATAAGGAGGCTGGTTCACAGAGTTGTTGGAAGGGGGTACATAGGATCAGAGGAACACTAGAATGGTCAACGGAAAGGGAGGGGAGGGAGGGAGTAAGGGGGGGGGTTGGAAAAAAATTGGTGATTGAATGAGATGGATATCATTAACCTAAATGCATGATTGAAGATCTGAATGGTACTTATATACTTTGTATACAAGCAGTTGTATGTAAAAAGATACTATACTTGTGCATGATGAATAAGTAAATAAATAATAAAAAAATTAAAAAAAAAAAAAAAAAGAATCAATAAATGGGATAGATTCAAACTAAAAAGCTTCTTCTCAGCAAAAGAAACAATCAGTGAGGTGAATAGAGAACCTACTAATTGGGAACAAATTTTTACCACATACACTTCAGATAGAGCACTAATCTCTAGAATATATAAAGAACTCAAAAATCTTAACACCAAAAAAAACAAATAACCCAATCAATAAATGGGCCAAGGAACTGAACAGACACTTCTCAGAAGAAGATATACAATCAATCAACAAATACATGAAAAAACATTCAACATCTCTGGCAATAAGAGAAAAAGCAAATCAAAACCACTCTAAGATTTCATCTCACACCAGTCAGAATGGCAGCTATTAAGAACACAAACAATAAATGTTGGTGAGGATGTGGGGAAAAAGGCACACTCATACATTGCTGGTGGGACTGCAAAATGGTACAGCCAATATGGAAAGCAGTATGGAGATTCCTTGGAAAACTGGGAATGGAACCACCTTATGACCCAGCTATCCCACTCCCTGGTCTTTACCCAAAAGACCTGAAAACAGCATACTACAAAGATACAGCCACATCAATGTTTATAGCAGCACAATTCACAATAGCTAAATTGTGGAACCAACCAAGATGCCCTTCAGTAGATGAATGGATAAAGAAAATGTGGTATACATATATACACAATGGAGTATTACTCAGCAATAAAAGAGAATAAAATCATGGCATTCACAGGTAAATGGATGAAGCTGGAGGATATAATGCTAAGTGAAGTTAGCCAATCCCAAAAAATCCAAATGCCGAATGTTTTCTCTGATATTAAGGAGGCTGGTTCACAGTGGGGTTGGGATGGGGAGCATGGGAGGATTAGAGGAACACTAGAATGGCCAATGGGGAAGGAGGGGGTGGGAGGGAGCAAAAGAGTGAAGAAAGAAAAAAAAAAAAAGATGGTAGAATGAGATGGATATTATTACCCTAAGAACATGTATGAAGTCATGAATGCTGTGAATATACTTTGAATACAACCAGAGAAATGTAAAAGTGTGCTCTATAAGTATAATATGAAATGTAAAGCATTCTGCTGTCATTTCTAACAACTTAGAATAATAAATAAATAAATTTTTTTAAAAAGCATCCAAGATGAGCTGCTATGCTAAGAACACATGGTTAGATAAACTCATATGTGAGTTCCCCCTGCCACAATGAAATGACCCTCATTGAAAAGGAACATTTTTTCCTAAACCAGAATAGGAGATTGCACAGAAGAAAAAAATATCAAGAAGAAAATGAAGAAACAAAAATTATGGCATGGAAATAAATAATTGCAGCATAAAATAAATGCAAATAAAAGTTTAAAAAGATAATGAGACAAGAGTAAAATCATTTCATTTAATCTGAGGAAACAAAACCTTAACAAGAATAGATTCAATATTTATCTAGGGCTTCTTAGAAAATATGTGGTCATATAATTGACCTAATGTACCAGGACATTATTACGAAGTTCTATAATTCTATTATTCAGGCTGGTTTGTGAGTGACTATTCATAAAAAGAAAGAAACAAAGTCATAACTCTTTTCCAAAAACAAAATGAGAACTGTCATTTAGCTTTTATTCTCCTCTACTCTTTGATCTGAATAATAGTACCACTGCTTCCCTGATTGTATTCTTTGGAAAAATACCTAATTTTCCTCTTATTTGGAAGATGATTGACAAAAAGACACTATGATAAGTGATGAGTACAGAATAATATGTGGTTTTGTCATCATCACTATTGATAGTCTTTAAAAAGTGGTCTGGGCACAGTGATGCACATCTGTAATCCCAGTAGCTCAGGAGGCTGAGGCAGGAGGATTTCAAGTTCAAAGCCAGCCTCAGCAAAAGCAAGGCGCTAATCAATTCAGTGAGACCATCTCTAAATAAAACACAAAAGAGGGCTGGGTATATGGCTTAGTGGTTGAGTGCCCTGAGTTCAGTCTTCAGCACACACACACACAAAAAAGTTCACCAGTTTCCCTATGGCACCTGAGTCAATTATTTATGTGTGTGTGTGTGTGTGTGTATTTGTGTGTATGTACACGCATGTGTGTGTACATATGTATACATGAATATGTATATATATATATGTTTTATCAATCATCCTACAAATAAGAGGAAAACAGGATGTGTGTGTATGTGTGTGTGTAATGCAAGGGGATATATGCATGAGGCCTATTGTGTCTTTCTTTATTAAGAAAACTGAGGACAGACTGTTTGGCTCTTTATTTCAGAAGCTTTGCAGTCTAGATACCTAAATAATTTTATTTATCTAATATCTAAACGAGGCTACTGGTATTTCCAGTTAGTCACATGTGTTGATATTCAAGATTATTTATACTCATCAACATGGGTCCCTTTCTGGTAAAATTCAGCCACTCTTAGAATACTAGTTAGTCTTGCTACCCTGCTGACTTCCCAGACTATGTCTTCTTTATGGGCTAATTAACCCTAACTATAAGATAAAGTTAAAAACAAAACAAGGTTAATCAAGATGCATCCAAAATCAGATATATTTTAGATGACTTTTGACTTTTCCTCAACTGATTTCTGATTGAAATATAATTGAAAGCAGAGAATGAGATAAAGCTTCTTCAAGCCGGGCGCGGTGGCGCATGCCTGTAATCCCAGCACTTTGGGAGGCTGAGGCAGGAGGATCGCGAGTTCAAAGCCAGCCTCAGCAATGGCAAGGCACTTAGCAACTCAGTGAGACCCTGTCTCTAATAAAATACAAAAAAGGGCTGGGGATGTGGCCCAGTGGTCGAGTGCCCCTGAGTTCAATCCCCGGTACCACAAAAAAAAAAAAAAAAAAAAAAAAGCTTCTTCACTATCCATAACTGAATAAGTATTTTGTTAATGAAGAAAAGAATATAGATGTGTTTTGACATTTAATTTACATGCTACACATAGAAATATTTTCTAGTAATTTAGCATAAGATCTTTCTTTTAGTCAAATAAAGTAAAAATTTAATTTATAATATCTAATTAATTTCTTTTTTTTTTCATTCATGAGTGTGTGTATATGAAGTTCTATGGGTTTTAATCATCACCATTATCAGGATGTGGAATAATTTTATAATTAATTTTCATAATTCTGTGCTGGTTAATATTTTTCCTTCCTTCCCTTTCTTTTCTCTTTGAGGTACTGAAGATTGAACCCAGGTGGACTCTATCACTGAGCTACATACCCAACCCTTTTTATTTTGAGACAGGGTCTCAATAAGGTCTTAGGCTAGCCTCAGGCTTGAAATCTTCCTGCCTCAGCTTTCCAAATTGTTGGGATTACAGGTGTGTGCCACTATGCCCAGCTATGCTGGTTAATATTTTAATACTAGGGTGCATTTTAATTTTTATAATAGGAATTTAAAAGATCTTAGTTATTTTAGAGAGTGCTCTAGAAGATTAAGAGATGATAAACTGGGGAAGGGTTGAAGGAATGAAACTAGAGGGAGGACAGACAGGTAATAAAATAATTCAACATTATTCTAGGAAATGTAATTCAGCTGAGTATAGATGTCCAGAAATCAAGAGAAATTATTAAAGGAAAGAATCCTAAGAAGTTTCTGACAAAGTTATAAACTAAAAGTGACCACAATATGAAAGGGCATAGTTAGGGGTTGCTGTAATAGTAAACATCACTATAGTAGTAGCCTCCCCATTAATCTGTGGTTTTACTTTTTTATTTTTTGGTACTGGTAATTAAACCCAGGGCACTTAAATACTGAGCCATATCCTCAGTCCTTTTATTTTGAGACAAGTTCTCTCTACGCTGCTTAGGGGCTCACTAAATGGCTGAAGCTTGCCTTGAACTTGTGATTTTCCTGCCTCAGCCTCCCGAGTCATTGGAATTTTAGGCATGTGCCACCACGCCTGGCTGTCATTTTACTTTCTATGGTTTATTAACCTGTGGTCAATTTTGGTACAAAAATATTAAATAAAAAATTCCATAAACAAACAATTCATAAGTTTTAATTTGTGTACCATTCTGAGTAGCATGATGAAATCTTGTGATTGGAGGACCAAAAGAGACACTGTCCATCCTAAGCTGCACATCACAGCCATGTGTGGGAGTTTCTGGAGCAAAACAAAGACTAAAAGGACTCACCAAACATTCTGAAAGTCTTAAAACATATGAGTCAAACATTCATTTGACAATTTTTTTGTGTATCTACCATATGCCAAACACTGTAATGAATGTTGAGGTTTCTAGAGCAAAGAACATTCCTTGTTATCAAGGATCTTAACATTAGATAACTGCAATTTTGTGACTGGTGCTATGACAGATGATAGCAAGATGCTCTGAGAACACACAGGAGGAGCCAAGTGCTCAGACCTAAGAAGACTTAGATGGGGGTGAGTAGGTGGGTTATGGAAGACCTCCTAGAAAACTCCCAAACTAACAAGTGCAGGCAAGAAATAATAAGATAACCTAAAGAAGCAGCATGTACAAAGGTACCGAGCCACAGTCACAGCACAAGCTTAAACTGGTTGGTAAACTGAGTACTTTCTACTTCAAAACTATGTTGATAACTACTTAAACCCCCCCCCAAAAAAAACCAAAAAACAAAAAACAAAAATCACTGGTAACTTTAAGACAGGATCACACTAAAGTTCCTTAGGGTTTCATTAGAGACCTACCTCTCGGTAGAGGCTCGCTTTCAACTTGTGATCCTCCTGCCTGCCTCAGTCTCCCAAGTCTCAGGGACTACAGGCCTGGGCCACCCTAGCCTACTTTCACTTTCATTTCTGAAGCAGCTTTTCTCTGTTAATAAAGACATATGGAAAATTGGCAAGGTACATAGAGAGGAAATAATAAGTGTAATTAAGCTTAAAATCTGGCATCAGAAAAACCTGGGTTTGACCTTTACTAGCTGTGAATTTATTATGTGCAAATTTCTTGATTCCTCCATTTCTATATCTGTAAAAGGAAAATAATAGCTTATATCGAACTGTTGTGAGGATAAAATAAAATTACATATATGTGGTACTCAGAAGAGGTATTGGCACATGAAAAATTCTTTTTTTTTTTTTTCAAGTTGCTGGTTTTATATAAAGTATTTTTACAACAATTGTGTCTTCATACATGTATTTAGGGTAATCATGGATAACTCAGTCTGTCATTATTCCTATCCCCTTGTTCTCTCCTCTCCCTCCCCCCTCTTTGTTCTATTTAAAGTTTTTTCATTCCTCTCATCCCCACTGTCTTGCCTTTATAAGTTAGTATCTTCATATCAAAGAGATCATTCGACCTTTGGTTTTTTGGGATTGGCTAACTTCACTTACCATTATTTTCTCCCACTCCATCCATTTACCTGCAAATTCCATGATTTTATTCTCTTTCCATTGTATATATATACCAAAGTTTCCCTATCCATTCATCTGCTGATGGGCATCTGGGTTGGTTCCACAATCTAGCTATTATGAATTGTGCTGCTATAAACATTAATGTGGCTGTGTCTTAATAACATGTTGGTTAAAACTAGGAAAAAGACACTGGTGGCTCATGCCTCTAATTCCAGGGACTTGGGAGGCAATGGCAGGAGGATTCCAAGTTCAAGGCCAGCCTCAGCAACTTAGTGAGACTGTCTCAAAATAAAAAAATGAAAAGGGCTGGGGACTTAGCTCAGTGGTAAAGTGCCCCTTGGTTCAATTCCTAGTACCCGACCCCCACCACCAAGAAAACCAAAAAATACCTCCCACAAACAATAACAAAAAACTAGGAAAGAGAAAAGACAATGGGACCATTATGAATAAATTAATTGGAAACTCCATAATAGCTTTCATGTGTACAGGGGGTTGAACCCAGGGGCACTTTACTACTGAGCTACTTCCCCAGCCCCTTCTAATTTTAAATTTGAGACAGGCCCTGCTAAATTGCTGACACTGGCCTTGACTTAAAACAGCCTCCCAAATTGCTGGGATTATAGACATGTGCCACTGTGCCCAGCTTACAATAAATTAATATTTCTGAACAAATGACAGAAAAATTAGTTTGAGCTATAGGAAAATCTAAGAAATATTACTTTCAGTTTCTGTACATAGAGTTATGGCACAATTAACATGTCAATCATGTTTTGTCTTCTATTGTAGACATTTGTCTTTTTTTTTTTTTTTTTTTTTCTCTTCTGGTTCCCCCTAAGAAATTATAAAACTCTTAAAGGATGGAGACTATGCTTCTTTCACCTTTGTAGTCTTTTCTTTTTTGGTGCTTGGGATTTAACTCAGGCCCTTGTCCATGCTAGGCAAGTGCTCTAACGACTGAGCTATATTCCTATAGCTGCACATTGCATAGGCCTTTAAAACAAGGAGGATATAAAAATATTTAATGAATAAAATGATTAAAATGTTCAGATCAATGTAGCTGGGGTAAGTGGAGACAGGCTAAATAAATTTGATATCTTTGTGGCAGAGCAATATCAAAAATATATGAAAATCATGTGATTAAAATGTGATTTATTAGAAATTGAACAGTGTGCTTCTTAAGGGGAAACTTCATGACTAGGGAGGGAGGAATCTTGATGTATACCTTCAATGTGAGCCCATAAAATTAAACATTAAGTCTTGTGGTCTCACTGACCTATTTTTTTCTTTTTTTCAGTAGAAAAACATTTGTTTCTAATTTCTTTCACAGATTGTCATCTCCCAACATCACTTTCCAGCAACATGACCACGTGACAAAAATATCACCTTTAACAAAGGTTTAAAGAGGAAATTGAAGACAGGTAAGTAAGCAGAGTATTACCTAAAAATATAAGCTGCTCCTCTGCAGGAAGTTTCTTGTGGTTGCTAGATTAAAGGAGATAACGGATACCATTTGTGAAATACAAAGCTCAAGATAACCACATAGGATGTACATATTCAAGAGTTCATAATTTAATGAACCAATTCAATAAATAATCTTAGGATGCTCTTGCTTTATCTTCAAAGCAGAATTTTTGTTGTCATTGCCTCAGTGCAGTAATAAAATGATCAGTTCTTCTCTTTTCTTGGTAGCGGGTATTTAACCCAAGGGCAATTTGCCACTGAGCTACATCCCCAGCTCTTTTTATTTTTTGAGATGGGTCTTGCTAAGTTGCTGAGGCTGATCTTAAACTTGCCATCCTCCTGCTTCAGCCTCCCAAGTCACTGGGATCACAGGCTTGCATCACTGGGATCACAGGCACACCCATGCCTAGCCAAAATGATCAGTTCTATCAAAAGAATATCTTTAGACCAAAATCTGAATGTTATGAATGGTAAATCAAGCCAAACTGAGTAAGGTTCAAATTCACATAACATGTAACTTCTTTGCTTGTATAGACTAGTCCTAAGAAAGTAAAAAGCATTTTACTATCTAAAATTACTTTTTTTTTTTTTTTGGTACCAGGGATTGAACTCAGGGGCACTCGCCCACTGGGCCACATCCCCAGCGCTTTTTTGTATTTTATTAGAGACAGGGTCTCACTGAGTTGCTAAGTGCCTCACCATTGCTGAGGCTGGCTTTGAACTCGCAATCCTCCTGCCTCAGCCTCCCAAAGTGCTGGGATTACAGGCGTGCGCCACCGCGCCCGGCTTTAAAATTACTTTTTAATTTATTCTAAAAGAAACCCAGAAAGCACTAAAAAAAAATCAATTGTGAATATCTGTATGGCTTCTCACATAACAGGTAAATAGTAACTGGTGACTTAAAAAATTCAGAAGATAATTATGCTTTAAGTCCATTTTTCCCCCAAGTATATTTTGAACCACTAATATATCCTTTAAAATACTTTGATGAAGGGCTGGGGATATAGCTCAGTTGGTAGAGTGCTTGCCTCACCATCACAAGGCCCTGGGTTCCATCCCCAGTACCACAAAAAAAACAAAAACAAAAAAAAAAAAAAAAAAAAAAAACCCTTGGTGAAAAATTTCCATAATCAAATAATATATACTCTCTTGAAAAATATTGGCACACAATGTATTCTCTTTCCCTTTATACTTCCATTTTGAAGCTAATTCCTCAATGTGTGCTTTGCACTTTATCAATTTCCACCTTCTCAGATACCCTATAGCATCATTCATACTCCTTTGCTCTCACACAATCAGCTGCAACTTCTCATCTGGATCTTTTTCATTTGTTTTCAAATACCCTCATTTGACCACACACTTTATCCTCTTTATCCCCTTCTAGATGCTGATCTCTTTCTGTCCTTTTTATTTATTTATTTAATATTTATTTATTTGCTTTTAGTTGTACACAATGCGTTTTTATGTGGTGCTGAGGATTGAACCCGGGCCATGCACGTGCTCAGCGAGCGCTCTACCCCTGAGCCACAACCCCAGCCCCCACTTTCTGTCCTTTTATGTTCTCAATTTCCTTTGCTCTTCAACTCACTCCAATCTGGCTGCTGGGCCCTTCAGCTCCATAGCTCACTCTATGATAGTTACCAATCATCTCCATACACCAAAATCCAGTGACATTTCCAGATGTTTCTTCCCTGTGATATTTCTGCAATATTTTACAATATTGCAGAACCTCTTTTGAAACATGCTTCCCTGGGCTACTATAACTACTCTTCTAGTTTACTTCCAACCTCTATAGCCATTACTTTGTCTTCTTTGCAAGCTTATCCTCTTCTACACAAAAGTTAAGTACTAGAGTTCCTTCAACCCCAGTCTGAGAATTTTTCCTTTCTTGTTCCATCCGGCTTAACACCCCACCCATATGCTTTTTTTTTTTTGGTACCGGGGATTGAACTCAGGGGCACTGGACCACTGGGCCAAATCCCCAGCCCTTTTTGTATTTTATTAGAGACAGGATCTCACTGAGTTGCTAAGTGCCTCGCCATGGCTGAGGCTTTGAACTTGCGATCCTCTTGCCTCAGCCTCCCAAGTGCTGGGATTACAGGCGTGCGCCACTGTGCCCAGCCCCACATGCTTTTTTTAAAAAATATTTTATTAGTTGTTGTTGGACCTTTATTTATTTTTAGGCGGTGCTGAGAATCGAACTCAGTGCCTCACGCATGCTAGGCAAGCACTCCACCACTGAGCCACAACCCCAGCCCTCACCCACATGCTTTTGAGTTAAAATTTTCTCTTATGTTCAGTCACCTCTTCTGAACTCTATGTCAAAATGTCCACTCCCTATTAAGTATTTGCTTTTAGTACCCTAAAGACATCAAACTCAACACATTTAAAGCCAGCCCTCTAAATCTTCCCTCTAGACTTCTTCTTTCAATCTCTGGGTTTGGTGTCATCATGATTGTGTTTTCTCATTCACACTTTCCCCATATGGTCTCATTACCAAACTCTCTTCATTTTACTGCCTCTATTTGAAGATTCATTCCCTTGCCATCTAGTCATAATCTCTCCTTCTCTAAATCTTTTTGTCATTCTGTGCTACATTCTGGTTGAATTTCTCAGTATTAATTTCCATTTCATAAACTCTCTTTCATTGTGGCCAGTCTTGTCTTTATCACGTCTATTTCAATGACATTTTTAATTTAAGATTTCCAACTGAATCTTTCAAGTATCTGTTTCTGTTCACTTCTGCCTTTTTACATGTTTTCTTAACTTACATGAAATTTATTCATTTGTATCTGAGCATATTAAGCATGCATTTAAAATATTTGAAGCTTAGAATTCATTTCATCTCTAAGTTTATGTTTTAATTGTTCATTTGTTGATTGCCTTTCTTAGTGTTAATTTCTTTACATTTTGGAATTTTTTTGCAGACTTATTTTCATTTTGAGAGAGATTTTTGTTTATTTCTCTATTTCATATTCTATTTATAATTTCCTAAAAGTTTTAGGATACTCTCCTTCCTGGTTCCTAAGTCCTGTATTGACATGGGGTCTGTCACAGATCTAGTCACTGGCAAGTTGCTACACCATTTCTTAAGTCTTCATTCCTGGGATTTATTAGTAGTTACAAGCAATACCTCAAATGGTAGTTAAAAGTTTTCTTTCTTACCACAGCCTCTGTTGTCATTTTGAGAAGCTCTACTCTTTCTTCAATTTAAAGCAATAAATCTAACTTTGTCCCTTTCTCATGTGGCATACAATTAGTCTGTACTATCCCAAGGCAGATGAATTCCCCACTTCCATTCCTGTTTCAAGACTCAGAACTAAGCAGGCCTATGGTTTTGGCCCTATCAAGACACTGCCCTGCCTTGCCCTATACTGGGAATAGAACTGAGAACACTACCACTAAGCTATATCCCTAGCCCTTTTCATTATTTATTTTGAGACAAAGTATTCTTAAGTTGTTGAGGCTGGCCTTGAACTTACAATCCTCCTGCCTCAGCCTCCTTAGTAGCTGGAATTATAGGTACATTCCACTATGCCTGGCATTTATGTTTTAGTTGTAGGTGGACACAATACCTTATTTTATTTTTACATGGTGCTGAGGATCGAACTCAGTGCCTCACACATGCTAGGCAGTGCTCTACCTCTGAGCCACAACCCCAGCCCATCTACTCAAATTTTATATTTCCAATGTTTTATTTTTGAATGTGGCAATAATTTAAGTTTTATTTTTCTACATTTCACTTATCATCACTACATACTTGGTACACAGGTGGTACATCAAAGTGTGAGCTTATGGAATCATCTCCAGTCTATTCCACCAATACTGGGGGACTGGAAGCTGAGAGGTACTGCAACCAGCTTTGGCTCCTAGCCACAAAGGCTGGCAGCTAGGTTAGGAACACAAGAACACTGGACTTAATAAACCCCCAGCCCTCAACACATGGGTTACACAGCCAAAAATAAATAACGGAAATGAAATTCCAGGGGCTGGGGTTGTAGCTCAGTGGTAGAGTGCTTGCCTCACACATGTGAGGCCCTGGGTTCGATCCTCATCACCACATAAAAATAAACAAATAAAAATGAAGATATTGTGTCCATCTACAGAAAAAAAAAAAAAAAAAAAAAAAAGAAAGAAAGAAAGAAAGAAAAGAAATTCCAGCCCTGCTAACAGTTTTGAACACCTCAGTGGAAACAATCCCTTTATTTCTCATTAAGATTTTTTTTCTTTCTTCTCATGTCATATTTCCCCTCTGTATTCCCCACATTTTTCCTCTTCTTCTTTAAAAAAAAAAAAATTAACTTAAATTCTTAAATTTTTTCTTCACTTAAATTCTTAAATTAACTTAAATTCTTAAATTAACTTAAATTCTTCTTCTAAAAAAATTAACTTAAATTTTTAAAAAAACTTTTAACTTTTTTCTGTTCTGCAAGATTTCGTGTGTGTCTGTGTGTGTGTGTGTGTGTGTGTGTATTTTCACTATGCACAGGTTCAAATATTACATGTACCTGAATATAATTTTACCTTATTTTAATTAGTTTCTTCTTCAGCTGTTTATTATTTAGCCTTAGTCTGACTTAGGTGGGATACAACTACATGTGGCTGTGAGTTGTTGTGATCTTATATTTGCATGTTTATTTGTACCTTGGATTTTGTCCCTCTTATTGTCCTTTCTTCATTCTTCCCACACTAATAGTCAAATTTTCCTGTTCCCTCTGCCTCTCTTTCATTTTTTATTACTTTTAGTTAATTTTTTATTTCTCCTTATTTCCAGCCAATATCTGCTACCTATCTCCTGCCTCTTCTCTGTTCACTTTTTTAAATATTTCAAATTTCTCTCACCTTCCTACCCTATTTTGCTTCACTTAAGAAACTGTAATCCCACTATGTAATAGAATAATATAGTTTATATAATTCCTACCCCATTCATGCTACCATGATTATTAATACAGTGGATGATGTAATAGACACCTGCTATCTAATGCCTGATCTAGTTCACAGTTTTTTATTGTTGGTACTAATATTAAACGCTGACCCCTCATTGTTATGGTTTGGATGTGAGGTGTCCCCAAAAAGCTTATGTGTGAGGCAATGCAAGAAGGTTCAGAGGACAAATGATTGGGTTATGAAAGCCTAAACCCAACTAGTGAATTAATCACCTGATGGGATTAATTGAGTGGTAACTGAAGGCAGGTGGAGCATTGGGGGCGTGGCTCTGGGGTATATATTTGTCTGGCAAATGGAGATCTCTCTCTCTTTCTCTCTGCTTTCTAATCATCATGTGAGCTGCTTCCCTCTGTCACATTCTTCTGCCATGTTGTTCTGCCTCACCTGGAGACCAGAGGAATAAAGCTGGCTGTCCTACGGATTGAGATCTCTGAAATTGTGAGCCCTCAAATAAAATTTTCCTCCTCTACAGTTGTTCTGGTTGGGTTCTTTTAGTCATAGCAGTGAAAAAGCTGATTAAAACACCCATCAATACTATATAGATGGTAATTAAGTGTAATAGATGTCAATGTAGACCCTGGACATTTTTCTTAAGGCAATACATCTGTTGCTAACTTTAGTGCTAGCTCTCCACTTCCTCTAAGAGTGGCTGGAAAGTGACTGGGATACTTAAAAGTTCATAGAGTAGAGATCTTGCTGCTAAGCAATACTCACAACTCAGTCAAGTAACAGTGAATCTCACCCCACACATGAATCATTACTTCTACACATAGAATCGGGGAGACAAAAACTCCAAACCAACAACCAGGCTCCAGGGAGAAACAACAGGAGGGAGATCTCAGGTCCCACCCTTGGACATCAATATCAAAAACAGAGAGAAGCCCCAAAACAAAAAAGATAACTACACACAAAAGGACACAAATAAATGAGGAAGAAAAATCCATCCCAACTGATGATGCACAAGCTCAAACCCTCTGAAAATGTGAGGAAATAAAACAAATCTCCCTCCAAAATTCACAATCCCCCAATAAAGGATCCCACAGATATGGAAGTATATGAAATTACAGAGAAAGTATATAAAAAACTGATTATTTGTGGCATCTCTCAACCAGGAATCGAGCTGGGTTCTACCTCGTTAATTCGGGGCAGTTTGAGTTCTTCCTCGTTTACGCAAATGAGTTTGAGCCCGAGCTCCTTCCAGTTAAATGCCTGGAAGTTTGAACTTGGCTTCTCTTTGCTGATGAGATGCCACCTTTATGTGACTATAGAGAAATTAACTTTGTCTGCTCTTGATGTATTTCTGCTGCATGGCCACCAGGTTTGAATACATTTAATTATCAAAAATAAAACCAGTTCTATGGCCCTGTGGAATCTAGCCAGAAGCTAGCTAAACCAGCAAGACAGGTTTTTTCAGCTAAAGATTAGCTTTTGCAAATAACCCCTCTCTGTACGGCGCAGCATTATCCATTGTTTAAACTTCTCTCCATTGAAAAGCTAATGGTCTTTTTGTGTGTCTGTAAAGGACTCTTCCTTATCCTTCAGCAAATTTAGGATTTTGGCAACCATATATCTTTTCTTCCTGAGCCCCCAAATAAAAAGTTATTATAGGGACACAGTAGAAGTCAGAAAGTCTAGGCCCAGTTGAAGCTTAAAGAAGATACTAGGGCAATATAACCTTATGAGCAGGCGTGCCTAGAGTTGAGGAATTTTTAAACATTAGTTTAGATAATAAAAGCTTCAAGATTTTTAGAATGTTTTCCTCTGCCTATAGATAAGATTAATCAGTAGTATGTACTTAGGATAAATATTTGATCTTCCCCTGATTATACGACCCGGAAATTCCTGAGATTCTTTAATGTAACCTCCTATAGTTGAAATGTAAATTCCTGAAATTCTTTAATGTAACCTCCAATAATTGGAATGTGAACTGCTGTGTTTGCTGGAATGTATAAAAACCATTGCTGAGAAAAGTAAAAGTAGAAGGATTTCTGCAACCTGACTTGTTGCCGCCTGAAGCGCTTGGAGCAACGGAGCCGCGGGAAGAACTTCAGAAGCAAACTGGAGACAAACAGCTTTTTATTCTGATAACTTTTCTCTCTGGTTCTAACAACAACTAACACACGCCAAACACACCACTAAAATGGCGCTGACCCGATCAGCAATTTCGGCCAAGTCACTCGAGATCCCGCAACAAATCCCGTGAGACTACGGGTGGCGACAATGGCCAAATCTCCACGGCTCATAGTCAACTGCAATTCAAGTCAATCCCCAAACAGGGCTCCTGCACTGACTCATGTGCATTATTTTCATTTCGCCAACGTTCCCCTCCAGCATCTCCCCTCCAGCATCGGTTGGACTCACCTTGACATCTCCTTGACATCTCCGTGGAAGCTGGCCTTCCGCAATTATTAAAATGTTCAATGAATTATGAGAGCAAATACAGGGGACGAAAGACCATTCCAATAAAGAAATAGAGATAATGAAAAGAAACCAATCAGAACTCCTGGAAATGAAAGACAAAGTAAACCAAATTTAAAAATTCTTGTGAAAGCATTACCAATAGATTATGTAGAAAACAGAACTTCAGGCCCTGAAGATGGAACTTCACGCCTTAAAGCCAAGGTACACTTGAATACTAGTGTGACAAATCCAAAGCCAACACATATGGAATGGAGAGAAAGTGAAAACTTTTCCTCCAAAATCAGAAACAAGACAGAGAAGTTTACTCTCCCCACTTTTATTCAATATAGTTCTTGAAACTCTAGCCAGAGCAATCAGGCAAGAAAAGGAAATTAAATAGATATAAATATGAAATCAAACTATTTCTGTTTGCTAGTGACATAATCCTAAGTCTAGAAGACACCCCCCCCCAAAAAAAACCTCCAGCAGATGACAAAGTAGCAAGATACAAGATCAACACTGACAAATCAACAGCTTTCCTACACCCCAATAGTAATTCTGCTGAGAAAGAAATCAGGAAGGCTTTCCCATTTACTGTAACCTCAAAAAATAAAATAAAATACTTGGAAATTAATGTAACCAAGGAGGTGAAAGATTTCCACAATGGAAATTATATACACTAAAGAAAAAAATTAAAGAAGATCTCAGAAGATGGAAAGACCTCCCATGTTCTCCGACAAGCACAATTAATATTGTCAAAATGGCGATACTGCCAAAAGCAATATACAAACAATGTAATCCCCATCAAAATTCCACTGACATTCTTCACAGAACCAAACAAAATAGTCCTAAAGATTATTTAAAAGAATAAGAGACCCAGAATAGCCACAGCAATTATGAGCAAAAAGAGCAATGCAGGAAGCATCACAATACCAATCTCAAATTAAACTACAAAGGTATAGTACCAAAACCAGCATGGTACTGGTATCAAAATAGACAATGAAGACCAGTGGAATAGAATAGAAGACACAGAGGCAAACCCAATACTTACAGTAATTTGACACTTGCCAAAAACATATGCTGAACAAAAAACAGACTTTTTAACAAGTGGTGCTGGAAAACTGGATATTAATATGTAAAAGAAAATAGATTCCATCACTCTGCACATAAGTCAAATCAAAATGGATCAAAGATTTAGGGATTAGACCAAAAACCTTATAACTACTAGAAAAAAAACACAAGATCAACATTCCTTCAGACAGGTACAGGCACTGACTTCCTCAACATGACCCCTAAATCTCAAAAATTAAAATTAAGAATCAATAAGTGGGGGCTGGAGCTGTAGCTCAGTGGTTGAGTGCTTGCCCTGCATGTGTGAGGCACTGGGTTTGATCATCAGCACCACATAAAAATAAACAAATAAAATAAAGGCATTCTGTCTATCTACAGCTACAAAAAGTTTTTTTTTTTTTTAACAGAATCAATAAGTGGAATGCTATCAAATTAAAAAGCTTCTGGTTGGGCATGATGGTGCATGCCTGTAATCCCAGCAGCTTCGTAGGCTGAGGCAGGAGGACGGTGAGTTCAAAGCCAGCCTCAGCAAAAAAAAGCAAGGTGCTAAGCAACTCAGTGAGACCCTGCCTCTAAATAAAATACAAAATAGGGCTGGGGATGTGGCTCAGTGGTCGAGTGCCCCAGAGTTCAATCCCCCATACCTAGCATCCCCCCCCGACCCCCGCTAGCCCCACAAAAGCTTCTGCACAGCAATGGAAATGATTAAGAGAAAAGAAAGCCTACAGAGCGAGAGAAAATTTTTGCCATCTGCTCCTCTGACAGGGGATTAATATCCAGAATATGTAAAGAACTCAAAAAACTTAACATCAAAATAACCAATAACCCAATCAATAGATGGGCAAATGATCAAAATATACATTTCTCCAAAGAATATTAAAAATGGCCAATAAATATATGAAAAAATGTTCAACATCATTAGCAATAAGGGAAACACAAATCAAAACCAGATGAGGATTTTATCTCCCTCCAGTTACAATGGCAATCATCAAGGATATACATAATAATAAAAGCTGACAATGATGTCTGGGAAAAAGGTATACTCATGCATTGTTCACAGGACTACAAAGTAGTGAAACCATTCTGGAAGGCAGTATGGAGATTCTTCAAAACACTAGGAAAGGAACCACCACATGACCCTGCTTGGTATTTATCCAAAAGAACTAAAATCAGGCGGGGCATGGTGGCACACACCTGTAATCCCAGCGGCTCAGGAGACTGAGGCAGGAGGATCATAGGTCTGAAGCCATCATCAACAATTTAGTGGGGCTATAAGCAACCTAGTAAGCCCTTAAAATAAAAAATAAAAAGGGCTAGGGATGTAGCTCAGTGGTTTAGCGCCCCTGGGGGTTCAGTCCCTGGGACCAACCAACCAACCAACCAACAAAAGAACTAAAACCAGGATACTACATCAATATAGCCACTACAATGTTTATAACAGGACAATTCACAATAGCCAAATTATGGAATCAGCACAGATGCCCATCAATAGATGAAATGATTACGAAAATGTGCTGTATATATACAATGGAGTTTTACTCAGCCATCAAGAAGAATGACATTATGGCATTTATTAGGAAATGCATGGAAATGGAGCATATCATGCTAAGTGGAATTAGCAAGACTCAGAATACCAAGGGTCAAATGCTTTCTCTCATATGTATAAAGTAGAGAAAAATAAGGGAAAGAAGGCAGTAGCGATGGTATACAATAAAGTTATAGGGAAGATTTGTGGAGTAGAATAAGATGATAGGGAAGGAGGAGGGACAGGAAAGGGGAAGAAATGAAGAATGAACTGAACAAAATCACATTATGTGTATATATAAATATACCACAGGGAATTTCTCCTTTATGTGTATGTATAAAACAGCAATCAAAAGTAAATAAGTAGGGCTGGGGTTGTGGCTCAGTGGTAGAGTGCTTGCCTAGCATGGGCGAGGCCCTGGGTTCAATCCTCAGCACCACATAAAATAAATAAATAAAAGTAAATAAATAAATGAGCAAAAAGATCAGCAGAGGACGGAGAACAAGGGGAGGTAGGAGGGAAGGGAAAGTGGAGGTTGGGGGGAAGAACACTGAAACAGAGTAAATAAAATTCCATGTATATATGATTTTGCCTGAATGAATTCAACTACTATGTACAATCCTAATGCTCCAATAAAAAAGAAAGTGACTATGATATAATTAGACCCCATTGAACAAACTGAGTGTATAGTAAAACAAAACCTTTTTGGGGAGATATTAAACAAAGATTTGGTTGTCTTTTTGTATGTTGTAAAAATAAAACATGGAAAGGACAAATATTCCCTCTACCACTGAGCCATATCCCCAGCCCTATTTTGTATTTTATTTAGACAGGGTTTCACTGAGTTGCTTAGCAACTCACTTTTGCTGAGGCTGGCTTTGAACTTGAGATCCTCCTGCCTCAACCTCCCAAGCTGCTGGGATTATAGGCAAGCGCCACAGCATCTGGCATTATCTATGAATTTTAACTTTTGTTTGTTTTTTGGGCAGTACTGAGAATTGAACCCAGGGGCACTCTACCACTGAGCTATATTGTAAGCTACCTGGTACCGTAACCCGGGAGGAAAACTCTCGGAGGCAGAGTAAAGCTTTTACTACTTTTACTTCTACTTTCTTAGAAAGAGCTTAGAGAGGGAAAGAAAGATTTTCTTAGCTTAGAGTCTTAGAGAGAAAGAAAGATAGAGCTTAGCTTAGAGAAAGATTTCTTCTTGGCTTAGAGTCTTAGAGAGAAAGAAAGATAGAGCTTCTTCTTAGCTTAGAGTCTTAGAGAGAAAGATTAGAGCGAGCTTTTCTTCTTGTCTTCTTAGCTTAGAGTAGAGAGAAAGAAAGATAGAGCTTAGCTTAGAGAAAGATTAGAGCTTCTTTCTTCTCTCTTCTTTCTTCCTTCTTCTTTCTTAGAGAGAGCTTAGAGAGGGAAAGAAAGATTTTTAGAGAGAAAGATTAAAGCAAGCTTTTCTTCTTGTCTTCTTAGCTTAGAGTCTTAGAGAGAAAGAAAGAGCTTAGCTTAGAGAAAGATTAGAGCTTCTTTCTTCTCTCTTCTTTCTTCCTTCTTCTGTCTTCCTCAGGAGCCTCGGCCTAACTCTGACCAGTCATTACTTCTTCTATCTGGTTTCTCTTCTGTCTTCTATCTGGTTTCTCTTCTGTAACCACTCTGCCTACGTTCTGGCCGCTCTGATTCTTCTGACCGACCGAGTGACTGCCCGACTGACTGAATTCTCCGTTCTCCTAACTCTGACAGCTTTCACCCGGTTATATACCTTCAGCTTTTCGGGTGCCTACAGGTGCGTCACATACGTATCAGGTGGAACTTATGGCTTCCAGCTAGCTGCAACAGCCCTTCCTAATTAGGGCTCCTTCACTATATTCCCAAACCTTTCATTCTCCTATTTTGAGACAGGGTCTTTCTAAGTTTTGCAAAGGCTGGCCTTGAATTTCTAATTGTCCTTCACCAGCCTCCTGGTTGCTGGGATTATAGGTGTATACCACTGCACGGTCTGTATTTTAACTTTAAAAAGAAAAATGTACAAAATGAGGCATCTATACTATAGTGCCAAAAGTACCAAAAGTAAGGAAGTGCTAAACAAGCAAAAAACACCTACAAGGGATGGCATGTCAAAGATGCATAAAAGCTACCAAAAGCTCCCAAAGGCCAAAGCTAGAACAATTTGAACAGCAAAATAAAGTACTATTAGGTAGTAACCTAAAGTGTTAAAAACAAATATTCAGGAGTTCATACTATTATAAATAAATGATTTAACAAATAAATGTATGAGTGAGAAGGGACAAATTTCCTGTGCAGAATTCCAAGTAATTTATGTAAATGTAATCATCCTGTATCACTTAACAACAGGTACACATTCTGAGAAATGCATTGTTAGGTGATTTTGCCATTATGTGAACATCAAAGAGTATACAAAACAAATTAATATATCTATGACATCATTAGGTGATATAACCTTCGACACTGTATACATAGTCCTTCCTTAGGAGAAATATTGTTATATAGCTCATAATTATTCCCTCTCTCAAGGAAACAGAGAAAGCTTAACTCCCCTAGTTCTTCAAGTGAGGGCTACATATAGAGACTTCCTTCTGAAGAATATAGTATGGAAAGGAATAAAACAAATAACTTTTCATTAACAAACTTGACCAACAGTTTCTCAGCTAAGCGATCAAGGTTAGCATCAATGGTGCTAAGTCACGCTGATCAGATGCACTGTTGATATGATGTGATGAGAATCCCACGTTGTTTCTATGGTCTTCTTTTTCAAAATCCATAATTTCGGTCCCATCATGAGAAAAATATATGATTCCCAGTTGAGAGACATTCTACTAAATACCTGATCAGTATACCCCATCAAAACCAAGGAAAATCTAATAAAATGTCACAGGTATAAGGAGACTAAAAAGACATTAGGACTAGATTATACCGGTAGACTCCTAGAAAGAAAAAGGACAGAAGGTAAAAACTAAAAAGATCTAAATAAAGAATGGACTTTGGTTTTTTTTGTTTGTTTGTTTGTTTTTTGATACCAGGGATTGAACTCAGGGACACTCAAACCACTGAGCCACATCCCCAGGAAGAGGGTCTGAGTTGCTTAGCACCTTGCCATTAACTTGAGGCTGGCTTTGAACTCTCCATCCTCCTGCCTCAGCCTCCCATGGACTAATAATGTGACAGTATTGGCTCATTAATTTTGACAAATGTATTATATAAAAAATGTTAATGACTGAGAAAACTAGATATAGGGTATGTGGAATTCTCTTTATCTTTGCAACTTTTCTATAGATCTAAAACTATTCTGAAATAAAAACTTTATTCTAAAAACTCTAAAATCTTCAAGGAAAAATATATCTTAGATGGAGGGAATAAACATTACAAAAAGTCAACTATTTTTTCTTCTTTTTCTTTGTGTGTATGTGTATGTAGTGGGTGCGGATACAGGGGATTGAAGCCAGGGTGGCTCTATCACTGAACTATATACCCAACCCTGTTTGTTTAAATTTTGAGACAAGGTCTTGCTAAATGGCCCAGGCCAGACTTGAACTTAAAATTGTTCTACCTCATCTCCTGAGAAGCAAGAATTATAGACATGTGCCACCACACCCAATTAACTTTCTGAATTAATAAAGGTAATTTGATATTAATAAAAAAGAACACTGTTTAAACAAGGTAAGATAATGCTACCATTTCTCCGTTGAATAAATGCGCGGGGGTGGGTAGAAGGATACTAGGATTGAACACAGGGGAACTTTACAACTGAACTACACCCTCATTCCTTTATGTTTTTTTATTTTGAGACAGGGTCTTGCCAAATTGCTCAGGTTAGCCTCAGACTCACAATCCTCCTGCCTTAGCCTCCCAAATTGCTGGGATTACAAGTGTGCATGCACCACTGTACCTGGTGAATGAATGCATTTTGAGTGACAAAATGAAACAATACTAGCTTTAAGGTTAATCTTTTTTTTCCTCTTTTGTATAAATTATTCTCACCTCTAATAAGCTTAAATTTCTCAACAAGCTATGCAACTGATTTCTTCATCATCAAAATATATTTTGAGACAGGCACAGTGGCGTACACCTGTAATCCCAGCAACTTGGGAGGCTGAGGCAGGAGGATTGTGAGTTCCAAGCTAACCTTAGCAACTTAGGCCCTAAGCAACTCAGGGAGATCCTGTCTCTAAATAAAATAGTAAAAGGGGGTTGGGGATGTTGCTCAGTGGCTAAGCGCCCCTGGGTTCAATCCCTGGTACCAAAAAAAAAAAAAAAAAAAAAAAAAAAAAAAATATATATATATATATATATATATATATATAAAATTATGTAAACTTTTATCTAGTAGCTTTAGATCCAAGCTCTACCTCACGTCAGCATAATAGTATAACAGTAGAGTAGGGATAAGGGGCTATAGAATGGACTGCCTGGTTTGAATAATGTCACAAGCTCATTTAATCTTTCTCAGCATTAGTTTCCTCACTGTAAAATAGTAATAATACCTGAGGGAGTTGTATAAATTATATGAAATGATGCACACAAAATATTTAGCATCTAAAGCATACACCAAATCACTAGATAAAATTCGTCTTTTTTTTTTTTTAACTTATTTCTCATGGTGTTGGGAATCAAATCCAGTGCCTTGTACATGCTAAGCAGGTGCTCTACCATTAAGCTATATCCCCAACTCCTGAAATTATTCTTTTAAAGCATATATTTAAAATTCAAAGTATTGCTGGGCATGGTGGTATGGCATGTAATCCCGGCAGCTCAGGACACAGAAGCAGGAGGACCATGAGTTCAAAGACAACCTCTGCAACTTAGCAAGAACCTGTCTCAAAAAAAAAAAAAAAAAAAAAAAAAAAAAAAAAATATATATATATATATATATATATATATATAAAGGCTGGGGATGTGGCTCAGTGGTTAAGTGCCCCTGGGTTCGATCCCTGGTACCAAAAGAAAAAGAAAAAAAGGAAAAAGGAAAAAAATTCAAAGTATTTAAAATGCCAAAGTATGTTAGTTCTCCCCCTGCTATGGTACTGAACTTTCTGATTCTTATTGCCACAGTCAACATCAAAACCATGAACAGGATAAATCATGAACAGAACTAGTGACTAAAGACACTATAGTGTGTGGGTGTATATGTATAGGTGTGAGGGAGGACCTGGTTAATGCCTATATTATAGCCTGATATCCTTACAGAAAGTGATTCACTGAAGTCAGGACTTAATTAGAAATAACAGAATAAGGAGTCAAATGTTATGAGATTTTATCCCTCTGATTACATGTCAGGGTGATAATCAGGTAATGGATATTGAAATAAAATTGCTAAAACACTAGAAAGTGATTAAGAATTTTATATACTTTTATAACTGTAGAACAGCTTTCAGACTTTAGGATCTTCACTTTTAAGTTCTTATTTTGGTAAAAGACTGATACTCTTAAAACACTATATATTTTGTAGGGCTATCTTGGTTCATTTGAAAAGGAACTGCTATTTTCATTTATCCTTCAAGCTTAAATTTAGCAAGATTACCATTACTTATTTTTCTAAACAGATGAGAAAATTTTCAAGAGGGTTCCTGCCATTCATAATATAATGTGTATAGATCTTTGGAGAAAGATTATAATTGTAAAGTTTGTATTTAGATTAATTTAATTAACCTTATATATACAAGCAATTGCTAGTTATTTAGGGTTCAGACAAGACTAAGCAAGGAGGAAAACACTCCACTGACTAAATGATGTCAGGCTGAGTTTGTAAGCATCTTTTTTATAGTGAAGAAATAGTATTAGGGCTGGGGTTGTGGCTCAGCAGCAAAGAGCTCACCTCGCAGGTGCGTGGCCCAGGTTCGATCCTCAGTACCACATAAACATAAATGCAATGCATTGTGTACAACTAAAGTAAATAAATAAGTATTTAAAAAAAAAAGAAAAGAAATAGTATTATCTCGGCCCTTTTGTGCTGCTATAACAAAATACCTGTAGTATTTTGGTAGTTTATAAAGAACAGAAATTTAGCCAAGCCTGGTGGTGCACGCCTTTAATCCCAGTGACTCAGGAGGCTGAGGCAGGAGGACTGTGAGTATAAACCCAGCCTCAGCAACTTAGTGAGGCCCTAAGCAACTCAGTCTCTAATAAAATATATAAAAGGGCTGGGGATGTGGCTCAGTGGTTAAGCACCCCTGGGTTCAATCCCTGGTATCAAATAAGTAAATAAATAAATAAGAACAGAAATTTTTATATTTACTCAAAGTATGGAGACTGGAAAGTTCAAGATCAAGGCAGCAGAAGGTTTTTTTTTCTTTTCTGGCAAAGGCCTCAATTTCTACTTCCAAGATGAAGACTTGCATGCTGTCTTCTCACAAACTGGAAGGGACAGAAGGGCAAAAAGAGAGGCACTCACTTACTCAAGCCCATAAGGTTGCTAATAATCCTATAAGGGCAAAGTCTTCAAGGCTTAATCACCTCCTAAAAGTGCCACCCTAAATACTGGTGCATTGGTGATTAAGTTTCAACATGAAGTTTGGAGGGGAAACAAACATTCTAACTATAGTAAGTGCCCACTATAATTATTTAACAAATATCAAAGGCAATTCTGACATTGGACCTCTCTTTAGTATCTCTTCAAAGCACTTTCTATCCATCAGGGATATTAGGTATATATGATTTTTTTTTTTTTTTTTTAAATCAGCCTTTTAAAAAACTGCAACAAGGGGCTGGGGTTGTGGCTCAGCAGTAGAGTGCTTGCCTAGCACAAGCAAAGCCCTGGGTTCGATCCTCAGCACCACATAAAAATAAATAAATAAAATAAAGGTATTAAAAAAAACTGCAACGAAATTATAAATTTTTAAAATATGGTCTAGCACTGCTATGGATTATTACTACAGATTTGAAGTGAAAAATCAGTTTGTTCATTTTTCAAAAGGATCAACCAACAGAATTCCTGCTACCAAGTCTTCTAATTTCATAGCATTAGTGGTACTGAGTTATTGAGGCCTGTTCAGCACCTTCAGAGGCTTCTCTCATGATCATCATCACTTTTTTCTCCCATTACTGGAGACTGAACCCTGGGGCGTGCTACCACTAAGCTACATCCCCAATTCTTTTAAAATTTTGAGACAGAGTCTTGCTAAATTGCCCAGGTGTGCCTCAAACTTGTGATCCTCCCATCTCAGTTTCCTGAATAGGTGGGCTTACAGGTGTGTGCCACCATGTCTGCCATTTCATACACCATTCTTCTCACTCCTTTTCTGCCAATTCATACACAATCTACTCATTTGGTCCTAACAGGAATGTTATGAATAGCATTCAGAATACTCACATGGCCCTGTACCATGAGGATCAGAGGAGAGATTCCGTTGGTATCAATGAGAAATAGTGAAATTTCCTTGAAGAATTTGTTCCTATTTAATCTTTTGAATTATATGAATTTTACAAACTACTGTCTAGTGGAAATAAGTCCCTTGAAAGTTATATCAGAATTGGGTGTAAATTTCCCTGCCCTTTAAAGTTCTATTCACTTTATCTCCTCTCCTTCTCCCAGCCTACCTCCTTTGAAAATTTCTTTAGGTCAAAATAGATGTTTATAATATGAGTGTGGGATGTTTATGAATTATGTGCAAGTCTGTTGACTAAATTTAAACGAAATTAAAAGATCCCTTCATGTATGCATTTTGCGTGCCAACCTCAAACCCTCTTCTCCTAAGCCAATTTTCCCTTTGTACATTTTCATACTTTTTTTTAAAACTTCTTTTAAATTTGTTTTATCTTTTGGACTGTATACATTATTTGAACTATCATCTCTTTTCTAGAACAAAATGGGGTAGAACTGATCTATATGTAAGAAGTAACCAACTTTGGAAAGGGATAAATTACTATACAGAACCATAATTCTTCCTAAAACTAACCATTAAAAAAAAAAGTCTGAATTACTAGAAAAACAAAACAAAACCATATGATGTGAATTGGTCTTATATCAACTGATCTTCACTGTATTTGATTGAAAGAAAAATCAGCCTTTACAATAGTGAAAAGTGTGAACTGGATAATATTTTATTTTACTTATTCTTTTTTGGTGGTGCTGGGGATTGAACAGGGCCTCATACATATTAGGCAAGTGCTCTACCACTGAGTTCTACATCTCTAGCCCCTAGAAACTTAAAAGGAAAACAATGCTGTTTCAAACCAAATGTTACCTCAAAATTAATGATTAATAAAATGATAGTACTATAATAACCAGGTAAAAACAATTTACACAGCTTCAAAATAAGGTTAAGTAAATTTACTACTTGTTTTTGAGTCATTGCTTACCTTACTGACTTAACAAATATTTTAAATTTTTTTTGTCACTGTTAAAGTGGATATTACATTTTCATAAATGGCCTTAACCAACACATTCCTGAGGAAGGTGTTTTTAAAATATTGCCATAGAAGCAAGATACACATAATAATGATTTACAAAGAATCTCACCACACCCCAAATAATTATCACTCAGACATTATCAGTGACACATTAAGACAGGAAATCAACTTGCCATTAAGATTTTGCCAGAGTGATATTAGAAACAGGAGCTTGGCAACATGTTTCCTTAACAAGGCTGTTCTAATACACCAAGTAAAGGGGTAATCTATTTCGAACATTAAGCAAAGTGTACCTTTCTGGTACATTTGGAAATAAAGGAATATGAAGCCCTTTTCATTATAGAAACTTTTCCTGGATTCATTCATCTACTGATGCCCTTGATCACATCACTAAAAACCCACCTAACTGCTGATCATTTACTTCATTACAAGTTAATAACTTTGAGAATGATTCTGAGCAGTACAGACTATTGTAGCAGTCAATGACAAAACAGAACTCTTACATGTATGTATTGAGCAGGAGTGGGTGGAGTGGCACCTGATAGAGGGAAGTAGTTAGCCTGACATTGTGTGACTTAGGGCAATGTGACTTCTCTGAGTTACCATGCCATGAAAGATGAATGAATAATGAGGGGAAAAAAACAAAGAACAATTGTTTGTGTTCCTCAGTGGCATACACTAATATCCATTTATTCCCTCAAGTCACTTATATTACCCATGACTAGCTAGATGTAATTATTTTAAAAATAAGGAGCAAAGATTAGATTTACTAGGCTGGGGTTGTGGCTCAGCGGTAGAGAGCTCGCCTGGCATGTGCGTGGCCCAGGTTTGATCCTCAGCACCACGTACAAATAAACCCACTGTGTACAGCCAAAGCAAATAAATAAATATTAAAAAAAAAAAGATTAGATTTACTTTCCCCATTAAAAGCTTACAGATTAAAGAATTTTTATAAGCCCTTCCTAAACCCTAATGAAATAGAATATAAATGCTGTTACCAGATTAGCTGTTTTAAGATACATAATTCAAGTTCATCATTTCATTGATTTATTTACTTTTTACAGATTTTAGTTCCATGAATCCATACTAACATACTTATATGGGTAATATTTCAGATTCCTTAGGGAGAAAACCACAATTTTCACTGCTTTGATATTCCATTTAATAACTTTAGTCTCAAATTTTTCCCAATTAATATTTTTCCTTTGTTCTACTTAACTTTTTAAAGTCATACGTTAAGCAATTAAACCATCATAATGCTAATATAACACCTTGATAACATAGCTATGGGTTATGGAAACAACAAACTTCTGTTTTGAAAATGGAAGAAGTATATCACTCTTAGAACCAAGTTCCAGTTCCCTAAAATGAGTTTCATATACTTATTTTTAAAAACAAACAAAAACCAGATTTCCACTCTAAGAATCATTAAAAAAGGCCAATTTTACTTTTTTTTCTTTTTGGTACCAGGGATTGAACCCAGGGCGGCTTAACCACTGAGCAACACCCCAACTCCCCCCCCTTAAAATTTTATTTAGGGTTTCACTGAATTGCTTAGGGCTTTGTTAGGTTGCTGAGGCTGGCTTTGAACTCACAATTCTCCTTCCCATGCCTCTGGAGCTGCTGGGATTATAGGCATGCACCAAGGTGCCTGGCCCAATTTGACTTCTAAAATGGCTTGTTTTTGTAAAGTAATAAGGTAAATCTCTGAGAAACCAGTTTTACATAATAGTGATTCCCAAAATGTGGTCACAGACCTGCAGCATCAACATTATCTGGAACCTTTTTAGAAATGCAAATTCTCGGGCTGGGGCTAATGGCTCAGCAGGTAGAGCGCTTGTCTCCCATATGTGGGGCCCTGTGTTCCATTCTCAGTACCACAT
This sequence comes from Tamias sibiricus, assembly GCA_025594165.1. Classification (NCBI taxonomy): domain Eukaryota; kingdom Metazoa; phylum Chordata; class Mammalia; order Rodentia; family Sciuridae; genus Tamias; species Tamias sibiricus. Next base: position 72,782,494 of record CM046659.1, read on the forward strand.
AAATAAAATAAAAGGTATTATGTCCACCTACAACTAAAAAAAGAAATTAAAAAAGAAATACAAATTCTCAGCCTCACTCCAGACCTTCTGAATCAGGAGCTCTGGGTGTGGGACCAGCAGTCTCATTTCATAACCTGTCCAGGTGATTTTGATGCACACTCAAATTTGAGAATCAATATTTTACTGTATAGCAGAAACATTTATGTTTAAATTTACACCACTAAAGATTTAAAGTATTTTATCTTAAAATACATGTGAGTTTTTAAAGGAGAAGAGAAATAACTACTTAGTAATCCCGAGCAACTCATGAGGCTGAGGCAGGAAGATGGAATGTTTGAGGTCAGCCTCAGCAACGTAGAAAGGCCTTGTCTCAAAATAAAAAACTAAAAATAAAAGGCTGGGGATAGCTCAGTGATAAAGTGCTCCTATGTTCAATCCCTAGTACCAAAACAAACAAAAAACCTTCCTCAAATACACAATTGTAATTTAATGTGTGCGAGGCCCTGGGTTCAATCCCCAGCACCCCCACCAAATAAACTATGCATAATTGTATAAAAAATAAAGTTCCTTTTTTTTTTCCCACCAAAGGTAAATATAGATCAGTATAGAATTTTTTATTTCCAGATTTTTCCTGCTAGACATATGCACAGTAATTAAAAATATATTTTTGAACACAATGTCTTTTGATTTTTGGTTTTGGTACTGGAGATTGAACCAGGAGCAGTTTACCACTGGGCTACATTTCTAGTCCCCTTTTTATATTTTATTTTGAGACAGGGTCTCACTAAGTTGCTGAGAATCTCACTAAGTTGCTATGGCCCGCCTCAAACTTGTGATCTTCCTGATTCAGCTTCCAAGTCATTGAGATTACAGGTGTAGGCCACCAGGCCCATCTTACCCTGTACATTTTGCTTTCAACTTATCTTTTTCAATGTAAATTTACCTCCAGTATTCAATTTGCTTTCATATAATCTCTTATATTTTGCTATTACAAAGATGCAATGAAAATGTGCATTTATGCATATTTATGCATTTATACAAGTATATCTGCAAGATAGATTTCTACAAGTAGAATTGCCATATCAGTGTATATTCTGATATAGTACCAAACTGACTCAATAAGGCTGAACTAACTTATATTCCTACTTATAAAACAGTGTTTGTGGGGTTGGGGTTGTGGCTCAGTGGTAGAGTGCTCGCCTGGCATGTGTGAGGCACTGGGTTCAATCCTCAGCATCTCATAAAAATAAATAAAATAAAGGTGGGCTGGGGCTATGGCTCATGGGCTGGGGCTATGGCTCAGCGGTAGAGCGCTCATCTCACATGTGTGAGGCCCTGGGTTCAATACTCAGAACCACATATATAAAATAAAGGTATTGTGTCCACCTACAACTAAAAAAAATTTTTTAAATAAATAAATAAAGGTATTGTGTCCATATACAATTTAAAAAAAAAAACAGTGTTTGTGTTTTCTAATAAGAATGGCATCTTTTCTATAATAGAATGGGTCTACTTCATTTATACGAACACTTTTCAGATGTTTCATATAAATGAATTTCTACATAAGCAATAAAATCTTTGAAAATCACATGTACTATTCATATGATACTTAGAGCCTCTTTAAGGTTGCCCAAACTGGCCTTGAATTTATGATCTTCCTGCCTTAGCCTCTTAAGACGCTGGGATTGCCGTTGTGCAACAAAGCACCAAGCACCTGATAGGATTCTTGAGTACTAAATGCAATGTAAAGAGCCTGGTACCTTGCAGATACTCAAAAACTGGTTAATTCCATGATTATGATGTTGATTATTATTACTAATACTTTATTATCATCATGAGTTTTGTGGCATTGATTTTGACTCTTCTCAGGCTTCATTTTGTTTTTAACTTCTTGGCTATGTTTCATATGGCTCACACTGCCTAGAAGTTGGCTCTCTGTAAATACAGTGTATTTTATTTAATTAATTAATTTTTTTAGTTGTTGATGGACCTCTTTACTTTATTCATTTATTTATATATGGTGCTGAGAATTGAACTCAGTGCCTCATACATGCTAGGCAAGTGCTCTACCACTGAGCCAAAACCCCAGTCCTATTTTATTTTCTTTATGGTTTTTATATTATTTTTAAAAACTCCTTAACTTTCGAAGGATATGGAAAATAACATCCCCCAAGAAAAGGGGAATGACAGCCCCCAGGGAGAAAAGAAATTGATGCAGGAGGAGAGGAGGGGAAGGCAAACACTGGGCCCTGGGCTCTGGGCTTTCATTCTTTCCCAGTGACAATAAATAGGTCCTGGGTGAGAAGGCAAATGGGCTATAGGCTCTGGAGTTTCATCCCAGTATCAATGGGTTTTGAGCTATTTAGAGCTGTTTTCCTGAGCTAGATTTTTAATCTGCACGACTAGTTTCCTAACTGCCCAGCCAGCACGTCCTCAGTCTCTAATGATTAAATCACACTAAACATTCTGCTATAATTAACTCTCATTAAGATCTATAAAACAGGGGCTGGGGTTGTTGCTCAGTGGTAGAGTGCTTGCCTCGCATGCATGAGGCCCTGGGTTCGATCCTCAGCACCACATAAAAATAACTAAATAAAAATAAAGATATTGTGTCCATCTACAACTTAAAAAAAATTAAAATAAAAAAAATCTATAAAACATAGACCCCTTTGGTAACCAGTAGCCATTTTCTCTCCTGAAAATGTGCTATTCCACCACTGCTTAATAAAGACAGCTTGCTAATCTGTTTGAAGTCTGCTTCCATTTTCAGTTATTTTTGCTTACAACTTTGTTATCCAAACAAAAACTATTTTTTAATTCATTGAAAAGTAGTAGTAGTAGTTGTTGTTGTTGTTTTTTGGGGGGCAAGGGGGGTGGTCCTGGGGATTGAACCCAGGGGCACTCTACCACTGAGCTATATCCCTAGTCTTTTTAAATTTTATTTTATGTTTTTGAGACAGGGTCTCACTAAACTGTTGAAGCTGGCCTCAAACTTGTGATTCTCCTTTGCCTCCCAAGTTGCTGGGATTATAGGCATGTGCCACCATGCCTGGTTAAAAAAATAGATTTTAAAAGACAGAGTCAAATTTCCCTTTTACAACAGATGAACAGCTAACACCAAGGTTTTATTGGGTAAAAATGTACTGAATCTATTTTTTAAAGTCATTAATGCCAGATGTTCAAATAATGGAAAACATTTTTTATACTTTTATCTATTCTCAAATTTTCTATAATAAGCATTTTCACTTTGATAATCAGGAAAAATACTCCACTGAAAATAAAAGTAAAAACTATGAAAGTGCTAAGCCCGGGCTGGGACTGTGGCTCAGCGGTAGTACACTTGCCTGGCACGTGTGAGGCACTGGATTCGATTCTCAGCACCACGTATAAATAAATAAAATAAAGATCTATCAACAACTAAGAAAAAATATTTTTAAAAAATGCTAAGCCCTTACTAGATATTTATTCTGTAGAATTATTTAGTCTGGGTATAAACTGAGGGAATAATCATGATTTCATTTTTTGAGCATCCAATGATATATATCCTACATTTAAAAAGTTTATATCTGTATGAATATAATTGTTAATTTCCTTTAAGTGATTTAATACTATGTACCCTGAAAGATAACATAAATCTGGTCAAAATAAATTTTGTGAGGTATACACAAACTGACAACTAAAGTATTCAAAAATTCACCAAAGCAACAGAATTCTCAAATATTATAAGCCTTAGGCTTGGATAGAGTGGATTCCATAAGCAAATAATAGGGCAATTAAATATTGCCCTAGCTGGGTGTGGCAGCAGATGCCTTTAATCCTAGCTATTTGGGAGGCTGAAGCAGGAGGATTACAAATTCAAAGCCAGATTGCAATTTAGCAAGATCGTGTCTCAAAAAATAAAAAAGTCTGGGGATACAGCTTAGTAGTAAAGCAATCCTAGGTTCAATCCCCAATACTGATGGGGGGGGGGGGGAGAAATGACAAGTATTGTCCTTATATATTAATGCAACAACACTCAGACTGCATGAAAACACTTGCTGTTCAAGCTTGTTTTATAAATTTAAAAATTTTAGAAACAAACATATGTAAGGGTTCTGTGTTTGGGACTGAGGTCTCTGATAGCTTCATGATTGTGGCATGCTTGGTGGCTAGGAAGTTTCTGTGCAGACACAGAATGCCTAGCTGCTGTAGCAATGTCCTTCATGAGGAGGCTCTGTGTTAGAGTCTTATAGATCTCCGGCACACAGCTCCTGGGAATAAAGGAACTCTCTTGTTAAACAACCACAATGTTTCACTGAGCCTAAACCTGCCTACATAACAATAACTTAATACAATGGAGTTTCTTGAGAGCTACACAAAGCTCCTAACATTGCACATTGCAACTTAGTATGTAACTGAGGAATAAGCTGCATAATGTTGCTAACTCTGTAACCTCCCTAGTAATACAATAAACAACATGTATTAATGATACTAATGACCGAAAGTAACAAATTGATATAAATAAAGCTAGCAGCTCAGGTGAGCAGCTTTTGCTTTTGCCTCTTCACTTTGCTTCTGTCTCCTTTTATTTTCCTTACAAACATAAGATATAGGAATGACACAACATGCTAGATCTCTAATTTATCTTTATTCAAGTACATCTTGGGAGCAAACCACATATAAATTCTTTCCATTTCCCATTGCTCACTATCAACCAAAAAATACATATGAAACGAAAATGTAATGAAGAACAGTAAATTACTAATTCAATATCAGATAAATTTAAAGTGCAAAACACTCAAATTAAGGAGTAAACTTGATTCAGATGAGTTGTGCCTGTGAGTAGCTGACTAGGGTGAACTCTTAAGTAAACAGGCTAGACAAAATTGTCAACTGCACTCCACATATGACTTAATCTCATACTTGGCCTAACACCAGAAGAAAATATAATTAGCATATTGTTCAAAGTTTATGACACTAAATTATATGTCCAAAATTTGTATCACTTGGATTTGATTTAAACCAAAGAGATTTAAATTCATACACAGCCAACACTCTGTATCCATGGGTTCTATAACCTTGAAATCAACGAAACATGAATCAAAAATATTTTTTAGGGGCTAGGGTTGTGGCTCAGCAGTATAGTGCTCGCCTAGCACATGTGAGGCCCTGGATTCAATCCTCAGCACCACATAAAAATAAATAAATAAAATAAAGTTATTGTGCCCAACTACAACTAAAAAATAAATATTAAAAAAATTTTTAAGTTGTGTCTGTACTGAATAAGTACAGACTTTTTCCCTTGTCCATTAATCCCTGAACAACACAGTATAACAACTATTTCCACAATATTTTCATTGTATTAAGTATTATAAAATAAATGAGATGATTTAAAGAATATGGGAGGATCTGTGTAGGTTAAATACAAATACTATGCCATTTTATATAAGGGGCTTGAGCATCAATAGATTTTGGTATTACAGGAGATCCTGGAACCAATCTCCAAAGCTTTTGAACCCTTGTGACCTAACTACCCAATAAGAACAACTTAGAGGAGAAAATATTTATTTTGGCACATGGTTTCAGGGTTTCAGCACATGGTTGGCTGAGTCCATTTCTCTGCGCCCAAGGTGAAGCAGCACATCATGGCCGAAGCATGTGGTAGAGAAGCACTGCTCCATTCATGGCAGCCAGAAAGAGGGAGAGAGGAAGGGAAAAAAGGGCTATAGGGAAGATGAGACTTTCCAGGGCACACTCCCAGTGACCCACCTCTACCAGTCATGCCCTACCTACTTTCAGTTACACTCATTCCCTTCAAACTAGGATGGACTTATCAGCTCTCACAATCCAATTACCTCCAAACATATCTGCATTAACACAGAGGAGTTTATTTTAGGGGGGGCACCTCATATCCAAACTACAACGACTATATATATGTATCAGCAGCCAAGAAAACGCAAAGTTATTTAACAAGTATACTGTGAATTCTTAAATAAATTTTTAAAAATTATTTAAAGTTTTCACAACTCAAAAAAATGGGGGAGTTTGACTTTTTTAAAAATTGAAGCAGTCTGGGTAACAGCTAGACCACTAGCTATGTAGTTATTAGACACCCTGCACATAAATCCTGGTTCTGTCTCTTTCTGGTTGTGAGCTCTAATAAATTATTTAACTTTGGTTCTCAGAATTTCTTCATCTGTATAGTGAAGAGAATAATGACTTTCTACAGTATTAAATGACATAATTTATGTAAAGCACACTGGAAGTTATACACTAAGTGCTTAATATATGTCAATGATGATGATGATAAATGCATTTAAACACTATCATTTGTTTTTACACTCTTATTAGACCACCTTTTGAGGCAAAATAGAAATGGTGATGGTTTTTCACTTTAAGATATCTAAATCAGATAATTATGTCACTCAAAGGTAAATTGTCTAGTATTACACAGTAACATCAAATCAGCTGGGCAAGTTCCATAAAAGGAAACATTTCTATTTAACATTGTTTCTCTAATACCTATCTCTATGTGCTTAGCACATATTAATGCTCAATACAGGCTTACAGAATTTAATCTGTAGAGTTCAGCATAGAATATGAGTCAACCAAGTACCTGACCATCTGTATTTTCTATTTTTAGATATTTTTGAGTATGTTTATAAACTGGAAGCTTTCTGTAGGAGGCAGCTTGATATGGGATAAACATTGGTCTTGAAATCAGGAAATATAAGTAAAGCAGGGCACAGTGGTACACACCTGCAATCCCAGCAATTTGGGAGGCTGAGGCAAGAGAATCACAAGTTGGAGGCCAGTCTTCGCAATTTAGCAAGGCCCTAAGCAACTTAGATCCTGTCTAAAAAAGGGGGAAGGGAGCAAGGGATGTAATTCAGTGTTAAAGCACCCCTGAGTTCAATCCCCAGTCTTAAAAAAAGCAAAGAAAGAAAGGAAATATTGGTAAAAATTAGGCTGGTCCTGAATGAGCCAGGTGAACTCTCTGGGTTAAGAGTTTAATTCAGAAATAATTAAAATTGGTTAACTGCTAGCCTTTAAAATACTGTTAAAACCACCTCTTGAATTCCATTGGAATAAAACTATTGATAACCAGCTAACCAAAATTTTAAAAATAGTTAGAAGTAGCTGGGTGTGGTTGTACACACCCATAATCCCAGCAACTTGGGAGGCTGAGGCAGGAGGCTTGCAAATTCAAGGTGAGCCTCAGCAATTTAGCAAGGCCCAGTCTTAAATTAAAAAAACAAAAAATGTCCAGGGATGTAGCTCAGAGTTCAATTTCCAGTTTAAAAAAAAAAAAAGTTTACAAATGATTTCCAATTGCCTATTATTTAAAGTCATTACTAATGAACCAAACTTCAAATGAAAGTAATTAGGAAAAATGCAAGTTTTTGATGCTAGATTTCAATTAAAAGTTATTCAAATAGCTTTTCAGAGCAGACATGGTGCCAATATGTTTCTCAAAGTCAAAAGTACCTGCATGATAGCCAAGTTTTGGGACCCAAGGAATAAGTCCTTAAGAGACTGTTTAAGCAGGAGAAACAATTATATGGACAAGAGTATTTAAAAGTTGGAGACATAACAATAATTTCACTTCAATATTTAACATTTCCTGTTGTAAACAAGATTAAGTATTTATGAGTTTCCTACTTTCAAATTATTGAAACATAATTTTAAGCACAGCTGGTGACAAACTCCATAATATTTCTACAGTTTAGACGTTAAAATATGCCCAGATTCATATACACACAAAAACACCAAGCACGTTTATTGTATCTTAGGTGCTCTGTGGTATACTGAAACATTTATAAGAGGTTATGTAAATCAACAGAAATAAAATAACTTGAGTGGCAGAAAAAAAATGAGAACTCACTTCTAAGTAAACACTAACAAATGACCTTTAATGGCTAATATCCTTGTCACCATTTTTCTCTCACTGTAGCAAAACCAACTAAGAGATGGCAATCAAAACAAAATTTTCAGTGTTTCTACCAAACTACTTTCTATTCAATGTTCCAAGCATGCTGTAAGAATAAAAGCATTCAGTGCTGATATCTGGCCATAATTCTTTTAAAATTACATTACAAATTTTCATTCTGCTGAAGCCATTTTAACCAATTCTCAGTTATCTACAGAAATAAGCAGCGGAGTTTTTAACAGCTAGCAAGATTAACTAAAATGATGTACTTTCCTCCCCATACACTCTCTATTAGAGGAGCATATGAACATCGAAAATCAAAAATTTCAGACTGAAAAAGGAACAAGGAACAAAAGCATTAAGACTGAATCTTGGGAAAGTGTGTGAGGTTGGGAAGATAATGAGAGAAAAATGCAGCTCTATAAGAAGCTTTCTACTTTATATCCTTTTGTTTTTTAAGTGAAAAGTTAGCATGTTGTTCCTGTCCCCTCAAGACAATCTCACATCACCAATTATTCATAATGACTTGGTAAGTGAAAAGAAAAACTCATTTCTTAAAATGAAAGTTGGTAAAGAATGAGTCATAGAGGCTTTTAGAATTCCCTCCCTGATCATTATAGGAAAAATAATCAACAAATTCAACTCTTTATATATATAAAACTACCAAGAAGAACCTTAATTTTGAAAAAATAATCTAAATAAAGGCAGTTTGCATTGCTATATTGAAACTCATTTCTAGCTCCAAGGCTAGACTTGACAATCATTAACAAGCAAGACATCACCAATCTTAGTGTGGTAGCCATTAGAGCTATTCAAAAATACTCCTCCTTTTTCCTCTGGGCACATTCTGAGATCTTCTTCTCCATCATATTGAACTCAGGTATGGTTAAGTATCTTGCATTAATTGCTAACAAAATATGAACAGAAGGGGCATCACATCAAAGCAGAAGTTTTTCAAGCCAATGTATTCTTCACCACATTCCTTTTTCCCTTGTCACAGTGACTAACAATATTTTAGAGAGTTATTCTGGCCCCTGGAATGAGAATAACAATGACCCAGATGACCTCAACTGGGCATCTAGCAAAACCAAGAAAATCATTTGTGTTAAGACACTGAAGTTTTTGGGTGGTTTATTACTGCAGCATAACCTGGCCTATCCTGACTAATACAATCAATCTTTAGTTTCTCTAGACTGTCCATATAATTTTGTATTTAGTTACTTGACAGAAAAGTTGGCCATTTACTTGGTGACTAAAGTTTAGATTCTAAGCACCAGTTCAAAAAGAATGAAGACCACTTCATAAAAACTGATAAAACCAAGAGATTGTCAGTTGTTTAAATTAGGAGACTAAACACATCTTTAAAAAATTAGCAAGTTTTTGTTTCTGCACTCTTTTGACCATGGACAATGAATGTGCTTATAAAGTTTTGTTTTTTTTGCTTTTAAACTTATTGGTCTATGGGCTGGACACCACAATAATTTTCAAGAATTAAATAATTTAATTTTCACATAAGGCACCAGGAGGTTATATAACAGCTTAGGTCACATACGTGACAAAGGAAGTTAGGTGCCAAGAGCAAAATTCAGGGAGTTTTTCATAGTTAGGCCTGAAAAGCAATGTTAACTCTAATTAGTTAGATCATTTACTGTATATTCATCTGTTCATTATTTCACTAATTTGCCAAGTATATACTGAACATTCATTATATACAAGGCCTTTTTTTTGAGCATCAAGGATTTCACAAGAAGCAAGATATACAAAGTTCCTTAATATCAGGATTTAAATTCTAATTTAAATGTTTATCAGGAAACAAACAAAGAAAGGCATAAGTAACTACAGGTACTTATGAAAGAGCTAAATTAGTTATCTATTTCTGTGTAATAAAATACCTCAAAAATTTAGGTTCAAAATAACCATTTATGAGCTGGGGATGTAGCTCAGTGGTAGAGTGCTTGCCTATCAAGTACAAGGCCCTAGGATCAATTCCCAGCACCACAAAAACCAACAAACAAGCAAAACCCCCTCAAAACATTTATTTTCTCATAATACTTGGGGTTGACAATTTGGATTGGGCTTGGCTGAATTATTCTTCTGTATCACATGTTATTGACTGGGCTCACTCATGTGTTCCCAATCAGTTAGCAGGTTGCTTGGAGGTGTTCTGGTCCCAGATGAGCTCACATGTCTGGGGCTTCAGTTTGAAAGTCTCTTTCTATCCTTCTCTCTCTCCCTCCCTCCCTCAAGAAAACTAATCTGGTTTTGTTTACAAGGTGGTAGTTCCTAGAGAGTTAGTATAAACTGCACAACCTTTCAATCCTTGCTTGGAATTCCCACAATGTCATTTCTGTAATATTCTACTGGCCAAAAGAAGTCATTCAGCAAACTCAGATTTAAGAGATAAGAAAACAGACTCCCTCTCCTAATGAGAGGAACTGCAAAGAATATGTGAACATTTCTAATCTACCATATAAATGGATGAGGTTAATATAAGAAAACATGGGCACTGGACACAGTGGGAGGATCACAAGCTCGAGGCCATCCTTAACAACTTAGTAAGGCCTTAAGCAACTTAGCAAGACACTCTTACAAAAACAAACAAACAACAACAACAAAAATCAGTAGTAAAGTGTTCCTGGGTTTAATCCCCAGTATCAAAAAAAAAAAGTAAAACACAGTCAGGTAAACAGAGCAGAGTGGGGTTACATTAGAAGAATCAGAGATGATCTTTGAGGTGCAAATAATGATCCAGCTATCTGAAGAAGGAAGAACATTAAAGGTCGAAGGAACAGCAAGTACAAAGATGTTGAAGCAGGAATAGATCAGTATGTTGGAAGGACAGGAAAAATTCAAGTGTGACTATAATTCAGTGAAAGACAAAGAGGAAAAACCACTGACAAGGATCAAAAGAGAGGTAAAGATCAGATGATGAAAGTTACTATAAATCATGATAAGAAGTAGTAATTTTATTCTAAGTATTCTAAGTTATTGAGGAAAGGGTGGAAAAAGCAAGGAGTTCACTTAAGAGAGTTTTTGTGAGATGATACTAATGGAGATGGAGAGAAGTAATTAAACTATGGGATATATTTGGGGATTATTACCAATAAAACTTGTCAGTCAACTGGATATGGGGCTAGTGAAAATAAATAGTAATTAAGGATGGAATCATTGGTTTGGGGCTTGAACAATTTGGAGGATGGTGGTATCAATTACCCACCCATTTCAATTAAAAAAAAAAAAGAAAGAAAAAAATTTCTACCTCTTCTTGTGTACGCAATGTTTTCATTCAAGAGTATTTATAAAAGTCTAAATAAAATGTTTCTGGGAGATGTGGGTTCATAAAAAAGAAATTCACAGTCGGGATAGCTCAGTGTTAGAGTGCTTGCTAGTGTGAAGCCCTAGGTTTAATCCCCAGTATCACAATAAATAAATAAATTCATGAACCTAAAACTACTCTAAAAACTTAAAAGTTTCCTAAATTAAAAAAGAAATCCAATCAAAGAAAATCTAGAGCACTACATTTTGTAGCAGATACTGATGAAAATATATGCTAAATAATATAAAAGAGATCAAAGCTAATACTTTTTAATTTAGTTATAATTTCTCCCAGATTAATACATATTCTGGAGAACTAATGTTACTAAACCATTTTTCAATACTTTTTTTAAAAATTCTGATACCATGTATTTTAGGCAAATATCATTCCCCATTCTGACATCCCAAGAAATCCTAAAGAAAAAAAGTTATATAAGGGGCTGGGGTTGTGGCTCAGCAGTAGAACGCTCACCTAGCAAGGCCCTGGGTTCGATCCTCAGCACCACATAAAAATAAATAAATAAAAGTAAAGGGCCAGGTAGAACGCTCACCTAGCAAGGCCCTGGGTTCGATCCTCAGCACCACATAAAAATAAATAAATAAAAGTAAAGGGCCAGGTGCGGTGGCGCATGCCTGTAATTCCAGCACTTTGGGAGGCTGAGGCAGGAGGATTGCAAGTTCAAAGCCAGCCTCAGCAATGGCAAGGCACTTAGCAACTCAGTGAGACCCTGTCTCTAATAAAATACAAAAATGGGCTGGGGATGTGGCCCAGTGGACGAGTGCCCCTGAGTTCAATCTCCGGTACCACACAAAAAATAAATAAATAAATAAATAAATAAAGGTGTTGTGTCCAACTACAACTAAAAAATAAATATTTTTTAAAAAGTTATGTTAAGAACGGAAGAATCACTGTTAACAGACAATAGGATTCAAAATATATATTTCTTATGTAGATAACATAGCCATAGGCCTAAAGGTCTCTAGCATTACCATTACTGGCCTGTAGTCATATTCTCAAAGCTTAAAATATAATATCTGGCATGGCCTATGTGTTCAATAAACTATAAATAAATCAACATATTTCAAAATAGAGGTTATATTATTAATTTGTCAGTCACTCAGAAGCTTTCCTTCTTCTTAAAAAACAACAGAACAACAAACTGTTACAGCCTCCTTCTCCTAAAAATTTGAAACCAAATAAAATAAATATCTTTAAGCAGGATACACTTTGCATTTGAAAAACATCTACAAAGCAAGAAGCGTGTCTTCTTCTGCCCAGGTTTACAGAAGGTTAAATAAAAGAATTAGAAAGCGCCAGCACTGGGTTGGGGATGTGATCCCAGCACTGCAAAAAAAAGAAAAGAAAAGGAAAGGAAGGGGCAAAGCTAGTCCCTTCAAAACTCACTAGGTTCTCTAAATTATGTTGGCTTATCATTTACCCAAGACTGTTTCTCTAAGAATAAAGACACAGTGCCAAGTATGGTGGTGCATACCTATAATCCCAGTGATTCCAGGGCCTCAGTGAGGTGAAGGCAGGAAGATTTCAAGTTTGAGGGTAGCCCTAGCAATTCTGAGACCCTAAATGGGTCTGTCTCAAAATAAACACACACACACACACACACACACACACACACACACACACACACACTAAAAGGGCTGGGAATGTAACCAAGTGCTAAAGCAACCCTGGATTCAATCCCTAGTACCAATACATACATACATACATACACAAAAATGAAGATACTAAAAACGCACAACTATAAAACTCTTAAGAGTCAAAGAAAAAAAAAGCATTAATCTTCATATGACCTTGGATTCAACAATGAATGCTTAAATATAACACCAAAAGCACAGGCAATGACAGTAACAACAACAAACTGAATTTCCATCAAATTAAAAACTTTTGTGCGTCACAGGATCAAGAAATCGGAGGCTGTGGTTGTAGCACAGTGGTAGAGTGCTTACCGAGCATGTGTGAGGCACTGAGTTTAATCCTCAGCACCCCATAAAAATAAATAAATAAAATAAAGGTTAAAAAAATACAATAACATTATTAAAAAAGGATCAAGAAATTGAAAAGACAATCCAAACAATGGAAGAAATCATACATCTAATATGTACAAATCATAAATCTAATAAAGTTCTAGTACTGAGTGTATAAAAAATTACAATTCAATAATGAGACAACCCATTTGAAAAATGGGCAAAGGACATGAATAGACATTTCTCACAAAAAGATATACAAATGGCCAATAAGTATATTAAAAGACATCCAATATCGTGTATCATTAGGAAGTGCAAATCAAAACTAGAGATAAATACTTCATACCCAGTAGGCTGGCTATAAACAAGTGTTGGTGAGGATGTAGAGAAATCAGAACCATCAAATATAGCTGATGGGACTGTAAAATGGTACAGGTGCTTTAGAAAACAGTTTAGCAGTTTAAAAGGTTAAATACAGAGTTACATGATCTGGCAATATAACTCTGAGTTATACACCCAAAAGAAACAAACATGTCCACACAACTTAGATCCATATGTTTATGAAAGCACTATTTGTAATAGCCCAAAAGCAGAAATAATCCAAGGTTTGATTATTAAAGGTGTAGCACCTAACAATTCTGAGACCCAAAATGGGTCTGTCTCAAAACAAACACACACACACACACACACACACACACAATAAAAGGGCTGGGAATGTAACCAACTAATGAATGGATCAATAAAATCCATACCTGTTTTTTTTTTTTTGTTGTTTTTTTTTTTTTTTTTTTTTTTTTTTTTTTTTTTTTTTTTTTTTTTTTTTTGTACTGGGGATTGAACCCAAGGCAAAACCACTGAGCTACATCCCCAGCTCTTATTATCTTGAATTTTGAGACAGGGTCTGGTTAAATTGCCCAATTTGACCTCAAACTTGTAATTCTCCCACCTCAGCCTCCTGAGTAGCTTAGGTTACAAGCATGAACCACCACACCCTGCCCCATTCTTTTATTTGGAAAAAAAAAAAAAAAAGGAATGAAATATGAAACTCTACAAATGAAAATATAAAATGTCTGAAATAGGCAAATTCATAAAGAAAAAGTAGATCAGTGGTTGCTAGGGACTAAGGGGAAGAATAAATTGGGAATTGCTGCTAATAGGTATGGGATTTCTTTGGAGAAAATTAAAATGTTCTGGCATTTGATAGTAGTGATGGTTATAAACTATGAATACACTTAAAAATTACTGAACTGTAAACTTTTTAAAAGGGTGAATATTATGGCATATCTCAATAAAAAAATGTAAACACTAAGGAATTGAGACACAAGTTGATCAAGACAAATCATGCTAAAAGTGAAATACAGGCAGAGACTTTGGAGTCTCCAGTTGCATTCAGTATATCCTGTAATTGTACTTCCTCACTGCTACCAAACACTGTAAGATGAACCACAGATTTAGTAATAAATAATTTTTAATCTCCCCCCCCACACACAAAAAGGCCAAATATATGGGAAGCCATCTGAGAAATGCATGAGGACCTTTTCTCAGCATGGTTGCCGGGGAGGGGGCAGATCTGGCATTGGGAACTTCCTGTGACAGTCCCACAGGAACAGACTACCTGATGTACATGATCCCCACCTCTGCTCTGCCAGAAAGGTCGTGTGCAGCATCGGGGATGGGTGTAACCCATTAGGAACTGAGCAGCCTACCTGCCCCCACCTCTAACTTGTTTTGGTAAAGAACTTTCCATAGAACTTCTTTGATGTTTTCCGATATAATAATAAAGCAGACACAGGCTCCTTATGTTGTTAAGAAGCTGGACCCGTCTGGTCACCTTTGCCTGTCCTGCCCTCACTTTTGAAACTACTTTCTGTGTTCTATGGTCATTTCACCGTTCCACTTTTCTTAGCTTTTATTTCTTAGCTATCCCATCCCAGGGAAGGGAAACCCCATTCCCTAGACTGCATGGGACGTGGGCGATACAAAAATGTATACTATTTCAGTAACCAAGAAAACCATACGTTAAACTATAGAGTTGCATACTGTAATTCTTCTTTAGAATCAATATTAACATTTCAACATCAATGTTCATATTTGAGTTAAAGGCTCTTCTGAGTCACTTTTGGCCATAGCAGTTTTGTTTATCCTCCCAGTGATATTTTGCTAACTCTTCTTGGAACCTATGTTCTTCATCTTTACTTCTGTAGCACTTTCAGGACCCACAGCATGATTCCAAAACAGACTGAAAAACACTAGAGTTTCATGCCTATTTCACATTTGATTACTGCTTTTTCTTACACTGAATTATGATATTCTAGAACTTTGCTTTTCACAAAAAGTAACAGCTTTTCAAAATACAAAAATCAGTCATAATGGCTTCTCCTTGCTTTAAAATTCCGTACTTTGGTCTGAGAAATGCTCTATTTCTACTGCTTTTTACTGCACTGTCAAAAAACCTTTGGCAAATATTTAGTTGAATTTAGGTTAAAATTAAACAGTGGTGAAGCCAGGTATGTACGGTACACACCTGAAATCCTAGCAACTCAGGAGGTTGGGGCCAGATGATCACAAGTTCAATGCCAGCCTGGGCAATTTAACAAGACCCTATTTCAAATTTTAAAAATAAAATAAAATTAAAAAGGCAGTGGTAAAGCACTGCAAGGTTCAATTAGTAGTACTGAAAAAAAAACTTTACAGTTACCAATGTAATTAACTCAACTGGGGTGATAAATAGATGAACAGACATGTGTTATGTACAGCTAAATTTATACATGTTTAGGCAATCACAACTGTTGTGGCTGGAAAGTTCTGCTGACATCAATTACAAGACATACTGTGACTTCAGAAAAATTAGAATCCCCAAAAACTGTAGGTTCTGAGATTGATATTATATATATATATATATATATACATATATACACACACACACATACACACATACACACATATATATATGCTAATGAGCTTATGAAGAATACTACTGGATATATAATTAACCATTAATAGAAAGGACCAAGAACAATTTGTAACATGTTATAGAGTTCATAAGAAGAACATAAATGATCTGTATGTTATTTCACAGAAAATATCTGGAAACCTCTTCACATAAAGATGGCAAAAATTTAACAGTCATGGAAATAAAATTCCTAATCTTTCCTTATGTATAATTATAAGGGTTTTCTTTCTTTCTTTTTTTTCTCCCCCACAGAGCCAAGAGAATTTACTGAAACGAAAGAGGGGCAGTGGGCTCACCTACCAGAATAGGAGCCATGAGGATTTTTTTTTGGGGGGGGGGGCAGGTGCCAGGGATTGAGCTCTGGGGCACTCAACCACTGAGCCACATCCCCAGCCCTGTTTTGTATTTTATTTAGAGACAGGGTCTCACTGAGTTGCTTATGCCTCACTGTTGCTGAGGCTGGCTTTGAACTCAAGATTCTCCTGCCTCAGCCTCCCCAGCCACTGGGATTACAGGTGTGCGTTGTCACACATCCCCAGCCATAGGAATTTTATTGAGAATGAAAGATAGTAAAAAACATATCCTTTCTGGAATAATTTCATTAAACTTTGTTCCTAAATTTTAAAAAATCTGTTTGATCTAAGAAATGGGCAGGGGGTAGAGGAATGTCCAGCTTCTTTTCACTTAGCAGATTCACAGCACAAATGTAACTTAACTAGTTGAAGCAATCATGTAATAAGCAACCTTGAAGAAATGTTTTATATTTGGGTACTATTACACACTGTTGGGGCAGTATAAATTGCTACAATCATTTTAGAAAGCAATTTGGCAATATGTAGTGTGAGACCTTTAAAAATATCCATACCCTCTGATTCAAGAGTTCTATTTCTAGAAATCTTTTGCAAAGAAATCACCTGAAGCATGCAGAGAGGTCTTCTTCTAAGTATTACTTATCATAGTGAAAAATGACCAACAAGCTAATATGTCTGACAATAGGAAATGATTAAAAAATTATAGTACATCTACAAGACTCAGTCTTATATAAATATTTTAGAATATTTACCCAGAATGCCATTTAACTTTCTTTTTCTGATTTTTTAAATTTTAAAGTAATATATGTCCATGGTAGAAGAAAATTCAAAAATGAAAATGAAAAATAGAAATCCTCTTATTCTCTTATACACTATCTCCAACTTCCAAAGGTAACTACTATTAAATTTCTACGTCCATGTGTATGTAAGATTCTAGAAATTTCCTGGGCATATAAAACTTACCTAACGAACATTTATCTATATACAGGTAATCTTTTATGTTGTTTTTAATGTAAGTAGAATAACATTAATCATGCTGTTCTTCAACTTGCCTCTTATATTTTGGCTATAGTTCCTATATCAGCATTTATAAACCTATCTTATTCATTTAAATGGGTGTTTCAATATATAACATGCTTGAGATTGATAGATATTTAGGTTTTTTTAGATTTTTCTATTACTGACAATGCAAAAATTAACATACTTGGGTATATAACTTCATATAGAAGTATGACTAACATGTCAGTTTTTATATATAGAATTTCAACATTTTAGATATTAAAAGTTAAAGCTAATTATCTCCTATCATTCTAAACACTGGATACTAAAAATTTTTAAATCTCTGCCAATGTAATCTCTGTATATCTATAATTATAAATAGGGTTAAACCATTTTCTAATATATGGTTCATCTTCTCCTTACAGGTTTGTAAGAGTCCTTCATACTATAAGGAAATTACCCTTTGTACCATGTGTTAAGATATTTTTACAGTTTATTATTATATTTTAACAATGTTTATGGTATTTTTTCCTGTATAGCAAATTTCTCTATTCTTCCTGTTAGGGCCCCTGTATTTTATGTATTTTATGCTTCAAAGGTCCTTCCCGCCTCAAATTTGAAAAAGTACATATGATTTCTTAAACTCCTTTTATAATATCATATTTATTGGTAGTTTTCAACAACTGTAAATTAAAATATAGTTATATAATAATTTACACAGTTGGAGATCCACTATTAACAAAATAGAAAAATATTATAAGGAAATAAAATATCATTATTTTTACTGAGTGACTCTCAAACTTTCTCTATCAAACAAATTACTTTTATAATTAGAACAAAATACAATTTTTGGCCAGGCACCGTAATACATGCCTGTAATCCCAGAGATTTGGAAGGCTGAGGCAGGAGGATCATAAACTCAAGGCCAGCCTCAGCAAATTAGCAAGATCCTCAGCAAGACCCATACGTATATAAAAATAATTTCTCAACACCATCATATTTATATGTTTTCTTATGCTTTCGGTAGTACTGGCCTCAATTTTCAATTATTATTTGCATATCTGACCTACACTGAGTTTAACATTAAGGCAGAAATTTATATCTTTTTTCCTTTGTGGTACTGACGATTGAATCCAGGGTCTCACACTTGCTAGACAAGCACTACACCCTGAGCTACACTTCCAGGCCTTTTTACCTTTTTATCTGTTTTGAGACTAAGTCTCACCCTCACTAAAATTGGCCAGGTTGACCTCAAACATGTGATCCTTTTGCTTCAGCCTGCTGAGTAGCTAGGATTACAGGTATATGCCTTTGTGCCTGTCTGTATTTTCATTCAGCTCTTTTGTCATGAATAAGATGACAGAAGAATATTTTAAACTACCAGATAAGGGTCTACAAAATACAAGAACGATTGTTGCATTTGGGAAGTTCATTTGAATGGTTATTATAAGAATTGCGACAGTATAATGTATCAAGTGCTTACACATATTAACTCATCAATCTTCACAACATCTTATGAGAAAGGTACTATTTCTATCACCTTTTAAAAGACTGGGAAATTATAGCATAGAGACGTTTTAATGAAGATTAAAACCTAGAGGATCTGTCTCCAGAAGCACCATTCTTAATTTCTGAACTAGAATGCTATTTAAAGGATGAACAGTAAAAGTGGGAAGCTATTCCTGACAACTCAAAAAGTGATAAATTGAAGAATGAGATCAAGTCACAAAAGGACTTACAAGAAGATTTAGGCAAAAAATTAAAAAAGATGGACACAAAGGAAATATGATATTTATTTATTTATTTATTTATTTATATAAATCTCTAGCTTCAAAAGAAAATTGCCCCCTCTTTCTTTATTTAGGTGATATCTCTAAAGCTTAGTCTCTGAGCTGAGGTTTCCTAACTATAACACCTATGCACTGCCACAAGGTAACAGTGCTCTGAAAGCAGGGTAATAACAAATAACTGTCACATAAACTTTTGCTAACATTAAATTCTTTTAAGAGTAAAAGCTAAAAGTAGTAGCAGAGGCCTATGATTTCACTGGTTAATCTTTTGTTCTTTGCCCTTCTGCCCAAATAGTCTAGAGTCTTTCAAAATATCTACATTTCTCTTACGACATGTCTACTACATATCTTCAACATTTTACTTTCCCCAAAAAACAGTTCAATTTGGGTTACAATATAGCTCTGACAAGCTAATTTTTAGTGCTTTGTGTAAAGCTGGAAGTCAAACAAAAGGTAAATTCTATATCTCACAGATTAGAAGGGAACTTTTCAGAATGAGCTCCTCTGATCCTAAACTTTAACCAAGCATAAAGTAATGAGAATTTCATCCTTCCTTTTCTGGTTTGCATTGGCAATATTATTGCCTCAAAGGCTCTCTTGTATACATAAGATAGAAAAAAATATTTTCAATTTCCCTTTGTGATTTTTTTTTTAAAAATAAAGGATTTTAAAAGTACATACTCAGGGCTGGGGCTATAGCTCAGTGGCAGAGAGCTTGCTTAGCATGCGTGAGGCACTGGGTTCAATCTTCAGCACCACGTAAAAATAAACAAATAAAATAAAGGCATTCTGTCCATTTACAACTACAAAAAAAATTAAAAATAAAAGTACATACTCATAAGAGTGTAGGCACAGGATAGAGTTGTGGCTCGCTGGTATAGTGCTTGCCTAGCATGTATGAGGCACTGAGTTCAATCCTCAGCACTACATAAAAATAAATAAATAAATGTCTATCAACAATTAAAAAAATTAAAAAAAGAGTATAGGTACAAACATAAATGAAAAGCATATAAACATATTTCTGTAAATCAAAGTCATTCTTTCTTCATATTTGTAAGCTTTTCTGAGTATAAACAGCCAAACTGAACTAGCAGCATCTCTGAGAAAAAGTTTTTATGTTGGCAGGATTTTTTAAGAAATAATACAGACAAATGGTCATAGATTTTCAATGTTAAGACCCACAAGCCTGAAATCCAAGAACTCTATATAATTTAATTTTGATATTATGACTGTTTTCTAAGGATTTAGTATACAAAATTAGCCTCTGCTATGATTTAGTATACAAAATAACACTGCTATGAAAAATCATGATGTGCCAGGCGCGGTGGCGCACGCCTGTAATCCCAGCACTTTGGGAGGCTGAGGCAGGAGGATCGCAAGTTCAAAGCCAGCCTCAGCAATGGTGAGGCACTTAGCAACTCAGTGAGACCCTGTCTCCAAATAAAATGCAAAAAAAAGGCTGGGGATATGGCCCAGTGGTTGAGTGCCCCTGAGTTCAATCCCCAGTACCACAAAAAAAAAAAAAAAAAAAAAAATCATGATGTTCTAATTAGATACTGCTGAGGCATTTATAAATTGATAAAACAAATGGTTGCATTATGATAGAAAAACTGCTTAACCTATGAACATACTATACATACTATGTTTAGAAAACAAAGCTAAGTAACAAGCGACTGCTATCTTTAGATATTACATTCTAATACAGTGATCATTTTCAAATAGAGGGATATGATGTAACCCACAGAGAAATGATACAGTAGCACCAAAGAGAGTAGAGAGGCTTAAGAGAAGAAATAGCTAAAGGTTATACAAAAATGGCAGATCTTGGCCTCTGTTATACGATCTTTCTTTAATTCCACACTCTTTTGATCTCTTAGACTTTTTTTTTTTTTTTTTTTTTTTTTTAATTACCAATGTGAGCAATGTGAGAGACTGATAGACACTAGCTTTGTATCGTTTTACTTTGTTTGGAAAGTTTTACAAATTTAAAGTAATAAATACATTCATTTTGTTACTTTTTCAGAAGTTCAATTTTAAAAAGAGTAATAATCTTTAAAAATTTTAAAACATATAACACAGTCTTCACTTATTTTCTAATTTGTCTGTGACGGGTTGGTGCTAGATACTCTGAAGAGAAGAAGGGAGACTGGCTCAGAGGACAGGAAAGGAAATTCTTACAGTAAGTATTTGTAAAACTAAGAGAAATAATGTATACTATCACTTAACTATATAAAAACTGATGGTTCAGTACAACCTGGTGATGATAAATTTTAGGTATAATAAATGTGAGGAAAATTAATAAAATTTTGTAGTTACTTTAAATCCATTTATAGAAATATCAAATTTTAAATTCTGAAAGCTAAATATATACATTCAGAACAACTAGAAAAAATATATATATGCCTTGTAAAAACAATGACATTCCAAAAAAAGGAGTTAGAGCAAAATTACATGATTATACGAGACTAAATTTATAAGATATATTAACATCAGAAAGTAAAATAAACATACAACCCTCTCTCCTCTCATCAAATTATTCCAGAAAACCTAATATTGCCACTCCAAAAAATAAAAGTATAAAAATCTCTTTATGATCTATGATTTATAATAGCATAAACATTGCTTCATTTCATTCCTTTAACTCTTCCCCTCTAACATTTACCTTTAGCTCCTATGGCAACTTCTTTATTTGATTAAACTTTTTAAAACCTCTAAAAACTAAGGCTTTATATGAGAGGCCACTGATTATTGATGTTTTTTAGTCTTATAAAAGAAAACTTGTATATATTGTTAAAACTGGTATGCTAGTCTTCCATATGTACTGAAGTTCATTAAAAAGGGCTTGCAAATCAGATTATTCTGCTATTTAAAGTATTAACAATGCTCTTCTCTTATAAAGAATATCAAATAAAATCTGTAATTACAAAATAGTTTGCTCTAGCTCTTTTCGCTCTTTTATCCTTTTCTTCCTATATTAAGTTGTAAATACTTGAGGACTTACTCAACACTGACCTTACCAATGTATTTGGAAAGGCATGATTCACATCTAAGTATAAAATAGTATACGAATTTAAATGATAAAAAAGCTCAAAGGAAATTTCCCCGCAGAGTAACAGGAAATATTTTTTTATGTCACATTTGTCTTGTAGATGTCTCATAGCTCATTTCTCTATCTCACTCACTCCATAATGCTTATTACACTGGCTTATACATGTTCCCTGAGCTTGTCTGAAGCTCAGAATATAGTCAATAACTTGCTTACTTTTGGCCTTTGAATCACTTACTTGCAAAAGATGAAATAGTGGATCTTGAATGACAGAAGTTTAATTTTAGAGGAAGAACAATTGGGAAGTTAAGAGCCCCAGGGAAGATCACAAATGGGTGCAAAAAAATATTTCTGGAGATGGAGAAAAACAAAATAAAACTTGTACTTACAACTTGAGATTCACGAGCTTTAGGAAACATTTTGGCAACATTGAGGCCATCGATGACTATATCAAAAGGAGGACAGGATTTTACAAAGTTCTCAAACCTCTTCAATTCCTAAAAAAGAAGTCAGACAAAACATTAACAAGAACTTAATTATAAATTAAGTGACTTTCTGGGGCTGGGAATATAGCACAGTTGGTAGAATGGTTGCCTCACATGCACAAAGCCCTGGGTTCAATCCCCAGCACTACAAAAATAACTAACTAAATAAATAAAAATTAAGTGACTTTCTTATTATTTTGATAATTCAAAATATTCCTCTCTTAAAAATACACACATATACAAAGATAGTTTCAAAATGAAATCTGAAAATGTCAGCCTAATGGATATAAATGCATATAATTAACTTATATAGTTATATAGTTTTACAATCTCAAAGTGCTTTATATTTCACAGAATATCTTCATATGCAATTTCATTTGTACCCAGCCTATGTAGGCTGCTAAATTGACTCACATGATAATCAAAAAGACAAATAAAATGTCAAAATTCCTAAGTCCTGTCTTGTAAGTCAAGAAGAAGTGAACCTCAGAAATGCCACCTTACCACAACAACTGTGCTGAAAGAACAGGCTTTAAAATTTTTACCTCCTCTTTTATCATCAATAGACTTTTATTTATATATGGCTATTCTGAAGAAGTGGAGATCCACACAATCATTATTCAACAAATACTTGGGGTTTCTGTTTGTATTTGAGATGGTATCTATGTTGACCAGGATGGGCCTGAATTCAAGAT
This sequence comes from Tamias sibiricus, assembly GCA_025594165.1. Classification (NCBI taxonomy): domain Eukaryota; kingdom Metazoa; phylum Chordata; class Mammalia; order Rodentia; family Sciuridae; genus Tamias; species Tamias sibiricus. The sequence goes on from CM046659.1 coordinate 72,805,980, forward strand.
CCTCCTGACTTAGCCTCCTGAGTTGCTGGGATCACATGTATGCATCACTGTGCCCTGTTCCAACAAATATTTGCCTAGCATTTTACCAAAAAGACAACAATCCCTAACTTAATGGAGACTTGTGGGAGGGCATACAAAATAAATCAAATGAATAAGTTATATATTAAATACAATGAGTGCTATGGGGGAAAAAAAGGAATGGAAGGGGTCTGACATCTGGTAGTGATGAAATAGTTTGTACTGGACTAAAATTCTAGATTAAAACCCAACTACATTTGAAGGTACTAAAGAATGACCAAAAGCAGGCAGAATCTGAAAGGGACATGATATTTAGAATGTTTGGTAGTTTTAAAACATTGAATAGTAGAGTGCTTATGCATTCAATTCACCAGTAACAGAAAAAAAAAAAAAAAAAACACATGTCTGAAATTTCTTTAACACTTCTCCCACCTCAAAATGTAGAGTTCATTATAATTCACTCCACTTGAATATGAGTTCTCCTTTGTGAGTATCTGAATGAATAAGATGTGACAGAAGTAAGGCTCTGTGACTTCTGAGGATAGGAAATAAAAGACACTGTATCTTTAAATGCTTACATAAAAACAAGAAAGACATACAATTGTTTTATGTAAGTTTTCACTTTAAGAAGCTAGGAAAAGGGCTGGGGTTGTGGCTCAGCGGTAGCGCGCTCGCCTAGCATGCGCGCAGCCCGGGTTCGATCCTCAGCACCATGTAAAAATAAAAACGCATTGTATACAACTAAAGCAAATAAATAAATATTAAAAAAAATAAAAAAGAAGCTAGGAAAAAAAGGGCACATTAAATCTCAAAGAGTAGAATAATAAAAAGTAGAAATAACAAGGTAAAAGTTGAAAAAATTTAACATCAATCTCTATTTCATCTCGTATACAAAAACTTTTCTAAATGATTTGGATCATAAACCTAAACCTAAAAGCCCAAACTATGAAGTTTGTGGATGAAAACTGGAGAATTCTTTGCAACACTCAGATAGGCAAAAACTTCTTGAGTAGCACAGAGTCATCATTAATATTCATTTAGTGAGCCCCTTGATATGAAACCCCTGCGAAGGACAGAACATAATTTTTGTAGTATTCTGGCCAAAAATGCATTCAGAAAATTTAATCATAAGGAAATATCAGATAAATCTAAATTGAAAGATGTTCTATAAAACAGTAGGCCTTTTTTTTTTTTTTTAAAGTTGAGGTGAAAGACAAAACTTAAATTTACATGACAACTAAATGCAATGTGTGATCCTGAATTGGATTTAGGGAAAAGGAAAGCATATAAAGGGCATTATTGGGACAAGAGACAAAAACTATCAACTGTGGATTTAAGATGAAGAACTCTCTTTGGACCAATACTCATTTGGGAGATCAGTGAGAAACTATTACACATATACTAGAATGGCTGAAATTAAGGAGTCTGACCAAAATAAGTATGTGGGGCAACTGGAATGACTAAACATTGTTGGCAGAAATGCAGAATGACACAACTTTGGAAAGTAATTTGGCAATTTCTCATAAAGTTAAGCATACATTTATCATACTGCAACAGTGGTCCACTTTACTTCTTGAAAATAGCCCTTGCTGCTTATTTTAAAGGGACATGTTTTGTTTTGTTTTTCTTTTCCTCGTCTCCCTCTCCCCCCTCCCTAACCTAGAGGTAGGGGAATAAGATTATCTTGAGTTATCTGTTCTCCATAGAAAAACGTCACCAGAAGAACTAGGAAGTAACTATCTCCCAAATTATCAAGTGAATTTCAACACACAACATCAGGGTGCACATGGGACCCCCTGCCAGGGCACACCTACAATGTAGCCTTTGAATAGTTTCTTTTATTTAAAAGCCCTCTGTTTTCCCTGATGGGCAGAACCACAGCCTCTGGGACTACAGTCCCCTTTGTTTCTCCTTTGCTAGCAAAGCAATAAACCTTTTTCCTTTTACTCAAAATCCTGTCCTCATTAAATTGGCATGAATTGGCACTGGGGACAAGGACTGAGCTTTTGGTTAACAACACAACAGAGCAATTCCATTCTAGATATGTATAAAAGAGGAATGAAAACAAATACCAGCACAAAGATTTACAAGCGGATGTTCATAACACCTTTATGCCTAATTGCCAAAATTAGGACAACTCACATGTAATTTTTTGTTTTTATGTTGGGGATGGAACCCAAGGTCTCATGCATGCTAAGCAAGTGCTCTACCACTGAGCTACATCCCTAACCCCAAACTGGAAACAATTCAAATTAGTGAATAAATGAAAAAAAGTGGCATATCTAGACAATGAAATACTATTCAGCTATTAAAAGAAACTGCTGCCAGTGCTGTGGCGCATGCCTGTAATCCCAGTGGCTCAGGAGGCTGAAGCAGGAGGATTCCCAAATTCAAAGCCAGCCTCAGCAACTTAGAGAGCTATTGTATCAAAAAAAAAAAAAAAAAAAAAAAAAGGTGGGGGGGCTGGGGATGTACTCAGTGGTTAAGTACCCTTGGGTTCAATCCCAGTACCAAAAAAAAAAAACAAAACAAAACAACAACAACAACAAAAACTGCTAATACACACAACAACATGGACAAAGCTCAAATGCACTAGGCTAAACGAAAAAAAGGCAAATATAAACAGCTACTTATTTACTATATGATTCCATTCATATAAAATTCTAAAAATGAAAAAACTGTACGTGCCAAGAGAAAAGAGATTAATGATTCTAGGGAGTTGTTCAGGGAACTTATTAAAATGAATATAAGACAACTTTTTTGGGTGATGTAAATATCCCATATCTTAATTATGGAGGTTATTACACAACTGTATACATTTGTCAGAAATCACTGGATTGTATACTAGTTAATTTTATTACTGTAAATTATACCTTAATAAAGCTGATTTCAAAACAAAAGAGCATTCTACCACTAATACACAATATATTTCATCTTTAAAATAATACCTGACCTCATGCACACTTTAAGTTCTCACTTGACTTCTTCAGCTTTTTTATTTCTACCAACTCCAGTTCTCTTCCATTATCTTAAAATAGTACCACCATGGGGGCCAAGGTTTTAACACACGGGCCTTTGGGGAATATTCAAACTATTTTAGTGTCTTATAGCAGCTCAATTCACAATAGCTAAACTGTGGAAGCAACCTAGATGCCCTTCAGTAGATAAATGGATAAAGAAACTGTGGTATATATACACAATGGAATATTACTTAGCATTAAAAGAGAATAAAATTATGCATTTTCAGGTAAGCGAATGGATTTGGAGACTATTATGCTAAGTTAAGTAAGCCAATCCCAAAAAACCAAAGGCCAAAAGTTCTCTCTGCTAAGTGGTCACTGATCCATAATGGGGGCGGGGCATGGGGAAAATGGAGGAACTTTGATGGGGCAAAGGGAAGGGAGAGGTGGGGAGGGTGCATGGGGCGGGAAAGATGATGAAATGAGATGGACATCATTACCCTAAGTGCATGTATGACTGCACATATGGTGCGATGCTACATCGTGTACAACCAGAGAAATGAAAAGTTCTACTGCAATTGAACAATTCAACAATGAATCAAAATGCATTCTTCTGTCATATATACCTAATAAAAAATAGATTTAAAAAATAAAGAAAAGTTAAACAGGATAAAGCGTTAGCCCCATTTTCCCTAGTAACTTTCTCTTTATATGGAACAGAGACAGGCCCTTCTAATGAGGTGACATAAACAGAGATCTGAATGTGGTGAGGAAGTAAACCACATTCCTTCAGCAAAGAATGTTCTAAGCAAAGGAAAAAACTGTCAAGGCCCTTACTCAATGTGCAAGAGCTATACAATGTTTAAGGATTAACAACTAGGCAATCTGGGAGCCAAAAGAATGAGTATGAAGACTTTATGCAATTATATTTTGAGTTTAAATTTTTTCTTTTTTTGTTGTTTATATTTTATTTACTTTTTATTCGTAATATTAGTATGTATTACAATTCATAATGAACATATATAGCATCTTTTTACATACAACTGTTTGTATACAAAGTATATTTGTACCATTCAGGTCAATCAGGCATTTAGGATAATGATATCCATCTCATTCAACCACCTTTTCATTTTTTTCCCCCCTCCATCCCCCCTTATTCCCTCCCTTCCCTTTGCCCATTATAGTGTTCCTCTAATCCTCCTGTGTACCCCCATCCAACAACACTGTGAACTAGCCTCCTTATATCAGAGAAAACATTCGGTATTTGGATTTTTTGAGATTGACTAATTTCACTTAGCATTATATTCTCCAGCTTCATCCATTTACCTGCAAATGCCATTATTTTTATTCTCTTTTATTGCTGAGTAAAATTCCATTTTGTATATATACCACATTTTCTTTATCCACTCATCTACTAAGGGACATCTAGGTTGGTTCCACAACCTAGCTATTGTGAATTGTGCTGCTATAAACATTGAAGTGGCTGTGTCACTGTAATATGCTGTTTTTAAGCCCTTTGGGAATAGACCCAGGAATGGGATGGCTGGGTCATAGGGTGGTTCCATTCCCAGTTTTCCGAGAAATCTCCATATTGCTTTCCATAACGGTTGCACCATTTTGCAGTCCCACCAGCAATGTATGAGTGTGCCTTTTTCCCCACATCCTCTCCAACATTTATTGTTGTGTTCTTGATAGCTGCCATTCTGACTGGAGTGAAATGAAATCTTAGAGTAGTTTTGATTTGCATTTCTCTAATTGCCAGCGATGTTGAGCATTTTTTCATGTATTTGTTAATTAATTGTGTATCTTCTTCTGAGAAGTGTCTTTTCAATTCCTTAGCCCATTTATTGATTGGATTATTTGTTTTTTTGGTGTTAAGTTTTTTGAGTTCTTTATATATTCTAGAAATTTGTGCTCTATCTGATGTGCATGTATTAAAAATTTGTTCCCAATTAGTTGGCTCTCTATTCACCTGATTGTTTCTTTTGCTGAGAAGAAGCTTTTTAGTTTAAATCTATCCTATTCATTAATTAAAAAAAAAAAAAATCAACTCTTGCCTGTTACTACACCATGGAAAAGAGAATATAAGCATAAAAACAATTTTAAAACAGTTAATCAAAATTTTAAATTAAAAAAAATATTTATTTATTTGCTTTAGTTGTACACAATGTGTTTATTTACGTGGTGCTGAGGATCGAACCCGGGCCGCGCACGTGCTAGGCGAGCACTCTACCGCTGAGCCACAACACCAGCCCCCAAATTTTAAATTCTTTATCTTATCTAACCTCTTATTAGAAACAATGAAGCAAACTGATATTTGTTGTTATAGTTGCTAATCATAAATAAATAGTAAAATGATCCAACATTGTGCAGCAAGGAAGAAAAAAATTTATTTCGTTCTTTCTTTCTTTCTTTTTTTTTTTTTTTTTTGGTACTGGGGATTAAACCCAGGGATGTTTTACCATTGAGCTATATCCCTAGCACCCTTTTTAAAAATAATATCTTTATTTTTTTATTTTTATGTGGTACTAAGGATCAAACCCAGTGCCTCACATGTGCTAGGCAAGTGCACTACCACTGAGCCACAACCCCAGTCCCTATCCTGAGCCCTTTTTTATTTTGGGACAGGGCCTCGCTAAATTGCTGAGGCTGGATTTGAACTTGCAGTCCTCCTCCATCAGTCTGCCAAGTCACTAGAATCACAATGGCATGCACTATCGCATCCAGCTAAGAAAGAGAAATTTTTAAGATTATGTGGTTTTTACACTATACACAACATTTGAGCTTTAGAACATTAATTACTCCAGTATTTGCCTCATTTTTGTTGTTGTTGTTGTTTTTGTTTGTTTTGGTGGTACTGGGGATTGAACCCAGGGCCTTGTGCATACAAGGCAAGCACACTACCAACTGAGCTATATCCCAAGCCCCCAGTATTTGTCCTCAAAGAACTGATTTAACAACAAAAAAGAAATCTCACAAACTATGTGGCAGTAGAATTTGGTCTTCTATTTATTACTCCTCCTACATTATATGAGAAAACTAACAGGTTAAGCAAGTGATTTTTTTCTCAATAAGCAACATGTAAATAGCTGCTAAAATCTTTTTTTTTTTTTTTAACTTTCTATTTGAAAATTAAAACAATTTTTTTTGGAATGATGGTACATGTTTATGATAGTTTACTTCTAGCCTGAGACTTTGATATACATCTTAACCAAAGACATATCTCTCATCTGTCTCATCCTACTAAAGAATAAAAATTAAGACGAAACAGGAAGAATACAATAATACATATTCCAAATTTTACCAGAGTCAGGTGTGGTGGTGCATACCTGTAGTTGCAACAACTCAGGTGGCTGAGGCATGAAGATCCAAAGTTCCAGGCCAACCTCAGCACCTTAGCAAGGCCCTAAGGAATTTAGCAAGACCCTATCTCAAAATTTAAAAAAGGCCTGGGAATGTGGCTCAGTGGTTAAAATCAGTGGATTCAATCCCCAGTACCACCGAACCAATAACAACAAAAAGACAAAAAAGCTTTATAGCATAAAAATCAGTGATCTTAACATGTGTCCAACATATTACTATATACCAGATTGTTAAGAAAGGGAGTATGAAATTAACTGATTTTAGTGGAAGTGGAAAAAAAAGGGGAATACCATCTGTTTTCCTTGGAAGCATTGCTCTTAACATGTGAGCATCAGTTAAAAAAAAAAGCATATCTATATCAAACGGCCAAATTACTTCATGTGATTTCTTTAAACCATTGGATCCAACTAAATCCTAAGTAAGGACACTAATATATCTACAGGGAAAATGTAGCTATGTGTCTGGAAAGTGCCACTGTAACTTGACAATTAATATGAAGTCTAGAAAACTTAAAATAACTCTCAAATCTTGTCAAAATAGGAACAGTTCAAAAAGTTTATATTCATTTAATAATAAATTATAACACTTATTTTACTCATTTACTACATATAGCTATTTCATTAACTATAATTACTATGGTATGTTATTAAAAATATTTGTGGGGGCTGGGGTTGTGGCTCAGTGGTAGAGCGCTCGCCTAGCATGTGCACGGCCCGGGTTTGATCCTCAGCACCACATAAAAATAAATGCATTGTGTAAATGCAATGTGTACAACTAAAAAAAAGCAAATAAATAAATAAATATTAAAAAAAAAATTTGTGGGCTGGGGTAGTGGCTCAGCAGTGAAGCGCTGGCCTAGCATGTACGCGGCCCGGGTTCTATCCTCAGCACCACATAAAAATAAATAAACAAAATAAAAATATTGGCCGGGCGCGGTGGCGCACGCTTGTAATCCCATCACTTGGGAGGCTGAGGCAGGAGGATCATGAGTTCAAAGCCTGCCTCAGCAATGGCGAGGCACTTAGCAACTCAGTGAGACCTTGTCTCTAATAAAATACAAAAAAGGGCTGAGGATGTGGCCCAGTGGTCGAGTGCCCCTGAATTCAATCCCCGGTACAAAAAAAAAAAAAAAAAAAAATTGTGTTTATGTATTACTAAAAAAAGTTTTTCTTAAAATTTGTAATCTTATCTGAGTTTTCTGATTCCAATAAAATGAAAAAGCAAACAAACAAAACTTCCTGCTACAAATATATTAAAAATCTGGGGGCTGGGGTTGTGGCTCAGAGGTAGAGCACTTGCCTAACAAGCGTAAGGCACTGGGTTCAATCCTCAGCACCACATAAAAATAAAATAAAGGTACTTTGTCCACCTTGGGGAGACACCCCTGAGCTATTGGAATGGCTTCACTCAGCCTTGAGCCAAGGAGATTTTGGCTTGGCATTAGAAGCTATTTTGTGGCTCCTCCCACTTAATGGATTGCACAATGCACGTGACCTCTGTTTTGCCTGGGCTAGGAAGACTGATCCCAGAGATCCCAGTTGGGCTTGACCCATAGGGAACTGGACACCTCCTACCTTATTTGGCAAAGAACATTCTGTAGAAAGCTTGTAAAGTTCTGTCTTATAAATAAAGCATATGGCTCTCTCTCTCCCTCTCCAGTTTGGAAGCCCGACTCCTAAGGTGGGGGGGGGGGGGGGGTGGGGTCGATGAGCCATCCTGCCTTTGCTTTCAAAATTACTTTCTGTGTTGTGTGGTTTTTGTGCCACTTCTTTTCTTAGCTTTATTTTGCAGCCAGCTCACTCCATGCAGAGGAGCCCTGAATTCCACTGCCTGCGTGGGACATGGGCAAGATCCACCTATAACTAAAAAATAAATATTTTTTAAAATCTGGAAAAAATACAACAAAAATACTTTTAAAAAAATATTTATTTATTTACTTTAGTTGTACACAATGCAATGCATTTATGTTTACGTGGTGCTGAGGATCGAACCCGGGCCACGCACGTGCGAGGCGAGCGCTCTGCCGCTGAGCCACAATCCCAGCCCCAACAAAAATACTTTTAATGAATGGCTGAACTTTCAAGATTAAAAAAGAAATCAATTTCCAAGTGCCAAAGGTGAGACATGACCTTTGAAAATCAGAATGGTAAGGATAAGAGCTGATGCTAATGTTGTGCAGGAGAAAATTATAGATATGAAATGAGATAGGCAAGCCATACTCCCATGGGAAATGGCAACCTATCAAATCATAGGCTTAAATGAAGGGAGAAATCAGAAGCAGACTCTTGAATGAAACAGAAATCTTTAAAAATGAACACACTAATTTAAAAACATAGTACACAAGCTATCACCACTAGGGATGTAAGAAAGAAAAAAAAATCCCCCAGGAAAAAAGAAAAAACAAACAAACAAACAAACAAAAAAACTCCAGGCTTGTGTCCTAAAAGTTCTGGAGTACAAATTTAGACAAACAATATGTATGATTAAAAAAAATCATCATGCTCCCACACAAGAATTAACTGGGCCTCATCCAGTAACACCTCTGAGTGACTGTGACAAAAGCAAATACAAAATCTCTTTGGAGAGACACTATCAACACTATCAACAACAAAGGAATTTTCTCATTCTTTAGAAAGAACATATTACTCTAAGGATGAATTCACCAGTTCAAAATCGCAAAACATAAGAGGAAACAATCTACCATGTGTGAGAATCCTTTGTCACAAAAGATTAGAATTCAAAGAACTCAGGATGAAGGACAATAGAAAAACCTAAGATAATCAAAAATAATTTTGTAAAAGTAATCAAAACACAAAAGAAAAATCAAAATCATAGGAAATGACAGATTGCAGCCAGGCACGGTGGCACACACCTGTAATCCCAGCATTTGGGAGGCTGAGGCAGGAGGATCACGAGTTCAAAGCCAGCCTCAGCAATGGCGAGGCACTTAGCAACTCAGTGAGACCCTGTCTCTAATAAAATACTAAAAAAGGACTGGGGATGTGGCCCAGTGGTCGAGTGCCCCTGAGTTCAATCCCAGGTACAAAGTGGTTTTTGTGCCACTTCTTTTCTTAGCTTTATTTTGCAGCCAGCTCACTCCATGCAGAGGAGCCCTGAATTCCACTGCCTGCGTGGGACATGGGCAAGATCCACCTATAACTAAAAAATAAATATTTTTTAAAATCTGGAAAAAATACAACAAAAATACTTTTAAAAAATATTTATTTATTTACTTTAGTTGTACACAATGCAATGCATTTATGTTTACGTGGTGCTGAGGATCGAACCCGGGCCACGCACGTGCGAGGCGAGCGCTCTGCCGCTGAGCCACAATCCCAGCCCCAACAAAAATACTTTTAATGAATGGCTGAACTTTCAAGATTAAAAAAGAAATCAATTTCCAAGTGCCAAAGGTGAGACATGACCTTTGAAAATCAGAATGGTAAGGATAAGAGCTGATGCTAATGTTGTGCAGGAGAAAATTATAGATATGAAATGAGATAGGCAAGCCATACTCCCATGGGAAATGGCAACCTATCAAATCATAGGCTTAAATGAAGGGAGAAATCAGAAGCAGACTCTTGAATGAAACAGAAATCTTTAAAAATGAACACACTAATTTAAAAACATAGTACACAAGCTATCACCACTAGGGATGTAAGAAAGAAAAAAAAATCCCCCAGGAAAAGAAAAACAAACAAACAAACAAACAAACAAAAAAACTCCAGGCTTGTGTCCTAAAAGTTCTGGAGTACAAATTTAGACAAACAATATGTATGATTAAAAAAAATCATCATGCTCCCACACAAGAATTAACTGGGCCTCATCCAGTAACACCTCTGAGTGACTGTGACAAAAGCAAATACAAAATCTCTTTGGAGAGACACTATCAACACTATCAACAACAAAGGAATTTTCTCATTCTTTAGAAAGAACATATTACTCTAAGGATGAATTCACCAGTTCAAAATCGCAAAACATAAGAGGAAACAATCTACCATGTGTGAGAATCCTTTGTCACAAAAGATTAGAATTCAAAGAACTCAGGATGAAGGACAATAGAAAAACCTAAGATAATCAAAAATAATTTTGTAAAAGTAATCAAAACACAAAAGAAAAATCAAAATCATAGGAAATGACAGATTGCAGCCAGGCACGGTGGCACACACCTGTAATCCCAGCATTTGGGAGGCTGAGGCAGGAGGATCACGAGTTCAAAGCCAGCCTCAGCAATGGCGAGGCACTTAGCAACTCAGTGAGACCCTGTCTCTAATAAAATACTAAAAAAGGACTGGGGATGTGGCCCAGTGGTCGAGTGCCCCTGAGTTCAATCCCAGGTACAAAAAAGAAAAAAGAAAAAAAAAAAAAAGAAATGACAGATTGTGAAAAAAGGAAAAGGAAATTTGAAAGATAGGATCTAAAATTAAAATTCTAAAACAACTAAGTGAATAGGGGGAAAAATCACAAAGTTCATCAACTAGTAAACATACAAACTGAGTAAATTCATAGGTTAGAATACTATTTAAGCAATGAATAGGAACCATTGGGATTGGAAGATGGCGGACTAGAGGGAAACAGTTTTTCTTTAAGCTTGGAGACCCATATTAGAAATTTTGGGGTATACTAAACAAGGAAAGGGACATAAATAGAGCTGGGCTGCTGGCAGGAGCAGCCCAACTGGCACACAAGGACCGAAAAAGTAAAAAAATACAACAGACAGTCTTAGTGTGGAAAATCCTAAAATCGGAGGGGCAGCCTGCTTTAGGGCGATCCATAGGCTATTGGATAAAATAAATTGGTATACTAATTAAACCCTGTGATTAACAATTGTCCACAGTCATTCGAGGCAGGAGCCATTTTGAGCCTACAGCACTGGGGAGGCCAGTGAATACAGAACTGAGAACCCAAATCCCGGAAAAGGGGGCTGGCTCTAATACACAATACAGGTAAGCGCCAGCCATGTGACCTAATCTGAGCCTGGTAAAATGAGTATATTGTAGGGGAGAATCCAGCTCTTTCCCCACTTTGAGTCCGGGGCTCGCAGGACCAGCTCTAGAATCAGCTCCATGGACTGTGAAACTGAATGCATTGATGGGTATATCTGCACTTGGAAACAGACCATGACAGGCTGGGAGGAAGCCAGTCAAGAATCTGAATGGGTGGGTGTGCCACATCAGGAGTCCCACCCTGGGAGGCAGGAAAGAATGTAGGACCACCGGATCAGAAACCCAAATTGGCAGGTGTGATTGAGCTCAGGGACAGACCCCAAAAAGCCTTGAAGGGTGGGTATCCATGAGCAACAGAAGCTGCATGGGACTGGCTTCCCCATCTTATGAATGGATCCCTGAGGAGACTCCTGGGGTATAGTTTCCCAGCGCTGTATGGCATCTGATGGGCTCTAAAAGTGCGTTCATTTAATATCTTCAGATAACTAGCTTCTCAATAAAGTAGCTGGGGCCTCACCAGACCTAAGCCCTTGCCCCAAGATCTCCTCCTACACAAATGCTCTCAGAGAACTGAAGCAGCTTCACCCTGGAGAGGAGCTGACAGCATTGCCCATTGCAAACTTCATCTTACCTCAAAGAAGGAAAGTAGAGATTTTTAAACTCCAACTGGCATCTTGGTGAGCAACACACAAAAAAAGAAAGGAGTCAACAATCGGCAGCCACTAATCTTGCACCCAATGCATAACTCAAGAAGAAAGATTGGAAAGAAAGACATTTGAGCACAGATAATGAACTATATTGTCATTGATTTTTTTGTTCAGTGCAATAGAAATGACTCCTTAGTTTTTCATCAAGATTCTTTTTTTTTTTAAATTTTTTCTAGTGCTGAATGATTCATAGACATTTACACATGTACATATTGGTTTCTGTTTTTCTCATTTCTAGCATTTTTTTGAAGGTAATTATTTTTCCTTGCTCTATCTGTTAAGGGTTAGGGGTTTTGTTTAGTATAGTTAGATTTTGTTTGGTATCCACTTCTTCAATATTCTATTCCCCTTGTTTCCCTTTTCCCTAGCTAACAACCAAATTCTATTGTTCTCTCTTTCATACTTCTTTTAATTTTTTCTTCTATTTTTCTCCTCCCTCCTCATAACTAACCTACTTTGCTTTTGCATTTCCCACATTCACTTATTGAAAATGCAAACCCTTTTCTGCCCTCCTTTCTCTTCTTTCCTCTTAATTAAATCTGTTCTTAAAATCTCTTAGCACTAATTGGTTTATATAATGCCAGACCCCCACCACCAATACTACAGTAATAATTAATACTACAAAGATAACACCTACTGTTTGATTTTATGCCAAACATACTACATGATCACTTACCCCTTCTTACTGATGGCGATTGCTGATTCTACGAATTGTATTTATTGTGCTAATTAATACTGTAGATGTTATAAAATGAACCAAGCACTTAACTTATTGCTATATATTGTATACATAGGTCATTGACATTATTTGGCTCCCCCTAATCTGTGAGGTACTAGAAACCAACAGGAACACTATACGTTCATACAAGTAGAAACACTGCTGCTTCAGATCCATTTGGACAGATGGGTAGACACACAAACAATATGAAAAAGCAGGGAACAAATCACCCCCAAACAATCCAGAATGCCTCAATAACAGATTCCATGGACACCACATTTGAAGAAATGTCAGTGAAGGAATTTAGAAGGATCATAGTTAATCTGATCTTGAGATAAAAGATGATGTAAGGAGTGAAATCAGAGACAAAATACAAGGAGAAAATACAAGGAGATGAAGAAGAATCAATCAGAAATCCTGGAAATGAAGGAATCAATAAACAAAGTTAAAAACTCAAAAGAAAAGTATCACCAATAGGCCAGATCACTTGGAAGATAGAGTTTCAGGCAGTGAATACAAAGTATATAATCTTAAAAATAAAGATGATCATTGAGAAAAGATGTTAAGAGACCATGAAAAGAATCTTCAAGAAATATGCCATAACATTAAGGCCAAATCTAAAATTCACAGGGCTAGACAAAGGCTCTGAAGGATAAACTAAAGGAATACACAATCTTTTCAATTAAATAATATCAGAAAATTTCCCAAAACTTAAGAATAAAATGGAAAATTAAATGTAGGACTCCAAATATACAAAAACACATTAAAAAGATAGTACACCCACCATGATCAAAAGGTTTCATTCCAGGGGTATGAGGTAGGTTCAACATAGAGAAATCAATAAACATAATTCATCACAAAATACACTTAAAGACAACAATCACATAAATATCTCAATAGATGCAGAAAAAGCATTGAACAAAATACAGCATCCATTCATGTTTAAAATTCCAGAAAAAACAGGGACACAGGAATATACCTAAACATTGTAACAGTTACATATAACAAACTCAATGGCAACACCATTCTAAGTGGAGAAAAACTATAGCCAAAGCAATTAGGCACAAGTGAGAAATTAAAGGGAAATTAAAGAGATATAAATAGGAAAAGAAGAAATCAATCATCTGCTGATGTCATGCTTCTATATGTAGAATAACCAAAAAAAAAAAAAAAAAAAAAAAAAAAAACTCTACCAGAAAACTTCTAGAACTCATAAATGAATTAAGTAAAGTATCAGGATACAAAGTTAAGAACCATATATACGCCAATGACAAATCAGCTGAAAGAGAAATTAGGACAACCATTCATTCACAATAGACTCAAAATAAACTAAACTAAAATAAAAATAAAATATATGGGAATCAACCTAACAAAAAAAGGTGAAAGACCTCTACAATGAATACTACAAAACACTAAGGAAGTTGAGGAGGACCTTAGAAGATGGAAAGAATCCCCCCTCCCACCATGTTCTTAGGCAGAATTAATACTGCCAAAATAGCCATATTAACAAAAGCACTATACAGATTCAATGCAATTACCATCAAAATTCCAATGATGTTCTTCATAGAAATAGAAAAAGCAGTCATGAAATTTATCTGGAAAGATAAGAGGCCCAGAATAGCCAAAGCAATCCCCCACCCCCTTTTTTCTTTTTTTGGTACCAGGGATTGAATTCAGGGGCACTCAATCACTGAGCCACATCCCCAGCCCTATTTTATATTTTATTTAGCGACAGGGTCTCACTGAGTTGTTTTTAGCCCCTTGCCATTGCTGAGGCTGGCTTTGAACTAATGATCTTTCTGTCTTAGCCTCCGGAGCTGCTGGGATTACAGGAATGCTCCATAGCGCCCAGCCAAAACAATCCTTAATGAGAAAAGTGAAATAAGAGTCATCACCATACCAGACTTTAAATTATACAACGGAGCTATGGAAGGTGGGAAGAAGCATGATATTGGCACCCAAAGAGGCAAGAAGACCAATGGAACAGAATAGAATACACAGAGACAACCCCATGAGAATACAGTCATCTCATATTAGATAAAGGTGCCAAAAACATACAAAAGATAGCCTCTCCAAAAAAAATGGTGCTGGGAAAGCTGGAAATCCATATGTAGTAGATGGAATTTAAACCCTCACACCCTGTATAAAACACTCAAAGTAGATTAAGGACCTAGGAATTAGAACAGAAATACTGTACATACTTGAAGAAAATGTAGACCCAACACTCCAACATATTGGCTCAGGAACTGACTTCCTTAACAAGACTCCTAAAGTAAAAAAGTAAAATAAAAAATCAATAAATGGGGGCTGGGATTGTGGCTCAGTGGTAGAGTGCTCTCCTAGCATGCATGAGGCACTGGCTTCAATCCTCAGCACCACATAAAAATAAAATAAAGATGTTGTACCCACCTAAAGCTAAAAAATAAATATTTTTTAAAAATCAATAAATGGGAAGGCATCAAATTAAAAAGCTTCTTTGCAGCAAAGGAAACAAGATCATGAAGAGAGAGCCTACATTCTAGAATGGGAGAAAATCTTTGCCACCTGCACCTCAGATAAAGTGTTAATCTCCAGATATACAAAGAACTCAAAAGACTTAGCACCAAAAAACCAACCCAACCAATTAATGGGCAAAGGAACTGAACAGACACTGTTCAGAAGAAGAAATATAAATGATCAACAAACATATGGAAAAATGTTCAACATCCCTGACAAAGAAATACAAACTAAAAGAACACTAAGTAATTTCATCTTGCTCCAGTCAGAATGGCAATTATCAAGAATACAAGTAACAATGTTGGCAAGGATGCAGCAGAAAAGGTACTCTCATACATTGCTGGTGGGACTGCAAATTGGTACAATCACTCTGCACTCCGCAGCATGGAGATTCCTCAAAAAACTAGGAATGGGGGGCTGGGATATAGCTCAGTTGGTAGAGTGCTTGCCCTGCATGCACAAGGCCTTGGGTTCAATCCCTAGCACCACCAAAACAAACAAACAAACAAAAAAAGTGAGGCACTAAGCAGTTCAGCAAAGGTTTGGGGATATGGCTTAGTGGTCGAGTGCCCCTGAGTTCAATCCCTGGTATACCCCCCACCAGTACCCCTCCCCACCCCCGCCAAAAAAAAATTAGAAAGGAACAAATCAGGCAAAAGAAAGGCAATAAGGCCTAGATGCTACAAACTTCCAAATGCTGTTAACCACTTTTTTTTTTTTTTTTTAATTTTGCTTTCAGTTCAAGGAGTTCATACATGCATACATGCTTACACATCCTGGAAATCCCCTAAACTACAAGCAACCAGGAAGCTATTCTAAAAGAACAACATAATGCCTAACTTCTCTCCTTTCTCAGAAGGAAACTTAATATTCTAAAGTCCTTTCATTATGCAACCCCCAAACAAAACAAAATAAAAATATTGCACAAATGAGACTCACTGAAAATCTTTTCAAAAAGAAATTAGGATGAGCCAGGCGCGGTGGCTCACGCCTGTAATCCCAGCGACTTGGGAGGCTGAGGCAGGAGGATCATGAGTTCAAAGCCAGCCTCAGCAATGGCAAGGCATTTAGCAACTCAGTGAGACCCTGTCTCTAATAAAATACAAAAAAGGGCTGGAGATATGGCCCAGTGGTGGAGTGCCCCTGAGTTTAATCCCTGGTACAAAAAAAAAAAAAGAAAAAAAAAAAGAAAGAAAGAAATCAGGACATAAACACTTCTTTTTTCAAGTAAGAGTAAGAAATGGCATAAAGAAAAATTGAGCACTGTACAGAGAAATACAGCAATACATATAGATCACATATATACAGTTGAGTACTGTATACATAGATAGAACCATTCATGGCACTATTGCACTATGCAAAGACATATCCTATTCATAGATAGAACAACACTCAAAAAGAATTCCCAGGGAGGGGCCGGGATTGTGGCTCAGTGGTAGAGCACTCGCCTGGCATGTGAGCAGCCTGGGTTCGATCCTCAGCACCATATAGAGGTAAAGGCATTGTGTACAACTAAAATAAATAAATATTAAAAAAAAAAAAAGAATTCCCAAGGAAAAGCAATCACAGAGGGTTTCCTAGGACTTTTTAAAAAATTCTTTATAGATTTTTCATTCTTCATCCTGAACAATTGACTAAAGTGAAAATGCTTCCTTTCACAATAATTTTGGTTTTCATATAATTATTATTCTGCTCAGACACATGCATAAGCCAGTAGTGGAGCTATAAGAATACTAAAAAAATTCTTTACTAGCCATAAACCCATCTGCATTTGCCTTCTATCCTGGGCTGTCCACTAACTTATGTAACCTTAGTCAAATCATCTCTTTTTTGGGCTTCAGGTATAAAGTGGGACTATTAATACCTACTTCAGTGTAAAAACTCAATAAAATTAAATGATTTGGCAGGGCACAGTGGTGCATGCCTGTAATCCCAGCAGCTTGGGAGGCTAAGGCGGACGGATCAAGTTCAAAGCCAGCCTCAGCAATTGTGAAGCACTAAGCAACTCAGTGAGACCCTGTCTCTAAATAAAATCTAAAACAGGGCTGGGGATGTGGCTCAGTGGTCGAGTGCCCCTGAGTTCAATTCCCAGTACAAAATAAATAAATAAATAAATAATCTGACTACAAAAAGTCTACATTACAAAAAGCCCCTTTATTTGCTTTAAGTTAGTAAAAACACAAATTTTATCAATTGTTTGCCACCATTTATAACTCCTTGGGTTTTAACACAGGATATCAGGAAAACGACTTTCCCTGCTTCCTATTCCTAACAAAAACATTTCCTGTCTTCATAACTGCCTCCCTTTATGTAAGAAAAGCATGTCTACATCTCAGTTTTTCCTAGGTATTCTGATTCAGGAGCCAAAGAGACCATTCACTCTGTCCCTTTCAGAGACCTCTAGATTTGAGACTAGATCCATTACCCTTGTAGTACACATGTATACATGGTTCCTAAATGAAGTATGGGGGCTGTTGTACTAAATCTTGGGAGATTACTTTCTGCATTACAATGTGCGTATGTCTTTTGAATTATCCTCAAAATGATCCTGTGAGAAAACTAAGATGCAGAGGGAAAGAAGATCAAATTAGTAACTACATAAAATATCCAGAATCTCTATTTCCAATGTCTAGTTTACTCATGACTTCACTGAGGTAAATGAGCTGTTTTTTTAATAAAGCAAAAATAATATACCAGTCATAACTGCAAAAGCCATCAAAGTTTTAAACATGCTTATAGAAACAAAGTGGAATTTACCATTATCTGTATTCAATTCTAATGCTGATTTTTTTTTTTATTAGAGACAGGGTCTCACTGAGTTGCTAAGTGCCTTGCTATCACTGAGGCAGGCTTTGAACTCGCGATCCTCCTGCCTCAGCCTCCCAAGTGCTGGGATTACAGGTGTGCGCCACCTCGCCCGGCTCTAATGCTGATTTTAAAAGAAAAGAAATTGGTTTGGGTTTTTGTCCACTTTAAATAAATAAAAACAGATATAGGCACAGAGAAGGGAGAATGAAAAAGGGAAGATTTTCTTGGAATTTCTTATGCCCAAATTCAATAAAACTAAATCTGACTCTTGTGAAATAATCATATAGTAAATCTTTGTGTACCTTTGGAATAAGAAAGTAGGCTATGAAAGTTGTCCATGTGGAGATCAGAAAGGAAATAGGAAGTGACTTTACTCTTAAAAACAAAAAATAGAGAGAAAAGCAGTTAATGGAAGAAACAAGAATACTCAGAGATCTTGGAGATATCCTGGGAACACTCATTAGCTCAAATGATGTGTCTTATACACTTCATCAGTGGTTTTCCCTCCCATGTCTAACTTATACAAATATCTGAATAACTCAAGAGCAACACACAACTGGAAGATGAGTCATTCTGCCAGTAAACAAAAAGATTAAGGGAAATTCTATGTGAACTTTGACACAGTTTACAACTATTTCATTATTCCTGCTAGTAATTACTACTAATCCACACTCACACATCTTTTCTTCTGCTACCCTAGTTAAACAAGTAGTAGCAAGCTAAGTATTAATTATACATCAATCTAATGAGAAGAAAGCAGAATTACAGGTGCAGAGTTAACAGTATATGTTATTATGTCCAAAGATCTGGGTTTGAATCCTAGATTCATCATTTAAGCTGCGTAATTTTGGCAAGTTAGTAAGCTTCTCTGAGCCTCAGTTTCCTCATATGTAAGGAAGAATAAATACTCCTTCCCCCATAAATGTATTATAAAGATTAGGTGATACAACTAAATAATGGTAGCTATGACATCGTAAGTGCCAACATTTGACTATTTGCTGTATAAATAACAATATTTATTGCACATCTACTGAATGCCAAGCATTGTAGAAAATTCAAAAGGGTGTTCTGTTCCTCAAAGATTTTCTCTAATATAGGTGAATCAAAAATAGATACTGATGTGAAAAACTAAACACTACAAGAACATGTAGTATAGGATTATTAGCAAATTGTGTGCCAAGATTAATAAATGCTACAAGTTAAAAAGAAAAAAAGATAAATGCAGACTACAGAAGCCACAGAAAATGTACTTGAGATAATCTTGATGGAAAAACATGATCGAGAGGTAGAAGTACCTTTTTTTTGGTAGTTGTAGATGTACAGAATGCCTTTATTTGTTTTTTATTTTTTGGTGGTGCTGAGGATGGAACCCAGAGCCTCACGCATGCTAAGCAAGCACTCTGCCACTGAGCTACAGCCCCAGCCCTAGAAGTACATTTTTGATGAAAGGAAAAAAACAGCAAGCAGTTCAGACCTGGGAAGGAGCTAGAGCTGCCTGGAGCAAGTGTTTGTGGAAGAAAGTACTAAGAGAGGGGACCTGAAAGGTTGTGGCCAAACTGAGAAGTCACTTGCAGGGTAAGAATGAGGAAACATGAAGATTTGGGGGCAGGGGAGTACAATGATTAAATCAGTGTTTTGAAAACATTGACTTGGCAATAGTGTGGGGAAAAGGACAGAAGTGGAGCGTGTTACACAGGGAAACCAGTTAGGAATAATTCGGAAACTAAGGTTGAGATACTAAAGGCCTAGACAAGATAGAATTAGTGGAAATGGAACAGCAGAGGCAGACATGAGAAATTCAGCACAACAGGATTAGTGACTGATTAGATATCAAAGTTAAGGATTAGAGAGACAAAATCAGCTTTAATCTTTTCAGTCCAGATGGCAGAGAAGGAAGATTATCACAAAAGGAAACTCAATGGTAGTACTGGGGGGCTACAAAAGAAGTATTTAGGAAGCTTTTCCATACACTGAATTTGAGTTCATAATGGCATATTAGAAATGTCTTATAAGCAGTTGGCTACACTGTTAGGGCATTTAAAAGAGTAGCCAGAATGAAAAAAAACAATTTGGGAGTCATTCAGACAAGAAAGTAGAACTAAGGTTGAGGAAGAAATTCCATTAGGGTCACTGATAAAGGCTCTTGTCTTTACCCAGAAAAATATAAGCCGTCACTGAAGGAAGATGAGTTTCCTGACAATATTCTTTCCTCCTAGTAAGGAGAGAACATGAAGTTTTGCTTAAAAAACTAGGAGCCTGCTATTGAAAAAAATCCTCTTAAAGGGGACTTGCATATTATAGTGTTTATGAACAGAGAGGTGTAAGCCTAAATATAAAAGATCTGTGATGCTGTGTGAATTAAGGTACAGAAATCCCACCTTGGGTATACAATGTCATTAACAGCTGCTTAGTCCCATTTAGGGATTCCAGGGGCATAAAGATACTAAAATATACTGCACCTGTTTCTTCTAAAGCTGGCCATTTTCTGCTAAATTTCAATGTCCTCAGTTAAATTATCTAATTTTACCTTGGATGTATGTGTGATGGCTGACTATTCATTCATTCATAATCCACCTGAAACACTGCACACATACTTATACAAACTTTCACAAAATTTCTGTAGGTTCAGAATCCAATGTAATAATACCTAAAAACTGCCAGGTTTGAATCACAAAATAAGGTAACTAAGAGTTACTGTTCTTCCCTCTCCCCTCAAAACCCATTATCATTTCTTTACTAATAGCAGTATTCTACTTAAAATTTTATCCCAATATAATAAAAGTAAACTTAATCCCAGTGATTTAAGAAGCAGAGGCAGTAGGATTGCAAGTTCAAGGATAGCCTCAGCAATTTGACAAGATCCCCGTCTCAAAATAAAAACTAAAAAGGACTGGGATTATACCACAGTAGTAAAGCACCTCTGGGATCAATCCCCAGTGCCAATAAAAAAAAAAAAAAAAAAAAAGTAAACTTACATTTAAATACTAGTGTAGAAGCCAGGAGCAATGGTGCACGCCTGTAATCCCAAAGGCTTAGGAGGTGGAGGCAGGAGGATAGTGAGATCAAAGCCAGCCTCTGCAACTTAGCAAGGCCCTAAGCAACTCAGGGAGACCCTGTCTCTAAATAAAATACAAAAAAGGTCTGAGGATGTGGCTTGGTGGTTAAGCATCCCTTTTTCATTCTCCCTTCCCAGTATTTAAAAAAAAAAAAAAAATATATATATATATATATATATATATATATACTAGTTTAGATTCACTGAACCCATAGTTGACAGGAATAATGAATACCATGTCTTGGATATGATCATTCAGTTCTGCTAATTCTGAAAGTGATCTGTCAGGTATTTTGGTACTTAATAATAACCAGTTCTTGTTTTTTAATAGCCATATGAAGTTTCTCTAACTACAGGTGTTGTATAAGCCTTATACCATAAACACAGTGGTGAATGACTTGGGAAGAAATCACACCAAACTAAAAATTTCTATCTCCAAGATCTAGCCCATGATTAGATGCAGTACAGGCCCCTAAAAATATATTTTTTGGAAAGAAAAAAAAAAAAAAAACACAGTTAACTGACATGGGATACTGACTGTAACTACAAGAAAGATATTAATTTGTGTTAAGATCTTTCACCTAGCTGGGCACAGTGGCGGTGGCGCATGTCTGTAATCCCAGCACTTGAGAGGCTGAGACAGGAGGATCCTGAGTTCAAAGACAGCCTCAGCAATGGCGAGGCACTTAGCAACTCAGTAAGACCTTGTCTCTAATAAAATACAAAACAAAACAAAACAAAAAGGGGCTGGGGATGTGGCCCAGTGGTTGAGTGTCCCTGAGTTCAATCCCCGGTACCAAAAAAAAAAAAGATCTTTCACCTAAAATCTAATGGCTCCTGACATCTACACTACTAATAAGTTCTCTTCATTTCCCACCAACACTGTACCTGGGCACAGTACTTGATATGGCCTTATTATATTTTCCTGAAAAATATCCTCTGGCCACTTCTCTCATTTTAGATAATTTTACAGGGAAAGTCATCAGTTCTACCAAAAAATAAGCATTTATACAGTATGAACCTGCAAAGGACAGTATTTTTATTAATATGACAGAATATAATTTTACCATTCTTGTTTTTTTCAATCTCCTTGCCAAGAATCATACTATTAATTAAAGAAGTGGTCCATTAAGAGAGTTACTTGTTTTTGAGACAACCTAAGTTACTTGATAATTCAAATAATCTGAACAAATCCACTGCCAGAGAAATGCAGTGAGCCAATTAGAGAAAAACAAAACAAACCTAGTGTTTAAATCTGTCCTATAGGTAACTCAAACCATGCGCATTCCACTCTTCCAATTATTGTCTCCAAAATAAAAGCTGGCACTCCCAGTGAAGGAAATCACATTTTACTCCCCTGCAGCTGCTTCACAGCTGAAGAAAATGCAAAAACACAGAGGAAATGTGCCTGGAGATCCTTTTTAACAAAGAGTGGAAATCCCCTTACTCCACAACTCCCAATTAGCACTGTTAAGGACAGAAGCTCTCAGGTTCAAATTTCCCTTCATAACCAGACTTAATCTGCAGTTGCCACCTGTACTAAAAGCAGCGGTAGGTACAAATTGGAACATTCCAGACTGCCACAATAGCTACAATGTTTTCACTACACAATAGATTAACAAGTATAGGACTTTTCTCTAATTCCAGAGCAAATATTAATAATTCTTTTGCAAAGCAATAGCAATGCAGTACAGTAGGAAAACTCTCTATAGAGTTGACTCTGAATCTAAATGAGCTGTTCTACTCCAATAAGAAATTCATCTCTAGTGCATTTCAAAAATGTAAAAAGAAACATACTACCATGTACAAATGTCATAACAATTTTCAGTATCTTAAAAATATTCCTTGCTTAAGGAAGGGGACTTTCATTCTGTAGTGACATTTCTTAAACTGTTTTCATCTTTTAGAATGAATATATACATACTATAGTTAGCTGAGAAAATGTACTATAGAAAGATGTTGCCTCTGCATCAAAATCACTAAGGATGCACTGTTTTATAATCTCCCTCTTCATAACTTTTATCCTGAAAGCTTATGTTTTAATATCATTTTTAAAATATTTTATATGAAAATCTTAAACATACAAAAGAAAACAGAATAACATGATAAATCTCCATGAACCCATTAACTTTTATTAACTCATGTCAATCTTATTTCATATGTAATCCCATCTATTCTATTCCCTATTTCCCACCTTTGTTTTTTTTTTTGTACTGGGAATGAACCCATGGGTGCATAACCATAGAGACACAGCCCCAGCCCTTTTTATTTTTTATTTTCAGACAGATTCTCACTAAGTTGCTGAGGCTGTCCTTCAAGTTGCAATCCTCCTGCCTCAGCCTCCCAAGTTGCTGGGATTACAGGCGTGCCCCACCATGCCCAATTTTCTCACTAATTTTTGAAGCATATTTCAAGACATCACATGGTTTCATCCATAAACATTTCAGTGTTTAGCTCTGAAATATAAAGAGTTTTAACTCACTAGCATTAGTACCTCTAAGTAAAAATCAACAATAACTTCCCAGTAGTTTCAAATAACTGGTATTCAGAGTTCTTTGACTGATTTTTCAAATCAGGAACTGTGGACCCAATTTGGTTTATACACTGCAGATAGTTGCCACATATCAAATTTCAATCTATAGATTCTTGCTTCTCTTTTTCTTGCAATTGATTTACTGGAAGAAACTGGGTTGTTTTATCTTGTAGTTTCCCAAAATGGATATGGTGATTGTACTTTTTTTTTTGTACTGGTGATTGAACTCAGGGAAGCTCAACCACTGAGCCACATCCCCAGCCTATTTTGTATTTTATTTAGAGACAGGGTCTCACTGAGTTGCCTGGTGCCTCACTTTTGCTGAGGCTGGCTTTGAACTCGTGATCCTCCTGACTCAGCCTCCCAAGCTGCTAGGATTACAGGTATGCACCACTGTGCCTGGCTGATTGTACTTTTTAAAAATTTTTTTTTTAGTTGTAGGTGGACACAAAACCTTTATTTTATTTATGTGGTGCTGAGAATTGAACCCAGGGCCTCATACATGTGAGATGAGCACTCTACTACTGAGCCCCAGCCCCAGCCCCAGTGAAGGAGCCCCAATTAGGGAGATGGCTATTGCGGTCAGCTAGAAGCCATAAGTTCTACCTGATAATAAGTATGTATGTGACGCACCTGTAAATGCACGTGAGGCACCCGCAAAGCTAAAGGTATATAACCGGGTGAAAGCGGTCGGAGTCAGGAGAAGAATGAATTCGCTCAGTCAGTCGTGCAGTCGCTCGGTTGGAAGAAGAGTTCGGGTCGGAGAAGAAGAAAAGAATCAGAGTGGCCAGAATGTAGGCAGAGCGGTTACAGAAGAGAAACCAGATAGAAGAAGTAATGACTGGTCAGAGTTAGACCGAGGCTCCCGAGGAAGAAAGAAGAAAGAAGAAAGAAGCTCTAAAAGCTAAGCTCTCTCTCTCTCTAAAGAAGAAATCTCTCTCTTTCTCTCTCTTTCTCTCAAGCTCTCTCTCTCTTTCTCTCTAAGCTCTAAGAAGAAGAAGAAGAAAAAGCTATCTCTAATCTTTCTCTCTAAGCTCTTTCTAAGAAGAAGAAAAAAATCTTTCTTTCTCTCTCTAAGCTCTAAGAAAGTAGAAGTAAAAGTAGTAATAGCTTTACTCTGCCTCCGAGTTTTCCTCCCGCGGCGCCGTGGCTGGCCACGACAGGCAGCTTACACCCCAGCCCTGATTGTACTCTTTCTTTGGTACCGGAGATTGAACTCAGGGGCACTCGACCACTGAGCCACATCCCTAACCCTTTTTTTTTTTTTTTTTCCCCTATTTTGTTAGAGACAGGGTCTCACTGAGTAGCTAAGTGCCTTGCCATTGCTGAGGCTGGCTTTGAACTTGTGATCCTCCCGCCTCAGCCTCCCAAGTGCTGGGATTACAGGCATGTGCCACTGTACCCAGCTGACTGTACTCTTGATGTGTATAATTTAACATATTTCTCTGTTCCCTTTATTTTCTTTCAATTAGTAGTTCATTGTAGTTGGTTGATCTGATTCAATCTTGGTAATTTCATGTACCAAATTCTTAATTCTTCTATTTTCTGTTTCTTCAAATCTTGGAGAACAATCACTAGTCAAAAAAGCTTAAGGGGCTGGGGTTGTGGCTCAGTGGTAGAGTGATTGCCCAGCAGGCATGAGGCACTAGGTTCGATCCCCAGCACCATATTAAAAAAAAAAAAAAAACACACTAAATAAACAAAATAAAGGTATTGTATTGATCTACAATTAAAGATTAAAAAAAAAAAAAAAGCTTAAGAGGTTAGCTTTCTTGCTAAAAAGTATGCTATTTAAGAAAGAGGTATCACGTCTCAATTCAAAGTGGATCAAGGACCTAGGAATTAGACCAGAGACAATACACCTAATAGAAGAAAAAGTAAGCTCCAATTTCCAACATGTTGGATTAGGCCCCAAGTTCCTTAATAAGAATCCTGTAGCGCAAGAATTACTACCAAGAATTAATGAATGGGATAGATTTAAACTAAAAAGCTTCTTTTCAGCAAAAGAAACAATCAGTGAGGTGAATAGAGAGCCAACTAATTGGGAACAAATTTTTAATACATGCACATCAGATAGAGCACTAATCTCTAGAATATATAAAGAACTCAAAAAACTTTACACTAAAAAAAAAAAATAACCCAATCAATAAATGGGCTAAGGAATTGAGAAGACACCTCTCAGAAGAAGATACACGATTAATCAACAAATACATGAAAAAATGTTCAACATCGCTGGCAATTAGAGAAATGCAAATCAAAACTACTCTAAGATTTCACTTCACTCCAGTCAGAATGGCAGCCATCAAGAACACAAGCAACAATAAATGTTGGAGAGGATGTGGGGAAAAAGGCACACTCATACACTGCTGGTGGGACTGCAAAATGGTGCAACCATTATGGAAAGCAGTATGGAGATTTCTTGGAAAACTGGGAATGGAACCATCCTATGACCCAGCCATCCCACTCCTGGGTCTATTCCCAAAGGACCTAAAAACAGCATATTACAGTGACACAGCTATCTCAATGTTTGTAGCTGCACAATTCACAATAGCTAGGTTGTGGAACCAACATAGATGTCCCTCAGTAAATGAGTGGATTAAGAAAATGTGGTATATACGCACAATGGAATTTTACTCAGCAATAAAAGAAAACAAATTAATGGCATTTGCAGGTAAATGGATGAAGTTGGAAGACATAATGCTAAGTGAAGTTAGTCTCAAAAATCCAAGTACCAAATGTTCTCTTTTATTTAAGGAGGCTATTTCAAAGTATAGTTGGATGGGGGTACATAGGAGGATTAGAGGAACACTAGAATGGTCAAGGGAAGGGAGGGTAAGGGAGGGAGCAAGAGGGGAGGGAGGGGGAGAAAAAAAAAAAAGGTGTTTGAATGAGACGGATATCATTTTCCTTAATGCATGATTGAAGACCTGAATTGTACGAATATACTTTGTATACAAACAGTTGTATGTAAAAAGATACTAAATATATGCACTATGAGTTGTACATATTAAAAATTATAAAAATAAAATTAAAAAAAAAAAGAGGTATCACGTGCTCTGCAACATGCAAAAACTTGGAATCTCTACCTTCATAAATTAAGGAAAGGTAGATAGATTATCAAAAGAGCTTCAGGGGCTGGGGTTGTGGCTCAGCGGTAGAGCACTCGCCTAGCACATGTGCGGCCCGGGTTCGATCCTCAGCACCACGTAAACATAAATGCATTGTGTACAACTAAAGCAAAATAAATAAATATTAAAAAAAAAAAAAAAAGAGCTTCATACCAGGGCTGGGGTTGTGGCTCAGCAGTAGAGTGCTCTCCTAGCACATGTACGGCCCTGGGTTCGATCCTCCTCAGCACCACATAAAAATAAATAAATAAAATAAAGGTATTGTGTCCAACTACAACTAAAAAATGAATATTAAAAAAGAAAAAGGAAAAAGAGCTTCATACCAGGCAGTGGGGGAGGGAATTTGATATCATAAAGGAAGCATCGTGGAGTAAATCTGTAGGCAAGAGGGAGGAAGGCAAAAGGGGAAGATAAATGGAATGAATTTAACAAAATCATGTTATAGTCATATATAAAGATACCAAAAGGAATTTCACTTTTATGTATATGTAGAAGAAAGGAAGTTTAATAGAGAAGGGAGAATTGGGGAAAGGAAGAGGGGAGGAAATGGGGAAAGAGGGGCTTGAAATCAAATTTCTTGCATGTATGATTTTGTCAAAATGAACCTAATTACTATACATAGTTATGATGCTCTAATAAAAAAAAATTATTTTGGGGCTGTGGTTGTAGCTCAGTGGTAGAGCGCTTACCAAGCACCTGCAAGGCCCTGGGTTCAATCCTCAGCACCACATAAAAATAAATAAAATAAAGGTATTATATCCAACTACAACTAAAACATAAATATTTTTTAAAATTTTTTAAAAAGAGCTTCATACCATTGAAACCATAATAATGATTTGATGTCCCTTTTCCTTCCAAACTGACACTTGTGCAGGCTCTGCACTTTCATTCACCTAAATCACAACTTCTGTTCTACACTGTAGTCTTCAGGGTTCCACTCTCATCTCTGCTTCCATTACAAAAATCCAATCTTATGTTAGTTTTGTTAACAGATAACTAAGTTGCCTGGCAACAGTTAGGAAGTCAAAATCACAGAGCCAGAAGAGATACTGGACATTTGGCCCAATCTTCTTGACAGAAATAATAGTCTTTTCTATCTTTATTTATCTTTATGATGTGTTCTAAATATAAGTTAAGTTCTCCAGATAACTTAAGCATGCTCCTTTCATTTTAATCTTTTAAAGTAAAGATAATCCAAGATGGGAATTGCCAGAAATATAGTACATATCTTCCTTCAAACAAAGAACATTAAACAATGGGTGTCTTGCTGAATTTCTTAAGTGACCCAATATTTTAATTTTGAATATAGGAAAGCTTAATGAATAGAACTCAGATTTGTGAGTCAGACAGATTTGGGTTCTAGTATTTCTGCTACTTACAAATTTTGCTTGGCAATTCACTGAAACTCTGAGGTCTAACAAAAAAGGGATGCTGCCTCCTTTGAAAGATTGTCATAACAATTAGAGAAAACTTATGCAAAGATCGTAGTATAGTGCCTGGCACAAAGTAAAATGGTAATTACTATTCATGTAATCAGCAAAGTGAGCATCTTTATGCCATTCACTGTTTTAATTTATGGGGATACAGCACTATTCAAAATAGACAAAATTCTATGCCTTTGTGAACCCTTCATTATAATACAGAGAAAAGACAGAAATAAAATCCAATAAAATTGATAGTATATCAGATAGTGATAAGTACTATGGAGAAACATACAGCAAGGACAGAAGACAGGGAACGCTAGGGTGGGGGTGAGGGCACACATACAATTATAAATAGTGTGATCAGGAAAAGCCATCTAAGACAGCAATATGTAAGAAAACACTTGAAGGAGACAGATGAATAATTATGCAAATATCTGGATGAAGCAGAAACAATAAGTGCAAAAGTCCTGGGGCAAAAGCATATCCAAAAGATCAAGAGGCACCAAAGAGTCCAGTATGGCTGGAACAGCGTATGAGAGGCTAATAGAGGCCAGATTGTGAAGGGCCTCACAGGTCATTGTAAAGACTCTGAGTCAGATGGAAAGCTATTAGAGAGTTTTAAGCAGAAGAGTGACATGGCCTGACATGAATTTAAAAGGACCATGCTGGCCTGCACAGTGCCACATGCCTGTAATCCAGAAACTTAGGAGTCTGAGGCAGGAGGATCCTAAATTCAAGGCCAGCCTAGGCAATTTAGCAAAACTTTGTCTCAAAACAAAAATAAAAAGTGTGAGAATGTAGCTCAGCAGTAGAGTGCCCCTGGATCCAATCCCTATTACTTAAAAAAAAATAAAATAAAAAAAGGAATACCCTGGCTGATATACTGAAAACATACTTGGGTACTGGGAAACAGGGGGACCAGTTAGTAGGTTATGTCAGTTGTCTAGTTTAGAGATCATGGCAGCTTGGATCAAAAAGTGGTAGTAATGAAGGTGGTGAGAAGTGTCAGAAAAATTTGAAGGAAATCAGTAGATTTTCTAGAAGATTAGAAGTTTCACATTGGTGGCTTTCTCTTTCACTGGAAGTAAGCTGTGTGTTCAGTTACCAGTATTATTGTTTCTAATCTATCTTATTTACACAATTCTATCCTATTAGAAGACCAAATGAAAAACCAATAAAATTGACATTTAGTCAACTGTTAAAGAAAAACTGAATCAGAAATCTGAGGAAGGGTTTTTTGTTTGGTTGGTTTTTGTACTGGGGATTAAACCCAGGGATGCTCTTACCACTGAACTATATTCCCAGACATTTTTATCTTTTTGAGACAGGATCTTGCTAAATTGCTGAGGCTGGCCTTGAACTTGCAATCCTCGAGGCAAGATTTTTTTTTAAGGAAAAGAAAACTAAAAGTGTGGTCACTAAGTAGTGCCTCACTTTCCACACAATACCCTATTTCTAAAAATTCACTTATGAGGTGGTTATTTATTTAGTACTCATAATACTTTCCCCATAAATACATATTTCTTAAAAAAAAAAAAAAAAGGTGGGGGGTGTCCAGGTGCAGTGACACATGCCTATAATCCCAGTAAGCTGGGAGGTTGAAGGAGGAAGATGCAAGTTCTAGGCCAGCCTCAGCATTAGTAAGACCCTCAGCAACTTAGAGACCATGTCTTAAAATAAGACAAGTTGAATCTTGTTTTTGTTAAACCTCCTTGAAGTGACTTTATTCCTATGCTTTCAGCACTTGAATCCACACAAAACTTCTCACTCTAACATCCTCCTCAGATGTGCCCCCTAAAACAGTCTCCATGTCTGAAAATCACCTAACCAACTTTAAAACATCAGTAATCACCCATATCCACACACAATTATTCTGTTAGAAAACCGAATTCAGCTGGACATTAAAAAGAAAGCACACTGCTTCAAGCCAACTCAGAAAAGAGACTGGATCCCAGTTGGTAGAATATCAGCTAGTGCTACAAAACAAAGAAGAATGGAGAAATAAGGGGAAGTAAGTCTGGTTCCCTTTAAGCTTTTACCCTTCCTGTACTTCTGAACTGATTGATTTTTCTAAGAGCTGTACCTTTTTCGTCAGAATCCTTGTTTCAAGGTACCTAGATGATCTAAAAAACGCCTATTTTTCAGTTTTCACACGTAAAGTTGAAGAAAAAGGAAAGGGCGTTAGCATTAGTCATTAATTATTGAGTATGCATTGGGTAAAATGTCTATAAGTTGAAAGCTATTTATTCATTAATGAGCTTTTCTAAAAAGATACTTCAAAATACAATTTACAGATATATTTCTTAAGTTCACCAAATATATAAATAGCTGGGGATGTAGCTTAGTAGTAGAATACTCCTAAGTCCAATCCTTAGTATGGAAAACAAAATGAAAAAGAATGGATCATGGTAGGTTATTATGTCCTTCTTTATAGTTGTCTGTTTTGATTGAATTTTTTTGTGGGGAGGTACAGTGTTGGGGATCAAACCC
This sequence comes from Tamias sibiricus, assembly GCA_025594165.1. Classification (NCBI taxonomy): domain Eukaryota; kingdom Metazoa; phylum Chordata; class Mammalia; order Rodentia; family Sciuridae; genus Tamias; species Tamias sibiricus. Next base: position 72,836,626 of record CM046659.1, read on the forward strand.
AGGACCTCATGCACGCTAAGCAAGTACTCTACCACTAAGCTACATCCCTAGCTCCTACTGAAGTTTTTTGTAGTTAATAATACATATATAAAATAATAATAATACACATATAAAAAGAAAAAAACCTATACTTTGGAAAGTAAAAAAAAAATGATGATGAAATAATAAGTCTCAATAAAAAAGAATAAAAGAACCTAAATAGAAGATATGCTGAATAGTGAAACTATTGCCTTTGTTTTAATTTAATATCTTTGTGTAATAAAATTGATGGAAATAAATTTTACTAATATTTTTTAAACAGAAAAAGGGAAACACATCTAAAGTAGAACATTTTCTAAAACAGAGGTTCAAGGACCTTGAACATTCCCAAGATCCTTTTAGGGGCTCCATTAAAATTGTTAAGTTGGACACCAATACACTAAGTGCATGTATAAAAACTCAAATGGGGGCTGGGGTTGTGGCTCAGCGGTAGAGCACTCACCTAGCACATGAGCGGCCCAGGTTCGATCCTCAGTACCACATAAAAATAAAAAAGGCATTGTGTACAACTAAAATAAAAAAAATAAATATTTTTTAAAAACTCAAATGGTATAATGGTATAAAAATACTTTGTGTAAAACCAGTGACTTGGAAAACTGTGCTCTTTATATGTAATATAAAAGGAATTGCACTCTGCAAACATGTACAACAAATTAAATTAAATAAAAAAATTGTTAAACGTAAAGGTTAAAATTATTTTCATAATTCTAAGATATTATATACTTTTTTCACTTTCATTTGCTCACAAACATACTATGGAATTCTGTTATAGTATCAAAGTAGAATAACCACTACTATGTAAAAGTAATAAAATAGTCTTTGTGGGCTGGGGTTGTGGCAGAGCACTTGCCTAGCACATGTGAGGCTCTGGGTTTAAGTCTCAGCACTGCATATAAATAAATAAAATAAAGGTCTATTGACAACTAAAAAAAAAAAAAAATAGTCTTTGCTTTCCATGCTACATATCTCTGTGAGCCTCCATTTTCTTCACATGATCACAAAAACCTACCTCCATTTTAGAAGTAAAAGAAGATGTTGAAATAAGAAGTCTCAATAAAAAAAATAGAAGAAATGAAATAGAACATATGCTGAGTAGTGAAATTTTTAAGTTGGGCAAAAGATCTAACAAACATTTCACCAAGGAAAACACGTAGACAACAATTAGGCACATAAAAAGATGCTCAACATTAGTCATTAGGAAAATGTAAACTAAAATCACAATGATACCACTTTGCAGCTATCAGAATAGCTTAAGTTAAAGAGACTGACTTTTGGAAGCCGTAAAACGATTTATGGTCCTAGGGCTGTCCAGTGGCAGAAGCAATGCCCCTCCTGGGAACTCTTGGAACAAAGGTATCAATTTGAGATTGTCCAGTAGTTTAAATCTCTTTTGTTCAACTAAACAATATAACTTAACTAAAACAATATGCTATAACAAACTGAACACATAAGCAGATACAAAAAATCCAGCTGTTGATCCTTTTCACCAAGATGGTGCTCAAAGTGCAGTAGGAAACCCTGCTCCTCACAGCCAAATCCAAAGTTATGGTTTTAAAGTCAAAGAAGCAATGTTAAAAAGCATCTGCTGTTACACACACAAAAGAGCTGCCCATCACCTATATTCCAGTAGCCCAAGATACTTCAGCTCCCAAGGCAGCATAAATATACTTAAAGAGCATCCCTAGGATAATCAAGCTTGACAACTATGCCATCATCAAGTTCCCCCTCACCTAAGCTGGTCATGAAGAAGAAACCCACACCACATTTGTGTTCACTGGCCAACAACCAAATCAAACAGGCTGTGAAGAAACTCTATGACACTTAACATGGACAAGATTAACATCCTGACTAAGACTGATGTAGAAAAGAAGGTCTATGGTTCATCTATCTGCTGACTATGATGCTTTTGATGTTGCCAACAAATGGGGATCATCTGACTATAGTCAGCTAATTCTAAATATAAGATCTTTCATTGTTAAAAGAAAAAAAAAAATCTGTCTTCTTTTAAGTCATGTAATAAAGCAGACTTGTGAAAAATAAGACAAGGCCAATCTTCTAGTTCATACCATTTTGTTTTGAACAGAATTATTTTCCATAAAAAGAAATAATATTTATGTTAACAGGTGATAGTTTTTATATTTCTAAATACATTAGTAGGTATTTTTAAAGGTTCTCAGAGTGTATTTTTAAATCAGAAATTATCAATAGATACAAGCCTGTATAAACCAAAAGCACTCTGGAGTCCTCAATAATTTTTAAGAATATAAAAGGGTCTGTACCAGGGATTATACCCTGAGGTGCTTCACCACTGAGCCAAATCCTCAGCCCTTTTTATTTATTTTTATTTTGAGACAGGATCACATGAAGTTCCTGAGGCTGGTCTTGAACTTGTAATCCTCCTGCCTCAGCCTCCCGAGTTGCTAGGATTACAGGTGTGTGCCATAGAGCCTGGCACAAGAACTGAGAAGCTAAATATGGTGGGGGGGGGACTGTAATTTAATATTAAGAATGACAGATAATGAGAGAAAAGAACCTAATTAATATTAAATTCACACTATCCCCCTAGCTCCAAATCAACTTTTTGATATTCATTGATGTCCTTTCATATAGTTAAATTAGTGGACACAAATTATTTGGAGTGCTGCTTTGTTCACTTAAAATTCACATCTATAGCTTTCCTCTTTACCTACCACCACTAATCTAACTTAAACAAAAATGACATAGATACCTTTCAGTTTAAAAGAAATTCACCAATCCTTTAATCTGTTTGACTAGGCCATAACCTAAAATAATTTTTATGTTACCCTATTGCCATCTGCTGGCTGTGTTGTCTAAGTAAACCAAACAACTATAAAAATTTACTTTCTGTAACTCAGTTTTCCCCCTGAAATTATCCCACAGAAAAGAAGCTGTCATATATCAGGTTTCTTTAAAATTTCACATTACAAGCAGTTGTTCTTGGCTATAGTTTTGAATCATCTGGGAGCTTTTGAAAAGCCTAATGTCAAGATCTCTCCAAGCCAGAGCAATTAAATCAGAATCTTTAAAGTTATAAAAATAAAAGGCAACCATAACTGAAAGGAAATATTTACAAAATGTTTATCTGACAGAGAACTTGTATCTAAAATACATAAACTTTTTTTTTTTTTTCCAATGCTAGGGATCAAACCTAGAACCTTGTGCAAGCTAGGCAAGCGCTCTACCACTAAACTGCATTCCCAGTCCTATAAACAACTCTTAAAACTCAGTGAGAAAACCACCCAATTTTTAAGTTGGGCAAAAGATCTCACAAACACTTCACCAAGGAAAACACGTGGACAACAATTAGACACATAAAAAGATGCTCAACATTAGTCATTAGGAAAATGTAAACTAAAATCACAATGATACCACTTTGCGGCTATCAGAATAGCTTAAGTTAAAGAGACTGACTTTTGGGAGCCGTAAAGGATTTATGTCCTTGGGCTGTCCAGTGGCAGAAGCAATGCCCCTCCTGGGAACTCTTGGAACAAAGGTACCAATTCGAGACTGTCCAGTGGCTGTGGTGATGCCCTGTTCAAAAGGAGGTACTGTGCCAGCCACAGAATTTTCAGTTCATAACCTAGGTTCAAACACCAGCAGCCTGGGGATAGAGAATTATGGGAGCAAGCTGATAGTTCTAATTGGGTTGTTTATACCCTCAACTTCAGTTCTGTTTATCTTGAAGAAAATTTCTCACAATAAATTTTTTTTCCACAATACCTTTATTTATTTATTTGTGATAATGAGGATCAAACTCAGTTCCTCACAAGACAAGGTGAGCGCTCTCTACCACTGAGCTAAAACCCCAGCCCTCACAATGAATTCTTTTGATGTTAAAAACTATATAATAAATGTGTCAAGTTTGTTTGTGGTCACTATCTCCCTATCGGGGTTGTTAGTGAACCACAGAGGCCCGGCTTTTTCTCTATTTGTGTGTCTGTCTGTCCTTCCTTTATCCCCTCACCACCTGGTTTGGTTACTTGAATTAATGGCCATGTAGGTTGTGGCAACTGACTATACTAAGTATTGGCCATAATGTGAAGCTACCGTAATACTCATATGCTGCTGGTAGGAATGTAAATGGTACGACCAATTTCTTAAAATGTCACACACACTCCTGTAATAGAGCCCAACTATTCTGGTCCTATATAGTCACAGAAAAGTTGTATTAGATTGAATAGTGAGTATTCCCTCATGATTCATGTCCACCAGAAACCTCAGAAGGTGACTTTATTTGGAAGGAGTCTTTGAAGACGTAACTACTTATAATGAGGTCATACTGGATTAGAGCAAACTATAAATCCAATGACTAGAGCCCTTATAAAAAGAGATACGACAGAGATACACAATATAGGAAAAGAATGGTGCAGTTAAAAGCCAAGGACCAGGGACTGGGGTTGTGGCTCAGCGGCAGAGCACTCGCTTCGCACGTGCGCGGCCCAGGTTTGATCCTCAGCACCACGTAAACATAAATGCATTGCAATGCATTGCATTGTGTACAACTAAAGTAAATAAATAATTAAAAAAAAAAAAAAAAAAAAAAAAGCCAAGGACCAACCAGCAATGTCCAGGAGGCAAAAGTTTCAGGAGCTAGCAAAAGGGAAGGAAGGGTTCTGTCTTAGTCTTAGAAGAAGCATGGCTCTAGCAACACCTTAATTCCAGAACAGTGAGAGAATAAACTTCTGTCATTGTAATTCACACAGTTTGTGGTAATTTGTTAGGGCAGCCCTAGGAACTAACACAAAAATATGAAGTACAAAGACTTGTATAAGAATATCCTGATCAACTTCATTCATAATGGCCCCCAAATTAGAGAATGTTCATCAACCAATGAATGAATTTATAAATCTTCTTGTTATGTCCACATAATGGAATACTATTCTGTGATAAAAATCAAAGAATGTAAAATGGGAATCAAAATGAGACAGATGGGAGTTGAGGGTCTGTTACACTGAACTGAACAGACTGTGTTGCTCTAACTATTCTACTAAATGGAACTACTTTTTTGACCTTTCTTTCTATGTTGGTGCCCCATTCCATCCCTACCAAGTTCTGATCCTAACCCATTGCTCTTCCCACTCTTTTCCTGGGATGAACTCAGGCATTCCTATGGTTTAATTTACTGCAGTGATGATGCCCCCCAAACCTCCAACATTAGCTCTCTTCTCCAAGCTGGACTCCAAGTCCTGGATCTTCTGCTGGCACTAAAACCCAATATACCAGAAATTAAAGTATTATCTTCTCCTCATACCTATTCTGATAGATGGAACAGGTAATTCCAAGGGAATGAAAGAAAAGGAAGAAGGGAGTGTATAGTATATTCAAAGGCATTTAAACCAAACTAATGAAAAGAAAGCAATCAGATAATTAGATAGCCCATAGTCACTATTCAAAATGTGATCCAAAGACCAAAATCACATCAACTCGGAACTTGTTTGAAATGTATGTTTGAAATAAGACTCCTAGGCCCCATTCCAAACAATGAACCTCGAGTGATTCACTGGTACAAAATTTTGAGAAGCCCCATACAAGATTAATTGCCTAGACGTCTTTAAAAAGTCTATCATAGGTACTAGGTATGGTAATGAATCTTCATGTCTACAACTTACCTTTATCTTTTTTTAAATTTTTTTTAGTTGTAAATGGATACAATACCTTTATTCCATTTATTTATTTTTACGTGGAGCTGAGGATGGAGCCCAGTGCCTCACACATGCTAGGCAAGCACTCTACCACTGAGCCACAACCCCATCCTACAACTTACTTTTAAATGGTTCATAAACACATACACACAGAGAAAACCAATGAGACATAACATTAACAGTTATTCTAGATAATGGTGTCCATGTATGTAGGTGTCCATTCTATAATCTTTGCATTTTTTTCTGTGAATTGAAAATGTCATCCAAATAAAAAGTTGCAAAATGGGAAGAATATGCTCAATACAGCAGAAAGGGTTAATTTTTTTTTTTTTTTTTTTTTTTTTTTTTTTTTTTTTTTTGTACTGGGGATTGAACTCAGGGGCACTTGACTACTGGGCCACATCCCCAGCCCTTTTTTGTATTTTATTAGAGACAGGGTCTCACTGAGTTGCTAAATGCTTCGCCATTGCTGAAGCTGGCTTTGAACTCACGATCCTCCTGCCTCAGCCTCCCAAGTGCTGGGATTACAGGCGTACGCCACTGCGCCCGGCTAAGAAATGTGTTTAAGTCATGTTTTAGCTGTCAGAGATTCCCAAGGTATTAATAGCTGTGTCAATCAGGTGGCTGTCAGGTATATATGCATCTATGAACTGCCACTGTAAGAGTATAATGGTAAAGGTTTTAGAATTAGTCAGACCTGGATTTTATTAGCAAGGTATCCTTGGGCAGATTTAATCTCCCAGTTTCAACACTGCACATGGAAAAGAATAATAAAATAGTATCTTATAGGGTAGTTATAAGGATTAAATGAAATGTAAGATAATTAATGTAGTTAACATTACTTAATAAATGTTAATTGTAATTTTATCAACAAAGTTAGATAAAAGGTACTCTATAAAATGAATATATTGTTTTTGTGAACAAGATTTTGACTTTAATCAGAGGATTAAAGGTCTTCATATGACCTAGGGATATATATTTTTTCTTTCCTACAGATGTATTCCCTAATTCAATCTGGACTGCCACAAAGACAGACAGAAAGTGCAGGGATTTTGCTTTTGTATCCTACCTAGGAATATTTTATGAAAATTAAAATGAAAAGTCAAGGTGAGAGCCAAAACAATTTTGCTTCTCATTTTTACTTGATAAAAGGAAGAAAAAAGAATTTCGTAAAATAATCCCCATGGATGACCAAAACAGAAGTATCTTCCCTCTTCAATTTAATCTTAGTACCCATCATACAGAACTGAAGATTGGCAAGATAAAGCTATTACATGTGACTTAAGAGAATCAAATTCAATGCTAAGAAAATGTGTGAGCAATTTTAATAAGTTACCCTAAACTACCTTGACTAGAAAAGTTTTTTTTTTCTTTTTTGTGGTACTAGTGATTGAACTCAGGGGCACTCAACCACTGGGCCACATCCTGAGCCCTTTTTGTGTTTTTATTAGAGACAGGGTCTCACTGAGTTGCTAAGTGCCTCACCATTGCTGAGGCTGGCTTTGAACTCACGATCCTCCTTGCCTCAGCCTCCCAAAGTGCTGGGATTACAGGCGTGCGCCAGCCACCACACCTGGCAGAAAAGTTGTTTTTAATGGAGTTTACTGAACAGTTTTCTGGAGGCACTCAGAGAAAGAATAAGCATCTGCCTTTTTAATTTATTTGCACTTATTACAACTTCATGTAACAGGACTGACTGCAACATATCATAGTATAAACCAATTATTCTATGAAACTCTAAAGTAATCTCTGACAGGTTGGCAACTGTTGCCATGGGCCAAATCCAGCCTATTGCTTGTTTCTGTGAACAGTTTTAATGGAACACAGCCCCATTAGTTTGTTTATGTATTGTCTATGGCTATTTTAACTATAACAGCAGAATCAAAAAGCTACAACAGAGATTATATATAGCCCACAAACTATGCAATATTTATTATCTGTTCTTTATAGGGAAAAAAATCACTGGGCCCTGCCCTAGACAAGCAATCCAATAATATAATAAATACTGTTAGACTCACCTGCGGTGTTGTCTTTTTATATTGGTCACCTCCATCTATCACATCCCTTATGATTTTTCTCTTAAGAAATTCATACTCTTCTGGATTCAGGTGAATAGACTCTATGGTTTTTCCACAGCATGAACACTGACCACTGCAATTAAAATTTTTAAGTTAAATAATGCCCTGGAAAAGAACTTTTTCTAAAATTAGTAATTCTAAGACATAGATAAAGTGAAAGGTAATAGAAAAGAACATGAAAACATTTTTTATCACAACATACATCTAATTTCTTTCTTTCTTCTTTTTTTTTTTTATACATGGCACAACATCTTTATTTATTTTTATGTTGTGCTGAGAGTCAAACCCAGTGGCTCACATGCTATTTTAAGTGGCAAGCACTCTTCCACTGAGCCACAACCCCAGCCCGCATCTGATTTCTTATAAGCCTAAAAATATCACATATTAGTGTGCCAGAAAACCCAAAAAAGTAAACTGCTAGGCATCAGATGAAATTTTTAAAGTAATTCCTAAAACACAACTGTGTCTCAAATCTCCAGGTGCAAACATCTCTAAGGCTTCATATCAGTTCATAGTACCAACAGGAAGGAAAAACATTTTGAGCACTGTAAAGTCTCCATATGCAAAACATGGCTCTTTCCCTAGGCACTCTAATTATATACTATTATATACTCTTTTTTATTTAAAAAAAAATTTTTTTAGTTGTCTATGGACCTTTATTTTGTTTACTTATATGCAGTGCTGAGAATCAAACCCAGTGCCTCACACATGCTAGGCAAGCACACCACCACTGAGCTTCAACTCCAGCCCCAGGAATAGAATAAAGAGCACTTGCCTATCATGTGTGAGGCCCTGGGTTCAATTCTCAGCACCACATATAAATAAATTAATAAAATAAAGGTCATCAACATCTAAAAATAATTTTTTTAGTTATCCTATTCCTAAAGTATTCTTCTATGTTTTCAAATCGATAGCAATAAAACTTACTGACTCAAACAAGTTAAACATAAATATTAGCCTTTACCTTTTCTGGATTGTGGTGAATTGTCCTTTCCATTGTTTTCCAGGAATACTATCAAAAAAAAAAAAAAAAAAATTACAAAAAGCCGGGAGCAGTGGCGCACGCCTGTAATCCCAGCACTTGGGAGGCTGAGGCAGGAGGATAGCGAGTTCAAAGCCAGCCTCAGCAATGGCGAGGCACTTAGCAACTCAGTGAGACCCTGTCTCTAATAAAATACAAAAAAGGGCTGGGGATGTGGCCCCCAGTGGTGGGTGAGTGCTCCTGATACCCTGGTACCAAAAAAAAAAGGATTACAGAACTAAATCATCAGGTTAGATTACTACTGAACTGAAAAATATTCATTATATTATTATATTTAGAAACTCTGTAATAACTCTGAAAGTTTCAGGTTACTTCCTAAAATGGTTGCTATGCTGTGATGGGGCTAAAGAGCAGTTGGTACCCTCCTCTGGGTCTCCTTCCTTTTGGCTCACCTCCTGCCATCCAATCCTCAACTTCTTCAGGTCTAAATCTACATTCACTGGAGCTATACAAAAAGCAGATGACCTTAGTAATACAACCTCTAAAACAAACTCAACTCTAACCTTCTCCATAGTTGCCAAAGTGAGCTCCTACTCAGGATAATTTCTCTCATCTCTCATACTATTCTCATAGATCACTGTTATTTAACTGTCAGGTTTTGTATTCCTAATTAGGTTGAGAATGCCATCATAAAAGATTTCACATCACAAAATACTTGTAGTGCCTAGACTAACTGAAGTCATTCAAAAATTATTTATTTGCTCAATTAACTTTGCTCTTTCATATATTACCATCTGTTCTTACTGATTCTAATCCCCTAATACCCCAGTTCTTCTTCTTCTTTTTTTTTTTTTTTAATATTTATTTATTTGCTTTAGTTGTACACAATGCCTTTATTTTTACGTGGTGCTGAGGATGGAACCGGGCCGTGCGCATGCTAGGCGAGTGCTCTACCGCTGAGCCACAACCCCAGCCCCCATACCCCAGTTCTTAATTCAGGACCTCATCATCTTCTACCCACTAAAATTGCACTTAAACAAATGCAATTTGTTTATTCCTATTTTCAAACTTAATCCTTCTCCATTCTACTCTTCTCATTGTTTTTTCAATAACCTTTCTAAAACTCCACTCCAAACCCAGCATTCTTGATAACAGAATAAAATCTGAAGATTTTCACACTTTGGCTCCTCCTCTGTTGATATTATCAAGATAATTAAGCATAATTGCTACTTCAAAGCTCTGTAAAACATATGTTATAAAAAGGAAGAGGAAAAAGAAAGAGAAAGAAAAGGGTCTGAAGTCCATTAATGATGAAGAAATGAGAATAAAGACTAAAGCAATAAATAGGTGTAAAAACAAAGCCAAAGCAGAGAGCTTTGTAAGTAGCCAAATAATGAAAGATCCAAACCCAGAAATACTTTATGCATATCAGATTTGATCAGGAATCTCATCCCATTTAACCCACAGAAGTTGATAAAATGCAGAGATTAGACAGAATAAATATAAGTACATTATCCCAGTCACTAGACTTCAAACAGAACTTCTAAAAATACTAATATGGCCTAAGGACAGCTCTAGTCACTTACTATATCCTTTTCTTTCTTTTTGGCACTGGGGAATTGAACCCAGAGGCAATTTACCATTGAGCGACACTCCCAGACCTATTTACTTTTTGAGACAGGGTCTCACTAAATTGTTGGCCTCAAAATTTGTGAACCTCATGCTTCAGCCTCCTGAGTCGCAGGGATTGTATGTTACACTGCACCTGGCTATCCTTTTTTTTAAAATGAACTTGGTCACAAATACTATTATTAAGTATGTACATCATACTAGATGCCTCAGAAAACAAAATAAATGATCCTTCTAAAAGGAAAAAATGCATAAAAACTACAAATGCCCTATAATTTCCTTTTTATTTGAGGGGTACAGATTAATACAAATTGTTTATGCTACTCCCTTTTTTTGTAGTGCTGGGGAGCAAACCTAGGACCTTGTGCATGCTAGACACTCTACTAAGCTATAACCCCACATCCACGTCACTATTTGTTTTAAAAAGAGAAAACTTCGTCTTAAAGGGAAAACAAATCTTACTTAAAGATGGGGAAAAAAGTACAATCTTAATAGAGTGATTCTCAGCAACAACAAAAAGGGCTACTTTGGGGTATACCAAAATTAAAACATAAAGAAAAATCAAAATTACCTCTCAAACCATGTTTTTATACTGTGTGCAAATGACTCCCCAGGATATAGCTGATTATTTCTTAAGTACAAAAGAATGTCAAGTAGTTTGCTGGAATAGTGATCATCCTTTATGTCTTTTCCAAAATCAAAGAAGGCTTTTAAAGTTTCCAACATAGGAATAAGATCATGACCTAGCAATTCCTGAAACAAATTCCAGGCTGTGTTCACATCTTGATGAAGGAGAGCCCCTTGGATACAGTCATTATAGTTCTTTATTGAAGGGGTCATGACTTTTTTAATGTCTTCCAGTAGCATCAAGGCCTCTCTCCATCTGTCTGAATGCATCAATCCCCGGATGAGAAGACTGTAACCCCCAGATTCTAACCTCTTGTATCTGGCTCTCATGATTTCATAGACATCAATAACTTCTGATGTCTGCTTATGAAAGACACAGAGATACAAATACCTGACCAGTAAATTATAGCCTACAATACCATTGTTTTTTGCTGCTACCCATGCCAACAGAGATTTAGCCACATCTATAGGGCTATGACAGTGAGCCATCTGTGAACTTATCCAATTTTCAAAATTAGCCTTTCCTTTAAAATCTTCCTTAAGTTTATCCCACTCCTTGGAATTCAAAGGTTTTGTTGGGAGTTGAATAGAAATGTTCTTCACAGGTGACAAGACACGATCCTTACTCTGAAGATTCATCTGTGATCTCTTTTTAGCTGCTCCAGCTGCAAAAAGATGAGGAGAATCAGAAGAAACTTGCTTATTACTACCCTCATCTCCTTTCCTGAGATGTCTGGCCTTGGCAATTGACAGGTTCGTAGCTTTGGTACTTTGTGGAGACATTCTTCTGAGAGAAAACCATCTCTGTTGGTTCCTGATGCCACAGTAGTCTGTGAGGAAGAAGTAAGAGTACCCTGGGCTTAGCCCAAAGCACGGGCTGCACTTCCAAAGCTTAGGAAAGCTTCGCATACCTGACAAAGAAAAAGTCATTATGCAGTGAGATCAGCACCAGTGATCAAGATGTTCCGGAAACACCCCTACTTCTACAGCAAAATTAAGGAATTGGAGTTTAGAGTAGTGGGTCAAAGAGCAACTTTTTTAAAAGGAGACTCCGTTTCTCCTTTACAGTCAAACCAAGGTTCTGCTTTGGGGGCTACCAATAGCAACAAAAGCAGGTGAATTCTCTTCATTAATCAATGATCCGGGGATATCCAACATCAGCCGTAAGCCCTAAGCCAGGAGACAAAGAAGGAATTCTCTGGTGTCTGTTACATTCCTGTCCGAGAACCTGAAGAAAAAAGCACAAGAAGGAGAATAGTTTTGACTCAAGTGGTTCACCACTATCCTCAAAAGGGATTGGTTCCTACAGGCGCTGGAAAGGAGGAATTAAAGTCAAAACCAAACCAAGATGCCCCCACCCTATCCCCACTAGCAGCGCCAACGACGAAAGCCATCTAATGGCCCCTCTCCCCTGCATAACAATTCTCCCCAGGCCGCAAAATTCGTCAGATGTGGGGAGATGAGTCATGGAGAAAGTGTCTGTCGAGCCAACAACTCAGATAAGAAAGCGTGGTCCAGGAAGGGTACCGACATGACCGTGTACGGATCGTGTACGGATCGCTCACAAACTAAGTTCACTTCATTCAACAACTCACCACAGTACTCAGGCTTAACACAACCATAGACGCCGCGGAAACTACGGTGTCCACAAAGCACCGCGCCACCAGGGGCAAGCGGGGGAGTGGCTGAACTCGACGCATGCATTGGGCTAGGCCTGGCGGCGAGAAAAAAGGCGATTTTGAAACGTGTAGTGCCGGAGGTGGGGTGAGGTGGAGTGGAGTGGAGACAGCCATACTGAAGCGTCTGTACAGTCAAGTGACCGTTAGCGCCTCTAGAACAATGAAAAAAATTGTGAAGGTGCGTCTCTCAAGCCGGAAGCACCCAAGAACGCCTGAATCACGTGGTGCACACGCTTCAAAGGCTCACCCTTAAGAAATACGCAGTCTTCCTTATTCTAGCCTTCAAAATCGGTTTTGGTGAGGTTGGGACGCCTGCTTAAGGAGGGCCATTTTGCATCTCTGCTTCCCCCCAGGTAGCGTAATCGCTGTATCCTCCGTTACATCTCCAGTGGCCGGTTTTTTTTTTAATTCCTTTAGCTAAGACTTCCGCCCATATCAAAGATGGCGGCTGGGCGGCCTTCCTAATCTCTACGGAGTTTGGCGGGTCTGACGTCCGAGCTGGTTGGGTGGAGCGGTTAATAAACAGCAAATGCCGGAGCTACCGCGCTACCGCGCGGAATTCTGCCATGGACTGGAAAGAAGTGCTTCGCAGGCGGTTAGCGACGCCCAACACCGATCCAAACAGTGAGTTTTGGGAGGAGCCGCCTGCTGGAATAGCCCGGCCCAAACTAGAGGAGGGGGGAGAATGGGGAGGAGGAGCAAAGTGAAAGCGGTACTTTCCACTTCTGACCTACCTCTCTGGACAAAGGAGGCGGAGTGGAGTGTGCATTAGGCTTCCGAAAAGATTGAACCACATTTCTTTAGAACAGGATCTACAGGAACTAAAATCTTAGCCTGAGCCTCTTACTTCCTGGGTCTTGATCTAGACTTGTGAGGAATAACTGAGACGAACTCTGGCTCCAACAACTCTTAGATTTCACTGGGACTTATAATTCATTGATCCCAAGGCCTTTTTTTACTGTCGAACTTTTCACTTTCCTCCTTCCCCAATCTAGATTTCGTATTCCTTTTTTACTTATCTCTTATCCTTCATACATGGCAGGTAAACCTATCTGGTTCAATCTTTCCTGTTATACGCTGTCACGGGGCTGCTGAAATTGGTTGGAGAAAAACACAACTGTGATGAGTTGTCTCAATCCACCAACCTAAAGTAGGTGCTTTAGTCACATATGCAAGTGTTCCCCTAAGCATTCACTGTACACTCAGTTTCTCTCATCTCCCAAACCTCCAGTTTGTCCTCACCTTCAGCTGATGATCTTGTTTGCTTTTTTAAATATATCTCACTGAAAAAGTAAAATTCAAAGGAGAACTTCACATGTTTCCATTTACCATTTCTGTCAGCTGCTGGCCATGGGTGGCCATACACCTTTGCCTCATTTTGCCTAAATGAGTTGTTCATGCTCCAACTTGAGAGTCCTTTCACTACTGCACTAGATTACACAGATTATTCCTTTCCTTTTTTTATCCTGTGCTGGGGATCAAACACAAGGCCTTGTGCAAGTGTTCTACCATTGAGCTAAAGTGTTAGCTCCACACACATTCGCCTTCTTAGATTCACTGACTTCTCTCCACCTGTAACCTTCCTCTCATGATCATCAAAATTTCCTTGTCTTTTGGATCATTTCTTTCTTTTTCTTTTCTTTCTTTCTTTTTTTTTTTTTTTTTTTTTTTTTTTTTTGGTACCAGGGATGAACCTAGAAGTACTTCTCCACTGAGCTACATCCTCAGTCCATTTTACTTAATTTTGAGAAAGTGTCTTGCTAAATTGCTGAGAGTTGAGCATGTAAATTCCTGAAGTTGACCTTGAATTTGTAATTCTCTTGCATTAGCCTCCCCATTTGCTGAGATTACAGGCATAAACCACCATGTCCAGCTCTACCTGCTCTATAAGCACTGATATCTTATAATATTCCCCATGTTAAGAAAAAGAAAGAAAAAGTTATCTGAACCCACAACCCCCTTTAGCTTCTGCTACATTTCTTTGACCCCTTTATAGGCCTACGTCTGGGGCCAGGAATGTAGCTCAGTGGTAAAGTAAAATCTTCAGCATAAACACACAAAAAAGGAATGCCTCTCAAAGAAGTTGCCTGTACTTCTACTTTTTTCTCACCGTAGTTCCTTTTTTTTTAGTTGTGGATGGACACTATAACTTTATTATGTTTATTTTTATGTGGTGCCGGGATCAAACTCCGTGCCTCACGCATGCTCAGCAAGCATTCTACCACTGAGCTACAACCCTGGCCCCTCACCATAGTTCTTGAATACAACTCCATCCTTTAACAGATATTTATTGCATGCTTATTATGTGCCAAGTAATATCCTACGCTACAGCAGTGAGCAAAACGACAAAAACCCCTATAATTTTGGGCACAATGGCATATATCTATAATCCCAGATACTCAGAAGATTGAGTTCCTGGGTCAAGTTCCAGGCCAGCCTCAGCAATTTAGGGAGGCCCTGTCTCAAAATAGAAAGGGTTGGGGATGTAGCTTAGTAGTAAAGCACCTCTGGGTTCAATCCCTATGCTTTTTGTGTGGGGGGTGGGGTGGAGGGGAGGACCAAACTCCCTGTCCTTGTAGAACTTACACTTTAGTGTGGGGGAGAGAGAAAAAACAACAACAAAAATAATAATAAGTTATCTAGCTGGGCACAGTGGTGCACGGCTGTAATCCCAGCCTCTCGGGAGGCTGAGGCAGAAGGATCATGAGTTCAAAGCCAGTGTCATCAGAAGTGAGGTGCTAAGCAACTCAGTGAAACCCGATCTCTAAATAAAATACAAAATAGGGCTGGGAATGTGGTTCAGTGGTCAAGTGTCCTTTAGTTCAATCCCTGGTACCAATCCTCCAAAAAAAGTTATCTAGGTTGTACAGAGAATAGCTCCTTTTTTTTTTTGTTTTTGTACCAGGGATTGAACTCAGGGGCATTCGACCACTGGGCCACATCCCCATCCCTTTTTGTATTTTATTTAGAGACAGGGTCTCACTGAGTTGCTAAGTGCCTCGCCATTGCTGAGGCTGGCTTTGAACTCACGATCCTCCTGCCTCAGCCTCCCAAGTGCTGGGATTACAGGAGTGCGCCACCGCACTTGGCTGAGAATAGCTCCTTTTTAAGGCTATTTCTGCATCAGTGTTAGATCCCATCCTTTGTGCTTAATCCCTTTTTTGCCTACTCACAGATGTACTATTTTTTCCCACATTTTTTAATTGGCGCATTATAGTTGTACCTAATGGTGGGATTTGTTGTCACATATTTGTACATGCACACAATATAACAACATAATTTGGCCAATATCACTCCCCCCAATGCTTCCTCCTCCCTCCCCACCTCTCACCTCTTGGTTCCTAGTGATCTCCCTCTGATTTTCATGAGATTGTGCCCACCTTCCTTTTCCTTTTTCCTCTCTACTTTCCACATATGAGAGAAGACATATAACCCTTGACCTTCTGAGTTTGTCTTGTTTTGCTTAACATAATAGTCTTTACTTCCATCCATTTTTCTACAAATGACATAATTTTATTTTCTTTATGGCTGAATAGAACTCCATTGTGTATATATACACATGTTCTTTATCTATTTATCCATTGATGGATAACTATTCTGATTCCAAGTTTGGCTCTTGTGAATGTGCTGCTGTAAACATGGGTATGCATGTATCACTGTAGTATGATAACTTTTAATTTTTCAGGATAAATACTGAGGAGTGGTATACCTGGGTCATATGCCTAGTCTTTTAAGGAAACTCCACACTGATTTCCATAGTGATTGTACTAATTTACAGTCCCACCAACAGTGTACTCCACAAGAGGTCCAGCATTTATTATCATTTGTATTCTTGATGCCTGTCATTCTGACTGGTATAAGCTGAAATCTCAGTGTAGTTTTGATTTGCATTTCCCTGATTGCTGATGATGATGAATTTTTTTTCGTGCATTAATATTTGTATTTCTTCTTTTGAGAAGTGTCTGTATAATTCCTTTGCCCACTTATTAATTGGGTTATTTGGCTTTTTTGTGTAAAGTTATTTGAGTTCTTTACATGTTCTGGATATTAACCTTCTGTCAGAAGAGTAGCTGGCAAAGATTTTCTCCCATTCTGTGGGTTCTCTCTTCACATTCCTAATTATTTCCTTTGCTGTGTAGAAACTTTTTAATGATGCCATCCCATTTATTAACTCTTGGCATTATTTTCTTTAGAGGGTCTCCTAGCTGTATTCTTAATAATTGTCTCCTTTCCTGCATCAGATTTTCTTAGTCATTCCCATCAGTAGATAAAGGAGAATGTATTTTTTCCATCTTAAACTTATTAAATTTTTTTTTAGTTGTAGATGGACACAATACCTTTCTTTTATTTATTTATTTTTATGTGGTGCTGAGGATTGAATCCAGTACCTCACACGTGCTAAGCAAGCACTCTACCACTGAGCTACAACCCCATCTCCTTAAAGAAACTTTTTTGCCTTTATTTTCTACCTCTAGTTATGCCTTATTTTTGTTTCTCTTATAACAATACTTCCTAAAAGCCTTTTTGGTTAAATCTCTAGTTCACGTTTGTCAAGAATCATTAGTGACTTTCACATTGCTAAATTTGGTGGTAAGATGTGTCCTCATTCATTTGCAAAATTTTGCAGTTTTTTCCAGGAGCACTGAGCCATATGTAATAAAGAAACTGAATTATAGGTTTCTCCAAGGCTAAAAATTAACATGAAAGATGCAACAAAAATACTGTCATAAAAGGAGTACAAGGGAACAAGAAGCTTATTGGAGAAGAGAGACAGAAAGACAAAAGTAAACTTTAGAGAGAATAGATCACAGATTGAAAATCTCAGTGAAGCCCAAAGAGCAAATATTATGGCTGTGAGGTTTTCAATGACCAGACAAAATGATCTGGTATGTTTTAGAGATTTTAAAGATTTCAGAAGAGGAGCAGATAAGATCTGTGATATTATAGTGAAACTGTGACAGAGTAGAGTAGAGGTGAAAGCCTTCAGAGTCTTAGGGATCACAGTCACCCACAAATGTTTATTCATCCTAAGTAAAGAGGACTGACTGAAAGGGACAGTTATGTGCCAACAACAGGCAGGTTGGAGGGTAATAGAGTCTGGAGGTTTGACTTCAGAAAGAGGGTTTTTTGCATAAGGGAGAGGAACAGTGATTATGAAGCTGAAAATTCATGAGGTCAGAGGCTGTTTTGTTTACTCTTATCGTAGCTCCAGTGTCTATGAAGGTGCACAAGAGGCTGTTTCAGTGACAGACAGTGATCCTTAGTATTTCAAGAAAGTTAACATGAAGTTCTGCAACTATTAGACTATGGTATGTAGAATGACCTGAGTGAAAGTATTATTTTATTTTTAAGAGAGCTTTTCTCCCCTTAATTCTTTTTGTTATAGATCAAAAAAGTGAACAAGAATTAAAAGATGAAGAAATGGATTTATTTACCAAATACTACTCAGAATGGAAAGGAGGTAGAAAAAACACAAATGAATTATATAAGACCATTCCCCGGTTTTATTATAGGGTAAGTGATATTTCAGCAAATGTCTCTTAGAGTTTATAAATAAAATATTTAAAAAGTAGAATCAGAATTTTATATTTTAAAAAATAGAAGATTAAATTTAAATTTTGTATATTCTTCCATTCTAGTTGATCTTATTACTATTATGAAAATAAGTTGGTTTTTGCCCATTTTTTTTGAACTATGGAACTTTTCTACTCATTTTTATTATACGTATTAGTGTAAGTATTCTATTGGATTATGTTGTAGTATTCAACACTATGTTGTGAGGTATAAACATTTTTCTCAAGGCTAAACTGGAAAATAGATTGAGATTGGAAAACTTAAAAGTGGTTCACTTAATTATGTTTCCTTGTGCCAAAACTGTAAAGAAGTCTTTGAAGGGGGCATAGACAAAACAGTAAGCCCTTAAGAAAACTATTTATACTAGAAAGTGAAATCTCCTAAAAGAATAAGAACTATTTAGTAGTATGTAAAATGTAATCACTATAGTACAGTTAACTTTGGAATCTTAGCTGGATGTCTCTTGAACATGGTATCTTCTAAATTCACGCATTATAATATTAAACATTATGTTTAACTGTCATTCTTAGGGATTGAAGTGTTAATATGAGTTATTGAAACATTTCTTCTAGGGAAAAAACTTTATCTTTTTAAAAAAAGTATTTTTTACCCAACATGGTGGCACAGTCCTATAATCCCAATGACTGAGGCAGGAGGATTACAAATTCTAGGCCAGATTTAGCAATTTAATGCAGCCCTAAGCAACTTAGCAAGAACTTGTCTCAAAAAATAAAACAGAAAAAGGGATGTAGCCCCCAGTGGTTCAGCACCCCTGGGTTCAGTCTTCGGTACCAAAACAAAACAAATGCCTTTTCTAACTTGAATCCTTCTAAATATTTCTGTGAGAGTATATATGTGTTTTTTAGCAAAAATGAGATTACATCATACATACTTTTACTGTTTTTTCTGTTATTAAACAGACAACTAGACAAGTGAATGTTTTGATAACCTATAAGAGACAGAAGGGAATGGATATTTATTGAGGGCTAAGTACTACAGAAGACTATATTTATTATCTCATTTAAACTAGATTATCATATAGTATCTTACTACCCCAGGAATATCCCTTAGGTAGAAATTTTGTGACCTCATTCCTGAGTCCAGGACCGAATTTTCATGCATTTCACAAACCAAATTTTGCCTGCCTTTTTTTTCTTTTCATGTATGTGTTTGTATATGTGTGTGAGAGATGGAGAGAGACAGGCAGACTGGGAATTTAATGCAGGACCTTATTATGCATGCTAGGCAAGTGTTCTACCACTACATCCCCTGCACTTTAAAAAATTTTTATTTTGAGATAGGGTCTTGATAAGTTGCCCAGGCTGGCTTGAAACTTATGATCCTCCTTCAGCCTGCTGAGTTGCTGGGATTACAAGTATGTGTCACCACTCCTGGTTTTCCCTCTTTTTTCTTTGATTGAACCTAGGGGCACTTTACCACTGAGCTATATCCTCCAGTCCTTTTTATTTTTTATTTTAAGACAGGGTCTTGCTAAGTTGCTAAGGGCCTTCCTGAGTTACTGAGGCTACCTTTGAATTTATAATCCTCCTGGTTCAGCCTCCTGAGTTGCTGGGATTACAAGCATATGCCACTGCAGCCAGCTCCTCCCTTTTTTTCTTTTATTCCCGCTCTCTCTTTTTTTTCCCTTTCTCCTTTGTTGGGGGTCAAACCCAGGACCTTACACATACTAAGGAAGCACTCTACCACTGAGATACATCACCAGCCCATTTCCCTTCTGGTTTCTAAAAACTGTCAGTCTTTTTTTTTTTTTTTTTTGGTACCGGGGATTGAACTCAGGGGCACTCGACCCCTGGGCCACATCCCCAGCCCTTTTTTGTATTTTATTAGAGACAGGGTCTTACTGAATTGCTCAGTGCCTCGCCATTGCTGAGGCTGGCTTTGAACTCGCGATCCTCCTGCCCCAGCCTCCCAAGTGCTGGGATTACAGGCATGCGCCACCGCGCCCGGCTAACTGTCAGTCTTAAACTAGTCCTAATTTAATTTAGTATCATTCTGAGGTCACAATGGAAACACAGTGCTTTTTTCTTTTTTGGTACTGGGGATTGAATTTAGGGGCACTCAACCACTGAGCCACATCCCTGGTCCTATTTTGTATGTTTTATTAAGAGACAGGGTCTCACTGAGTTGCTTAGCACCTTGCTTTTGCTGAGGCTAGCTTTGAACTCATGATCCTACTGACTCAGTCTCCCAAGCCAATGGGATTTCAGGCATGCACCACCATGCCTGCCCAGAAACACAATACTTTAAGAGTATAAAATAAGCCAGGCACACTGGCATACACCTGTAATCTGAGCAGCTCCGGGGACTGAGCCAGGAGGATTGCAAGTTCAAAGCCAACCTCAGCAACTGCGAAGCACTAAACAACTCAGTGAGACCCTGTTTCTGAATAAAATACAAAATACGGCTGGGGATGTGGCTCAGTGGTTGAGTGCTCCTGAGTTCAATCCCTGGTACCCCCTCCCCACCCTCCAAAAAAAAAAAAGAATAGAAAATAAAACTTGGACTAGAGTATAGCTCTTCAAGGCGCAGAGATCTAGCATTGCTGCTCACTAAATTGTTTGTGAATCTCTTTTTGTTAAATGAATGTTAAGCAAAATTAAGGTAAGTAAGAAAAAAACAAATGGAGGAATTGCCATGTAGTTATTTCGTGTGGTCATGTAACATTTTACATGATTCAATTTACAATTTACCTGTAGAAATTTTCAATGTGTTTTTAGCTGCCAGCTGAAGATGAAGTTTTACTACAGAAATTAAGAGAGGAATCCAGAGCTGTTTTTCTACAAAGGAAAAGCAGAGAACTCTTAGATAATGAAGAATTACAGGTAAGAACAAGTTAGATATTAACCATTTCTTATTTTTACTACTTAAATTATGTAGGATCTCATGGTGCCTAGTGAGTTAGTACTGTAGAGTGGTAATGTATAGGGTCAGAAGTAGTGGTGGCCACAAGAATCAGCTGCTGAGCTTGCATGGGTCATTGTCCCCTAAGGGTACTGTTGTTAAATTTGTTTCTCTTTAAGTCCCTCTATGATTCTAATGTCAGGTCAGATTGCAGAGCTTCAAATCCCAGCCCTACTCTGCGACCTTAGGCAATGGACTTAACATCTCTGTGATTTCATTCTCAACTGTAAAGTAGGTATAACTACCTACATTATACATAGTTATATGGATTAAAGAGAAATTATATTTGGAAAACTTCAAATCTAGTAGGCATTAAATATCTATATATCTTTTTCAAAAAATTTTTGTTGTCATAGGTAGACAGCATGTCTTTATTTTATTTGCTTAATTTTTATGCAGTGCAAAGGATTTAACCCAGGGACTGGGGTTGTGGCTCAGTGGTAGAGCACTTGCCTAGCATGCGTGAGGCACTGAGTTAGATTCTCGGCACCATTTATTTGTATATTTTTGTATACAAATAAATAAAAAAATAAAGGTTCAACAATTTAAAAATATTAAAAAAAAAAAAAAGGATCTAACCCAGTGTTTCACTCATTCTAGGCAAGCACTCTGCCACTGAGCTATAGCCCCCAACCTGCTATTTTATATCTTAATATTAAATCTCTACTATCAGACTATTATTTCAGTGGAAATGTTGCATTTGACTACATTTAAAAATTTTTTAACTAACATTTTCATTTCTGTAATTCTTGATAAGAACTTATGGTTTTTGTTGGACAAACACCAGACACCACCTATGATTGGAGAGGAAGCAATGATCAATTATGAAAATTTTTTGAAGGTTGGTGAAAAGGCTGGACCAAAGTGCAAGTAAGAATAATATAATCAACAGAGGTATAAGCATTTTAAAATGCCTTGACTGTTAGTGAAAATTTAAGTCTGTCATGTGGCACTGAAGACAATTTGAGCTATTGATGAAATTTAATAAAATAATTTATAATCAAGAAAAAGCATAATGCATGAAGATTAAAAGAAATAGTTTGACACTTTAAGATGTCATTTTTTTAGTGTAACTGCCAAATATCTCAATTTTTTAAATGTTTATTAGTGCATTTGTAGTTATTTAATAGTTGAGTTCATTTTCATATAATCATACATGTATGAAATTTAATTTGCTCCCTGATTTCTCGTCTTTCACTCCCTTCCTTCCCCTTATTCCTCTTCCTCTTTATGGATATACATAAAGGTGGAATTTACTGAGATATTTATACGTACACATAGCGTGATTTTGTTAAATGCATTAGGACTTCATTCTTAACACAGAGAATGTAAAGAAAAAGTGAATGCAAAGATAAATGGCTTAATATTTTAAGTTTTTTAACTATAAGTTTTCTATACTTATTGCTTTTAATTTTTTCACTTTGATTTTTAAATATGTAAATTTATGCTGTTTGCTAATTCACATAGAAATCATTTTTATATTATGTTGGCAGATTATTCTAGTCTTTTCTTTCTTTTCTTAGGCAATTTTTCACTGCAAAAGTCTTTGCTAAACTCCTTCATACAGATTCGTATGGAAGAATTTCCATCATGCAGTTCTTTAACTATGTCATGCGAAAAGGTGATCCATTTTCCTTGTGGTTAAACTCCTTCCATCTGGAAATCGAGTAGATTTTTAGTCTGCTTTTATAGTATTTCTTTCATGTGAAACAACTCTTTGAGTTTGAATAGCATAATTTCTTGTCTTTTGACCAATATATGATTATTTATATATTATTATAATGACTCTCAGGGAGCTTCCTAAAGCTGGTATTTTATACCTTAAATTTGGGTTCCTTATTATAAAAATAAAATTTCATGTATCCTAAAGATAGTAGCAAATTAGAAATACTGAAAGGTGAGGACTGGGGTTGTGGCTCAGCGGTAGAGCACTCGCCTAGTACGTGCGCGGCCCTGGGTTCGATCCTCAGCACCACGTAAAAATAAATAAATAAAATAAAGGTATTGTGTCCAAGTACAAATAAAAAAGAGAAAAAGAAATATTGAAAAGTGAACCAAGAGTTCACCAAGTATGGTGATTTGAAATAATTGTATGGTGATTTGAAATAATTTTAGTTTACTAGTAATTTTATTTCATCAATATACTACATGTTGAGTGGTTTTAAAGGATAGTTTCAAATCCTTGATTGTTGCATCAAGTTCAAGGAGCCTCTATTAAACAACTTGTGGTTGTTATGATTTCTGTTAAATACCATAATGATCTGTGAAATCTTGTTGTGTACCATCTTTAACTTAGCTGCTATAATCAACCTCAGTAGAATGAAAGCAGCTTCATTGAAGAAATAACATTGTGTTAGCTGCCCCTAATTTGGTGGAACACCAAGTTTAATAGGTAAGGAATGATATCTTCAAGGGTATCAATTTTATTGTGGCTTTGGTCATGATAGAATTATTGAAATCTTCCATTCTATGGTATGTTTGTTTTGTTTGAAACAATTTTATGGTTAATGATTACTCAATATGTATGAGAAGAAATAGGTTTTAGAGTTACTAGATGGGTTTTTACCTCTAATCTAGCTTTGTGTGTGTGTGGTACTAGGGGTTGAACCCAGGGGCTTTCTAATACTGAGTTATATCACCAGCTTTTTTCATTTTTTGAGACAAGAGTCTCACTAAATTGCTGAGGCCAGTCTTGAATTTGTGATCCTCCTGCCTCAGGCTCCTGTGTCTCTGGGTATAGGCCTATGCCACTAATCTAACATTTCACCTCTTCTCCCACACATATACATATACACATTACAAGAATAGATATTAATAATTGTATTTCACTTTTTTGTTTATTGTCAGTTTGGCTTCATCAAACAAGAATAGGACTCAGTTTATATGATGTTGCTGGTCAAGGGTACCTTCGGGAATCTGTAAGTATTAACTTACTTTTAATCACTATTACAGACACCAATATGTTAACAGTAGTTATTGCTGGGTTTTGAGAGTAAGGTGGTTCTTACTACATTTGGTTTCTCTGTTTTTGTGTTTTCTCTTTTACCAGCATATTCTCTTTATATGTTAATATGAAGTTTTTAATGTATTTTACCATATAGGTTCCTTTTTAGATTCTTTGACTTCAAGGGTTTTTTTTTAAATTATTTTTTTAGTTGTAGATGGACACAATACCTTTATTTTATTTATTTATTTTTATGTGGTGCTGAGGATCAAACCCAGTGCCTCCATGTCTCGAGGCAGGCACTCTACCACTGAACCACAATCCCAGCCCAACTTCAAGCTTTTTTTAAAAAAGGCCTTTCAAAGGGGAAAATGCAAAGAATATAGTGTTTTAACAGGTTTAAAAATCATTGAAGAAACAGTGAAAACTTTTGGTCACTCTTAAATGGTTTCAATATGTGACTTTTAAGAAGGGCCAGAAATTTTTTATTTTTGTCATCAATGGACCTTTATTTATTTATATGTGGTGCTGAGATTCAAACCCAGTGCCTTGTACATGCTAGCAATTGCTCTACCACTGCACTACAACCCCAGCCCAGGGCCAGGAATTTTTAAAGGAATATAAGAGATGTGATTGTATTCCCACCTGTAGGTTTAGGGCTGTAAGGTCAATTATGAAAGGAATCTTTATTTCTTACTAGGTACAAATGTAGTTAGGTCAGGTTATCAATAGAGAATTATAAGCTCATGATCCAGATGCTATACTTTTTATAAGTATGGGTATCTAAATTCCATAGACGTTTTCAGCTCAAGTTTTTTCCCCCCAAACATAGTCTTTTTTTCTAGTGTTGTAGGGGGAGAGGTGAAGGGAATTGGGCATAAGTATGAGCTAGGTTAATTAATTAATTATTTAAATGTATGACTTAAAGAAATGTAAATTTCTCATTACATTTGTTATAGTTCCTTTTATAATTAATTTCTTGAAACTGGTCTTGAACTTGGAATCCTCCTGCCTTGGCCTCCTGAGTTACTGGTATAATAATTTCTTGAAGTCTGTTTAGCCCAGATTTCTGTAGATAGAATCTGTTAGCTCATTCTGAACACTGGCGCTGTACAGTCTTTCCAGGGACACGCTAAAAATCTTGTCTGTCAAAGTTCAGATCAGCTTGAAAGTCCACCACTCTCTACCAAGTCACCTGTTGATACTTATTCATAAGACAGGTATTAGAGTACTACCCTAGCTCTGAGAATTGTCCTTAACACTTAATTTGGTTACAAAATGTACTCTCCTATTATTGTATGTCTTGTCTCTTTCCATAGATGAAATAAAAATTGAAAAAGATGGGAACCAGAGAGAAAACATTGTATGTCCACAGTTTTTGTTTTTAAAAGGGGACTTTTTTTTTCTCAGTGAAAAGTAACACTTCTCTCAAAGAAAAATATATTTCTTCCAGCCTTGGCACTTTTCTGTTTGAAACCAGGCATTGCTAGACTAACATTTATAATTTGAGTATTATATGCAAATTTTCGTTTACATTCATTAAACAGGTAGTGACAAGTCATATGGGGAGAATAAAATAGGGTTCTAGAGAACAGTATGTTTGGGGTCAAGGACTATTTTAGATAGGATGGAAGGGGTACCTCTTTGAGATACTGTTTAAGTTTTAGCCATGGAGGATGAGAAAGAAGCCAGCGTAATGAAGATATAGCATAGAGAGAATAGCAAATATTGTGTCCCCAAGACAATAAATCTGACCTGTTCTACGAACAGAAGGAATCCAGGGTGGCTAAAACATATGAGCAAGAGTTAGAGCAACAGGCCGGGCACGGTGGCACACGCCTGTAATCCCAGCACTTGGGAGGCTGAGGCAGGAGGATCGTGAGTTCAAAGCCAGCCTCAGCAATGGCAAGGCACTTAGCAACTCAGTGAGACCCTGTCTCTAATAAAATACAAAAAAGGGTTGGGGATGCGGCCCAGTGGTCGAGTGCCCCTGAGTTCAATCCCCAGTACCAAAAAAAAAAAAAAGAGCAACAGGAGATGAAGTCAGAGAAGTAGGTGGGGGCCACATATAAAGCATTTTATGCCATGGTAAGAAGTTTGGATTTCATTTTGAGGCTATTGGGAAACCCTTGGAACTTTAAAAGCTGAGTCTGTCAGGACATGGTGTACATTTTTAGTTCTACCATAATTCTTAAAAAGTTCTTTTTTGGTGGTACTGGAGATGGAACCTATGACCTTTGTTAGGTAAGTGTTCTACTATTGAGCTATCTCTACAGCCCATGGTTTACATTTTTAGAGATCACTCTGGATGTTGTGTGGAAGTTTGTAAGGAGCCTTAGAATGGAAGCAGGAATCGTGTACTACAGTAGTCCAGGTGACATGATAGTGTCCCTGGTCAGGATGATAGGTGGCTATAAATAGGGCTGGAGTTGTGGCTCAGTGGTAGAGTGCTTGCCTGGCACATTTGAGGCATTAGGTTTGATCCTTAGCACCACATAAAAATAAACAAATAAAGGTATTCTGTCCATCTATGACTACAAAAAAAATTTTTCTTAAAGAAAGCTATAAATAGATTATTCAATATATATTTTGAATACCCACCCCCAAATAAAAAGCTGCTAGATTAGATATTGCAGGTAAGGAATGGAGACATTGGTAAAGGAAAGATGGGAACCAAAGTTGAGTCTTCAATTTTTATTTTGAATAACTGTTAGAATAGGGGGAAAGCAGGCAAAGACCAGGATTAGAACTGAGAAGAGAGTGCCATTTTGGACACATCAACTTTTAGATGCCTGTTTTATAAATTTAGATTACGTAGTATCTCAGATCTATCAGAAACATGATGCTGAAAATGGTTAAAGCAAAAATAAAGTTGTTTAATTTTAAAAACCATGAGAGGCTTTCAAGATGCAAAATTGTAACAGGGAAAGCTTTCCTAAGTATGGCACAACCAAGAAGATTACAAAAGAGTAAATTCAATGAACTTAAAAAAACATGTAGGGTAAAGATCACCATAAAGAAAGTTAAAAGAAAACTGGGAAAGATCTGAAACTGGGTCACAAAGACCAATTACCATAAAATATAAAAAGCTCTTAGAAATAAAAAAAAAAAATGGCCAGTAGAAAACTGGGCAAAGGATATAAATAGTATGTAGAAAATAAAATGCAAATGCTTCCTTTTTTGACGATAGCAATGTAATTATAAATAGTATTTGTTTCCTTTGACAAAATTATACATACAAGGAATTTGATTTCAATCTCTACTTCTCCCACCCTTTTCCCTCCCCATCTCTCTCCTCCTTTTCTCGCTTCTCTACTTTACTGATCTTCCTTTTATTTACTTTTTATTGATACTTTCTGCATATACATAAAAATGAAATTCCCTTTAGTACATTTATATATGTACATTATATGATTTTGTTGAATTCATTCCATATTTCTTTCCCTTTCTCTTCCTCCCTCCCTCTCATTCTCCTACTTCTTCTCCACTGATCAGTCCTATGTCTATGATATCTGATCCGCTCCCCCACCACCTTCTTTCCGTTAATTTGCTCTAGCTTCCACATATGAGAGAACATTTAATCCTTGATTTTTCTAAGTCTGACATATTTCACTTAGCCTAATGTTCTCCATTTCCATCCATTTATTGAAAAAGGCTATTATTTCATTTTTTTATGACTGAGGAACAGTCTGTGTATATATATATCATATTTTCTTGATCTATTGATGGGCATCTGGGTTGATTTCATAATTTGGCTTTTGTAAATTGTGCTGCCATAAATATTATAGTGGATGTATCATTATAGTATGCTGATTTTAGTTCTTTTGGATAAATGCCATGGAGTGAGATAGCTAAGTCATATGGTAGTTCCATTCCTAGGGTTTTTTTTTTTTTTTTTTAGTTGTAGGTGGATACAATACCTTTATTTATTTATTTTTATGTGGTGCTGAGGATCCAACCTAGTGCCTCACACATGCCAGGCAAGCACTCTACCACTGAGCTACAACCCTAGCCCTCCAGTCCTAGTGTTTTGAGGAATTTCCACACTGCTTTCCAAAGTGGTTGTAATACTAATTTGCAGTCTCACCAGCAGTGTTTGAGTATACCTTTTCCCCCACATCCTTGCCAGCATTTGTTATTATTATTTTTAAAATGTTTTTTTAGTTGTAGGTGGACACAATGCCTTTATTTTTATGTGGTGCTGAGGATCAAACCCAGTGCCGCACCTACACTAGGCGAGCACTCTATCACTGAGCCACAATCCCAGCCCCAGCATTTATTATTATTCATATTCTTGATAATTACCATTCTGACTAGTATGAAATGAAAACTTAGTGTAGGAATGCATTTCCCTGATTACTAGAGATGTGGAACATTTCATATATTTGTTGGCTATTTGTGTTTGTTCTTTTAAGAAATGTCTGTTTAGTTATTTAGCCTATTTGTTGATTGGGTTATTTGGGGGGTTTTTTTTGGCATTGAGTTTTTTTGAGTTCTTTTATATATTCAGGATATTAATCTTCTGTCAGAGGAGTAACTGGCAAAGATTTTTTCTTCTCATTGCATAGGCTCTGTTTTCACTCTCTTATTCATTTTCTTTGCTCTGCAGGAGCTTCTTCTTTTTTTTGGGGGGGGGGGGTTCCAGGGATTGAACTCAGGCGCACTTGACTACTGGGCCACATCCCTAGCCCTTTTTTGTATTTTATTAGAGACAGGGTCTCACTGAGTTGCTAAGTGCCTCATCACTGCTGAGGCTGGCTTTGAACTCATGATCCTCCTGCCTCAGCCTCCCAAGTGCTGGGATTACAGGTGTGTGCCACTGCGCCCAGCTCTGCCAGAGCTTTTTAATTTGATGGCAATCCACTTACTGATTCTTGGTTTTACTTCTTAAGCTTTAGGGTCATGTTGAAAAAGTCAGTGCTTTTGCCTAAATGATAGAGTGTTGGCCATATGTTTTCTTCTGGCAGTTGCAAGGTTTCTGGTCTAATTCCCAAGTCTTTGATCCATTTTGATTTGAATTTTTTTGCACGTGAAAGACAGGGATATAATTTCATCCTTGAGGCTGGGGCTATGGCTGAGCAGTAGAGCACTTGTCTCGCATGTGTGAGGCCCTGGGTTCGATCCTCAGCACCACATAAATAAAAAATAAAGATATTGTGTCCACCTACAAATTAAAAAACATTTTAAAAAATATATAAAAAGCATTTCCATTACTTTAAAAAAAGTTTCATTCTTCTACATGTAAATATTTAGTTTTCCCAGCACTGTTTGTTAAAAAGGTTCTTCTCTCCAATTTCTTTTTTGGTACATTTATTAAGTATCAGATGGCTGTAAGTATGTGGGTTTATCTCTGTGTCTTCTAGTACGTTGGTCTTCATGTATATTTTGATGCCAGTACCATGCTGTTTTTGCTACTATAGCTTTGTAGTATATTTTGTGTGCCTGTTTTCTCATGTTTTCAGAGGTCCTGGACTTGCATATCTGTTGAGATGGATTCTCCTTCCTCTTTTACATATGTGACTGTACATGTGTAGTTATTTTTTGTTCTAGGATTTCTGTCTGTTTTTGATTCATGAGTAGATGTCGAGGAGTGGTACCCAAAGTTCCCCTCTGGTTGTTTTTCCTTGGGGCCTGGTTTTTGGTTTGGGGTTTTTCTTTCACCGATTCTATGATCTGAAGTAATGTTTAGGATCAGGTGGGGCTAGATGATATGTGGGATGAGATTTACTGTTGCTTGGCTGAGTTGTGACTGTTTGTCAACAGCAGGATATCTACTCTGTGATCTTTTTTTTTTTCTTTTTTTTTTTTTTTTTTTTTTTGTGGTACCGGGGATTGAACCCAGGGGCACTCGACCACTGGGCCGCATCCCCAGCCCTTTTTTGTATTTTATTTAGAGACAGGGTCTCACTGAGTTGCTAAGTGCCTCACCGTTGCTGAGGCTGGCTTTGAACTCGTGATCCTCCTGCCTCAGCCTCCCAAAGTGCTGGGATTACAGGCGTGCGCCACCGCGCCCGGCTTGCCTTTATTTTTTAAAAAAAAGTTTCATTCTTCTACATGCAAATATTTAGTTGTGATTATTAATATGGGGCAAAATATAGTAGTGGATTGAACCTGGGCCGCGCACGTGCTAGGCGAGCGCTCTACCGCTGAGCCACAACTCCAGCCCCCTCTACTCTGTGATCTTGAAGTGTCTCCCCTGTAGAGGGAACAGGGAGCCAGGACTACCACTTATGTCAGCCATAGATGTACAGTTTTGAGATAAATATCTGGTATTTACTTTGATATCTAATTGCCACCTGTATTGGAAAGGAGGGTCAGCATTTAACATTACTGCCATCAATACAAAACTGTAGACCAAATCAGATATTCAACATCACCTGTCTACTATATTTTGCCCCATATTAATAATCACAATAATATGAATGAGGTATGAATTACATAACTGTATAATTCTGTTATTTAGTGGGATTCCAGTTTAAGGCAAAATAGGGTGGGAGGGTAAAAGAAAGTGAAATATTTTTAAAAACTGATCAGAAGAGGCAGGTGATAGGTAACAGATGTTGACTGTAAAGAAGAAGGAATAAAAGATTTACAGAAAGTAATTGAGAAAGAGAGGACATGGCAACAGGAAAATATGACTATTAGTGAGGGAAGAGTGAAGAAGGGGAGATAAGATGGACAAGAATTGAAGTATGGACAAACCATCAACTGTAAGATCAAAATAATTCAAATCTGCATATAATTAAACTCCATCTAAGACACATCAAGGCTAAATAATAAATAGATGCAGAAGGAAGCAATTTTCATGGAAGTAAAATTAGATAACTACACATACATTTTTTTCAAACCTATCTGTACAATGAGTACATACACACACACCCCCACATACACACACACTAAATCATAAATAATGCAAAAAAATGTAAAAACTAATACAATGAAATTTTTTTCTACTTTTTTTATAGGTGCATTATAGTTGTTCATAATGATGGGATTTGTTCTTACATATTTGTACATGCATAGAATATAACAATATAATTTGACCAGTATTACTCCCCAGCACTTCCCCCCTCTCTCCCTCCCTTCCTCCTACCTCCAAATCCCTTTCCCCTTTCTACTGATTTCCCTTTGATTTTAATGAGACAACCCCATCTTTCTTTGTCTTTTTCCTCTCTAGCTTCCACATATGAGAGAACTGAGTTTAGCTTATTTTGCTTAACTTAATGGGTCTAATTTCAGTTTATGACTGAATAAAACTCAATTTTCCTGCAGGAATGCCTCAGCAATGGCGAGGCACTTAGCAACTAATTCTCATTTTGTGGCCCAGTTATGAGTTCAATCCCCGGTACCACAAAAAAAAAAAAAAAAAAAAAAACTCCATTGTGTACATTTTCTGTATGCATTCACAGTGAAATGTTTGGAAAAAAATTTTTAAACAGTTAAAAATTGGGGTTGGGGTTTTAGCTCTGTGGTAGAGTGCTTGCCTAGCATTGTGAGGCACTGAGGTCAATCTTCAACACCACATAAAAATAAATAAAATGAAGGTATTGTGTCCATCTACAACTTAAAAAAAAAAATTAAATTAAAAAAATAGTTAAAATATTTAAAAGTTTTTAAAATAGTTAAAATTTTTAAAAAGAATAGATTAAAAATGGGAATATGAAGATGGAATGAGGAAAGAAAATACAATTAAAAATTTTAAAAAGGATAGATTAAAAGTGGGGATATGAAGATGAAATGAGCAAAGAAAAAAGAAAATAAAGAAAAATCCTGGTGAGAAATAAAGGGCTTATTTCCAGTGAGGTGGTCAAAACTGTTGGCCACAATGGATTTTCATTCTTCATATTTGTTTTTGGCTCTGTAACCCTTGGGTCAAGGATTTGAGGTTGTTAACCCCAATGCCTTTGTGTTCCTCACTTAGCTGCTAAGCTTTGTGGCTAGGAAGCACAGCTGGTTGTGCTTCTGGTCTCACAGTATATGGTGAAGTAGCACAGTATGGGTGCAGACACATTGTGTGTTTCTGTGGCACGGGTGTTGCAGAGTTCTGAATTGGAGATTCCAGTAATTAAGGTTTAGTCTAGATCAAACTTTGGAACTCTTTGAATGGCTGTTTGAGAATTGCTCTAACACCTGCTATTGGGGTGATGCCAGTCTCTGCAGGATGTCTGGATCTCTAGGGTCCCTGGTAACATTCACTTTTTTTTTTTTTTTTTTTTTTTTGTGGTTACCAGGGATTGAACTCAGGGGCATTCGACCACTGGGCCACATCCCCAGCCCTTTTTTGTATTTTATTTAGAGACAGGGTCCCACTGAGTTGCTAAGTGCCTCGCCATTGCTGAGGCTGGCTTTGAACTCGCAATCCTCCTGCCTCAGCCTCCCAAAGTGCTGGGATTACAGGCATGCGCCACCGCGCCCGGCTGGTAACATTCACTTTTAAGGCATAAGGGCAAAACCTCCACACATTTTACCTTCACCGCTATGAAAATGAAATACCAGGTTTCTGCCCTGGAGTGCAGATTCTCCTGGGTAACCACTGAAGCATAAACAACAATGGGAGCTCTCTTCCTTGGGATCCATAACCCAAATGGTTCAGGCAAATTTTCTTTGTGCCTGTTTCAGTTCAGGTACCTTCTGGGAATTGTTTTGGTTATCTGCAAGGGTTCCCAATCTCTTGTCTGTTGGTGCAGGGCTTGGAGGCAAGGTGGCTTTTGCAGGTGGTGGGGGCCACTTTCTCTAGTAGAGCCAGCAGTGGGGAGTGCCACAGCAGTGGCAGTTCTCTGTGCTTCCCCACCTGTGGGAGTTATTTTTGAATTTGCTTTCACTGATTCACTTCTCCTATCACACTCTGGGTCTGTTAAAATCAGGCTTCCTCTCAAATCCACAGATTACCCCAAGTCAATTTTTTTGAATTATTTTTTAATTTCTTTATCTGCCGGCCACACTATCTCCTTTGTTTGTGCTGCACCTCCTCTTCTACTACTGCTGGCATCCATGCTGATGCCCAAGCTGGCACTTCTCTAACAAATTACTTCTTATGTTCAAGTTTATGACTTCTGTGTCTCTGTATTTTTTTGTTTGTTTGTTTGGTTGGTTGGTTTTGTTTTTTTTTGTTTTTTACAGTTCACTATTAAGTTTCAGTGAGTTCTTTACCCACCTCACTGAGAAACTGTCTTTCCTCTTTCTAAGTCTGGTGATGTTGAGGAGCTGTTAGGAAATACATTTGTCCTCTAATCCAACATCATCTCCCACCCACAAATGCTTCTTCTTTTTTTTTTTTTTTTAATATTTATTTATTTACCTTAGTTGTACACAATGCAATGCATTTTTTTTTAAATATTTATTTATTTGCTTTAGTTGTATACAATGTGGTTTTAGTTTTACATGGTGCTGAGAATCGAACCCGGGCCACACACGTACTAGGCGAGCGCTCTACTGCTGAGCCACAATCCCAGCCCCTGCAATGCATTTATGTTTACGTGGTGCTGAGGATCGAACCCGGGCCGCGCACGTGCGAGGCGAGCGCTCTGCCACTGAGCCACAACCCCAGCCCCCACAAATGCTTCTTAATCATAAGAAAAAGCCTTAAGGTTACATAAGAGAAATGCCTGATAAATCTATAGTAAGATACTGTTTTTCACCTGTCAGATAAACAGAGAAAAAAAAAATGATAATGCTTTTAATGAGGTCCTCTTGGTAAGAGCCACTGGCCCAAAATAAATCTCTAACAGTTCCATTTATTAACTAGATAATTCTGAACAAGTTAATGAAAGTATTCATTAAGTATTCTTTCAGCCACTTGAAAAAATACAAAGAAGTTGAAAGAAAATAATAACTACTCAAACTTGGGAATGAAATTGGACACAGTAATCCTTTCTATTTTACACTGAATTTTGTGTGGTACTTGCTTTATCACAGAAAACATCAAAAACCTAGCTTTGCATTGATTTTTTTTTTTTTAATAAATGAAATATATTGCAATGTGAACCACCTTCAGCCCGTCCTAGCAACATCTGTCATGTAGTACCTGACAGAAGTCATTGTTTCCCCTCAAAATTTTAAAATATCCTACGGTAACCCTGTGAGTTCACTGTAGTGGTCCCAACCACATAGGCGCATAATTTGGGAACTATAGAAATAGCCTTCATGTCACTAGTGGGAATGTCAAATACATATGGTCTTTATGGAGATGGTGGGAAGTTTGCCAGTGTCTGTCAAAACTATAAAAATGCATGTGCTTTGACCCAGCAGTTTCAGTTACAGAAATTATATCCTTTATTCTTCCATAATATCTATTAATGAAAAATTAGCTTAGCCCTTTGTTGTACTGTTTTTAGTGTAGTAAGATGAGAAAGAGGAGAAACAACCTACATGTCCATCAATTGAAGCCTGGTTAAATAAATTATGGTACATCCATAAAATGAAATAATAGTTTTTTAAAATAGTAGCTCTTTGAGAAACAGTGTGAATGATTATATGCTGTTAAATGACGAAAGCAGTTTTCATGGTATGCAGCTCCATTCTATGTAAAAAGAGAGACAGAAATATACATAGGTATGTATAGACTTGTACTGCATCATCGTCTTTGGAAAGCCACATCAGATGTTGATCATTTAAGCTGGATGAAATAGTGCACACCTGTTGTCCCAGTTATTCTGGAGACTGAGGGAGAAGGATCTCTTGAGCACAGGAGTTCAAGGCTACCCTAAGTAACATAATAAAATGCCATTTTTTTAAATATTTATTTATTTGCTTTAGTTGTACACAATGCCCTTATTTGTACGTGGTGCTGAGGATCGAACCCGGGCCGCGCACGTGCTAGGCGAGCGCTCTACCGCTGAGCCACAACCCCAGCCCAATAAAATGCCATTTTAAAGAGAGAGAGAAGATGATAATATAGGTTACCTGTGGGGAGAGAAGACTTTTTAATGAGTATTTGGTTTTGTTCCTTTCAAATTTGAAACTGTATCAGATGTATTACTTATTTAAAATGTTAAAAATTTTTAAAAGGTAAATTAGTAGAAATACTAATACTGACATAATTGTTAACTTATTTTATCATCAATGTAGTATTAATGCTTTTTTTTTTTTTTCCCCTCTTTTTTTTCAGTACTGGGGATTGAACCCAGGGGCACACTACCACTGAGCTACATCCTCAGCCCTCTTTTTAACTTTTACAATTTTTAAAAAAATATATTTATTTATTTACTTTAGTTGTATACAATGCAGTTTTATTTTTACGTGGTGTTGAGGATCGAACCTGGGCCACGCACATGCTAGGCGAGTGCTCTACTGCTGAGCCACAACCCCAGCCCAATTTTTATAAATTTTGATAGAAACTCGCTAAGTTATTCAGGCTAGTCTTAAATTTGTAACCTTCCTGCCTTAGCCTCCTGAGTAGCCGAGATTACAGGCATGCACCACAATACCTGACCCCAATGACAAATAATTTTCTGGACATAAATTGTATTCCAGTATCTAATAAAGAATCAAGATGGATTAACAAGGCATGGTGTAATCCCAGCTACTCAGTAAGCCAAGGCAGGAGCATCGCAAGTTCAAGGCCAGCCTGGGTAACTTTATGAGACCCTGTCTCAAAATAAAATATAATAAGGGTCAAGGATGTAGCTTGGTGGTAGTGTCTTGTGTTTAGTCCCCAGTACCACACACACACACACACACCAAAAAAATGGGACATTCAGCATTTTAAAGTTTTATTTTATTTTGTTTTTAGGATTTAGAAAACTACATATTGGAACTTATCCCTACTTTGCCACAATTAGATGGACTGGAAAAATCCTTTTACTCCTTTTATGTTTGTACAGCAGTTAGGAAATTTTTCTTCTTTTTGGACCCTCTAAGAACAGGTAAAAGAAAATCTTACCTAACTTGAACATTATGAGAATATTATTATATCTCAGGAATTAGAGAAGTCTTGAAAAATGTCATTTATTTATTTTCCTAACATGTCATTATCATTAATAATCTAGTGAACATCAAAGGAGTACAAACTTTTTTTTTAAAGTAGCAGTGCTTTTGTTTAGGTTTATATAAAAAATTTTTATGATTTATTTGCATTGTCTAGTGAACTGTGTGACAGTGAGGATGTCACCTAACCTCTTTCAGTTTGTCCCTAAAATGAAAAATTACACATTAGGTAATCAATTATTATAATTTCTTCCAGTTCTAAGAAACCAATTACTCAGATATAATTTGCTGTCCCTGATATATGATATACTAGAGAGTTGTTCTTTTTTTGGTA
Source organism: Tamias sibiricus (assembly GCA_025594165.1). Lineage (NCBI taxonomy): Eukaryota > Metazoa > Chordata > Mammalia > Rodentia > Sciuridae > Tamias > Tamias sibiricus. The sequence goes on from CM046659.1 coordinate 72,873,022, forward strand.
CTGGATAGCCATTTAGCCAAGATGATTTTTCCCAAGATAACTATCCTATATAGGAATCAGATTAGTAAGTTTGACCTTGGTGACAGCATGTTTTATCAACTGTTTTAACCTGCCCAGACTTAAATACATGTAATTAAGGCAGAGGAAGGGACAGAGAAGGCCCAAAGTCTTTGATTCTCCTTTTTTTCTTGAAAATCCAGCAACAAGTCCATTGCAACACATAGTAGCTGGTTATATTTTTAAACTCCTCCAGCTATAGGTGCATACACATCTTTTCCTTTTGAAAGCTTACAAAATATTAGCTATTTTGAATGTTTATTATACACAAGGCACTATGCTAAGCATTTTACCTGGATTTTTTCATTTCTTATAACCCCAAAAAGAAGGTACTACTATTATCCACATTTTATACATGAGACAGCTGAGACTTAGCAAAAGCACATATGTAAAAGTAGCCATCTTCACTTCTGTCAGCTCTTTTGTAGTTTTAGATGGACAGCATGCCTTTATTTTTTGTTTATTTTTATGTGGTGCTAAGGATCGAACCCAGTGCTAGGTGAGCGCTCTGCCACTGAGTTTCAGCCCCAGCCCCCATCTGTCAACTCTTAACCATACTTCTGTTTTGCTTCCTATTCTAGAATCTGTCAGACAGAAAAACGTAAATTGTCTCCTTTTCTAATTTTTTACAAGCAGTATTATATCTTTGCTCACAGAATTTTTATTTTGGTACCAGAGATTGAACCCAGGGGTGCTTAACCACTAAGTCACATTCCCAGCCCTTTTTATTTTTTTATTTTGAGACAGGCTCTTTTTCAGTTACCTTGGGCCTCACTAAGTTGCTAAAGCTGGCTTTGAACTTAGGATCCTCCTGCTTCTGTTTCCCATGTCACTGGGGTTACAGGTGGGGGCACCACTATGCCCAACTTGTTCACAGAATTTTTGACATAATTTTTTGGGGACTCTAAAAATTTTAGAATTTATAGCTTAGACATATATTTGGGAGCATAATAGTGAATATATACATACAGCTTTTATTAAATGTTCCCTTTTTGTAGTAATATGTAATAAGGATTTTAGAGCTAGAAGTTTTAAAATATCAATTGTATAATTGCTCATGTAAAATAATAAACTTTGACAAATTAAGTTGTTCTTATTCTTAAAATGAAGTAATTGTGTTTATGTTTTTTAAAGGCAAAATTAAAATTCAAGATATTTTAGCATGCAGCTTCCTGGATGACTTACTGGAGGTAAATATGTTTTTTAACTACTTAATTATATCACTTGATAATTAACTATTTATTTTTTTGAATTTATTTATTTCAATTAGGCATATATGACAGCAGAATGATTTTGATTCATTGTACACACTTGCAGCACAATTTTTCATTTCTCTGTACATGATGTAGTGTCACACCATACGTGCAGTCATACATGTACCTAGGGTAATAATGTCCATCTCATTCCACCATCTTTCCTGCCCCCATACCCCCACCATCCCTCCCTCCCCTTTGCCCAATCAAAATTCCTTCTTTTTACCTGTCCTCCCCTCTCCCCCCCATTATCAGCATCTTCTTATCAGAGAGGACGTTTGGCCTTTAGTTTTTTGGGATTGGCTTACTTAGCATGGCATTCTCCAGCTCCATCCATTTACTTGCAAATGCCGTAATTTTATTCTCTTTTAATTTTAATAATATTAAATAATAATAATATTAAATTTAATAATATTCCATCGTGGGTATATACCACAGTTTCTTTATCCATTCATCTATTGAAGGGCATCTAGGTTGCTTCCACATTTCAGCTATTGTGAAAAGAGCTGCTATAAACATTGATGTGGCTGTGTTACTATAGTATGCTGATTTTAAGTCCTTTAGGTAAAGACCAAGGAGTGGGATAGCTGGGTCAAATGGTGGTTCCATTCCAAGTTTTCTAAGGAATCTCCATACTGCTTTCCAGAGTGGTTGCACCATTGCAGTCCCACCAGCAATGAATGAGTGTGCCTTTTCCCCCACATCCTGGCCAACACTTATTGTTGTTCCTATTCTTGATAACTGCCATTCTGTAACTATTTTCTAATAATGTCTCTTTGTCCCTTAGCTAAGGGATGAGGAACTATCCAAAGAGAGTCAAGAAACAAATTGGTTTTCTGCTCCTTCTGCCCTAAGGGTTTATGGTATGTTTTCCATCATATTGCTAAAATTTGAGTTATCCATTTCTCTATTAATTGGTGCTCAGAAGACAGTTTTATATATAGGCTATTTTACCTTAAAAGCAAAGTATTCTTTTGGGGGGAGTATTGGGGATTGCACCCACAGGTGCTTAACCACTGAGACACATCTACAGCCCTTTTTATTTTTTTATCAAGACAAGGTCTCCTTAAGTTACTTAGGGCCTCACTAAGTTTCTGAAGCTGACCTTGAACTTGCCTGCCTGCCTGAACTTGATCCTCCTGACTCAAGTCTACTGAGTCACTGGGATCATAGGTATGCACCACCTTGTCTGGCTTAAAGCATTCTGGGGCTGGGAATGTAACTCAGTGGTAAAGCATCTGCCTAGTATGTGCAGTGGCCCTGGATCTGATCCCAGAACTTTTAAATAACAGTATTCTAGATTACTAAAGATTTACTTGTTTAAATGTTAGCATTTAAAATTTTTTTTAATATTTATTTACTTTATTTATTTTTTTAATATTTTTTTTAATATTTATTTACTTTATTTATTTATTTACTTTAGTTGTACACAATGCAATGCATTTATGTTTACGTGGTGCTGAGGATCGAACCCGGGCCGCGCATGTGCGAGGCAAGTGCTCTGCCGCTGAGCCACAACCCCAGCCCATCATTTTAAATTTTTGGAATCGTTTTTTAATTAACTAAATTTTTCCATAGAACAGATGTAATTTAATTCTTACTAAGGAACACGGTTTATGAATATCAACTGTTGTCTTACTTTGTGATAAAATGCTGTTCTCAGGATCCACAGAGCCACAGAGGAAGGTATTCTAGAGATTGGTTTGCTTTTTTGTCGAATTTCATGTTGGCCACATTTAATCTGTTAAGTGGTCTTCTGACACATTTTGGGATCTATGATCTCTTCTTCCAAGCTGATAGCATTTCAGTGTTTTTTGTCAACCCCTCCCTCCATCTAATTTATACTCTAGAAATGTTTTAAATGTTGCAAATTAAAGATAAAAGGTGTAAGTAAAATAGCCAAAGGTCCTGGCCTTCGTGATGTTTGTTTTTTTTTTTTTTACCAGTTCTAACTTAATGGTTGTTCTAATCAAAATTTTAGATAGCTGATGTTATTACACATAAACCATTACCCTACCTGTAACAGTTTGAAAATAAAAATGTTAACCAATAAAAAGAACTTTTTATTATTTTCTATTATCTTTAATTAAAAATTTTTGGTCATAAGCATCTTTTTATTTTTCTTCTCAAGGCCAGTATTTGAATCTTGATAAGGATCACAATGGTATGCTCAGTAAAGAAGAACTATCCCGCTATGGAACAGCAACCATGACAAATGTCTTCTTAGATCGTGTTTTCCAGGAATGTCTCACTTATGATGGAGAAATGGTAATTGTTCAAATCTGCTGATGAGCTTTAAATTTTTAGGCTCCTGCAGTTTCCATAAGTCCTTTTGTTGATGTAATATCATAGTTTAATACAAGTTAAAAGTATAAACCAATCAAATTACTTGATATTTAGAACCTTTGGTCTATTTTTTTTTTGGTACTGGGGATTGAACTCAGGGGCACTTGACCACTGAGCCACAAACCCAGCCCTTTTTTGTATTTTATTTAGAGACAGGGTCTCACTGAGTTGCTTAGTGCCTCGCCATTGCTGAGGCTGGCTTTGAACTCGCGATCCTCCTGCCTCAGCCTCCCAAGTGCTGGGATTACAGGCATGCGCTGCCTGGCTTTGTCATTGCCATTTTCTATATAGAGAATGCTTTGCATAGAAACATCTTATCTCTGAACACTTTGAAATTTATTGTCTTATGGGTTTAGGGTTCTATGCCAAAGGTTTCCTTCCTGTGTTGTTAACAAAGTCCAAGCTAGAAAAATACTCATTTTTTTTGTTTGGTTTGGTTTGGAGTTTTGTTTTGTTTTTGGTACCAGGGATTGAACTCAGGGGCACTCAACCACTGAGCCACATCCCCAGCCCTTTTTTGTATTTTACTAGAGACAGGGTCTCACTGAATTGCTAAGTGCCTCGCCATTGCTGAGGCTGGCTTTGAACTCACTATACTCCTGCCTCAGCCTCCCAAGTGCCGGGATACAGGCATGTGCCACTGCGCCTGGCAAAACCTTTGGTCTTAAGGTAAATTCACTTAAAAACATACTTCCTTTATAGGCTCAAGACAGGTAGTAAATTTTAATATTTTGTTTGTTTCACTATCATGCTCCTATTGTACAGAAGTATGAACAAGTAAAAAGAAATCTGAGAATTTAATCCTATTAACTATTTACATGTAGATAGTCCAATCATTAAATTATCAGATCTAACAGTACCACCTATGCCACAATTTAAATCTGATATTAGTCTATTTATATTAGTAGCTAATGGTAAGATGTAATTGCCATTTTCTTTCTCAAAATACTTGAGATTCTGAGAGTATAATTTTAGAAAGAATTTACTGCTTATGTAGTTGAGTATGCAATTATATTAAATATTCTCTTTGTGGACTTTAGTTACTTAAAAAGGAAAATTCTAAATAAACCTTTTAACATCAAAATTGTTACTATTAAAAATATGTGGTATGGGGTCATGGGGGTGCACATCTGTAATCCCAGCTACTTGGGAGTCTGAGGCAGGATGACCTCAAGTTCAAGGCAAGCATAGGCAACTTGATGAGCCCGTTTCAAAACAAAATTATTAAAAAGGCTGGGGAAATAGCATTTCTCTAACACTCACTATTGCAATGCCCTGGGTTTGATCCCTAATATGGGGTAGAGACTGTTGGTGAGGATATGTATGATGAGTTTTCCAAACCAGTGGTGCTTAAAAAATAATCAGATAGATGAGAATGGGGTTTTTGTATTACATCATTTAGCTTTAATAGAAATTTGCTAAGTAATACCATTGTTAGCCAACAACAGAAAAAAACAGGGAAAAGCCTCCAAAACTCTTGACTCCCACAGCTGATGACAGTAGACTGTGAGGGGATTGTAGTATACTAGTAATTTCTGGTGAGAAATGATGAAGTTGCATTTCTTTAATTTGTCATAGTATAATTTATGAATAATTCTTAGCCTACAAAATCTTTTCTAAGAGTATAAAATTTTTTTCTAATTTGAGAATCTCCCAAAACCATATAAAACAAGTAATCTGAATGTCCCTTTTCCAAGAGCAAAGTTTTCTGTTCGTGTCTTTCTAGCTTTCATTTGTTTTTTGTTTTTGTTTTTTTTTAATGAGAATAGAATTTTCTTACTGGAAATCATCTGATGTAAAAATTTTAAACAGCTGGGTGTGGTGGTGCACGCCTGTAATCCCAGTGGCTTAGGAGGCTGAGGCAGGAGGATTGCGAGTTCACAGCCAGTCTCAGCAACCGCAAGGCACTAAGCAACTCAGTGAGACCCTGTCTCTAAATAAAATAGAAAATAGGGCTGGGGATGTGGCTCAGTGGTCAAGTGCCCCTGAGTTCAATCCCCAGTACAAAAAAAAATTTTTTTTAAACAATATAGTCATCCCTCAGTATCTGCCTGCATATTAGTTCCAGGACATACTAAAATCAGCAAATGCTCTCAAGTTCCTTCTGTAATAATGGTGTTGTATTTGCATATAACTTATATACTTATTTCCACTGTACTTAAAATCATGTCTTGATTACTTATATAATACAATGTAAATGCTATTGTAAAACTTTTACTGTGTTATTTAAGGAATAATAAGGGAAAGAACCTATCAATTTTCAATGCAAATGTGATTTTTTTTTAATTACCCCATGTTTTCAGCCTGCAATTGGTTGAATCTACAGATGTGGAATCCAGAAATACAGAGAACTGTATTTCAAAATAGCAGTTTAAATGTACTGTTCTATTCATTCCAGATAAAATTTTTTTTTCAAAATATCACACTGAAATGAAGATGTAAATTTAATGGTGATGCATAATAGCTTAGTCACTATTTCAAAAGTATAATGAAAATAATAACACAGCTAACCTCTGAGAAAATGTTCCCCAAATGTATGTTTTTATGTATATATATATATATATATATATATATATATATATATATATATATAATATGTGCAGATACTATTTAGAGATCCTAGAAACTAACATTAAATATGCAAATTGGCTTATCATTTCATATTAACTTAAAAAATTTAAATCTGACACCTTGAATTGCAAAATAACTTTTGTCATTTACTTGAAAAGGTAATTTCAAATAAGCCCTTTACTGACCATCATTTTCTTTTCTATAGGACTATAAGACCTACTTGGATTTTGTTCTTGCATTAGAAAACAGGAAGGAACCTGCGGCTTTGCAATATATTTTCAAACTGCTTGATATTGAGAATAAGGGGTATCTCAATGTCTTTTCCCTTAATTATTTCTTTAGGGTAAGTCTCATTTGGGTAAATAGGCATTGTTCTTTAAGATATTATACCATATGACTTAACTACTTAGTGACAGTTATACCTAACTTGTAGTTTTTAAATTCAACAAAAGATTTACAATTTTTGTTTTGTTTTGTTTTGTTTTTGTTTTGTAGAAGGAAATCAAGTCTGGTTTTAGGAAATTTTTCCTTCTATTTAAAAAAATGTTAATAGTAAAAACCAATTTGATATATATATAAATACTAAATAAAGGTGTGGAAGTAAATGTTAGGGGTTGTTATTAGCCATTAGAGATGAGAAATTCAGTGCTTTGGTTAGTCAAAAACTACTGTGTAAAATCCTAATCTTTTTATTAGACAATTCAGAAAAGGTAATTCCCTTTCCAGGAAAGCTTTACAGACTTTAGTTGTAGATTCTTTTGTGCTGTGTTGTAAAAATAAATTCAAACTGTCTAGAATTGTGTGCTGCATTTCTATGCAAAACAGATTTGCTGAAGCATTTATTTTGTGCCTTAGGTGGTCTCAGATCAGAGTAACAGTGAGCTCTGAAATGGAATTGGATTGTACCTGATAGCATTCAGCTCCAACACATGTAAAAGTAGAAATGTCTGCCCTTGTACAAGACATATAATTCCTTAATATGAATGTAATCTTTCCACTTGATGAAATAGTTTTGTACTGTAGTGTTCTGCACCATCACCATATTTTCATAGACTCTGTGATTTTAAAAAAAATATTTTTAGTTATAGTGGACAAAATACCTTTATTTTATTCATTTATTTTTATGTGGTGCTGACGATCTAACTCAGTGACTCACATGTGCTTGGCAAGTGCTTTACCACTGAGCTACAACTACAGCCCAAGCATGTGGTTTTTATATAAGACCAACAGTAGAAAGAATTCTTTTTAAAAAACAATGACATTTTCAAATCTTTGTCATAAAATCATTGCCCCAGAGATTTTTTTCCATTTAAAAAGTTTTGGTACTCTTTAAATATCTTTATCTGGTTTCTGAACCCATCCTTATGAGTTTCATAATATATATTTCATAAATTTCATAGAAAGCTTTTCATTATAATTTTAGGCAGTAATGACTGCAAATATTAGGATAAATTAAAATCTCATAATTAGAATACATTTTTAAAAAATTGAAGGCAAGACTGAAGTTGCAGCTCAGTGGTGGAGCTCTTGCCTAACATTTTGTAAGACTAAATTCTATCCCCAGCACAGCAAATTTTTAAACAATTTTAATCGAATGTGATATGGGCTTAAATTAATGGCTAATCTGAAAAAATACTATCACATCAAAGGATGCCTCCACTTCAGACAAATCTATTAATTGAAAATTCAGTCTTAGAAAAATAGGGATAGGGAGGTAATTCAGTAATAGAGGACTTGCTTAGCATGTATTAGGCCCTGAGTTTGAGCTTCAGCAATAATAAATGTCTTTTAGGAATTAAACATTCAACCCCTTTTCATAAAGATCTTTTATTTTTCCTCTTAGAATGTTTAATTTTACTTTAAAAATATTTCATGCATGAATCTACTTTATCAAAGTTTATTTAAGCTTATTTCTTTGGGTTAAGATTAAAAAGTTTCTGTGGCTGAACCCTGTAGTTCTGAGATATTTGTAGAGCTATTATCTATCTATCCCAGTGATAAAGCAGGGCTTGGATGGTGACCATGCTGTGCAAGTCTACTACTATATTAACTGAGTGTGCTCAGAGGTTCTTACCTCCTTCAGATACACAGGGGATACTTTGATATCTGGCACCACATCCAGAGTAGGTATTTTTTAAGCTCCACACTTTGAAATGAATGACAATAGTCATTCTTGGTCTTGTTAATAAAAGGGAAGATTTTGAGGGAGACCTGCTTCCATTTTTTTCTAAGTGGAAGGTAAACTATAGGGTAGGGAGGAAGAGGGTGGATAGGGGTCTTAAAGAACGGTGAATGTGGGCTGGGGTTGAGCTGAGTAGAGCACTTGCCTAGCGTGAGTGAGTCACTGAGTTCGATCCTCAGCACCGTAAATAAATAAAGGCATTATGTCTATCTACAACTAAAAATATTTTTTTAAAAAATGGTGAATGTATGAACAGCATTCATAGAAAATAGAAAGAGCAGGCCATTAAAGCAATAATGACCATGCTATGGGCTCATTTGAGGACATTCATTCCTATGTAGCAAAAATCCACATTCCAAATGTTTGTTTTATGAAGTTTTTAATAGCTAAGATATAGATGTAGAAAGGTCAGTAGTTACACAGAACCAGTGTATTTGTTGTTTTGCTGACTGGATGTGGAACAAGGTCAAAGAAGTTAAGACAGGTAAGAGAGGTTGAGATGATAAGGCTTCTGGTCTGATAGGAAAGAAAAAGAACTAGAAAGATGTTTGGGGCAAAAAGGGGGATACTGTGAATTTCATTGTTTATTTAGATTTATTTCCACTAAATACAGGCCATACAAGAACTAATGAAAATCCATGGACAAGACCCTGTTTCATTTCAAGACGTCAAGGTTAACTTTTCCTTTAATGTATATAATGTTACCAGTAAACATTATTGTGTTAATACCAGATAATCATTTGTAGTACGTGAAATTTTATATGAAAGCTATGTACTAGGAAGTACTATACCCACTGAAGCAAATACCCAAACAGGTATTAGCTGTTACTTGTTCTGAACTGATATTTGAATAATTGGAAGTTGAGACACATGTGAATCATGATTAATTTGTAGAGTTTATAATTTTAGTATTGTCAGCCTTGTGTTTTCATTGGAGGCATTCATTCATTTTCAGTTTAGCCTGCACCCTTCCACTATTAACTCAAGTTCTAATTGGGAACTATTTAGGTTCAAGCACTTTTTCAGTATAATATCTCAAAGAGCCACTTGCTTTGATATATTAGATTTAAGGAGACATCAATCCTACAATATGAAAACCACTACTATGTAAAAAACACTATTGCTGCCTAGCATTTTAGTAATCATCTTTACCAGTTCCAAATAACTCAGTATCCAGTAACATTTGGTTCTTCATGTTGGGTAACATACATAATAAAATACCCTGACTAGTTTCAACTGAGTAAAAGATAAAGAACTATGTTGGTCTACTATAAATGAGGCATATTTGAAACTCTGCAACAGGCAGTTTAAGATGTAGAAATTTTAAACTGTAACCAATCTAGGAAAGATTAAAAGTTTATACAGTTTTATGTACCTGAATTGTTAATCTTTTAAAAGTGTAATTTGCCTCTTTAAATGCTACTAGATATTGAATGATTTTACTTCAAAAATATTAGAAAATGAGTCCTTAGAAGTATTTGTAGTGTACGATTCATACCGTAGAAGAGGTTCTTCCATCAATTCCAATCATTTTGGCACAATTTAGCATCATTTTGAATGACTAATTCTTTAATACTGAAATATCCCCTCTTCCCATCCTAGGTCTAAAATAAAAAGTTGACATTGGTATTGGAAATAAAGTTTTGTCACTTATTTCTGAAGTATTCAAGTTTTTAGTTTGAGCTAAGTTTTTACTTAAGAAAGTAAATCAAGGATTGGGGATATAGCTCAGTGGTATAGTGCTTTCCTGGGTTCAGTCCTGGGTCCCCCAAAATGAACAAACCAATATGTTTTTTCATCATCAATTAGAAGGTAATAGAAAAGTATATGAAGTTAGTATGTATTCAAAGAACACTGCATTAGATTGTTCTACCATTAATTAGCTATAGCTTGGATTAAACTCTGAACCTAAGTTTCTTCATCTATAATATGAGAAACAGCAAATCACATAGCTCAGGAATCTCCCAGTAATATTCTGTGATTTTAGATAAAGGAGATTGCCTATCAAGTAGAGAACTAAAGCAAAAACTTTTATGAGAGCCTAATTGTCAGTCCTGAATTTTAGATCACCATGACAGACACTAAGTAAATCAGATTTTACTGTATTTTTCTCTCTCTCTTGCAGGATGAAATCTTTGACATGGTAAAACCAAAGGATCCTTTGAAAATCTCTCTTCAGGATTTAATCAACAGTAATCAAGGAGATACAGTCACTACCATTCTAATTGATCTGAATGGCTTCTGGACTTATGAAAACAGAGAAGCCCTTGTTGCAAATGACAGTGAAAATTCTACAGACCTTGATGATACATGATCTCTTTCTGCATGTGAAACCTTTGAAGCAGAATTCTTTTAGAAATGGTTTAAATAAAATAATGTGTCTAAAAAAACACAGCAAATTTATTGGTTCCTAGAATTTCATTATAATAGTTTAGAGGCAAGAGGAGCAAATACTGCTTTTTAGGAGGTAAGTTCTGATTTCATTTAGCTCAAATATGGCAAGTGTGATTTGCAAATAGGTACAGGGATATTCAGTTAAATCTGTAATAATCTTTAGAGATAGAGGAAATTTTCATGGAATATTTCTGACCCTCATACAGAATTTGACTATTTGAGGGATAGTTTAAATTATGGGCCATTTAAACCTTCCTTCTTCATCTAAAACATATGTATCAAGGATGTTAAATGACTTTCCATTAGACTAGAGTCATTTCATTTCTGGGTTAGAAGTGTTTGGACATGATCTTTTTTTAATTGGATATGTCAATAAAAATTATTCAAACTGCCAGGCACGGTGGTGCACGCCTGTAATCCCAGCACTTTGGGAGGCTGAGGCAGGAGGATCGTGAGTTCAAAGCCAGCCTCAGCAATGGCGAGGCACTTAGCAACTCAGTGAGACCCTGTCTCTAATAAAAAAAAAAAAAAAAAAAAAAAAACAAAAAAAGGGCTGGGGATGTGACCCAGTGGATGAGTGCCCCTGAGTTCAATCCCTGGTACCACAAAAAAAAAAAAAAAAAAAAAAAAAAAAAAATTATTCAAACTAATATTTTACTTTGATTAAAATCACTGGTATCTTAAAAAAAATCTGTCTACCTTAATTAGCCAGTACCACAATTACATTTGTAAAACTTAATTCCATATTATTTAAGGATTTTTATTAAGAGAACTTTTTTCTTTTTTGTTAGAGTATTTATTTAATTCAGGAAAGGCTCTTCCATTATACTAATTCTTGAGTTTAGTTTTTATGAGATTAGAAGTAGAATATCATGAACTGTGATCCTGAGGAAATATAATTTTTCAAAGGGTTAAAAACTAGGAAAAAGTGAAAGAGGCTTAAAATAAGACAAATCATTCAATGCATTTATGGGAAATTTTATAGTTTGCATAAACAAAAGTATAAAAACGTAAGGCACAGTGAATAACTATAAACATTATAAACTGCCTACTTTTGTGAAAGTAAAATTCAAGAAACAAACCCTTCATAAGTCACTATCTTCCTTCTACAGTCACAAAAGTTTCTAGGTAAACTTTTTTAGATATTAGAACCTGTAAGGAGAAGATTCAGAAGATCATGTTTAGACATCTGCCTTCATTTGATAACCAAATATCTGAATTAGAGGTACTATCTCAGTTTAAAACAAATTGGAAGGAAGAGGTCACCCTGGCATATTTTAAAGCTGTTAATAAATTATAATTTATGGTGACATTACGCACACTGATGAGAATCCTTTAAGCACTAAGTTATATAGTTTACAACCATGAATAAAATTATTACCATCACATAGTATGAACCACCATACCTTGAATCTACATTACTAAAGCTTCCTAAGAAGAGTTTATCCTTCCTAAATTCTTCAACTTTCAGTTGAAGAACTTAAAGAACTTCAGCTTTCACTTGATCTTTCAACTTCCAGTTGAAATTTTTCAATTTTTAGTTGAACTCAATTCACACACACTGACAATACATAGATTTCTATGACATTTGTTATAAATTTCTGCTCATTTTGAGTTTCTTTTAAAGTATATCTTAGATAAATTTAAGATTGAAACCTTAATGCTGTTTAGAAGGCTGTTAATATAACCACTGGGGCTGGGGTTGTGGCTCAGCGGCAGAGCGCTCGCCTCGCACATGCGCGGCCCGGGGTTCAATCCTCAGCACCACGTAAACATAAATGCATTGCATTGTGTACAACTAAAGTAAATAAATAAAAATAAAAATAAACTTAAAAAAATATAACCACTGACTTCTAAAAGCCATTTTAAGTTTGTGAAAAGCCCCCCTCCCCTTTTTTTTTTTGGTACTGGGGAGCTTTACCACTGAGCTACATCACCAGTCCTTTTTATTTTTTGAGAGCATCTCACTAAGTTGCTGAAGCTGGCCTCAAACTTGTAATCCTCCTGCCTTACTTAGCCTACCAAATCACTGGGATCATAGCTGTGTACCAATTCACTCAACTTGAAAAAGTTTTTAAGGTCAGCATTTCCAAAACACTCCATGCATTTGTCTTTATCCACATTTAGTTGTAAATCAAAGTCATGCACACATCTCAGGGGTTCTGCACATGTTTACAAATATTTTCAAAATTAGTTTCATATAACTTTGTAAAGTTTGCAAATAACCCAAGAGGTAAGAGAAATACCCAACCAGATTGCTACTTCAAAATTTGAATGAAACAAGGAACTAATTTCATCGTTACTATGTACCTTGAACAACATTTAACTTCTTCTGATGGCTTCAACCTATTTTATACATCAATTCCCACCCAACTGCTTTGCCTGTATGAGGAATTAAGGGCTGAAAGAGTTATATAACCAGGATGCTATGTGGATAATCACCATTTGAATACAAATATATTAATAAATTCATTCTTTAAATAGTGTCAATATTATGAACAAAGCTAGTTATTTAATTTGAATAACTACTGACTTTCATTAAAAAAAAAAAAAAAAGAAAAGGAAACTCAGGGCTAGGGATATTGCTCAGAGGTAGAGTACTTGCCTAGCATGCCCTGAGTTCAATCCCCAGCACCCATTTTAATATTTGGTGTAGTAAATTCAGATACTTTTCCATAAAAGTTATTCTCAGTAAAAGGAAAATTCAGGGTGCTTCCATCTTGTTCCTTTTATTACACACTTAGTGAACCATGCTTAGTGTGAAATTAATGGTTAAATAAATTAAATGCGAAGCATAAAATGCAAGGCATAACATGAAAAAATCTGGGAAGGGTCAATACTCATTTTAATCTGAGACTGTAGGATTATCAGCTCCTATTACCCTTAATCAATAATTTGCTTTTTTTAAACAAATAACAGAAAATTAACTCTTCTTAATTAGGAATCTAGAAATGTCTTTAACCTTTTTAAAAGAGCATAAAACCAAAGCACTGCACTGAGGGTATAGTTCAGTGGTACAGTGCTTGCCTAGCAGGAACAAGGCCTTGGGTTCAATGCCCAGCACTGCAAAAAGAAAAACACCAAAGCAATAATTTCAACATATGGCAAAAGCATGATGCATATAAATTTCAAATCTGTTTGATAGTTAGAGCCTTATAATGAAGAAACATTTCTCCTTTCCAGATAACTTAATAATTTAAAATATAAATAATTGTTTCACTAAATAGAAAATATGAAAAGTTCCTGGTATTAAAAAAAGAAAGCTTTAGGATTTGAAGTTTGATAGTCATTTCATTCTATTGTGGGACAGAGACTGAATTTTGTTTGCTTTCCATAATTACTTCACAGTCTTCCTCCATTTCAAAATTAAGATTCACAAATGAACTGGACACCACTGTTTCTGGTTGATCTGTCTGAACAATGGAATCATCCTGAAGCTTATTCTGTTGGTATTGTCTTTCTGCTTCTTCAGACATCCTATTTTCTTCTTCTTCTTCCTCTTCCTAAAAATGGGAAATATTAGTACTTGAAATATTAATGTCCAAAAGGAATAGTATTTCTTCTCAACACAGCTTTTTATACTTTTTTTAACCAAAACAGTGTCCTGTCCAATTCAGTTTGGTCTAATTAAGACATAGTCTCCTTCCCTTATTCCCCAAATAAAATAATTATTATAAAAGTTATTATAAAAGATAAAGCAAGTCAAGTTATTTTTAAAACATGGTCTAGCACTAGCTAGATGAGCCCTGAATTAACTTTGACCAGGGCTTTTTGGCAAATAAGGCAGTTCCTGCCCTGAAGAAGTTTATAATCTAGTAGAGAGAGAAGTTAAGACTTGTGAAGAGATTAAAGTAATAAGTACTATGAAGATTTAGAAAAGAGTAACTAATTTCTAGTTCTTCAATTCTAAATTCATTGAGAAGGTGGCATCTGTTTTGTACCCTTTAACAGTGGTAGTTAATACAGAGTAACCTTTCAGGGAAGATTAATTAGGGGTGTGAGAATTAAGATAGACCATTTAGGAAGCTATTATAATAGTCCAAATGAGGTAATGAGGCTCTAAACAGGGCTTGCAGTGTAAATCTTCACAACTTCTACATACTAACTTCACCTGAACTGCTATTAATTTGCATGAAGGTGAATAATAGACATAGTATCTATTGTGTGCTGCTCAGTATACACTAGGTGCTGATCTAAGCATTAGACATATTAATTCATTAAGCCTAGTATAGATGTGGCAGTTCTCATTTATAAAAATAAGGAGGCCGGGCGCGGTGGCACACGCCTGTAATCCCAGCACTTTGGGAGGCTGAGGCAGGAGGATCGTGAGTTCAAAGCCAGCCTCAGCAATGGTGAGGCACTTAGCAACTCAGTGAGACCCTGTCTCCAAATTAAATACAAAAAAGGGCTGGGGATGTGGCCCAGTGGTTGAGTGCCCCTGAGTTCAATCCCCGGTACCACACACAAAAAAAAAAAATAATAAGGAAATTGAAGTCAGAAGTACCAGAGCCAGATTTTGAGTTTAGGACCTTTGGTTCTTAAGCCCATGCTCTTAAAGCACTAAATCTTTATTAGTCTTTAGGTCTAAACTCCTGTCATTCCCCACCCTAGGGCCTCACTACCTCCTGCAGACAACATCTTTGCACTTTAATAGTGGGCACATACCCATTTCTGGTAGCACTTCTATATCCAGTCTGTGTGCCCAAGTGCAAAGGCTGAGTCTTGTTTCTTCATGTTAAAATCAGAATGATTGAAAAAGTGGTGTGTGAAGATTAATGTATATAAGGTACCTCACACAGGACTAGCACAATAACTTAGTTTTGCACATGGAACTTAAGGAAATTCCAGTTTTAAATAATTCTAAACTGTATATTTATAAAATGTATTTTATAAAGTAAAGGAGCTATCTTTAGTGGTAGAGCACTTGCCTAGCATGTACAAGGCCCTGGGTTTGATCCCCAGCAGCAAACACAAAAAGAATAAAGGTGTAATCTTATGGGCAGCTGTATAAGCTTATTATGCAACCCATCAAATCTACAGCCAACCAAACAAAATAAAAAAAATATAAAAAGGAGACATACCTCCTTCTTCATCCGGTAATACTCATCAATGGCATATTGGTATTTGGGGGTGCTAATACCCAAAACAGATGCAATCTTCTCTCCAAGAAAGTCGCACACTAAAGACAAAATTTAAAAGACATACAATTCCATAAACATTTCTTGAGCACTTTCTGTGTAAGACACTAGGAATACAAAAGTTACTGTTCCTATGCTCAAGGAGATTATTTAAACCCAATATGTCTTTCCTGATTTCTCTGAAGCATTAGTAGCACTTTCTGGGGTCCCAACAACAAACAGACTATTCTCATTTCTATTATAACATTTCTTGCCAGATATTATAATGATCTGTTGTTATATGCTATTTCTTTAAGAAAAATGTATACCTTAGAAGGTTGGGCTATCACTGACCTGGAGGAGGGGGTTACTTTCTCATTAAGTGCCCACCATGTGGCAGCCACGGTGAAAGGTTAGGCTTAGAGATATTAAAGGACTTGCCTAAGCTGAGCTGACAAAGCGGATCTAAAATTCAACTCTAGGTCTAAAACTCATGTTCTTTCATTATACCAGACTATCTTGCATATATTCAGTACTTGCAAATGTTTTTTAAATCAATTGCTATTCACAATATGCTCTAGTAAAAGACTGAAATTAATAGAAGCTATGAAGAAGTTAAAATTAGACGTGGAAGAAAAGTTTTATGGTTTAAACCTATATTTAAATTAGCATGATCAAGTCATTAGTTGATAATTCATTTCCTTTAGATATAACTCAGAAGTATTTCAGTTTAAGAAATACTAATAAAATAAAAACTATAAATGAAGTAAAGCTACAGGCTTTAGAGTAAGTAACGTGATAGAACAAAACCAGTTAAGAAACTCAATGACAGTAGCATTATAGATGCTAACAGACTGGGCACAGTGGCACACTCCTATAAACTCAGTGACTTGGGAAGCTGAGACAAGCTCAAGGCCAGACCAGGCAACTTTAGCAAGACCCTGTTCCAAAATAAAAAGTAAAAGGTGCTAGGGGTGTATCTCAGTGGTAAAATACCTCTGGACTCAATCCCCAGTGCCAAAAAATAAACACAACCAGAAGCTGAAGAATGTACAAGTTAGATTAATATCTTCCAGTGCAAGCTAGCTAGCTGCTAAGGCAAGGTGATTAATTCACTTTTGTTTCTCCCTTCAGTTTGAAAACATCCCATTTGGCAAAGTTCTCGTTCTTGGACTGCATTACAGCAGTTATGCAATATTCAAACAGAAAAACAATACCTGAAAGGGTTGATGTGGCAGCCCGAAGCATGTAAAACCATAAGTAGGGGCCCCAGGTAAGTTTTGTCTGCAACAAGAAGTCAGGTTAGCAACATTCATACCTAAACCCATTCTTTGTATTTATGAATAAAGTAGAAGGAAGTAGTCAAATACATGGTAGGCACTGCAATGCAATCAAAAATTTTAAATCTTTAAAGACAGGATTCTACAGATATCTTACATTTGCTCATATAATTACCACCACCTTAAGCCCACAGAAAAAAAAACAAACAAACAAAAAAAAGATGCAGCCACTGAAATGAAGTTATTAATTCAATCTAGATTATTTACAAATTGATGATAATCTGAAGTCTTTCTCCTGTCTTGATTTTTTATCTTAAATGTTCATAAGCACAACACCAGAGATGATATAAAAATCAAGAGAACACTAAGAATCACACAATCTAACACACTTATATTACAGTGGGGAAGTTAAAGTGCAGGGAGTTGAAGCAGGAAAGTAAGGGCACACCAAATGAGCTTTTAATAATGAGAACATAAGAGACAAATGGAAAGATAAGTTTATTTACTCCCTTAAAGATTAAAAAGGGACTAGAATATACAACCCAAGACCATGTTCAGTGTATATTTGGTAGTCCAGGGCAACAGACAGAATGTAGTCTATACCACATATCTCCATATTTAATCTCCATAAAGTACTTTTATGACGTACTTGCCAAATAAATTACAGTTTGCCTCTAGATAAAACTGATAATTAATGCAGACATCCTTCACTGTACCAATATTTTCCTTTATCAAAAGAAAACATTGAAGCTACTCTGGAGGCTGAGGCAAGAGGGGAGACTGCAAGTTCAAGGGCATGCCTGGGCAACTTAGCCAGACTACCTCTCAAAATAAGAAACAGCTGGGGAAGTAGTTCATCGGTGGAGCACCACTGGGTTCAATCCCCAGTACCATTAAAAAAAAAAAAAAAAATTCCAGTTGTGGAAGATTGAGGCAGAAAGATCCATTGAGTCCAAGAATTCAAAAACAGCCTGAGCAACTTTAGTAAAAACCCCATCTCAAAAAAAAAAAAAATGCAGAAAAAAAAAAAAAAAAACATGGCACATAGTATAGAGCCTGCAATCAATTGAATACATTAACAATTACTTTAATATTCCTTCTTAGGAGGAGAGAGAAACTTGTCCATAATCGTTTTAGCTAACATACATTAAGCTGGGCATGGTAGCACACACCTGAAATCCCAGCAGCTCAGGAGGCTGAAGCAGGAGGATCACAAGTTCAAAGATAGTCTCAGCAATTTAGCTAGAACCTAAGCAACTTAGCCCCAGTCTCAAAATATAAAAAAGGGATGGGGGTGCTGGGGTTGTGGCTCAGTGGCAGAGCGCTTGCCTAGCACACAAGAGGCACTGGGTTCGATCCCCAGGACCACATTAAAAAAACTAAACAAGATAAAGGTATTGTGAACATCTACAATATTAAAAAAAAAAGAGAGAGCCCAGGATGTGGCTCTGGTTAAGTGCCCTTGGATTCAGTCCCTGATACAAAAAAAAAAAAAAAAAAAAAAAAAAAAAAAATTTGTTAAGACTGAGTAGACAGTCTTGCCATGAAAAGTAGGTATACCAATTTCTTTGATGGTGTATCTGAAAATATATAGAAGTGAGGTAGCTCTAGCAAACAAATATAGTCAACCAAAAAATACTATACGTTATTGAGTCATTGGATTAAATCTATTGTATCTTCTACATTCAGAGCAAGGCAGGTCTCATATCCAATATAAGGATTATTTTAATGGCTTTGTTTTAAGAAATTGTGACTTTATGGTTTACAGCAAATGGGACAGTAGCAGAAGTATAAGGAATGAAACCAAATTCCATAACACAAAATAAATGACAAGGACAAGAGAACTATTTAGGACTAGGCAAGCTAGCAGGTGCAGTGGAATGCACCTGTAATCCCAGCTGAGGCAGGAGGATCACAAGTTCAAGCCATCCTCAGCAACTTTGTAAGACCCTGTCTCAAAACATAAAAAGGATTGGAAAAACAGCTCAGTGGTAATGGTCCCTGAGTTCATTCCCCAGTACGAAAAAAAAAAAAAAAAGGCATGCTTTGGAAGAAAGCATATATTTATTTCTCAGTGCCACAATTCTTCCGGGGTTGTTTCCGGAGATAATAACTACCAACATCCAAGCTAGGACCACTAAAGAATTAAACTGTTTCAGAGGTGAGGAACTAGATTAAAGATTCTTGAACAAAATCTATCATTATCCCACACTATTATGCAGAATTCATTTAAAAGGCCCTTTGTACCTGACCTTACTGAATCGAAATGATAGGTAGCTCAAGAGTCTAAACTGGAACCGTGCCTCCACTTACAGCATTACTACCACTACCACCATCCCAGTAATAGCAAAACGTGGATAAGATCTTAGGTCCTTCAAGGCTTTGATTTTATAATGCTAAAACTCAAAATGTTTCATTTTTTTTCCTACAAAATTTTAAGTATCCATCTCTTCCTTCCCCATCAAGATCATCTTGTTTTTAAACTTTTCAGATTATAAAAAGTAATGCTTTGGGCTGGGTTGTAGCTCAGTGAAAGAGAGCTTGCCTCGCATGTGTGAAGCACTGGGATCAATTCTCAGCAACACATATATATAAAAAAATAAATAAAGATCCATCAACAACTAAAAAATATTTTTTAAAAAAGTAATGCTTATTATAGAACACTTAGAAAATGGAGTGAAATCTTTTAAAAAATTAAGTCACCCATTTCCACCACCCAAATTATCATTAACTTTTTAAAAATATTTTTTGTTGTAGATGGATGCGATACCTTTATTTTATTTATCTTTATGTGGTGCTGAGGATCAAACTCAGGGCCTCACACATGCTAGGCAAGCACTCTACCACTGAGCTACAGCCCCAGCCCTTATCATTAACATTTTAGTCTATCTTTTCACTTTTTTCCTGACTGTATATGGTATTGTTGGTAGTTATTGTCACACACATAAATATATACGTATTTTTTATAATACTATTTATCTGTATTTTCCCCACTTACTATATAATGAAGCTTATCATATTAAGCTTATTTCTCTATAGGTTTAAATTCCTAAAGGCGTAATTAAGTAGGCCAAAATATAATCAATTTATAAAGTTTTTCACCATACTGCAAAACTTCAATCTAGAAAATTTATCAATCAATATTCACAGCAATGAGAATATGTGAGTGCCCATTCCCTTGTAGATCTGCCATACTACCTGACCTTTTCCTTAAAAAAGTTGACAGGAGGGCTGGGGTTGTGGCTCAGCAGTAGAGCACTTGCCTAGCACATGTGAGGCCCTGGGTTCGATCCTCAACATCACATAAAAATAAATAAGTAGCCGGGCACAGTGGCGCATGCCTGTAATCCCATAACTTGGGAGGCTGAGGCAGGAGGATTGCGAGTTCAAAGCAATGGCGAGCCACTTAGCAACTCAGTGAGACCCTGTCTCTAAATAAAATACAAAAAAGGGTTGGGTTTGTGGCTCAGTGGTCAAGTGCCCCTGAGTTCAATCCCTGGTACCAAAATAAATAAATTAATTAATTAATTAATAAGAAATAAAGGTATTGTGTTCAACTACAACTAAAATATAAATATTTTTTTTTTAAAGTTGATAGGCAAAAAATGAGGAATTTTGAATTCTGACTATAGTATTCCTTGTTTATCCAGTTTTGCTTTCCATGGTTTCAGTTACCAGCAGTCAACCTTGGTCTGAACATATTAAATGAAAAATTGCATACTTTGGGAGAGATCACACTGACATAACTGTATGTTGTTCCATTTTATTATTGTTAATTTCTTACTGTGCTTAACTTATAAATTAAGCTTTATCAGAGCTGGGCGCAGTGGCGCACGCCTGTAGTCCCAGCACTTGGGAAGCTGAGGCAGGAGGATTGCTAGTTCAAAGCCAGCCTCAGCAATGGCAAGGCGCTTAGCAACTCAGTGAGATCCTGTCTCTAATAAAATACAAAAAAGGGCTGGGGATGTGGCCCAGTCCAGTGCCCCTGAGTTCAATCCCCGGTAACAAAATAAATAAATAAATAGATAAATAAATAAATAAATAAATAACACTTTATCATATGTATATATGTATAGTAAAAAAGTATATATAGGATTCAGTTCTTGCTCAGGCTAGGATGTAGCTCAGTGATAAAGCAATTGCCTAGCATGTGCAAGGCTCTAGATTCAATTTTTTTTTTTTTTTGAGGGAGTAGGATTGAACCCAGAAATGCTCTACCACCGAGCTACATGCCAAGCCCTTTTAAATTCTGAGATAGGGTCTCATGAAATTGCTCAGGTTGGGCTTGAATTTATGATCCTCCTGCCTCTTTCTCTGGAATGGCTGAGATTACAGGCATGAGCCACTATGCCCAGCTTAGATCTTCATTTCTTATTCTCTATCTGTATTATATGCCAGGAATATTTATCTTAAATCTTCACTTTAAATACCAAGTTTTAAGCCGGGTGCAGTGGCGCACACCTGTAATCCCAGCACTTGGGAGGCTGAGGCAGGAGGATCGTGAGTTCAAAGCCAGCCTCAGCAATGGCGAGGCACTTAGCAACTTAGTGAGACCCTGTCTCTAATAAAATACAAAAAAGGGCTGGGGATGTGGCCCAGTGGTCAAATGCCCCTGAGTTCAATCCCTGGTACAAAAAAAAAAAACAAGTTTTAATTGGGTCTGTGTGAATGTAGGATTTTTTTTTTTCCCCAAAAGTACCCATAGCTAAAAACTGAGAAAACCCTTAGTAGCCCTGCTATGGTTTGAATGAGCTCCCCAAAAGCATGTCTTGGAAATTTAATCCCCAATGCAAGTGTTGTAAGGTAGGGCCTAATGAGAGGTGATGAGACCATGAGGGCTCAGCCTTCTTGAATAAACAATATTGTCACAGGAATAGGTTATAGAAGGGCAAGTTTTTCTCTCCTTCTCTGACTCTCTTCCCGTCTTGGACTTCACACCCTCACAACTATAAATCAATGAATTTCTGTTCCTTATAAGTTATGCAGTCTATTTTTCTGTTATTGGCAGCACAAAATGGACTAAGACAATCCCTATGTGTAGAGGATAAAAAGAGAGAGCAATTAATGGGAACCCAGAGAGAATGCCCAAATGGAGAAACTTCCCAGCAGCTGTGGCCTTAAAGCATGCAATTACCCATGGCATATAACATAAAAGAAATCCTAGATTCTAGATGATGAAAAATAAATAACACAACTTAATTTTTTTTCCTGCCCTCTAATTTTCTGCTGAGGCCCTGGGTTTAATCCCTAAAACCACCACCACCAAAAAAAAAGGGGAAGCCAGAAGACAATGGAGCCTTCTGATACAGTTCATGTCAGAACACTAAGCAGGCTCTAGCAGAAGAGCAAAGAGTGAATCTAGAGAGGCAAACCCATAAACACAAGAAAGATTAATGGCAACTGGAAGTAGTTACATGGTTCTCTGCTATCAAAATGTTCCAAGACTGAGATGCATATTATCTGTGAACATACTCCAATATGGTGAAAGATTTTTCCTCCTCCTCCTTCTTCTTTCGTTTTTTTTGTTTGTTTGTTTTTTGTTGTTGTTGTTGTTGTTGTTACTGGGGATTAAACCTAGGGGCACTTTACCTAAACTGAGCTAACATCCAAGCCCTTTTATTTTTTTGAGACAGGGTCTCCCTAAGTTGCTGAGGTTGGCCTTGAACTTGGGATCCTGGTACCTCAGCCTCCTGAGTCACTGGGATTACAGGGGTGTACACCACTGTGCTCAATTAGACATGATTTGTTAATAGCTAATATTTATTTAGAGCCAAGTCTGATGAAAAAAATCAGTAATAACATTTCCTAAATCAAATATAACTGTAATTCTTTAACCTATTACTATGGTTTATTTTCTTCATAGCACTTTTCAGAGTCTGATAATTACAGTATGCATTTGTTTATTGTCCATCTTCTGACTAGCATATAATAAATTTATTATATATTATTTATTTATTTAGCCCACTGCTATATATCACTAGCATCTAATATAGTACATGTTAGAAAGTATACATTGTAAATATGGGATTAACTGGACTCTACTTGAACGGGTAGCACTCCTTTTTTAAAATGTTTTATAAACTTCTAGTCCTATTCTGTATATTTTTTTTTTTTTTTTTTTTTTTTTTTTTGGTGCCGGGGATTGAACTCAGGGGCACTCAACCACTAGGCCACATCCCCGGCCCTTTTTTGTATTTTATTAGAGACAGGGTCTCACTGAGTTGCTAAGTGCCTCGCCATTGCTGAGGCTGGCTTTGAACTCGTAATCCTCCTGCCTCAGCCTCCCAAGTGCTGGGATTACAGGCGTGCGCCACCATGCCCGGCTCTATTCTGTATAATTTTGAAATTCTTAAGAACTGCACACTCAATCTTCTAATCAAAACTTGAGACCATATAAAAAAGAACTGACAATTCTTAAGTACTGGAGTAGAAACCATCAGGGTAATATGGTCCTTAATTCAAAGGGACTGGGGCAGTGCTGACTGGTGCAAACCTGTAATCCCAGCAACTCAGGAAGACTGAGGAAGGAGGATAGCAATTTCGGCTCCAGCCTTGGCAATTTAGCAAGGCCCTGAGCAACCTAGACCCTGTCTCAAAAAAAAAAAAAAAAAGAGCTGTACTATAGCTCAGTGGTAAAGCACCCCTGGGTTCAATCCCCAGGACTGAAAAAAGAAAAAGAAACTAGGATTCTAGCAAGTTAATAAAATAAATCTTTTTTATAGAAGATGGGCATGCTGGCACATGCCTGTAATCCCAGCTATTCAAGATGCTGAGTCAGGAGAATTATGAGTTCAAACTAGGCTATATAACATATAGCAATACTGTCTGAAAAAAAAGAGAAGAGAAATTCTTACGTAAATCTTTTGACAGTGACAAAGAACTCTGACACTTCGGGCTACTGAACTGCTAGAAATATTTCCATCCACATTATATAAAATACAATTTTCTACCAAAATCACAATGTATAATTTTATAATGAGAATATAGTTGTTTTAATTCTCAAGCCCCTCTTTTAAACTGTTTTAATTAATCAAAAAGATGACCAATATCAACCTACCGGATCAATAGTAGGCAAAACATCTTTCTTCTCTAGTCCATCAACTTCATCTTCATCTGTACTATATTCTTCCATTGTTTCACCACTAACAAAGTGGATGACCCTCCTTGGGACTTTCTTCTTTTTTCCTATGACTCCCAGTTCTACATTTTCAAAACCTCTTTCATTACTCATCTATATCAGTAATAAATTTAAAAAATTAGTTTCAAGTGAAATTTTCTTTCATTGCACACACACACACACAAAAAAAATGTTTATTTATTTTAGGGACTCAAAAAACATAAACCAGGGGCTGGGGTTGTGGCTCGGCAGTAGAGTGCTCGCCTAGCACATGCATAGCCCTGGGTTCGATCCTCAGCACAACGTAAAAATAAATTAATAAAATAAAGGTATTGTGCCCAACTACAACTAAAAAATAAATATTTAAAAAAATAAACCAATCCTTAAGTAATATTTTTTTAAAAATCATAAGAGTATAATATATATGTACAGTTAATTTTTTTTAAATTGCATAATCACCAAGGTTAAAACAAAACAGATCATTACCCTAAATACATATATGAAGACACAAATGGTATGAATATATTTTATATACAACCAGAGATAAGAAAAATTGTGCTCTAAATGTGTAATATGAATTGTAATGCATTCTACTGTCATATATAACAAATTAGAATAAAAAAAACAATAAAAAATTTTATTTAGGTCAACAGGTAATATATCAAGCACCACACTTAGAGTCAGCAATCCCAATGCTATATATGTAAATATGTGCTGGACACCAATCATTTTAAAGAATAATGAGAACTAAGGAAGTATTAATATAAAACATCAAAAGAAAAACATGCACACATACACATAATATTAAGTGTATAAAACAAGCAAACTATATAAGGGCTGGGGTTGTGGCTCAGTGGTAGAGTGCTCCCTAGCACCATGTGCAGCAGCCCGGATTCAATCCTCAGCTCCAGGTAAAAATAAAGGCATTGTGTGCAACTAAAACACAAATAAACAAATATTTTTTTAAAAAAGCAAACTACATTAGGGAATTCTTTAAGTTTGGCTATGTATGACCATAAGAAAAGCAGTTCAGCTTAACTTAAAAACCTCTCCTTACACAACAGGACTCCTAAATTCAAGTGCCTTTTAGAGTCAAGCAAGTACCAAAAATGAGTAAAGCTCTATAGAGATGGGTGGATCCTGTGGAGAATGCATGCCCCAACTAAAGACATTTAAACTAGGAAAAAAAATATTTTTAAATACTGTGCGAGCCAAATAAAAACACATCTGTAAACTAAACCTGAAAAACAGACCATTGATGTTCTATCCCTGAACTTCCAAATTTCTTAAGTCAATGGTATACATGTGGCAACAGAATTTATTTATTTATTTATTATTTTTTTGGTTTGGTACCAGGGATTGAACTCAGAGGCACTCGACCACTGAGCCACATCTCAGGCCTATTTTGTATTTTATTTAGAGAAAGCGTCTCACTGTTGGTGAGGTTGGCTTTGAACTTGCAATTCTCCTGTCTCAACCTCTGAGCTGCTGGAATTACAGGCACATACTACTGTGCCTGGCTCCAGAAGTTCTCTTTATTGTAAAAGGATGTGTAAAATTTAAAACTACTTGTACAGTAATCTATGGAATTCTAACTACATCCAAATTTTACTCCTAGAGAAATACTAATTTTATCATATACGTACAGTCGTGTTTCAAATTCAAAGTAAATGCATACTGTGGAAAATGGTGAAGAGCTTCTGTTTACTGTCATCTTACCTCAATTTTAAACTCTTAAGAAAGGGACAATACATATAATGGTGAAGAAAAGTCTGATAATTGTGGTTACAACCACAAATAGGAACTCAGGTATGGGAAAAGGTAAGGCAAGTGAGTGATCAAGAAGACTTTTAATTCTTTTTGCATTTTGCTATTGGTTTGTGATGAGAATATATGTTCATGTATTACGGGTATAATTTAAAAACTAAACTAAACTAAGATATATGGGACTGCAAGACTGCCATAATTAGAGTCATGTTGGTGGTATTCTCTAGGAAAGTCCACATCCACAGAAATTTTGTCTCTATAAAGATTCTTATAATTATGGGCAAATGTAATTTAAACCCATGATTGTTGTTCAACCACACAAAAATTATTTGAACTGGTGTTACAGAGATGTGATTATATTGATAAACATAGTAGACTGAAATTGCTCAGTTATACAAGAAGCAAATGTATTTTTATGCACTGTTTTCTATCAATTCTCTAAGGTCCTTTTCAGAAAACAGATACAGTTCTTTTACTTTCCAAAGGTGAGTTTTGTCATTAGCCAGGATTTGAATCCAGGTATAACCAACCCAAAGATATCGTTGGTAGCAACTAACAACTGCTATATAGGAAATTGCAGATCATGAAAATTTTGATAACACAAGCTTATCTATGGGTTATCCTGGAAAAAAAATTCAAAATTGTCTCCAGGTTGTCTGGAGAGTTCAAACAAATCCCAACCCTAACAAGTAAAGATCTATGCACTGATTGTATCATGATCAAAATGGGGAAGAATGGCTCACCCAAATCACTTTTTCCTATACCATACTCCCTCAGTTCCCAGCACCTAACGCCAATCTCATGTTTCCCCTAAGATTTGGTTTATGGTAAGCAATCTAGTGAGACCCTGTCTCAAAATTTAAAAAAAAGAGAGAGAGAGAGAGAGAGAGAGAGAGAGAGAGAGAGATTTAGCTTATGGTTATCCTGACATCAATGTTTCCTTTTGGACTATGACTTGACTTTTTAGATTCCTTAATTTCCTATGCCAAGGAAATCCAGAGTTGGATTATACCTCCAGTCAGTAAATAGAGCTCAGATCTTTCATAATATGATACATACTATACCCTGCCAGTGTCACCGCCAGAAGAGAAGTAGTGATAAGCTCTCTGTAGCAATCTCTAATTGGCTTAATTTTTCCTTTTTTAAGACACAGGCAAATGAGATGTCTTTCATTAACTCAACTACTTTATTTTCCTTATACAAATTTAATAAATCAAAATATGTGCACACCTGTAATCCCAGCAACCCAGGCTAAGGCAAGAGTTTGAGGCCAGCATTAGCAACTTAGGGAGACCCTAAGCAATTTAGTGAGACCCTGTCTTCAAAAAATAAAAAGGATTGGGGCCAGGTGCGGTGGTGCACACCTGTAATCCCAGCGGCTCAGGAGGCTGAGGCAGGAGGATCCTGAATTCAAAGCCAGCCTCAGCAAAAGCGAAGTGCTAAGCAACTCAGTGAGACCCTGTCTCTAAATAAAATACAAAATAGGGTTGGGGATAAGGCTCAGTGGTTGAGTGTCCCCAAGTTCAATCCCCAGTACTAAAAAATAAATACGTAAAAAAAGGGATGGAGATATAGCTCAGAGATGAAACATTCCTGCATTCAATCTCCTGCACCTGCCCCCCCCCAATTTAAATCTACAAAAAGGAAAGATTGAAAATGACTTACTTTTCATCAAATACCAAAATTAGGTAAGTATAAACAAGTCTGAGTAACATTCTCTATACACGTGAGTTAAAATGGCATTTGATTTGTTCTAATCATATTTCACATACATAATTTTATTCAAGAGATTTTATTTGCTAGGAGTGGTGGCACACAACTGTAATCCCAGTGGCTCAGGAGGCTGAGGCAGGAGATTCTTGAGTTCAAATCCAGTCTCAGCAACTTAGCCAGGCCCTAAGCAACTCAGCAAAATTCTCTCTATGTAAAATATTTTAAAAAGGGCTGGGGATGTGGCTCAGTGGTTCAATGCCCTGGGTTCAAACCCTGGTATTCCCTCCCCCCAAAATAAAGAGATTTTATTTAAGCCCTTTCTTTTAAAAGTTTAAAATTAATTTTTGATATAGTAAATCTCAAATTTATGTTTATCATTTTAAGCAGGGGTCAGTAAAACCTTTCTGTAAAGGCCAGATAGCAAATGTCTTAGGCTTTATAGACCAGAAAATCTCTTCACAATTAAACTCTGTGAAAGTAGTCATCAATGAGAAGTCACTTACATGGATGCTACATAAAAAAGGGGTGTGGCTGGTACTCCAATAAATTTACATAAAATGGATAGCTAGCTGGAAATGTCTTGCAGGCTATAGTTTGTCCACTCCTGCTCTTAAAGAATAAGATTGGCAAGTAAAAAGTCTATGAAAGACAATCTATGATGTGGAATTCTAACCTGCATTCAGTGGACAGGAAGCAATGAGGTAGACATTGCCAAGTGAAACCAGAAAATAATTTGGTACGAAGTTTCCAATAATTATAAAAAATACCCTCATTTTTATAAATAATAAACCTCTCATACAAATTCCATAAAAATTTTAACTGTTTACTGTCACGTATACAAATTCTACACTAATGAATTCTAAAGACCTGAAGAGTTTCATAACACCAAGGAATTATGAAATGTAATGTCTATTAACATTTAACTATGCTGTATGGTTAACTGGACTGTAAATCTGCTTACCTTGATCCTCAGGACCTGTTTTTAATGGCATTTTTCTTTTTATATACTCCCATGGCACCCAGGACTTCTTTAAAACACATAGTACACTTGGAATTTTTTGCATCACCTTCTTCTACTAGGTAGTTAGCAATAAAGACACTGCTCTTTTAAACCAACAGTTCCTCTAACATTTCTACATGGTAAACAGAGATGCTAAATAAATTAAGTAGTGCTGAAATTTTAACTCCTTTGAAAATACTTAGGCTGAGATTTGGGTTAAAAATTTACTCAGAGAGGCTGCTGGATACAATGTCACAACAGTACTGGATGGTCTGGTTACACACCTAATTGTAAACACAGATCCTATCTCTTAACTTCTTCCTTACATGACATTTGGTGTTTGTCAGTTCTTATGAACTTGGGAAGGGAGTATAGAATGGCAGCCTTCCCATCCACCCAGATCTCCACCTCCCTAGTCTCTTCCTCTTGCTAAGTTCAAACCCCTGACATAAACAGGGCAAATTTTAAAACAGTCTGTATAGTATGAGTTCATTTGTAATTAACAAAAAAGAAAAGAAATGCATAGGAATAATAGTTAACTTGGGGGAATGAGAATATGAGGAAAGGGCAGTGGGTATTCCTGTAAATTTTTACCCTTTGCTCTAAGCCTTCTTTACTGTTTAAATATATTTTAACCAACAATATGAAAACCACATAACACCACTAAACCAAACAACAGTCTCATTGAAACATTTATTTTGTATATTAGTACAGTTATGTTTACTTTGCTAATAGAGTCAAAGCTGAAGTAGTGGTGAAAATAATTCTAGTGACAAAAAGAAAAAACAAATAGAAAAGCACATTAATCTCTGTGGCCTTAAATGTTCAGTGCAAGAATACCTGTAAACAAGAAGTCACAAATGAAAATGAAGTTAATCAATTAGTGTTGTCCCCTGAACTCCTTGCATATTATCCTCCTCCCTCCTTAAACAGAAAAAGAAAAAATTCCACGTAGAGATTAGTATGTGGAAAAGCTGTTAGTGCAAATTTCATATTATACTATGAGCTGTACTTACATCCAGGAACAACGATTCTTTAAGAACCTGTAGTTTGGGGGAAATGTCTTACTAACAATTCAGGTACTTAAGTCTCAAAATTGAAGGCACTGGAAAAGCTTTCCCACAGAAGTTGGGAAAATTTCTGCACATTAACAACTCCAGGTTGTTTTTGTTTTTCAGTATGGGGACTGAACCCAGGAGCACTCTAACACTGCCCTACATCCCCATCCCTTTTTTTTTTTTTTTTTTTTTTTTTTTTTTTTTTTAGTTGTAGATGGACAAATACCTTTATTTTGCTTATTTATTTTTATATGGTGCTGAGGATGGAACCCAGGGCCCAGCACGTGCTAGGCAAGGGCTCCTGAGACACAACCTTAGCCGGTCATCTCTTTTTATTTTGAGACAAGTGTAGAACTTTGAATCCTACTACGTCAGTCTCCGGACTAGTTGGGCTTACACTGGCCTGCATCATAAGGCCTGGCTTACAACCCTAGGTTTTTAACTATCAAAACTACACTCGTCAGCGGGTTTCTGTTAAAGTAATTCTTTCATTCGTTTTACTTTGTCGAGGACCAAGATTCACCACTAATTTAGACTACCAAATCCAAAACAAATCTCCACAAACTTGACCTAACTCGCTTCGCCAGTACAGCAACCACAAGCCAATGTGGTCAGTCACAACTGAGATGATGGGTTCCTAAATTAAAATACATTCAGGATTTCAAGCAGTACAAAAATTAAAAAAATAAAATACCTTCTTAATTTTCATATTACACGTTAAAAAATTTTTAATAAAATGGGTTAAATAAGACACCATACTAGCCCGGCGCGGTGGCACACGCCTGTAATCCCAGCACTTGGGAGGCTGAGGCAGGAGGATCACGAGTTCAAAGCCAGCCTCAGCAATGGCGAGGCGCTTAGCAAGTCAGTGAGACCCTGTCTCTAATAAAATACAAAAAAAAAAAAAAAAAAAAAAAAAAAGGCTGGGGATGTGGCCCAGTGGTCGAGTGCCCCTGGGTTCAATCCCCGGTACCGAAAATAAATAAATAAATAAGTCACTATTAAAATTAGTATCACAGGGTTTCTTTTTACTTTCTTGTGACTATTGGACAACTTTGAATTACAATTAACTGTGCGGCTCTGAGCCTTAGTCACCTCGTTGGTAAAATGGGGTAACGCCCACCTCGCCAGGTTATAAGGATTAAGTGAATGAAAGTCTGTAAATGCTTCTGGGCAGATGCCAAGGTAGCGCCTGCACCACAAGGAACTGAGAAGTGGCTAAAGCCGCGTCACCTGGCTTTCAACTGCTTTTAAGGACAACCTTTTGGAGACACGCCTGTCTTCTCTCGCTCGCAACCACTAGCTGGAATATCACCCCCGGAAATCCAAGGCGGCCCTAAGGTCCGCGGCGCTGCCAGCGAAAGGGCTGGTGAATGAAGGGCGCCCCAAACGGGCGGAGGCGTCCGCTTCTTCCCCTGAATAGGATTCTTGGAGCAAAGGCAGGGATACCGTGAGGGGGGAAGCCCCGAACTCTTATCCGGCGAGTGGCCTGCTTGGAAGAAGGCCAGGCCGACTAAACAGGTAGTGCGCTTGACAGGGCGAGAGGGCGCTCGGTTCTCCTGGCCTCAGCCTCCGCGGCCCCACCTACCTGCCGGGCCGAGTCTCCGAAAGCCGCAGCTCCCGACACAGCGACTGCTTCTCCTTCCACACCGCCTACCGGCTCCCGGTCCACCGTCGTCATCGCCACAGGGCTGCTGGCAAGACAGAGTA
Source organism: Tamias sibiricus (assembly GCA_025594165.1). Classification (NCBI taxonomy): domain Eukaryota; kingdom Metazoa; phylum Chordata; class Mammalia; order Rodentia; family Sciuridae; genus Tamias; species Tamias sibiricus. Next base: position 72,904,587 of record CM046659.1, read on the forward strand.
ATGGCCGATAACCCCACTTCCATCCTCCGCCTCCCCGCCCAGTGGATGGCCGAGCCACACAGACGGGAACAGGGACTCACCAGCAGCGCCCGCCTGGCGCCACGCCCAGCTAAGTCACTGTGAGAGCGACCTGGGGACCGTGAGGGGTGGGGCCGGTTCAAGGGGCGGAGCTAGTCTGTGCGCGCCAGCCAGGTTTGGCACCTTTGGACCCAACTGACCCGTTTGGGAGGCGCAATCACCCGCTCGCGCTGGGCGGAGCGGGGCGGGGCCTTCTGTTGCACTGTTTCCGGCCAGGCCCACGTCCGGAGCTCGCGGAACCACTGCCTGGCACCACCCATGACATCATGCCTTGTACCTGTAACTGAAGCATGGCGTGCGGATTTCGACGCAGCAGCTCACCAGCCGCGCCCTCAGTCACCCTCCCAGACCTTGGTTTCCTTACTGGCACAAAGAGAACAGCTGCGTAGTGAGCGTCAAAGTCTACTGATGTATTGATGAGATGTGGTTACTAATATGTAAAAATGCACGGCATATGCTGCATATTCCATTCCTAACATGGATGCCAGACTAGCCAAAACACCCTTTGAAATAAGAACCCCATAGGTGAATTTTGCTTACATTTGTCTGAAATACTTAAGCATATTTTTTTCTGTAGAAAACGCATTAAAGCCTGAAGGACATTAAATTACAAGCCGTAGCAAGATTACAAGATTACAAATATAAGGAATATTTTTATCAGTGTTTAGAGTTGTAAAAAGAGGCGGGGAGAGGGGATCCCGGACTTTCACATTTTTCCGAGGGTTCCACCAAATTAGAAAATCATGATTGCAATTATTACTGCATGACTTTAACATTAGTTGGATCATTTCCAGGTAAATGGTTTACTGTTTTAGCATGAAACTTTTCACTACTATGTAGAGGTCAAAAACAAAATATACCTTTATTTTGGCCACAGAATCCATCATTTGATACTTTAAATTCCATTTTCATGCCAGTCCCAATTCAGAAACGTTCCCCCAATGTTACATGATGTAGCATGTTATTCAACACGGCATATCAGCGGATCCAACACCCCTAGAGCCTTAAATATTCCTTTCTGTTCTATACAAAGTTCATTTTACTGCCCTCTGTGTAGTATTCTTATACATTTTCTATCCTATTTACAAGAGCAAATGTAAATTAAAAAAAAAAATTTTGTGTGTGTGTGTGTGTGTGTGGTTCTGGGGATTGAACCCAGAGCCTTGTGCATGCAAGGCAAGCACTCTTAACAACTGAGCTGTAACCCCAGCCCACAAAAATCTTAAATACAAAGAATAATTCTTCGAAAACCATCTACATTTTAAAAACGGATTCAAAATCCATAATAATCTACATTCTGGCAATATATTATCAACCAAGTTAGCTTGCTGAAGATGTAAACAAACAGGATCAGAGTCCCTATGGTGGCATTAGCAAAGGGTGGAAACAGTTCAAAACAACAAAAACAAATGGCAATAAATTGAAAACAAGAAGTCAATTGTTAAAGATTTCATGAATTGGCCTTCATAAACAGCACAGCTCTACATTATATGTATTTAAAATCTGTTCCTTCTTAACTGGCAAGAAGGGTAAACTACAATCTATTAAAAATGTGGGATGTTTATAAATAAACTTAATGATTTATTTTCCAAGTTGGCAATTAAAACAAATTACAGTTTCCACTGCTGAAGCAGAACCTATTTTTATGGTTTACAAGTACTGAACGTTTCTTAGTTTACTAATAATTCAAAATGCAAGTTATATTCCAACATAAACAAAAATATCTCCTAAATATGGTAATCTTTACACAAATACGCAATTGAAAAGCAGTTTATTACATATGAACAATTTGAAGCAATAAAAAAGCATACAAGGTCTAGTAGTTTTATCTTGGGCATTTATATATTTGTCATTATTTCCAAACTGTCAAATCTCAACTAAAAGTCAGGCACATTGGCACCCATCTGTAATCCCAACTACTTGGGAAGCTGAGGCAGGAGGATCACAAGTTTGAGGCCACCATCCACAACTTAGCAAGACCCTGTCACAAAACAAAAAAATAAAATAAAACAAAAAGGGACAGGGGTGTAGCTTAGTGGTTAATCACCCCTGGGTCCAATCCCCAGTGTAGGATGGAGTTTCACCTAAAAGTAGATAACAAAAGCAATATGCCAAATCTTCTTTTACTTTGTAATATTATAAGCAGTACTGTAGCACGAGGATGAAAAATAAATTCAAGCATTATAAAGTACTTGAAAACACAACTGTGGTCTAAATTTATCACTTAATGTTATATATGCAAAAATGTAAATTTGGATAGATCAATTTCTGTGTAAAGACTAAGCAAATAAAATTGAATAAAATTTGATAACCAGGAATGTTTACCAAATAAGACTTTCATGACATATATACATATACACATACATTTATACGTACATATTATGTGTGTATATATATCCTTTAAAATGTTAAGTGACATTTAAAGATCACAGTTTGGAATGTCTTTTATCACAAGGCAAAATCCCATTGTTTCTTCTAATAAAATAAGAAAATTGCATAAAATCAAGGGACACACATCAACTGAAGTGTTTCACACTATTTCCTATCAGATGGAGTGTCAAGAAATGTGCAGCTGTATCTTCTACCACCTTTTGCAAGAATCGAGATTATTATCCCTTAAGTGATTTCCCAACATCAGAAAGAACAGCTGATGATCATACACCTCAAAAATTCCTACCTCTTTTGGGCCACTGACAAGCAGGTTTCCCTTTCTATTTATAAAAGCACAAAAAGCAAGTAAGCATGATTCCTCAAATGTGAGAATATGAAGTCATTATATGTTCTCTTCACATGATGCAGACACGGGACCTTGTCTCTGGAAAGAGTCTTTAAAAACTTTAGCCTATCTTGCTTAAGAAAATAGATGGCATCTAGGCTGTTACTCATTTCTACTTTTCTTTGCAGGAAAAGCCTTTATACAGCATTGTCAGAGGAGTCTCATGTCCCAAGTAGGGGAATTTTAATGTCAAGTTCGTCTGCATTATCCCCCTTACAAGTAGATACTACTGGGCAACTTATTGACTATTTTTATTATGATCCAACCAGTACTGATAAATGCATTATTTTAGGCTAATATGAAGACCTTTAAGCCAAGTGAAGTTAAAAGATATAATGTGCTTTTAAATGAACAAAGAAAAAAATGAGAACTGCAAAAAGTAGCACAAGAACTTCCATAGCAGCACCATCCTAAGTATCATCTTACAAAGTATATTTTCACTTCCTCATACACAAAAGTTACCTTGTACTCAATATGCCCATATTACAGACAAAAGGGCAATGCAAGGGGTTAGAGCCTAGGATCTTAGGTGAGCAACCACTCAAAATTGAGCACAATTATCTACTGATAGTAGCAAAGCAGGAGGAAAAACTGTCAGCAAAATTTCACATCAATTAACCACTTTAGTACAATAAAATGTCACAGCCTACACAACTGACCTAAAGTTTAAATTAATCCCTCGGCATTTGAGATGTAAATCTCTCATTCCTGTAATTCATATCTCAAAAGCCAAAAAAAAAAAAAAAAACATTAAGTCCAAGTTCAATGGAACACTTAATATTTAGAAAATGGTATCTAGAATTTGAAGCAGAATTTTAAAGACAATGACTTTGTTTCTAATTCAATGAATGCCAGTGATAAAGAAAACCATCTAGGTTTCAGCTGTGATGATGGCTTTCTGATTTGGATATGATTATTTACATGGTTTTATTAATGATTGATTTTTAGGTTTTGAGAAAGGTCAACAATTGTGTTGTGATTTAGCCATAATTTTTACTGACATAGTTTTTGTTAAAGAGTTCTTTCAAATTCTTTGGCTGTTCCTGTATTCAAATAGTAAAATACTGGGCTGGGGTTGTGGCTCAGCGGTAGAGCGCTCGCCTAGCACGTGCGTGGCCCGGGTTCGATCCTCAGCACCACATACAAATAAACACATCGTGTACAACTAAAGCAAATGAATAAATATTTTAAAAAATAGTAAAATACTTTCTTTAGTGTATATATAAACACCAAATTGAAATTCCTTCGCTTTATTATTTATTTATTGACTGAGTGATTGGTACTGAGGATTGGACCCACGAGTGCTTTATCATTGAACTACACCCCCAGTCCTTTTTTGTTGTTGTTGTAGATAGACAGAATATCTTTATTTATTTATTTTTATGTGATGCCAAGGATCGAACCCAGTGCCTCACACATATGCAAGGCAAGTGCTCTACCACTGAGCTACAGCCCCAAGCCCCTACAGTACTTTCTGACACAATGCCTTGTTTAAATTGCTGAAACTGGCCTCAAACTTGTAGTCCTCCTGTGTAAGCCTCCTGAATTGCTGGGATTACAGGCATGCACCACTGTGGTCAGCTAACATTTTTATTTTAAATGTTTTGTTCTATTTTTACTCAAATGTTTGTTTATATATTCATATATACTAGAGTTACTTACCAAAAAATTCACTTGAATTTATTTTGTGATTTACTTTTTTTATATCTTAAATTCATTGAAATAAACTGTTCCTTTAATTTATTGAAATAAATAAAAATAAATTTTATTGAAATAAATTTTACCTTTACATTAATATACATGATATGGGACTTTAATTCCATTAAATTTTCTGATTTTATTGCTGTTTATTAGTATTCACTGATAACATTAAATCTCTTTTTAGTTATGTGACACTATATTTCTATTCAAGGTCAGTACAGTATTATTTCATATCAGAACTTATGACTTTATCTCACATCAAAATAATTCTGTATTCAGTTGAACAAAATAATAGTTTATGCAACACTCTTAGACATGATGAAAAGTACTTATCTCCAAAAATTTCCTCCATTAGATTGCAATGCACTGTGTATAGAAATACCTTTTTAAATAAGCCAGCAAATATGGTACTTTCAGAACATTGACATCTACCACATTTAAATTAAATCTGCCCTTTCTTGGTTTTGCAATTTGTTTCTATTGCTTTCCTTTTTTTTTTTTTTTTTTTTTGGTTGTAGAATACTATGAGCATTATAATCTTGATGCTATACTTAATTTCATGTTTGTTTTTAAGATTATAATAAAATTTAAAAAGGATTCAATGTTATACAATAAATATTAGATCTAGCTATCTATAGTGGCCTAAATAGGGCGTGTAACAAATATCAAAAAGTTAAGGAAACAATTTAAAAATAATGAAAAATAAAAGGAAAATTGTTCAAATTAACACAAAAGGAAAGAAATGAAAGCTGACAGACGTATTTTGCACTTTTAGCTTTCCTTTGCCACTGTTATTTTAGTTTCTAAAAAAACAGTTCACAACACACACAAAAATATTAAAACCTATGCTGAAGCTACAAGGGTTACTGTAGCTAAATAGACTCTCTCTTATTTCTCCTTTTTGGTCAAAATGCAAAATTGATTTCCTGAGAATAGAAATTAAAAAATGCATACCAAGAAAAGTGGTATGCAACAGTTTAATTAGGAACTAGTTGGAAAACAGTATTTTCTCTGTTGTCAAATTTCCATAGCTGGATCTTGCTATGACATTTCTTTAGAACCCAAAACATATAATTTTTACATGGATACAGTGTTCTGTAGGGAAATTTTTCTCTTTATCTGGTAAAAAAAAAAAAAAAAAAAAAAAAAAAAAAAAAAAAAAAAATATTGGAAAAAAATTTACTGGAATATAAAATCTTTGCCCAAGTAAACAAGAAAGAAAATCAGTTGTATTCTTTATGTAATTTCTTTTAAAAGATACTTTGGTTTATAAGATTTTTTAAAAAATATTTATCTATTTTCATTGTACACAATGCCTTCATTCTTATGTGGTGCTGAGGATTGAACCCAGGCTGCGCATGTGCTAGGTGAGTGCTCTACTGCTGAGCCACAACCCCAGCCCGGTTTATAAGATCATTTAATAAGACACTTGACTCATAAAAAAAAAATTCCAAAAAAATTAGCTATTTCTTTTGTTTTCTCTTCCTCCTAACAAATCAATCCTTTTCTAAAAATCAGTTTATACTAATTCAAAATACATTGTTACACTATTATCTTCATGTCAATAATAAATAGGCATAGTAATTATTCTTGCAATTAATTCCATACTTTATTTAAAAGCTATTCTTCTAAACAGGCACAAGCACACTGGCAGTCCCAGCTACTTGGTAGGCTAAGGCAGGAGGATCACTTGAGCACAGGAGCTCAGGGCCAGCCTGGCAACTAAGCAAGACCCCCATATTCTCTTAAAATAACCAGATCAATCTCACATTAGGACATATACACATTACCTATTAAAACAAAACAATTACTTCAAGGTAGTGTTCTGGTACAGCTTTTTAAAAATCTGGGCATGAACTGGGGTGTGTAGCTCAGTGGTAGAGTACTTGCCTCCTCCATTTATTTATAGAAGTAAATAAATAAAGGTATTGTGTCCATCTACAACTAAATATATTTTTTAAAAAACCTGGGAATGGTGGAGCATACCTGTAATTCCAGCAATTCATCAGACTGAGACCAGAGGATCTCAGTTTGAGGTCAGCCGGGGCAACTTAATGAGACACTGTCCCAAAATAAAAAATAAAAAGGATTGTGGATGTAGCTCAGTAGTAGAGCACCACTGGGTTCAATTCTAAGCATGGCAAAAAATAATAATAATAAATAAATAATTAAAAATTTAAAAATCAAAGATTACCAGTAAGGCTTTAAAAATAGGTTAAAAACATAAATTGTTTACAAAACATCATACACTATGAATTAGAACCAAATTCTCAATTTCAATCTAAATGGAAGCGCTCAGATTTTTCCATGGCAAAAAAATAATCTTTAGTTATTCTATGATAAATAAAATATCCTTATACTCATAGTTAAATTATTGTACTAATTTCCCACCAAAGATCTATTTCTACGCATAGTTGTATATGACATTTATCTACTTACTGCATTTTTTATCTGTTCATTTGATATACTGATCCTTTTAAACCATAAAGAAAGTTAACAACCCCTTAACTTATAACCATTTTGAAGTTTATTTTACAGCACTTTTATTGAGACATCATGTAATTTACTGACCAGGACTGTTTACAAATGTAATGCTTGGCCTTTGAGACAATTAAAAACCTTTAAGTACTAAAATTTTACATCATGATTTGTTTAACTTAAGAAGTGTTAAGGTGATGAAAACTAAAAGAAAAATTTTCTAACAGAAATATGATTTTCACAAAAACCATATATTCCTCCCTTATATCAAAAGAAGGGAGGGAAGAAGAAAGAAAGGGGAAAAACAAAAAGAAAAGAGGGCAAGAAAGTACTCTTTTTTTCCCTGTTTGCAAAAAGGAGGGAAAACTCTGAGGTCTCAGCAAATAATGTAATCAACCAAGTCAGTTTATATTAAGGCATCTTCTTTACATATTATTGAATCCCATCATGCCTTTCATATTGCCAGCAGCACCCTGTTGAAACTGCCTCATCATTGACTGAAGTCCTGCCATGCCACCTAAAGTAGAAAACAGATAATTACTAAGCAGAACTTGAAATATCTATAACTTTTGCCTAACAAGTACTTCAATTTCTTAAAAAACATTGTATTCTGATTGCAATTTAGAAGTTAACCTTAAAGAACACACAAACTAAAAGTTAGTATCACCACCAGAATCCTCATCTATTAGAGAATGAATAATCAATCTCAAGTTATTGTGAGAAATAAGAGAACAGTACCTGTCCTACAGTCAATAAATCTAAACAAAAAAAATTTTTTTTTCTAAAAAGATCAAGAGTTTTCTTATAAAGAGAACTGTATTACTTAAAACTTGGGGGGAGGGGCATTATTTCAAAGGACTTTCAGGAAAAAAAGAATTCACCACTTATTAAACATCTACTAGGGCTGGGGTATATATAGCTCAGTTGGTAGAGTGCTTGCACAAGGCCCTGGGTTCAATCCCCAGCACCAAAAAAAAAAAAAAAAAAAAAAAAAAAGAAAGAAAGGAAGGAAGGAAGGAAGAAAACAAAACATATACTATATGCCCAGAACTATATTAAATACCTTCGTATATATTATCTCACTGAATTGTTATAATCCCCAGAGATTATCTGTTCACAGAAGGGAACACAAGCTTCAAAGTTTAAGGGAATTTTCAGAGGTTACACAGTAAAAGTAGTATTGGGATTCAAAATTCTTATGTAATTTCAAAGTCCCATCACTGAAAATATACAGTTCCAAAATAGGATGAAAGATCACTAGAACAAGTATTAACAAATGATTAGCTTCCTCAAAAATCACGCAGGTGGCAGCAGAGGAATAAATAAAACTTAAGTTTATCTAGTGCTATTAACTATTCAACTTAGGATGCAGATGACCATTTCCCTCAAATCACATATCTTTTGAAAATATTTTCAAACTATCACAATAGAAAGCTTATCATTAAAACTTAACCCTTATCAATTAAACTGTGTATTAGCTATTGGCAACAACTTTATATTTACCCATGTGGTGAAGAACTCTTGGATCCATCATTTTGGCCATTTGTTGATTCAATTTTGCCATCTGTGACTGGCTCACATTCTTAGACATGTCACCACCTGAAAAAGGAGATTTTTAATGAGTATAGGATGTAATATAATCACGGTATCGGAGAAAGTTTGAAGTGAGTAAACAGAAAAAAAAAAGATAAAATTCACCTATAATCTTATCATCTTAACACAATTATTTCTATTACTACATATTCCCTACTAATGTTTATTTTAATTACATAATTTTGAGGAATAACAAATGAAATTCTATATGGAAGAACATTTTAAGGATTTTCTTAAAGCTATACATTTTTTTCTAACACTTTTACTCTTATCTGTAACTATAGCAAAAGTATACCTAGTAGTTATTAACTATAAGTTACAATAACAATTGCTTAATAGTGATATGAGGAAAGGCTGAAAAAAATACTCAGTTTATAGATATGGGTTAATTGAGAGAGAGAATGGATAGCTGGTAAAGGAATTTGAAAGTATCAGTCCAAGAGAACTTAAAGAATGAAAAAAAAATGTGTATATATATAGATATACACACACACAGTGTTTTGGTACTGGGGATTGAGACAGGAAGCAAAAGAGATTATCAGTACAATAATAATGAATGAGTAGAACTCCTTCAGCAAAATTATTTATAAAAAGGAATATATAACTGTGATACTTCTCAGAAGCATTTAATAAAAACAAACAAAGCTGCCCTTGATTCTCTGACCACAGCTAACCAATCTGAATAAATTATGTGAATTAAGACTAACAGTGAAAGGCTGTAAATGGTAACCCATGTCTGTAATCCCAGGGATTCAGGAGACTGAGGCAGGAGGATCACGAGCACAGGGCCTACCTAGACAACTTAACGAGACCTTATCTCAAAATAAAAATGAAAAGGACAATGTGTGTAGCTTAATGGTAGAGTCCCTGGGTTCAATCCCAACTACCATGGAAGGGAAGAAAAAAAAAAAAAATAGGCTATTAGTGAAAGAGAAAATGTTTATGTGATAAAAAACCAGAGTTAATAAATCTGTAGAAGATGTTAATTCTATGTTTATTGGTGATTTGTTCTAAGAATTTCTTTTTCAGGACTTAAAACTTGTAAAAAAAATATTAAAACTTCTAAAAAAAAAAATTAAAGGTTTTAGTGTGACAAGGATGGGTGCACATTCACTGCCCATTTCATCTTGGTTGTGCCTTTATCTATGAACCAATGCTTAGGTAAGTTTTGATTGATTGATCTTCAGTGATTCTATCAAGAATGGTCAGGGTCACTTGAAAAAGATGTTAAATCAAGCCGGGCGTGGTGGCGCACGTCTGTAATCCCAGCACTTTGGGAGGCTGAGGCAGGAGGATCGCGAGTTCAAAGCCAGCCTCAGCAATGGCGAGGCACTTAGCAACTCCGTGAGACCCTGTCTCTAATAAAAATACAAAAAAGGGCTGGGGATGTGACCCAGTGGTCGAGTGCCCCTGAGTTCAATCCCCGGTACACACACACACACACACACACACACAAAAAAAAAAAGATGTTAAATCTGACTTATGTGTTTACTAATCACAATATAAAATGGCATGGGATGTTGGAAATTATAACCAATTTTAAATCTGTCTTGTCATGAAAGAGAAAATAAGATATAGCCAAACCAGGCGCGGTGACACACGACTGTAATCCCAGCACTTGGAGGCTGAGGCAGAAGATCGCAAGTTCAAAGCCAGCCTCAGCCATGGCGGGACACTTAGCAACTCAGTGAGACCCTGTCCCTAATAAAATACAAAAAAGGTCTGGGGATGTGGCCCAGTGGTCAAGTGCTCCTGAGTTCAATCCCAGGTACCACAAAAAAAAAAAGAGAGAAAATAAGATATAGCCAACAATGAAAATAAGGAAAGTGTCCAAAACCAAAGGTAATTAAATATATCTATAAATATTCATTCTTTGTAGAAGCTATTCATCTTTGGATTTGCCTAATCAACAGCACCTTCTAAATAAAAAAATTCATTGTAATAGGTGTTTACATTATATAAAATAATTTAAAAGAGGACTAGAAGACTTGATCAACTCTTTGGAAAAAAAAAACTTATCCTGATAATACGTAACTAACATGAACTTCAGCAATGAATTTTTCAATAATTCAGTACTCCTTAACTTTAATATCAACTTTTTTCTTTTCAGTCTGTTAATTAATGATGAGCTTATTTTTCTTACCTTTGAAAAGGCCTTTGATACCTCCCATTTTTTTTACCATCTGTGCAAACTTGGTATATTGTGTCAAAAGTTCCTGAACATCTCTTGTTGACACACCTGATCCCCGTGCTACTCTTTGGATTCTTCCTGGTTGCTTACTAAAAACCTTGGCACCATCTGTACTGTCCAGTTCTGCAGGCAAAAGGATCAATTACTTTCATTTAACATAAAATTGTCATTCATCATCAAAGCAAAGTTTGGCAGATTTTTTTTATACAAAAAAAAAAAAAAGGTATAATAAATGAGCAAACCACCAAGCAGATTTAATGACTGTTACCATTTGCCATGTGTGCTTCTGATTTTTTAAAAATTCAGGAATATATTCAAAAGGATACTTAACAGTATTCATAAGATATTAAAACAATAAAGCATATATGTATTTTACCTATAGTTTAGGTAAAATAAGAACATTCTGAAAAACTACGAAATTCCATGTTCACTATCTCCATATCTCCCTTCTATGCTATATAACAGCAGATGATGGTACATTTCAAAAAAGAACAGAGGTGTTCACCTTAAAACTATCCTAAATAGCTACTAGTTTTTAACTCATAAATTTAGGCTATGTAACAGGAGGAAGGTCCTATCTATAATCAACAGAAAAATTAGTACATATCCTATAATCAAGTAATTACTCCTATTTTAATCCTTTCTATAGCACATATAGGAGTTAATTCCCTGCAGGTTTGTTTGTTTGTTTGTTAGTTTGTTTTGTTTTGTTTGATCACTCAGAATACAAGGTACAGTTCTTCTGGTTTTAGTTGCATACCATCTCAGGAATGGGATGGTCTTTAGTCAAAAATTTCTACTATGTCTGCATTCTCTCTGTAACATCCCCTAATAACTGCTATTTAGACTCAGTCTTAATAACCTCAGAAGAGAGGACCTATTATATAAATTAAGGCAGTTGATGCCGTTTTGTTATAATTTTTTCTTTCTTTTTGTGGTATGTTTTGAGACAGGGTCTCAGGCTGACTTTGAATTTGTGATCCTACTGCTTTAAACTCTCGAGTTATAGGCATGTAACACCACATCCAGACTGGAAACTCTTTTCATATATTAAATTGAAATACATTTACCTGGCACTTTTATTCATGTATATTTATCCTTGCCAAGCACAAAAAATATTTTCAAATACTTGAGAGCCACTATCTTTCACAACTAATGATTGAAAATGTGGACTCACAAGTCAGAATGTTGATATTGAGGCCCAGCCTCTCCACTCTTTAGTGACCATAAGAATATTACTCAACTTGCCTGTACTTCATTTTGCTGGTCTGAAAAAGGCAGAAAATAATGGGCTATCCGGATACTTAAAGAGTATTGTGATAATTAAATGGTTTATATATCTTAAGTGTTCAGGATAGTGTCTGGCAGAGTAAATACTTGATATGGCTACAATTACTAATTCTATAGGCAAAAAATTTTCCAGTATTGAAGATGTAGACAAGAAAAACAATCTTATTTGTGGTTACTATTAAAGCCTGGAGCTCAAGGAAACAGGTAAAGACTACAAAATCACCACCACCACAACCACCCACCACCATCATTGTTAGGTAGTAGGTAAAGCACAAAAGGAACAGAATGATAAAAACACTGTCTGAGGACAGAATCCGGTAGCATACATTCATTTAAAAGCTGGGCTGAGAAAGAGATCAGTGAAAGAGATTAGGGTAACAAGAAAGGTATGGTTAAAAGTGAAGAGACAGCCGGGCGTGGTGACACATGCCTGTCATCCCAGCACTTGGGAGGCTGAGGCAGAAGGATTGCGAGTTCAAAGCCAGCCTCAGCAATGGCGAGGCACTTAGCAACTCAGTGGGACCCTGTCTCTAATAAAATACATAAAAGGGCTGGGGATGTGGCCCAGTGGTTGAGTGCCCCTGAGTTCAATCCCTGGTACCACACACACACACACACACACAAAAAGTGAAGAGACAGTATAATGGAAATCAAGGGGAAAAGGTGATTAACAACCTCCAATGTTGTAAAGGTCAAGAAAAAGAAAAGTATCCTATTATGATTCAGATATGAAGTATCCACCAAAAACTCATGTGTTGCAGGCTTAGTCCCCAATGCACCAATGTTCACAAGTTGGGTTTTAAGAAGTGATTGAATCATTAGGATTCTGACCTTCTTGATGGATTAATCACTGATAGCTGAATGGACTACTAGAAGACAGTGGCAACTATACGCATGTGGAGCATGGCTGGAGGAAGTAGGTCCTGGGGTACATCCTCCGAGACAATTTGTCTTGTCCCTGGCCTTACCCTTTGTCTCTCTCTCTCTCTCTGCTGCTTGGCTGCCATGTGGTGAACAGACTTCCTGATTATGGCTTTTCACCATGTTTCTGCCTTGCCAAAGTCCTAACAGCTATGGAGCCATCAGACCATGAACTAAAACCTCCGAAACCACGAGCCAAAATAAATCTTTCCTCTTCTAAGTTATTTTTCTCAGGTATTTGTCATAGCAACAAGAATAACATGTATCCACTAAAGAAGACCAACAAGAAGTTACTACATACCTTTGTGTGATCTACTCCAGAGTAATGAAAAAGGACAGAAGTCAGATTTCAGTGGTTTAAAAAGAGTATCAACTATTTTTTTAAAGATTGACTAAAAAGAGTCACAGAGTTAAACAAATCAGTAGATAAGTAGGGCCTAAAGCTACAGAAAAGGATTTTATTGATAGAGAAGTTATTGAAAAATCATGAAGAGGGTTAAGAATGATTTGTCATAATCATACAGGTAAGTTAGCCAAAAATTGAGGGAATTCAGTATCAAATTTTCTTTGTAAATGAGGTCAGGGGTCAAGCTGAACAAGTGGTAAAGCAGAAGGCCTAAAAACTAAGTGAAATAAGACAAGTATGATAAAAAAAAATTGGGTCATGTGATTAGAAATGCTAATGGAGGCTGAGGTAAAAGACCTACAAGTAATAGAGGTAGTGATAATATAGGATAACAGAGATAGAGCGGTACACTTCAGAGAAGACTGAAACTCTTGGGAATTTCAAAAGTAAAAGCTGTTTTGCTTACATTCTCTCTCTGTACACTGGCATGTTCAAGTGCTACAAACATTTTTCTTTTTTTTTTTTTCTTTTTTTTTTTTTAGTTGTAGGTGGACCAACACCTTTATTTTATTCATGTGGTGCTGAGGATCAAACCCAGGGCCTCACACATGCAAGACGAGTGCTCTACTGCTGAGCCATAGCCCCAGCCCCCTAACATTTAACTTTTTAAACCCAGTATTCCACTAAATTTGACTATATTTACCCTCTTTATTTTTATCAACATCATGGAGAACTAAGATTCTTACTTTGGAACTCACCTAGAGAAGAACTATATTAAGCATTTCTATCAATGATGAAGTCAATACAATAATCATAACACTTAAAAATAATCTTTTGCGGGCACAGTGGTGCACGCCTGTAATCCCAGCACTTCGGGAGGCTGAGGCAGGAGGATCGCGAGCTCAAAGCCAGCCTCAGCAATGGCGAGGCACTTAGCAACTCAGTGAAACCCTGTCTCTTAATAAAATACAAAAAAGGGCTGGGGATGTGGCCCAGTGGTCGAGTGCCCCTGAGTTCAATCCCCGGTACCAAAAGAAAACAAAACAAAAAATAATAATAATAATAATCTTTTAGTACAAGAAAACAGTAAAACCCAACTTACTGATGTTCAAACCCTGTCTGGAGTCAAGAAATCTACCATCTTACCTTGATCATTCATACTATCCATTATTGTCATTAATTTCTTTAGCCTTGCCATTGACTCCTGTTCATTTCCTTTGCTCATAAAATCTGTTCCAAAACCAGGGATCATCCCCTAAAACAAAATTAAACATAAAGTCATCAATAGCTTAAGACTACTTGTTCATAATGTCTACATTTAAATATTGGCTTTAATATTAAGTCTTAAAATATACATTCTTACCCAAAGAATTAAAGCAAGTGTATCTAGATATTCTTAAAAATTTTAATAAAAAGACAAAAAAAGGTATAAATGAACTTTAAGGATAACTAACCAAGATCTGACTGAACGGGCCCATTTTCATGATATTTTGAAATTGTTCATACATGTCTCGTAACGTAAACTGACCTGAAATACAATATAAATGATTCAGATATATTAGAGAACATACATCTACATTCAATAAAACTTATCTTTTCCTTAAGTACAGATTCATTTTGAAGCATACTTATTAACTATCCAACCAATAAATACTCACTGAGCAGTTACTGTGTGCACAATGACAGGGTGAATGTTATAGGGAATATACAGGCACACTGACAGGGTCTATCCCTGGAAAATTCACTTTCTATCAGAAAATATGGACACATACAAATACATAGGAAACTTGAAAACAAGATATACAAACTATGTACCTACTAGGGTAACTAAATTAAGGGTTGACACCAAAAGTCAAAGAGGGTGTGAAACACATAAAATGTTCATATACTGCTGGTGAGAATGTAGAACAAAAAAACATTTTAGAAGATTATTTGAGGTTTCTAAGTTTTGTTGTTGTTACTGGGGATTAAACCCAAGGCTGCTTTACATCCTACGCCCTTTTTCTTTTTTTTTCTTTTATTTAAAAAAATTTTTTTTTTTAGTTGTAGATGAACACAACGCCTTTGTTTTATTTATTTTTATGTGGTGCTGAGGATAGAACCCAGTGCCTCACACATGCTAGGCAAGTGCTGTATCACTGAGCCACAACCTGAATTCCCTTTTTACTTTTTTGAGACAGAATTTCACTAAGTTGCTTAAAGTTGCTGAGGCTGGCCTTGAACTTGCAATCCTCCTGCTTCAGACTCCTGAGTTACAGAATCACAGGCAAGCCTGGCTGAGGTTTCTTAAATAGCATACCACAGCTACTTATAAACAGAAAAATGAGTAATCTATGGATGAACTACTACTAGCAATAAAAAGAACAAATAACCACATGAACAACTACTAAAAATATTATGCCTGGTCAAAGAAACAAAATTGAGAAAAAAAAAGGACACATTCTAGAATTTCTAAAATATGAACTATTATTGGGATAAAACACCAAAATTTTCTAGGGTAATGGAAATGGTCTGTGACTTGAAAAATGAAAAATAAAAAGATGGAATGGTAATCTTAGGATATGAGCATTTCATTACATGTAAATTAACTTCAATTTTAAAAAGAGAAGAAATGAGGCAAAGAACAAAGAGTATTTTCTATTTATTTCCTGAACACAGAAACAGAAAAGGCATTTGGTTTCAGGTATTCTAGATTTGAAGTGGCAGTACAATTTTTTTTTTTTTTTTTAAAGGTTACAGCAGACAGCAAGAAACGCAGAGTTAAATAGTGGAAGAGAAGGTAGAGCTCAAATATCTACTTGGCCACTGACGCTATATAGGAAATCCACCATCACTGAACTCAGATAAAAAGTTTAAAATAGAAAAGGCAGATATACTGTCAAATATTAGGAACCAAGGACTACAAGGAAGATCATCACTACATTTGGAAACAAGGATCCCTGGTGGCCTCAGAAATGAGTAGGATATTAGGAACAGAAATAAAAATGTAGAGATATAAGAAAAGAGCCAGGAGACAGAAAGCAGACAGAAAGAACCACCCAATTTGGAAGTATTACATATAAGCAGTGCTAAAGTCATTAAGATATAGGAAGGTGGAGGAGAAAAATCAGACAATTAAGAATAAATTCATTTTATCAATATTTACTGAAGACCTACTACATGCCAGACACTGAGATAGGTACTGTGAACATAAAAGATGAAGAACACAGCCATGAACCCTACCTTCACCTTCAAGCAAAGAAGACAGATATCATGAAGAATATCACAATAATTATAGGGTGCAATAAAAACAAACATCAAAAGGTTCTAAGTCTAGAGATCAGAAATGTCCTTGAAGAGGGACTTAAGAAGAGATCTGAAATTGTACAAGTCAACTGGCTTGGCTAGGGAAAAGGTAGGAAGAAGAGAGGATGTATCTAATAGGACTAGCATAGGCAATGGTACAGGAAAGAGACAGCAATGCACATTTCAGAAACTCAAAGAAGTTCATTCAGCATGGCCCACACACAGACTGCTAAATACAACAGTACCAAAACACGACTTGGACGATAGGAAGTCACTAAAGGATTCTATGAAAGGCAGAAATAGAATCAGATTTCCATTTCTGACACATCTTTTTTCAGCACTGTAACAACAGATCAAAGGGGAAGACTCTGAAAAGCTGGGAAACTTACAATAAGCAACCAAGGTAAGAGATTAACCAGCGTATTTGCAGGGTAGCTGGATACATAGGAGATATACAGGAAATAGAATCACTAGGACTAGTTAGGTGACTCACAAAAAAGGGTGAGCAGAGTAAGAAAGAATAACACCCCCCAAGTTTCTGAATCTGGCAACAAGACAAATGATGTTAAGAGTCACTAATGATAACTACGAAGTAGGAGGTTGAGAGATGAGAAAACGATGATATTTTGTATTTGAGGTGTCTATGGAATATCCAAGAATGGTCTAGTAAACATACAGTTAGGTTTAAAGCTGCAGAGAAAGAAAATAGACTAAAATGATCCCTGCAAAACACCAACAATTAAACGAGTACCTGACAGCCCGGCGTGGTGGCACACGCCTGTAATCCCAGCACTTGGGAGGCTGAGGCAGGAGGATTGTGAGTTCAAAGCCAGCCTCAGCAATGGCAAGGCACTTAGCAACTCAGTGAGACCCTGTCTCTAATAAAATACAAAAAAGGGCTGGGGATGTGGCCCAGTGGTCGAGTGCTCCTGAATTCAATCTCCGGTACCAAAAAAAAAAAAAAAAAAAAAAAATGTACCTGTCAAGATTAGCAAAAAGGAGCAAAGAGGCTTCAGAATAGTATATAGCCACAGGAATTAATTCAAGAGAAAAGATCATTTGAGAAAAAACTAGAATGGTCAATAATAATATGTTAAGTGCTTATGACATGTGGGACATTTCACATGCATCAGTTAATGTAATCTTCACAACCATATAAGGTAGTATAATGTACTTCTTACAGATAAGGAAATTGAGGCTAAGTAGTTAGACAAAGTTACACAGATAAAAACAGATCAGAGATACAAATCCAAGTATGTTATACTTAGGAATCTTGAGCTCTTAATTGCTGTGTTATACTTCTCCTTAGGTGTGGTCTGTCATGTGGAGTGAAGACAAAGTTTGTGTATGTGTATTTATCTTTTTTAAAATTTCTTTTTGCATGTTTTATAATACTATATACATGTATATATACATACGTATGTGATACATGTCATTTAGAAGAAAACAAACGGAAAAGCATGTTCTAACTCACTTTTCATCTATTTTTCTACACAGAAGCCTTGATTTAATCTTAAGGTAATTTGATTACAAGACAATAAAAAAAAAATACTAGGTTTTGTAACTGCTTAGATGCCTAAGAATTAAAATGATTTATAAATAACTTAAAACAACAAACACTTTAAGAACTGACTCTAATTATCATTTCAAATGAATTATAGTAGATTTATCAAAAAGAAATCAAGGGTAGGTGTCTGAGATCAAATGTTTTTTTGCTACTCATATACCATGTTTCAACTTCTCTATGAGTGCTTCATTGTCATCCAGCTTCAACTCGTTGACTTTATCTATCAGTCCTTCAATGTCACCCATACCTATGAGACCCAGAAAAGAAAAATTAACAACTGACAGTATAACTAGATTCATATCATGTAAAACATATTCACATACATAATAACCTTGCAAGACAGGCAGATTAGGTATTCTTACTACATTTTACAAGTGAGAAAACTAAAACTCGAAAAGTTAAATAGCAGTAAAAAAGAGACAAAGCAGGGATTGTGGCTGGGGCTTAACTCCAAATTCCATGCTTTCTAATTATATCATCTTCAGATATTATAGTTTTTTAACATTACAACAACTACATATTTTTGTATTGTACTCTAAAACTTTGCCAAACGAACTTCACATCTAATCTCATTTTACCACTATAGACACAAGAAGTAGATAACTATCACCCTTGTTTTACAGGTGAAAAAGGTAGGTTATAACAGGGAATGATTTTCTTAAACTGGTCAGGGAAGACAGTATTAAAATCCTAATCTGTCCCAAAGATGTATTATTTCTCATACATTTTTTAATATCCCTACGACTATACGTACCCAGAAGTTTGCTGATGAAAGGCTGTGTTTTAAAAGGCTCAAAGTCATCTATGTGTTCCCCTGTACCAATGAAAATAATTGGACTTTTTGTGGCAGCAACTCTGCACAGAAAAAAATATAAAATAAGCTCAAAAAAGAAAAATTTCATATTATCAAGGCCAAATAGAAAAGTCCAAAAATTCAAATTTCTTTTCACTAGTTAAAATAGAACTATGTCTAAGCGGTTCCAAAATTTTGTTTCTATTAAAATTTCTCTTATAGGCCATATTAGGTCCACAATTGAAATATATTTTAAAATATAAATAAATTCATAAATACAGTGTTATGGTTTAGATATAAGGGCCCTCCCAAAACTCATATGTGAGACAACACAAGAATTTTCAAAGGTGAAATAGATTAAATTATGTATAACCTAATCAGTAGGTTAATCCATTGATATTGATTAACTGGTAGTAACTATAGGCAGATAGGGTATGCCTAGATGAAGTAGGTGACTGGGGGAGGGTGTGCCTTTGGGGTTTATTTTTAGTCATTAGTGAACTGAGTTCTGTTTCCTGGTTGTCATGTCCTGAACTGCTTTCTTCCACCATACTATTATGCCATTACGCTCTACCTCACCACGGGCCCAGAGCTATGGAGTTGGCCAATCATGGATTGAACCTCTAAAACTGTGAGCCAAATAAACTTCCTCCTCTACACTGTTCTTGTCAGTTCTTTGGATCAGTGACAAAAAGCTAACACACACACACACACACAAATATACACATCACATAAGCTGAATATAGGGAATAGTATAAATGATACTTACGCACTGAGTGCACCACCTCCTTTTGCATGACCATCAAGTTTTGTCACTATTACTGAGGCTACATCTACTTTATCTTTAAAAGCCTTAGCTTGGGCTTCACAAGCCTGACCAATGGAGGCATCCATCACATAAACAATGTTATCAGGTTGCTAGAAAGTTTAAATAGAAAAGATAAATATTTTTACTGATCTTATGCAAATTTCATCATTAAAAACTATAGAACATTTACTATAAATAATTATTCAAGCAATGAATATTTGTTGAGAGGGTATATGAATTAGGTAGCATCTGGGTTCTGAAGACAAAGAGACAGAAAAGAAAATTATCCTATGGTACATGGAAGATATGATATGGTAGTCATCCTTAGGTAGGATAGTCAGGGAAAGCCTCTCTAAAGGTTAATGTTTGAGCTGAGGCCTAAACAAAGAAGATCTGAAGAATGGCATTCTAGGCAAAGGAACAACAATAAAAAATGTATAACAATAACAGTGTACGCTGAAATCAAATGAATAAAACAGACTCTTTCCCTTAGATCTGTTCAACTTAGTCAAAATAACAGAGTAACTAAAAAGAAAATTATCAGTACTAACTACTAGTTAGCAAAGAATTACTGCCAACACCCCAATGGCAAAAACTAAGTTCCTAACATATGCTACAAGGACCTATAAAATGATGCTTCTCCTTGAATTATTTCCATCACAATTCAAAGATAAGACATTAAATGATGATTAATCATTTTAACATGTATTTTCATTTTTTAAAAATTTCAAAATCCACCTAAATATCATTTCCAATTGAATTTAAATAACTTACAGAAAGGAAATTAAATATATATTAAAGGTTAATTCTTAATGTTTTATTATTTTTCTATACTAGAAGAAAAATGATGATAAAGTCATTATCACACAGATTAAGGTGCCCCAAAACAGAAAGAAGTTACTTGTACTAATAATCTGATTATAGTCAAGGAGTAATTTGTATTGACCATAAACTCAATTAGGCTTTTAAATTAACTAAAAAGTCCTTTAAATGGTGCTCCTTGGAAATTTACTTACTATAGCATTAGCAACTTGAAGCATTTCTTCAAACAATGAGTCCTCTTGTTTGTGGCGGCCACTTGTATCAACAATAATAATTTCAAAATTTTCATTTTTGAATTTCTCCACTCCTTCAGAAGCAATGATAACAGGATCCATTTCTGTATAGCTATTTAATATCAATAAATGATTTAACAACCACAATAGTAAAACTTCCAAATACTACTGATTTGGAAATTGTTAGTCAACCTTTAATCTATTCTGAAAAAGTCAAAGTGATCACAATTTCAATTTAGCAAATTAAATTTCTAATAAGTATTAAATACAGAAATTTTTTTTCTTTTCTTTTTTTTTTTTTTTTTTTTTTTTTTTTTTTTGTGGTGCTGGGGATTGAACCCAGGGCCTTGTGCATGCTATGCAAGCACTCTACCAACTGAGCTATATCCCCAGCCCCAAAATACAGAAATCTACTTCAAGAGCAGCATGAAACACTCATCCAATTTGTCAACTACAAAGCCTATATGACACCATGTCTTTTCTCTTTTTTATTTTTTTTGGTACTGGGGATTGAACTCAGGGGCACTCGACCACTGGGCCACATCCCCAGACCTTTTTTGTATTTTATTTACAGACAGGGTCTCACTGAGTTGCTAAGTGCCTCGCCATTGCTGAGGCTGGCTTTGAACTCGCGATCCTCCTGCCTCAGCCTCCCCAAAGTGCTGGGATTACAGGCGTGCGCCACCGCGCCCGGCTCATGTCTTTTCTCAATGAACCGTTTCCTTAAAATTTTTGTCTTCTTTCTTTTTTGGTACTGGGGATTAAACTCAAGGGCACTGGACCACTGAACCACAGTTCCAGCCCTATTTTGTACTTTGTTTACAGACAGGGTCTCACTGAGTTGCTTAGTGACTTGCTTTTGCTGAGGCTGGCTTTAAACTCATGATCCTCCTGCCTCGGCCTCGGAGTCACTGGGATTACAGGCATGCGCCTGGGTACCAGGCCTGGCTTATGTCTTCTTTAATAATTGAACTCATGTTACATAGTGTTTTATACCTGCTTTTCTATTTAACACCCTTCTGTGACCATTTCATAAAACCATTAAACTTTCTTGTAAAACATACCTTTTAGGTTATCCAAAACACCATAAGATGGCTATGCTTTCATTTATTAAATAAATGTCCTACTGTTTGACAACTGAGGTTTCTCCAACTACTTTTTTTAGGGATTTTTTGATACCGGGATTGAGCTCAGAGGTGCTTTACCACTGAGTTACATCCCCAGACCATCACCCCCAATTTTTGTTTTTGCATTTGACACAGGGTCTCACAAAGTTGCTTAGGGTTTCTCACTAAGTTGCTGAGGTTGACCTTAAAACTTGTGATGTTCCTGACTCAGCCTCCTGAGTTGCTGGGACTACAGGTATGAAACCACCACACCTGGCTTCCAACTTCTTGTTATTAAAAACATAACCAACAAGAATAGTACACAAATGTTTCTGTGAAACTGTGTTAAGACAGGCTCTTACAAGTCAAAATTTGTGTCAAATGATATAATCACTTAGGCTTTTGGCTTATTAAAAGAAAAATATCCTCCACAGAAATTTAATCTCATCCCTTTACATTTTCATAATCCTGGGAGGAAAAATCTTTTTCAACTTGAAAATCAAGACTGAGGGGCTGGGGTCGTGGCTCAGCAGTAGAGTAGTCGCCTAGCACATGTGGGGCACTGGGTTCAATCCTCAGCACCACATAAAAATAAAATAAAGGTATTGTGTTCAACTACAACTAAAACAAAATATTAAAAAAGAAAATCAAGAACTGAGATCACATTTTAACATGGATTCTTCTGATTCTTGGCAACTTTTTATACAGACTAGTACTGTCAAAGGAAAATACATGTAAGGTTTTAAAAAATTGCTTTCTGGGGCTGGGGCTGTAGCTCAGTGGCAGAGAACGTGCCTAGCATGCCTGAGGCACTGGGTTCAATCCTCTTTACCACATAAAAATGAACAAATAAAATAAAGGCATTCTGTCCCTCTTTAACTACAAAAAAAAAAAAAATGCTTTCCTCTAAATTAAGAACAATAAAATCAGAGCTCCAGTGTATGACAGCACACACCTGTAATCTGTGATTCAGAAGGCTAAGGCAAGAGGATCATAAATTCAAGGCCAACTTCAGCAATTTAGTGAGACCCTGTCTCAAAAAATATAAATAAATAAAAAGCGCATAGCTCAGTGGCAGATACCCTCAGGGTTCAATCTCAAGTACTACAAAATATAAAAAATAAATAAATAACAACAAATTCAGGCAAGAATACACTTACTAAGAATATAAGTGAGACTGAAGGGTGTGTGTGTGTGAATGGGAATTGAACCCAGTTCCTTGAGCATGCCAGGCAAGTGCTCTACCTTTTTAGTTTATTTTGAGTCAGGGTCTCATGAAATTTCCAAGACTGTCCTAGCACTTGCAATCCTCCTACCTCCACCTCTTGAGTAGCTGGGATTATAGGCATGCATCACTCTTCTCAGATGAAATGGTTTCTTGTGTTTAAAAAAATGCCTAACATTATTCTTTTTTACTTTTATGAGCTACAAGATGAGGGCATGAGTATTTTCAAAAAAAAAAAAAAAAAAATAGTAACCTACCTTCCATAGAATGGAATTCTTGCTTTGGTAGCATTCTGTTTTAGTTGGTCAAAAGCCCCTAAAAGATAAAAGAGTACATTAACTCTCAAAATTGAAAATAAAGATTACACAAAACAGTTTTTTAAATCATAACACATTACCTGCTCTAAATGTGTCTGCACATATCAAACAGGTCTTCCAACCTTTCCTCTGGTAATAATATGCTAACTG
This sequence comes from Tamias sibiricus, assembly GCA_025594165.1. Taxonomy (NCBI): domain Eukaryota; kingdom Metazoa; phylum Chordata; class Mammalia; order Rodentia; family Sciuridae; genus Tamias; species Tamias sibiricus. The sequence continues at coordinate 72,928,267 of CM046659.1, forward strand.
GGAAAAGAAAATTTTAAAAAATGTAATTTCATAAGACATAACAAATTACTATACACATAATTTCTTCTATTTATACATATTTATATAATGATTAAAGTTAAACTGCTTATAATTCTCCTGTATATAATGTTATTAAAGATTTCTGAGTACTACAAATTTGCTAAGAAGAGTTTAAATTCTAATTGTCATATAGTTGCATTAAAAGGATATAAAATGAAAAAGCAGCAATTGATCTTCAATAAAATGTTAACTACAGGGGCTGGGGTTGTGGCTCAGCGGTAGAGCGCTCGCCTAACACGTGCACAGCCCGGGTTTGATTCTCAGCACCATGTAAAAACAAAGGCATTGTGTACAACTAAAACAAATAAATAAATATTTTTTTAAAATGTTAACTACTGGGCTGGGGGCTGTAGCTCAGTGGTAGAGTGCTTGCCTAGCACGAGTGAGGCACTGGGTTCAATCCTCAGCACCACATAAAAATAAACAAAGTAAAGGTATTGTGGCCATCTACAACTAAAAAAAAAAAATTTTCATGTTGACTACTTACCATTTACAAAGGAAAAAAATGTTTACTATTAATGTTAATTTAGTTTTTTAAAAATTCAACAATAATATAATCCTCTAAAAAAAATCCTCTTTTATGCCTCCCTAAATATAGTATAGTTGCAGCTTGTGACAAAAAAAAAAATCTGGTAACAACACTGAGGCACCCAATTCTATAGAGAAAGGGGTAGTAAAATGAATTAAAAGTTAGCATAAAGATATACAAAGTAAAGATCCATATTATATAGGGGTGGGACACTGAAAAGGGAGTCTTGAGCCACAGGAGATAAGGTATACTATCCCTTGTTCTCCTCTTCAAAAATCATATACTCAAGCCCTTAAAAGACAGAACACTTTTTTTTTTCCATCAAAAATAAACACTGGCATAGTTATATATATAAATCTAATGCTCTGATAAAAAGCAATCATAGAGACTATGAAATTTTTTCTCCTTATGTTACAAAAAATTATTGCAAAAACATAATGGATATATCAACTAACACAAAATTGTAAAGCAGCCTCATATAGCTGGGCTTTCACATAAAATTTGATTTATACAAATATATCTTCTATAAGACATTTTATTTAAAAAAAAAAAAAACGTATAATTTACCTTTGAACATGTTGTTGTTTTACCACTCCCTTGCAATCCAACAAACATAATCACATTCTGTTTTCCTTTAGTGGGTGTCCATGCTTTAACTCCAGGGTCTACAAGCTATATACCAAAAATAAAATCAAGTTAACATATGTTTACATTCAAAATTCTTCTACCCAGAACTTTTAAGTAATGTAAGGATATTTTCATATAAAAGTCACCACAATACTTTTAATATCACTCTACTACTCCCCTTTACACATAAAGAATGAAATTTAAGAATATAACATGCACGGAGCTGTAGCTCAGTGGCAGAGTGCTCGCCTAGCATGTGTGAGGCACTGGGTTCGATCCGATCCTTAGCACCATGTAAAAATAAACAAATAAAATAAAGGCATTCTGTCCATATATAACTACAAAAAATTTTTTTCAAAAAGAATATAACATGCATTGTAAAGTCATAATCAAGCTTTTACTATTCAAACCAATACACAGGTAAGGATCTCAAAATGTTTTTTAATTTTTTTTTTTTTTTTTTTTTTTTGTGGTGCTGGGGATTGAACCCAGGGCCTTGTGCATGCTAGGCAAGCACTCTACCAACTGAGCTTATATCCCCCAGCCCCTCAAAATGTTTTTTTAGAACAAGCTCAAGTATAAAGTAATATGAGACCAAGTTTGGGGTCTGGGTTTGATCCTCAGAACCACATAAAAATAAGTAAAGATCTACAACTAAAAAAAAATTTTTTTAAATGTGTGGTCACGTGTGAATTTTTAAATTTCTAGTAGTGACATTAAAGATTAAAAAGTAAAATTAATTTTTATATTGTATTTAACCTAAATATAATACATTCAAAGTATTATCATTTCAACATGTAATCTATTTAAGGAGATAATTTATATTTCTTCTCCCATACTGTTTTCAAATCTAGTGTGTATTTTATATATAAAGCTGATCTCAGTTTAGACTAGTTACATGACATATATTGGAGACTTCCTGTGTACAACCTGACAAATATTTATGTAAAGCAAAATTACAAATGACATGTGAAAGATTTTCCAGGTCAAATGTTAAGTTCTCCAATGCCAAAGATCTTTTACCAAGTTATTACATATAGAGGGCTGATAAAAAACAATCACCAATGTTACAATGAATCATTGGAAAAGTAAAGATCATATATGTAAGAACAGTCCTTAAACTAACAAGCAAGATGGATTTAAATTCATTCAAAATAATTCAATTACGGGGCTGGGGTTGTGGCTCAGCGGTAAGAGCGCTCACCTCGCACGTGTGCAGCCCAGGTTCAAGCCTCAGCACCACATAAACATGAAAGCATTGTGTACAACTAAATAAATAAATATTTTTTAAAAATAATAATTCAATTACAAGTCAGTCATTTGGAGCTTAAAATACTTATTTCTATATGAGGATAAATCCACAGTACTATTTTATGTCCTAGACCAGAGGTTGGCAAAATGTGTAAATAAAGTTCTAATTGGACGAAGCTATGTCCATTTATTTACTACTTTTGTGTTACAAAAGCAGAGATCAGTAGTTACAATAGAGATCATTTGGTCCACAATGCCTAAATCCTTAGGAGAAAATCAGACAATATCATCAATATCATCAAGGTTATACAATCCTTATTATACCTTGTAATTTCAAAGAAAGATGTGATAGAGAGGAAAAGAAAACATTTTCTTATCCCTTTCCCAGGCATAAACTTGACCTTGCACAAACTTCTAAAAACAGCAAAAACTGTCTTAAAACATAAATCCGGGCTGGGGTTGTGGCTCAGTGATAGAGTGCTCATCTACCATATGTGAGGCACTGGGTTGATCCTCAGAACCACATAAAAATAAACAAATAGCTGGGAGCGGTGGTGCATGCCTATAATCCCAGCACTTGGGAGGCTGAGGCAGGAGGATCACCAGATCAAAGCCAGCCTCAGCAATGGCGAGGCACTTAGCAACTCAGTGAGACCCTGTCTCTAAATAAAATACAAAAAAAGGGCTGGGGATGTGCCAGTGGTTGAGTGCCCCTGAGTTCAATCCCCAGTACCAATAAACAAACAAACAAAATAATTTTGTGTCCATCTACAACTAAAAAAAAAATAAAAAATAAAAAAATAAACCATAAATCCACTCTAGTTCTGCTTAGATCCTTTCAGTACAGCAATGCTGAATGATTCTCTATACCTCATGGCAGAACATATATTTTACTGAATAATTATTTTATAAATCTATACTTCTCTTCCTCCCACCCTCTAGAACAAAAATCTTCAACTTTTTGGTCTGAAAACTCCTTTATAATCATGGCAGTTTGTAAGTTTAGCTGCAATTTGGAATCTGAAATCATGTAAAATTTCATACTGTTACATTAAAATCTGTGATTCTATCTTGCACTTTGCATAGCTCTTATAATTAGAGTACAATTTTGTAGCATCACTCATTGAAATACTGGTTCACTGAGTTACATAAATCTCCCATTATTGACACATTTCACTGTATAATGTCCAAAACTTCATTAATGTCAATACCGATCTTATCAGAAAAAAGTAAGTACTGTCAAACTCGGGGTAAAGATACAAGTTCCTAGTTTATGTACAAAAGCTCAAATTTCATCACTAGCCAAATACTGTCAGTTACTTCCTTAAAGTCACAGGTTTACTTCACTTTAGAAAAAAAATGTCTGCCAAATGCCTACGTGTGAATAACTACACTATATACGTCTATTGTTCATTTATGTAAAAATGATATCCTATGAAAGAAGGAACTAGTTCAGCTTGCAGTTAAACAATCAAACGTGCTTTCATAAAGAGAATAATGAAATTTCAGTATGTAGCCTGAGCAGGACTTTATGCATACCTCCCATTTCATCACACAAAATCTTAAAAATACATCTATAGGGCTGGTAGAGCACTTGCCTAGCGTGTGTGAGACACTGAGTTCAATTCTCAACAACACATTAAAAACTAATGACAATGTGTCAATCTACAACTAAAAAATATTTTTTAAGCCGGGCGTGGTGGCGCATGCCTGTAATCCCAGCACTTTGGGAGGCTGAGGCAGGAGGATCGCGAGTTCAAAGCCAGCCTCAGCAATGGCAAGGCACTTAGCAACTCAGTGAGACCCTGTCTCTAAATAAAATACAAAAAAGGGCTGAGGATGTGACCCAGTGGACAAGTGCCCCTGAGTTCAATCCCCAGTACCACCAAAAAAAAAAAAAAAAAATAATTTTGTGTCCATCTACAACTAAAAAAAAAATTAAAAAATAAAAAAATAAACCATAAATCCACTCTAGTTCTGCTTAGATCCTTTCAGTACAGCAATGCTGAATGATTCTCTATACCTCATGGCAGAACATATATTTTACTGAATAATTATTTTATAAATCTATACTTCTTTCCTCCCACCCTCTAGAACAAAAATCTTCAACTTTTTGGTCTGAAAACTCCTTTATAATCATGGCAGTTTGTAAGTTTAGCTGCAATTTGGAATCTGAAATCATGTAAAATTTCATACTGTTACATTAAAATCTGTGATTCTATCTTGCACTTTGCATAGCTCTTATAATTAGAGTACAATTTTGTAGCATCACTCATTGAAATACTGGTTCACTGAGTTACATAAATCTCCCATTATTGACACATTTCACTGTATAATGTCCAAAACTTCATTAATGTCAATACCGATCTTATCAGAAAAAAGTAAGTACTGTCAAACTCGGGGTAAAGATACAAGTTCCTAGTTTATGTACAAAAGCTCAAATTTCATCACTAGCCAAATACTGTCAGTTACTTCCTTAAAGTCACAGGTTTACTTCACTTTAGAAAAAATGTCTGCCAAATGCCTACGTGTGAATAACTACACTATATACGTCTATTGTTCATTTATGTAAAAATGATATCCTATGAAAGAAGGAACTAGTTCAGCTTGCAGTTAAACAATCAAACGTGCTTTCATAAAGAGAATAATGAAATTTCAGTATGTAGCCTGAGCAGGGGACTTTATGCATACCTCCCATTTCATCACACAAAATCTTAAAAATACATCTATAGGGCTGGTAGAGCACTTGCCTAGCGTGTGTGAGACACTGAGTTCAATTCTCAACAACACATTAAAAACTAATGACAATGTGTCAATCTACAACTAAAAATATTTTTTAAGCCGGGCGTGGGTGGCGCATGCCTGTAATCCCAGCACTTTGGGAGGCTGAGGCAGGAGGATCGCGAGTTCAAAGCCAGCCTCAGCAATGGCAAGGCACTTAGCAACTCAGTGAGACCCTGTCTCTAAATAAAATACAAAAAAGGGCTGAGGATGTGACCCAGTGGACAAGTGCCCCTGAGTTCAATCCCCAGTACCACCAAAAAAAAAAAAAAAAAAAAAAAAAAATTAAATACATCTGTAGTCAAGGATCAGTATTTAATACAATTAATAATTTCTACTACTTCATCAAGGATATTCTTAAATGAACACTTTTTTTTTACTCCAAGTGTTTAGAGTAGAAAAAGAGTAGGATGACTAATAGTATAATTTGGTGTTACTTCCGTAACTCATCAAAGAGACTTACTTTTGCTTCAACTGTAAATTAATATGAACTAGACAAATTCTTTAACTCTTTTAGGTCTGACTTTCTTTCTCTCTTTTAATTAGTAAAGCAAGTGGAATAAACTGAATGATACATCCGAGATAACAGGACTTTTCCAAAATACCTATCAGCACTGGTACCAAAACAGTAAATGAAAATATCATATACACAGGAGAATAAAACAGTAAACCACTAGCAGACATTTACTGCTATTTAAAAAAAACTATAACAGTTCCTTTTTTACCTGTTATTAGACATGCATTTTTTTTCCAAAGCTCTAAAATTTGCACCATAATTTGCATGACAGCAGCAGCAATATCAGCTCTAAGGCAAGGTTTAGTTAAAAGGATATATTTACAACTTGAAATTTTTTTTTTACTAATTCAAAGTCATTCATAATCTAAGTAAGAGCTGAGAAACTTATCTTTTCAAAGGGAATCATTTTCATAAAGAACAGTATAGAAAAGTATAGTTTTCTGGTATGACTTTCCTACACAAGAGGAGGACCATCCTAGCAATACTTGATATTAAAAGAGACTTAGGCCCTTCTTATCAATTAATCTGTAGTGAAGTGTTACTCTCTGCAACTTAGCTTTGGCTTCCCTCCTGAACCAAACCCCAGTACTGGGCATTACACCCATGGGCACCCTACCACTGTGCTACATCTCCAGCTCTTTCATTTTCAACAGGGTTTCACTAAATTACCAAGGCTGGCCTCAAAATTGTAATCCTGCCTCAGCTTCCCAAGCAGCTAAGATCACAATACTAGCCTTTTTAAATATATACTCAGAATTCTGTACTTAGTAAAATCAATAATAAAAATAGACCAACTTAGAAAAGTTAGTAATTTTTCAGTTTTTTTTTGTTGTTGTTGTTGGGTTTTTTTTTTGGTACCAGGGATTGAACCATGGGCACTTAACCCCTGAGCCACATCCCCAGCCTGTTTTATATTTTATTTAGAGACAGGGTCTTGATAAGTTGCTTAGAGCCTGGCTAAGCTGCTGAGGCTGGCTTTGAACTCACAATCCTCCTGCCTCAGCCTCCTGAGCCACTGAGATCACATGAATGCCCCACCACACAGAGCCAGTTAATATTTTAACATAGATGATTCCATAAAATTTAATAGAAAGAATTTTGAAATAGTATTCATTTAGAGTGGTAGCATGTTTTTATCCACTGAGTCTAAAGTAACAGCACAGTCTTGACAGAATTTTACCTTCACGAGTTCTTTAAAGACAGCATGTTGAATCATTTTCCTTTTGTTAAGACCAGATGCCATTTCTTCAAGATCAATAGCAGACCTTCATGATGATGGTGTTTGGAGTAGGAAAGAGAAAAGTCAGATAAGACACTAAAAAATTAATCTTCTGTCCCACAGAATGTAAGAATATTCAATCATTCATTTTAATAGTCTTCAAACTTAAATGTATATAATTATTATCGACTTGTAAGACTACACCATCAAGAACTATATAAAAAAGTATTAGATACAAGGCTTTCAGTTAAAAGTATAAAAATTAGCTCTCAAAGGACTAGAAAATGCTATTTATTTATCTTGAAGCTTATGATTTTATACATCTTTACAACAGAAAACATGGCTGACTATTCCTCTAATGCTAAATGCTTAAATACTACCAATTCTAAGTTTATTCCCAGGCTGGACAATGCAGAAAAAAAGAGATGTCTTCAGTATGATAAGGATTGGAATTCAAACAGTTAATGGAGGTGCCTGAATTGTTCCATGTGTCCTGCCCTGTCCATGCCTCCCCCAATGAACACAATAACAAAACCACTCACATTACTCCTTCAATCAAATATGGACAGAGAAACCATGAAGGAGAACCAAAGAGAATAATATTCACCAATAATGAATAAGCCTGGTTAATTGTCATCTTAAGCCTGGAAGAGGACAAAATGGCACCACTTTTCTATAAAGAATCTGAATTGTTCAAAAGCTTTTATATTAAAATATCTTATATATCCAAATAAATATGAATACATCCAAATAAAGGAATAACAAACTAGAAAAAAATCTATAATTAAATGAAAGTTACACTAGGTTTATTCTTTTGTTGTTGTTGTTGTGCTGGGGATTGAACCCAGGGCCAAGGCAAGCACTCTACCAACTGAGCTATATCCCCAGCCCATGGTTTGTTCTTTGAGCCATCATTATGGAAACATACAGTTTTCTATGTATAATCCATGCAGTTTTCTAACACATAAGCTCTAAACTGTCCAGTGCCATATAACACACGTTTCATGATAAAGCTAAAAAGCAAACCTTTCCAGTTAGCTCCCCATCCCAGTTAAGTAAACTTAGTTTTATCTGTTTTATACCTAACCAATTCAACTTACTTAACATTTTCTCTTAGTTGCTTCACTAGTTTAATATTAACATCCGCTTCTAATAATGCTGTACATACTTCTTTTAGCATAGCATTTAATACCTGAAAATAAATAAATAAAATTTTAAAGCACTCAGTGTATCCCTTCAATTACATAAAAACAATAGTTAATCAGTTATCCTATATTACCATAGCTTAAGATAACACCACACTATTAAAGGAAAGATTTTTTTCTGGGGTGGAGAGGAGATACTGGGGATTGAACCCAGGGCACTTAACCACTAAGCAATATCCCCAGCCCTTTTTAAATTTTATGCAGAGACAGGGTCTTGCTGAGTTGCTTAAGGCCTCACTAAATTGCTGAGGCTGACTTTGAACTCATGCTTCTCCTGCCTTAGTCTCCCAAACCACTAGGATTACAGGCATGCACCATTGCACCTGGCTTAGAAAGTACTTTTATCTATTAGTTCATTTAGTCTTTAAAATCATTTTGTAAAGTAAATGTTATTTTCCCTTTTTATATATTAAGGAAACTGAAGTTGATGTGCCCAAATTCACATTGCACAGCTACTAAAAATGGCTGAAGTGGGACTCTAACCAAGGTCTTCTAACATGAAATTCAGTACCTTTTCCATTGTTCCTACAAAATAATAAATATACTTGTAGACTACAATCATCTCTTTTCAATTAACAAGACATAAAGATAAGTAAGATATAAAAAGAAAAAGAAGAAATATCATATCTTAAAACAATAAAACCAGGAAGAAAGGTATTTCAGACATGCTATAAGGAGTCATCTTATAAAATCTCTAAAAAAGTGAATAAGAATTTCAGAGAAAATAAATAAACCAAGAAAAAAATGCTAGCCTTTTATAAGAAAAATGTTAATTAAAAGTCACTGAAGCCGGGCGCGGTGGCGCACGCCTGTAATCCCAGCACTTTGGGAGGCTGAGGCAGGAGGATCGCGAGTTCAAAGCCAGCCTCAGCAACGGCGAGGCACTTAGCAACTCAGTGAGACCCTGTCTCTAAATAAAATACAAAAAAAGGTCTGGGGATGTGACCCAGTGGTCGAGTGCCCCTGAGTTCAATCCCCGGTACCACAAAAAAAAAAAAAAAAAAGTCACTGAAAAAGCCGGGCGCGGTGGCGCACGCCTGTAATCCCAGCACTTTGGGAGGCTGAGGCAGGAGGATCTAGAGTTCAAAGCCAGCCTCAGCAATGGTGAGGCACTTAGTAACTCAGTGAGACCCTGTCTCTAAATAAAATACAAAAGAGGGCTGGGGATGTGACCCAGTGGTCGAGTGCCCCTGAGTTCAATCCCCGGTACCACAAAAAAAAAAAAAAAAAAAAAAAAAAAGTCACTGAAAAAAATTAGAAAAGCTGGGCTGGGGGATGTGGCTCAGCGGTGGAGCGCTCGTCTAGCACGTGCACGGCCCGCGTTCGATCCTCAGCACCACGTAAAAATAAACGTATTGTGTACAACTAAAGCAAATAAATAAATATTAAGAAAAAAATCAGAAAAGCACATACATAGCAAAGAAGAAAGAAGCAGGATAGCCAGGCCCAGTGGTGCATGCCTGTAATCCCAGCTGCTTGGGAGGCTGAGGTAGGAGGATCATGAGTTCAAAGACAGCCTCAGCAACAGCACGGTGCTAAGCAACTCAGTGAGACCCTGTCTCTAAATAAAATACTAAATAGGGCTGGGGATGTGGCTCAGTGGTTGAGGTGCCCCTGAGTTCAATCCCAGGCAGGAAGAAAGAAAGGAAGAAAGAAGCAGGATAATGGAGTTTTAGGTCTACATCAAGATAGAAAGCAAAAGTACATTTCCAGATTTAAGTCACTCTCAAAAGATGTTCTTTTTTACATATAAGTTAAGGTCATTTTTATTTAAGTTCTGTATAGAAAGATGAAACAACAGTAGGGCAGTTGATTTCTTGATGAAAAATACTACTTACTATTATCTAGCTATAGTATTTTTGTTTCTGTTCTGTTTTTATGGTATTGGTGATTGAACCCAGGGGCATTTTACCACTGAGCTACGTGGCATTTATTTATTTAACTATCTATTTATCTTTTGTTTTTGTTTTTGTTTTGGTTCTGGGGATTGAACTCAGGGCACTAGACCACTGGGCCACATCCCCAGCCCTCTTCTGTATTTTACTAAGAGACAGGGTCTCACTGAGTTGCTAAGTGCCTCACCATTGCTGAGGCTGTATTTACCTATTTACTTAGAGACAGGGTCTCACTAAGTTGCTCAGGGTGTCTCAAACTTGTGATTCTCCTCATTTAGCCTCCCAAGTCACTAGTATTCAAGAGAGCACCACTGGGCTTGGCTGTAAGTTTTTATCTACAAGCATTGAATCTACATCAAAATAAATATAAACACAGATTATTAATAATCCAGTTCCCCAATGGTAGTGATGATGCACAATCATAGATATCTCATATAATGTTTTACATACCTCTTCATTGATAATGGTGGCATTGCTCAATGAGCGTAATGCTGATGTTATTTTTCTTCCAAGGTCTGCTAGAACCATCTTGAATACTTTAAGATGTGCTTATGAGGAACTCTAAAAATAAAAATATATGATATGAAAAGAAGCAGTTTTATTTCTCCATGACAACTTCTAAATACTTAGGTTCAAATTAAAATATTGAAGTATTTAATTGCTGTAATTTCAGCTTCTATAGCTTCAACCTGCAGCTTTAATACACTTATGTTCAAAAAATCAAAAGTTACTTTGTTAGGATGCCTTATGTTTGAATATCTAATTAGAATCTTGTATATGAATCAGCAAATTTAACATATCAATCTGAGGAAGTAATGACATGATCTTAAATTAAATATGTACTCTTTTTGGCACAATGCTTGTAACTATGAACTACTAAATGATGTATCATGTACATTTTCAAATTAAAAGAGTAAGAAAAAGAAATGAAAACTTCAGAAATACTGCTTATTTCCCAAATTATAAGACTCTGAACTACTTCAATTCTTGTTCCTAAGCCAAAAGAATTAAATTATCATTTAACTTCTCTAGCACAAAGTAAAGCAACTGTTGAGCCAGTAACTATGTGACAGGCAAAGTACTATAGGATTCCACATAAATGAAATTGTTTCATTCTTCCAATCACCAAGGAAAAAGATATATTATTATTCCTCCTCCCATTTTAAAGCTGTTCCTATTCTCCAACTCTAAAATAACCTCAAACATTCTTTCCAGTTGTAAAACATCATTATTTTATAAAGTATACAGATATATCTACTACATATAAGAATGCAAGAACTCACAGATTATAAAAGAGCATATATGAATTGTATTTCCTGCCCTCAAGATGCTTATTTACTAGATGGTAAGACAAGGCACATGAATGAAGAACAAAATAAATACTAAGAGAGAATTCCTCCTGACTACAAATTAGGATATCAGTTTTTTCCTGTCTTCAAAATGAAACACTGGCTCTTCATAGATCTCAAGTTTTGCAAGCCTTTGGACTAGAAATACATATTTAGCCCTCCTGGGTCTCCGGCTTGCCAACTCATCCTGCAGGTCTTGGGACTTCTCAGCTTCCAAAATTGCCTGAGCCAGTTCCTTATAAGTATCTATCATCACCGCCACCTCCCACCCCACACACACAGCACCTATTATTTCTGTTTCTCTAGAGAACCCTGACAAATTACAGTGAAGTAATGGCTCAAAACTAGCAATAGAGATTAGGGTGAATTGTGAATGATGAACTCTATAAAAATCAAAAAAAAGAAAAAACATTTTTAGTCTAAGGGTTTATTGGAATTTGGTACTGAAATACAGATAGAATTTGGACAAACAGAGAAGAGAATGACAAAAGGGAATTTGAGGAACATGGAATGGCCTAAGCAGAAATGGAGACCTGGGAGAGTCTAGAACATATTTATAACTTACATGTGCATTCTACTTAAAGATTACTGAGCTTTACTTATTTGGGGGACAGCAAAAATATTCTGGTCAAGATAGACAGCTACATAGGAAATTAAGGTTGTAAAACAAAGCTGTGAAACCCAGGTTTACAAAATGTCAATTGTCCAATATAAGCAATATTAATAAAAACATTTAAGTGTTCAAAACAATTGTTTTGGTAAGCCTTAGAAGATAATCTAATTTAGTGAACCAAGATTATCCAGACTTGGTGCCATCAACAGAGGGCACAGCAGATTAAAATGGGAACAAAATAGCTGACTCGTTCACCACAGAGAGTACATAGGTGAGGCAAGTCAAGAGACACAGGAAGGGAAAATGTACTCTAAGTCCTAACACTAGCAAAAAGATACCCCAGACTGAGCTCTGAATTAAACATTACACTTCTAGGGGCTGGGGTTGTGGCTCAGCGGCAGAGCGCTCGCCTCGCGCGTGCGCGGCCCAGGTTCGATCCTCAGCACCACATAAACATAGGTGCATCGCATTGTGTACAACTAAACTAAATAAATAAATATTTTAAAAAAAAAACATTACACTTCTACTCAAAACTTTAGTAATTTAGAAGTTAAAAATAATTCCCATCAACACTTCATGAAATTGGAAAAAAAAAAATGCTTACCACATTTTACAATTACATGGTTGTTTAAACTGAAAGAAACTCTACTTCATGGTAATCCAGCATTTATTTCTTACACCATATTCATGAATTTATATAATTATCAACTCTTAAGTAAATATTCTTAATAGAAGAAATAAGAGTCAGATGTTTCAATTCATCTCCTTTACCACTGTTACCAGGAGTAATACCATCCTATTGATGACAACACAATTTAACTTCTTTAGAGATCATGTCATAAGCAGATCACCATTTTAAAAAGCTAACTGACTGTATTATTACTTTTTTCCTTTTTTTTTTTTTTTATCTAGAGATTGAACCTGGGGGTGCTTCACCACAGAGCTATATCCCCAGCTGCACCCCCCTGCCCTTTTTGGAAGCATGGTCTTGCTAAATTGCAGAAGCTGGCCTGGAACTTGCAAATCTCCTGCCTTAGGCTCCCAAGTAGCTGGGATTACAGGCATGAGCCACTGAACCTGGCTAACTATCCATATCAAATGGCTCTTTCAAACTAAAAAAAAATTTCTATGTGACGTTTTCTAGCACAGTTTTCCTTATTCAAGTACTTATTAGCAGAATATTTTAAAATACTTCTCTTTATTAAAAACTTGCACTTCAACAAAATACCTAATATCTTTCACTAAGTGTTTTCTCCACAACTTCCAAAGATCTGTTTCCGAAAACAGTGGTGTCTAAACTTTAATTCTGCTTAAAATCTCAGTGACTTCCTATTGTACAAAGTAAAGTCCTCAAAATGAACTGTAAGGCATCCATCCTCAAATATGCACATACACACCTTTAATCATATTGACCACTTTGGTGTGGCTGCTGACCATTTTCACCTCAGTATTATAGAACTAGTTGGCATGCTCTTTCTGACTGACAATATAGCTCTCTCCCTTATCTCCTTCATCCTTCAGATCATTATCCAGATGCCATTTCTCAGTGAGGTCTTCTCTAATCACTTATTTAAACTGCAACTCCTCCCTTTATTTTTCCTATTATCAATTTATATATGATTTATTTATATTACTTGTGGTCTATAGTCCCCCTACTGAAATGTAAGCTGCACGAGGCAGGAATTTTTGTCTCTTTTGCTGACTCCTGTGACCTCACTGCTTTACCTATCCTCAGTCTTATACAGAAAGCCCTAAATGACAATGAACTTTACGAATGAATGAAATATTTAATACATTTGGGAAAAAGCAAGACTAGGGACCAAAGTTATGAAAAGCATTACAAATAACTTTTCTTTTTTAATATGGTGCTGAGGATCGAACCCAGTGCGCCTCACGCATACTAGGTGAGCACTCCACCACTGAGCTACAACCCCAGCCCTACAAATAACTCTTAAAGGCCACTAAAATAAACTAATACAGATAATATAACAAGTCAAAAGACATTCGATGATCTAAGTAAATATAATCGTATATTTAATAGTCATTTGTCATTATTTATTATGACTTTTCAAAATTTCCCTCCATGCATTTCCAATAAGATACTTAAAAATTAACTATTCCTTGTTCTAAAATACACATAAAAGCAAAATACTTTTTGTTGTTGGCAATAGTAACACTAAATCATAAACTGGAATAATTTACAATTCAAGCACTCATTCAAAATCCTCTTGGCTAACTAAAAATAATTGCAGATATCATCTATAAATTTTTAAAGCTAGAATTTCACAAAAGAAGGATCTCTATTTAAATTGGGGTTTTAGAATAGCAAGTGATTACTATATAGTACATCCTAGGATTTAACACCTATTATCTCATTCCACCCTCTTAATAATTTCAAAATAAGCAGTTTAAGAAACATAACAGTCATCTCCCTACCAAAAAATCCAATATGGCTCTCTACAGCCTTTAGTTACACAGCCTAAAGTTCTAGAGTATAAATAATGTTTTAACCAATAGGGTCAATTCAAAGGACAAATCTTGCTGCTATGCCATAAAAGGAAAAAAATCCTATTTTGAATTTTTTTTTTTTTTTCTTTTTGGGGCAGGGTACTAGGGATTGAACCCAGGGTGCTTTTCCATAGAAATACATCCCCAGCCCTTTTTGAGACAGGGTCTCACTAAGTTATTTAGGACCTCACTTAAGTTGCTGATGCTGGCCTCAAACTTGTGATCCTCCTGCTTCAGCCTCTTGAGTCGCTTGGGATAGGCAAGCACCACTGCTCCTGGCCACGTTCCTCTTCATGGAAGAATAACTGCCATGTCCAGAAAAAGCTGAAAACCACTGCAATCAGTAACGTACAAGGACTGATCTTGGCCCAAGTCACAGGTTCTTCTAACAGGAGGCTGACTAGGAATGAGTGAGTCAATGATGGAAACAGGCTAGAGTCTGGGGTTCCCTAAGTAAGGCAATCACAAGGCCAAGTATCCTACTTACCTGCTGCAATGTGAAGTACTGGAAAGAGCATGGGCTTTGGACAGACTTGGTTTCAAATCCCAGCTCTGTTACATAATGGCTGTGTTACTTTGGGCAAGTTACTTAATCTCTCTGAGCCTCACTTTCCTCACCTGCAAAATGGAGACAATACCATTATCAACGTAGTTTGCCCTGCACTGCTGTTGTGAGGACTATAAATGAGACAATATGTATAAAACTGTCTGCAAGTGCCTAGAATATTAACTATGTACTTCTGTTCTTTCTTGAATGATATCAAGTAGCTCTCCCTGTATCATCCAAAGTGTAAGCTAGAAATCTTTGAATTGCCTACTAAAGTGCCTGTCCCATTATTGAGGAATCTCTGGAGTCTTTTACATTTAGTAAAAGATTTAGTGACAATTTTACATTTAGTACCTAGTTGTCATTCAGTAAGAGCTACAGTGTCAAAACAGCCACCTTTCTCTACATAAACAATTGTAAATATCCTGCCAGAACCTTGCCTGGTCTGAGATAATACAAATCCAAATGTTTAGAGATTTCAAGTCCTATCACAACAAAACCCTTAAGAAAAAGTTCTTCTAATACCTTGTGAAAAACTAACTTTTAAAATCAATAAAAGACCCAGCAACTAAATATACAAATTATTTTTGTAAATATTCTTCTACATAGTATATTTCTGTAAACTAGTCAAAAGCTCATAACCAGTATTTGTTTTCCTGACTATAAAAATAAAGGTATTTTTAAAAGTTCTACAAATCATATGTATTCAGAGACTAGGATCACAGAAAAGCAAATTTACTAAACAATATAGCCTTTAGGTATTTCTTGTTTTTTATTAGTGCATTGTTGCTAAACATAATATGGGGTTCATTTTGACATAATCATACATCATGGAATATAATTTTCCCATTTCAGTCCTAGTACCTCTCCCTTCCTTCCTTCCTCCTCTCCCCAGTGGTCCTCCCCCATCTATTTATTGTTTTTATATATTAGTGCCTTATATGTATACATGAAGGTGGAATTCACTGTAATACATTCCCACATTCCCACAGCACCTTTCAGTATTTTATCTGATAAAATTATTATACTTGAATAATTGTGTAATGATAATTATGACTTTCCAATTTAGGAATTATTTTTCATGCTGAATCTACTTATTCCTCCAAGGAAATAATTCACCTTCATGTTTTGTGATTATAAGAGGATACATGTTCATTGTAAAGATTCAAGTGTTACAGCAATAAGAAAATGTAATTTCCCTAATCCTATTCACTCCCATCCCCTGTTAACAACAAATAATAATTTGCTGTATATTCCTGTAGATTTTATTTTTTAGGCATATAATTTAGGTAAGTTTTCACAAAATTATGATTTAGGGGGAAGCAGAGAAGGAAGCAGAAATGAGAGAAGTTCTTTTCTAAAATGTTTTAATGCAAAAAGCACACTACAAAATATACACAGGAATTATATACATTGCAGTTCATTTTGTAAAAAACAGTTTATAAACAAATATCTAAAACAGAAACATTACCCTCATCAAGGAATCTAAATCAAAATCATGATATATCATCTTATATTTACTAAGATAGCTATAATCTTTTTTTGGAGGGGTGGGTAACTGGGGATTGAACTCAGGGGCACTCAACCACTGAGCCACAGCTCCAGCCCTATTTTGTATTTTATTTAGAGGCAGGGTCTCACAGAGTTGCTAAGTGCCTCAACGATGCTGAGGCTGGCTTTGAGCTTGAGATTCTCTAGTCTCAGGCTCCCCCAGCCACTGGGATTACAGGCGTGCACCACCACCAGCCTGGCTAGAACAGCTATAATCAAAAAAAAAACAAAACAAAACAAGTGTTGCCAAGGATGTGGAGAAAACAAAACCTTCATACACTGCTCGTGGCAAAGTGGTAGTCTTTTAGGAAACACTTGGCAATTCCTCAAAATGTTAAACACAGCAACTCCACTCCTATATACATATCCAAGAGAAAGGAATACACATCCAAATAAAAACTTTTATGTGAATGGTCTTAGCAGCATTATTCATAATGGTCAAAAAGTGGAAACAGCTGGGTGCAGTGGTGCACACCTTTAATCACACTACTCAGGAGGCTGAGACAATAGCATTGCAAGTTCCAGGCTAACCTCAATAACTTAGTAAGACCTTGTTTCAAAATAGGATCCAAAGAATGGGATATCAATAGGCAATAAAAAGAAATGTAGTACTGCATACATACATAAGACATGTATAAATCTTGAAAATGTGCTAACAGAAGTCAGTCACTAAAGACCATATGATTTTATTTATACAAAATGATCAGGGGCTGGGGTTGGAACTCAGTAGTAGAGTGCTTGCCTAGCATGTATGAGGCACTGGGTTCTATCCTCAGCACCATGTAAAAATAAAGGAATGTGTCTATCTACAACTACAAAGATTAGATTAGTAGTTGCTAAGAGTTCAGGAGATGGAATAAAAATGGACAGTGATTGTTAATGGGTTTGGGTTTCTTCATGGGGTGATGAAAAGTTCTAAAACTTATTATGATAGTGGTTGCACAACTGTAAGTACGCTAAAAATCTTCAAAATATACACTTTAGGTGAACTATATGATATAAGCACTTTATTTTAATAAAACATAAAAAGAATATCATTTGTCATCTCTGGAATATTTAAAATTTAGTGCCAATTACAAGTGCCTGGATGTCATTCAACCAGTAACTCAAAAATTTTTATCATCTTATCTATTTTTATAATATCCAATTTTTTATTAAGGATTAAGATAATTTTTTTAAGATGGGGGTCTCTTTATGTTCCCCAGACTGGCTTTAACCTCCTAGGCTCAGGCAATCCTCCTGCCCTGGCCTCCTGAATAGCTAGATCTACACTTGCATACCGCCACAATGCACGCTACCACACCAAGATTTTTTTTTTTTTTTCCTTCTGTAACTGTAGATGGACAGTAGGCCTTTACATTTATTTATTATTAATTTAATTATTTTTATGTGGCGCCAAGTATCAAACCCAGTGCCACACACATACTAGGCAAGTGCTCTGCCACTGAGCTATGGCCCCAGCCCAAGATTATTATTTTTTAAGTCAAGAGGAAAGTTATTTTCCAAAGTGCTCCATGTGAAAACTTTGAACAGTATTAGTCAAAAGACTAGAGGTTGAAACAGAGTTGTCACTGGTATTCATTCATTCATTAAATACCTACTGTATGCTGCAGAAATTGTTCCAGTATGAGAAAAGTTCTAACTTCAAATCAATAAATTAACATCAGTTTAATAAAAAGAAGACTCCCTTGTCAACTTCAGAAGTTGACAACTCCCTTGTCAACTACCACAAACTCCCCTCCCTTAATTCTGCTCTAAAAGTTACATTCAATTATAGCAGGAAATGTCAAAAAATTCTCTCTCTTGGGGCTGGGGTTGTGGCTCAGCGGTAGAGCACTTGCCTAGCACCTGCGCGGCCCGGATTTGATCCTCAACACCAAGTAAAAATTAAAAAAAAAAAAAAAAAAAAAAACGCATTGTGTACAACTAAAGCAAATAAATTAATATTAAAAAATTCTCTCTCAATTGAAATAATTGGTTTTCAAATTTTTAAACTTGTTTCAATATTTAAAATAACACAACACTTCATAATTGAATGGCAGAAAAAGTATACAAAAGTTCAATTAGTAATAGGGGTAATAAAAGAGGAGGAGGTAATTGAAAGAAGAGGAGGTATAAGAGACATATGCTCGGGCTGGGGTTGTGGCTCAGCAGTAGAGCGCTAGCCTAGCATGTGCGCAGCGCTGGGTTTGATCCCCAGCACCACATAAAAATAAATAAATAAAATAAAGATTTAAAAAAAAAAAAAAAGAGGGAGACATATGCTCAAGCAATGGTCTATTCCAATTACACTTAAACAAAGGCTAAAAAGTAAATGCTCAGCCAGAATCCTCAGGGATGGTAACTAAGAGAGATCTTTGGAGAAACAGTCTTACCTAAATTTTTTTTAAAGTATATATTTATTTATTTTTATGTGGTGCTGAGGATCAAACCCAGTGCCTCACATATGTAAGGCAAGTACTCTACCACTGAGCTACAGCCCCAGCCCCTAAATTCTTGATTAGGAAAGCAAAACAAGGCATTTATATTTTGAAAAACTTTATTGTTTATCCTGATATGCCAGTGTTACCAATCAGTGCATTAAGCAACACTCCTCAAAGGAAATACAGGAATGGAAATTTGTTTCATCATTTAAAAATATCTTTAGGCTAGTGGTATTTGTCCCAGCCACTGAGGAGGCTGAGGCAGAGGATCACTTAAGCCCAAGAATTCAAGGCCAACCTGAACAATATAAGACCACCCTGTCTCAAAATAAATAATAATAATAATAAAACATCTTTAGAAACAATGTAGCAAATATATCTGAGGGAGAAAGACTCAAGAATTGGGAGACTACAAACACTAGCCATACTCCAGAAATCTAGTACAATTTGTGAATATAAGCCAGGGGGAAATAAAGCAAACTGCAAGAAGGTGCTAGAAATCAAGAACTAACCCATGAAGCAGAATCTACAGAAACTCATGACCAAATGCCAGTGGAAGGTGAAGGAGAAAAGATGGATAGTGATGCAATTAACCAAAGAATGGAAAGCAAAAGCAGCTGGTTTGAAAGTTAAAAAGACCACTCAAATAGAGAAAAGGTGCAAAAGCCTTAAGGGTTATTTGTAATGGTCTACTATTTAAGTTCAATATGCACATAAGCTCTCATTTTATTACCCTTATTATTTGTTTTGTTATTTTGAAACAGCATTACTACTTGCTCAGGCTCCTCTCCAACTCCTTGG
The DNA here is from genome assembly GCA_025594165.1 of Tamias sibiricus. Lineage (NCBI taxonomy): Eukaryota > Metazoa > Chordata > Mammalia > Rodentia > Sciuridae > Tamias > Tamias sibiricus. The sequence continues at coordinate 72,948,143 of CM046659.1, forward strand.
CTCAAACCACCTCCCTCAGCCTATAAAGTAGCTGGGAATAAAGGTGCAGCACACCACCCCATCCAGCTTACCTTTTGTGTGTGTGTGTGTGTGTGTGTGTGTGTGTGTGGTACCAGGGCACTTTACCACTGAGCTGCATCCCCAACCCCTTTTATTTTTTATTTTGAGACAGAGAGTGTTCCTAAGTTGCTGAGGGTGGTCTTGGAACTTGTGACCCTTCTGCCTCAATCTCCCAAGTATCTGGGATTACAGGTATGTGTCACTGCATCTGGTCAGCTTACCCTTTTCTAAACTGAACATTCATATAACAAAACTTAATTAACAAGGGGTAAAAACTCTGAGAATCACTTATTTTATAAACTTTTATACATATGATACATATCATAGTGAAAAAGAAGATAGAGCTTTTGGGTTTTGACCTATTGAGTCTGCAGAAAGTACAGAATTTTCATGAGATAGAGGCTAAAGAAAAAGGTTTGGAAATGATTGCATAAGGATGTCGTCACAGAAGTCATAGATGCAGATGAGAACTCTCAAGGTAAGACTGTGGAAGACCATGGATTATAGCAATTATAGCAACTAAAAATAGAGTTAACTAAGACTAAAATAAACCAAAGGGATAGAAACGTTTACTAATTCCTTTCCCCTCCCCCAAAGGCACATCAAACTCAGTGCCTCACACGTGCTAGGCAAGTGCTCTACCGCTGAGCTATAACCCCAGCCCTCATTATTCATCTTCATATAATGTACACTTAAGTGCCTCTCTTTCTCCTGTACTATTAGCTTCTCAATGGCAGGGTTTGTGTAATTCACTTCTGTACCTAAAGTTAAGAATAAGTAAATACTCTGTCGAACTAAGCATATTAAAGAATCAGGTGAACACGGCATCACGAAAACCAATAGAGGAGTTTCAAAAAATGGATGGTCAATAGTGTCAAATGGTACAGTATCTTATGTCTACTACATTCAGGACAAAGTGCTAAGCACTACAAATACAAAGGAAAATAAAATCTGGTACACATCCAAAGGTTTTGGGGAAGCAACTCCATCTAAATTCTTGCTCAAGAACGCAAACACCAGAGTCAAACCTACAAATACCTTCATCTTATTTGGCCTAGGTAAATCTGAAGCCAACTTAAAGGGTCACAGCACGTTTTACTAAATTTCTTCTGGAGGACACTATTTTTAAAAAGCCGGAGTACCTCAGCCTCCGTGACACGACAGCGAGTAGTGAAGGAAGGTCACTCCCTCCGAAGTCTCTCGCCCACTCACCAGGGTTGGAGATAGCCCTAACTGTTCCTCTGTAATCTGCAGAAGGGAAAAATCACACACTTACCGCAAAAAACACTGCTAACGCCGTGGCCCTAAGGGCCGGGGAGTCCTCCTCGAGGACCCAGGTCGTGAAAGGCAACCCAGGAAAGGTGGGAGCAGACAGAAAGATAAGATCCCACAACCCAACTCTCCGAACTACATAAACTCGGGTCCAAGCGCTCAACACCGCGACGCCAACTCCCACCAGCTGGAAGACCGACGACTGCCACCGAACCTTCCGCCCAATGAGAAGACGTCATCACTCGGCGTAGTCCAGCCTTTCTGGAAGAGGATACACTTCCGTTTCCGGGGCACAGCGCCGCTTTTCTTCGGTTCATCTTTCAAAGGGATTCAGGGAGATGTTTCTTTGTTTCGATTGGCTTTGGTGTTCGTTTTTGTACCGTTAAATAACGGCGGCAGCAAAGTTAGTGGCAAAATAGGCTCTCCCGGGGCGCAATCGAGGAAAGAAAGCCAGGCCTGGAGGAGCCACTTTAAGAAAAATGGACTAGACCGAAAGTGACGCTCCAAGGAACTCCAAAACGGGGCGTGGTCTAGGGGTTTCGTAGCCCAGCCCGGCGGGCTCCGCGAGGGTGGGGTCAGAAGTCGGACTCTGGCTGCGCTTGCGCAATTCGAACGTGATCTTTCCTTGCCTGCTGCAGCGACATGGAATTTTGCGCTGCCCGGCGAGCTATACTTCAACTGCTGGATACTGTGGCTCCCGCTGACCGCCCAGCGCTGCTACAGTGGATGCGAACTACACGTAAGCGACCAGAGCCAGAGGCAGGCAGTTAGGGCAAGAATATACTGAGGGCGCTGACCCTTGGGGATTTAGGAGGGGTGAAACCGAAAGCCTTCCGTGAGGTCGCTGTGCATATCTCTGCTTTTCTACGGTGTAGTTTGACGGCGGCACACCATAGACGTGGGGCCGCTGAGAAGGCCACTGGAGATGGGATACAAAAAGATGAACCGGGCTCTAGGGAGGTGGTTTGTGATTTCCTCACAGACTCCGGAGACCTAGAGCCTCCTGTGCCTAAACCCTTTTCTGGGGGAAACAAACGGGGGGGGGGGGGGCTTTGACACTTCTCATTACTCTCACAAATGGATACTACCTGAAAAAACACTTTACAAGGAAGTTTTAGGCTGCAGAACTAGAAAATACTACCCTGTAGGTAAAATCAGCTGTATTTTCTCGATTGTTAAATGGACCATTTAACAGCAGTTGGGGGGGGGGGGGGGGGAGACTGACTTTAAACGGCATAATTTAAAATTTACAAATGATAAAAGGCACAAGGTAGGACTGAGGAAAATGTGGTAATTAGATCTGGTTATTGAAAAATGAGATATTTCTAGTCCGGCAAAGTGATACATACATAGTGAAGACACAAAAATTGTATAGTCTCTTTTTGGTAACTATGCCAAATCATATCTCTCTACCTCAAAATATTGATTTCCATAGTTATTTTTGTTCAGACTTACTTGAAATATTCTTGTTTTCTGATGACTCTCAAATTTAGATTTTCAACCTTGATCTCTTCAAAAAACTCTGTTTTTGTGATGTTAGAGTCAATCACCAGGTATAAGTATTATAATAATTATTATTAAATATTTTTGGAGATCATTTTAAATAAGATGCCAAACCAAAGTTCACTTGAACGTCTGATAGAGATGTTTATCCTGGAAACTCTAGAAAAACAGAGACAGAGCTTCATATTTATATACACATACAAGGTTATCTCAAGATAGGAATTCCAAAATATGCTTAGTCTTTTACTTCATTTAAATCCTTTCTTATAGTGGACTACTGTGTCTGCATTCCTATAATCCCAGTTACTGGGATCAGGGGTTCCAGGCCAGCATGGGCAACCAGACCCTGTCTCAAGAAAAGATAAGTGTGTGTGTGTAAAATCAGCTTCCATCTAGCTTTTCTACATTCATCAGTTCAAGGTAATTTAATCTAAAAACATTGAATGCCTACAGAAATGCCTATATTGCCTTGCCTGGCATTTGCAAAATTATTGAGATATCCTTCCTTTTGAGAACATTTCAGTCTTATGGAGCCATTTGTAAATTAAATTTCTAACTTTAGAGGCATCAATTGAGACTCCATATTTCAAAATCAGGATGACTTGAAAGCATGTTTGGATGTTAATTTTGTAAACCAGAAGTCTCAATATCGAAAGTGTCACAACTTAAAATGAAAGAGCGGTGTATTTTTTTTAACAAACCTAAAAAAATAGTATATACCTTTTTATTGAAGCAAAATACGCACATTTGCCATTTTAGCCATTTTTTAGTGTACAGTTCAATGGCATTAAGTACAGTCACATTGTTGTGTACTATCACCATCATCCATTTCATTTTTCATCTTTCTAAACTGAAACTCTTGGTGTATTTTTTTTATCAGGTGGTCTATATGTAGCACTAAAGATTTTTCCAAACAGAATATTCTTGTTTTCCTAATTAGATTTTCTTTATTCAGGAAAAAAGAATTCTTTTTCTCTGGCATTGTCACTTACATAATATCTCATTTGTATATTTACTCATAGCTTTAAAAAAAAAATTTATAGTAGATGAACACAGTACCTTTATTTTATTTTTATGTGGTGCTGAGGATCAAACCCAGTGCCTCACACTGCTAGGCAAGCGCTCTACCAACTGAGCTATAACCCCAGCCCTTTACTTAAACCTTTAATTATTGTGACTCCTTGAACTTTTATACCATTTAATGAAATAGCAAGAGATAATAACCATTTTAACCATTTTTTAGTGTATAGTTCAGTGGCATTAAGTACATTCACATTGTTTTGAGGTTCCTATTTGTTAAAACTGGATGACAGGGCTGGGGTTATAGCTTAGTACTACTAGGTAGAGCACTTGCCTAGCACATGTGAGGCCCTGGGTTCAAACCTCAGCACCGCACAAAAAATAAACAAACATATTGTGTCAAAAAACACATGCATCATTTTAAAAAACTGGATGACATCAAAATACTGCTAACAAATAAAATCAAAATAATTTCAGACATACAAAAGAAGGAATAAAATTTGTGGTCTCTGTAAGGATAGTGAGATTATCACACCAAGACTTTAGGTCATTTATAATTATGTTGGTAGAATCAGAAGCTTGGACCTGGGCAAAGCCAAGCATTTGGCAATGTCTGATATAAATTGAAAATTTAGAAGAAATGCAGGTAGGAGCCTACATTTTGTCTTAATACAACTTAGGCTGAATAAAGCTCTAGGAAACACGGAGCACTAATTTGGAAAGATGAACTAACTCTGAGGGGCAAAGCAGGCAAATAGAAATCCCCCCTCCACTAAATATAAAGCAAAGACAGCAGTACCTCAGCTCATTCATTACAGAGCATCTCTTCCCTTCTATCTCCTGATGTAATGTACTGTCAACCTAGATTTCTAAGTGTAGGAAAGTTGGATGGGGTGTAGCTGAGCGGTAGAGCACTTGCCTAGCACACCCAAGACCCTGGGTTCCATCCCTAGCACCTCAAAAAAACAATAAAAAGTCAGTCAGTATATATTGTGTAGGAAAATGACTGCAGTCCATTAAGTAAAAGGAAACTGAAAGCCTGAACTGCAAGTGGTGGGGTTCTGAGAGAGAGAGTGTGTGTGTGTAAATGTGTGAACATCGGAACAGTGATTTATTAACAAGTGTCATTCTGAAGCCTCTGAAGTTTTCCTGGCTATGCAAATATAAATGGGGAAATCAAGCCAGTAGCTCAATACCATTCTACTTAGGATCAAGTTACAAAGAAGAAAATTAGATTTTGCTCTAAGGAAATTAACAAAGTCATCAAGGAAATATTTAAATGCTTAAAGAAAATAATTGTTGAATAGACAGTTTCCTGTATACTTTATTTAAATGCATCTTCATTGAGCAGAATTGATCATGTTGCTGAGCAGCAGTTACAGTGTTGTTAGAGGTTCTTTGAAATTTCCACAATTTTAAAAGGAAGTCTAGGATCTAGTTATATCTGTTAGCATACTGTTCCAGTTTTATATTGTATTAGTATTGCGCTGTCCTTATAACTTCATATTTTCTGACCATTAAAACCATGTGAACTTGTGAAAGTTCTCAACCATATGAGATAATATTAAAAATAGCAAAATCAAGCCGGGTGCGGTGGCGCACGCCTGTAGTAATCCCAGCACTTTGGGAGGCTGAGGCAGGAGGATCGCAAGTTCAAAGCCAGCCTCAGCAATGGCGAGGCACTTAGCAACTCAGTGAGACCCTGTTTCTAAATAAAATACAAAAAAAGGTCTGGGGATGTGACCCAGTGGTCGAGTGCACCTGAGTTTCAATCCCCGGTACCAAAAAAAAAAAAAAGCAAAATCTAGAAAAGTGACTGAGCAAAAAATTTTCCATCAAATAAAAACAATTGGCCGGGCGCGGTGGCGCACGCCTGTAATCCCAGCACTTTGGGAGGCTGAGGCAGGAGAATCACGAGTTCAAAGCCAGCCTCAGCAATGGCGAGGCACTTAGTAACTCAGTGAGACCCTGTCTCTAATAAAATACAAAAAAGGGCTGGGGATGTGGCCCAGTGGTCGAGTGCCCCTGAGTTCAATCCCTGGTACCAAAAAAAAAAAAAAAAAAAAAAAATTGTACTTTTCTCAAAATCTCCCTTGTCATATATTTAAAACGGTTATGATATGTAAAGAGAATAATAGCATGAGCAAGTGGGTTTATCCCAGGAATGCCCTGTTGCTTAGACATTAGAAAATCAGTTAGTGTGAGTCACCATAAGTTAATAGAGGTTCTAGCCAGTATTTCATGGGGGGAAAAATAGGGAAAGCATCCCAATTAGAAAGTAAGAAGTAAAACTGTCTATTCACATACAACTTCATTATCAACTTAGAGATACTACAGAATATTCAAAAAGACTAGAACTAAATCACAGGATACAAGCATATTTCATATTTTCATTATGTAGTCTTTCTCAGATTTATCCTGATAATGCTATTACAAATGGTATCTTTTGATTTTTTTTTCAATTTTTTATTGTTGTGTGTATGTAATTTTTGAACCAGATATGGCACACACCTCTGATCCTAGCTACTTGAGAGGCAGAGGCACGAGGTATCACAAGTTTGAGGTCAGCCTGCGCAACTGAGCAAGACCCTCTCTCAAAATAAAAAATATAAAGGGGGCCTGGGGTTGTGGCTCAGCGGTAGAGCGCTTGCCTGGCATGTGCGTGGCCCTGGGTTCGTTCCTCAGTACCTCGTAAAGATAAACGCATTGTGTACAACTAAAGCAAATAAAATATTAAATATATATATATATGTATATGTGTATATATATATATGACTGAGAATGTAGCCCAGTTCCACAAGAAGGTTTAAACAAGATTGGTTTAAAGTAAGTATGTGAGGTATTTTATAGTGCAGAGAAACTGAAATCAAGGAGCTATATGTGAGTTAGTAACGGTATTTTAAGTGTGAAGTATTGACTGGTTATGAGGTTGTTGAAGTGGGAATGAAGAGGTAATAGGATTCAAAATTAAAAGTGGTAGGACTTAATACCTAACTAAATATAAAAACTGAGTTTGATTCATAGACTGTCATCTTTGGTGATATTTCTTTCGGCATGTATTTAATTCAAATATAAATAGGGGCTGGGCACAGTGACACATACGTATAATAGCAGCAGCTCAGGAGCCTGAGGCAGAAGGATCTGAGTTCAAAGCCAGCCCAACAACTTAGCAAAACCCTAAGCAATTTAACAAGACCCTGTCTCAAAATTTAAAAAAAGGCTGAGGATGTGACTCAGTGGTTAAGCCTCCATGGGTTCAATCCCCAGCACCGCCCCCAAAAAAAAATATATTTTTTTTATATGTGTGTGTGTGTATGAGAGTGTATGTGTAGGAGAGTTTAAATAATTAATTTTGCACTTTAGAGAAACTCTTACTTCTCTCTTCCCTTCCCACCTACATATATAATTTGAGAAAAACTTTACTGTCCTTGCGTAGCTGATTCACACCTTCCTTTAATCTTTCTCCAGGTTACATACTGTTTCCACATATTCTGCAATAGCTATTATACATGTTAAAAGATGGTCAGTCACACTAGTTATTAAGTAAATGCAAATTAAACAACCAGGTTTGTTTTGTGATAATATTCAATGCTGTGATGGTTTGATGAGACATATGGTCTTATTCACATCTGTTAGAGTAAATTGATATAATCTTTCAGGAAAAAATTTGCAGATATGTAGCAAAAGCCTGTGCAATGTTTAAGTACTTTCCATTTCAAAAAAAAATCGTAGTAAGGAAATAATCCTAGAGATGTAAGCAGATGACGTACCAAAACATTAGTGGCAGTGTTCCTAATTTTTCACAATTATAAATATATCTAACTGTCAAGGCATAGTAGTGAATAGTTAGAGACCATAAAAATGTCCCTTCAAAGTCTGAAAGTACCTACTAACTATTATGAATCTGTGACATTTGGATAAAAAGAACAGAATACAAAATTTATGAAAACATGAGGTGGGTATACCTTACTTAAATGGTTAAATTGGGCATGTTTCCATTTCAATTCATGAAATTGACAACATTTTTTAATGCAATTTGGAAAATAAACTTACCAAACTTAAACTGACCCTCAAATGTCAATAAGCATTTATTGAATATTTATTATGGCTGATTACTGTTCTTTTTGGGGGGCGGGGGGGTACTAGGGATTGAACTCAGGGGCACTCAACCACTGAGCCACATCTCCAGCCCTATTTTGTATTTTATTTAGAGACAGGATCTCACTGAGTTGCTTAGCTCCTTGCCATTGCTGAGGCTGACTTTGAACTCGTGATCCTCCTGTCTCAGCCTCCAAAGCCGCTGCTGCACCCAGCTAAGGCAGTATTCTTAACGTGGAATTTATATACTCATTTAATCCTCAAAACAGTCTTTTGATAAAGGTGTTATTCTTATTCCCACTTTACAGATGAGACAATTGAGGCTCAGAATTAAGAAACGCACCTAATTAGTTGATGGGTCCAGGATTTGAATTCAAGTAGTCTTAATTCCAAAGTCCATTTTTTTTAACCTCTATTCAGAGTTTATTCCAGAGTTAGTATTCCAGAGAACAGGCCAAATCCAGCTGAGTGAGGATGGTTTTAACTAAAAGTTGAAAATAAGAACAAGGAGAAATTATTATTTTTTTTAATGATGCCAGGTAGCAAGCCCAGCCCCTCAATACATGTTAGGCAAGTGCTCTACCCCATCCTTGAGATATGATTTTAAATGAGTGATTCTTATCCCTCATTATGCAATGTTTAATTGCATGGACTATGGAACCAAAAATGGAGAAAATAATGGTATTACCTCAGTTGTTTTGAAGACTAAAAGAAAATCCATGTACAGCATGTAGTATAGTGCTTTACATATAGTACCCAATAAATATTAGCTATTATTACTAAACATCTCTTAAGAAAACTTTTTTTATAGAAAATATATTTATTTCCACATCCAAGCATAAAACTTCATGTGCCTTCTTTTGACCACATAAAGCCCTTATTTTGAGCTTCTTGACTAGAATCAGGGTGCAAACCCTGTAGTAAATAAAGAAATCTCTGTTTATCCTTGAATGGGTTAAATCAGAGTTTGTTGTCCATGTTAAGGGCACCTTCAACAACAGTTTTGGGGCTGCGGGTGTTGTTCAGTGATAGAGTGCTTGTCTAGCATAAGCAAGGCTCTGGGTTTGATCCCTAGTGCTGTGTAAACAAACACACACACAAATGCAGTCTTCCTTCATTAATGAATAGGTGGTAACTGAGTAATTTAATATGAAATTTCATAATACCTTTTTTCTTTGTCTTTTTATTCTAATTTTTATGCATGCTTGCAGAATGCAATTCATTTCATATTACATATATAGAGCAATTTTTCAAGTCACTGATTCCACACAAAGCATTTTCACACCATTCATGTTTTTATACACATACTTATTCCACCATCATTTCTACCCCCCTTCCCCCTTCCCTTTTCAACGTACCTTTGATTTTGACTGGTGATGTTTACGTCAGTTTGGGGATTGACTCCCAGATAAAGACATTTAACTAGGGAATCAGCTGGAAATTTATAGTGATGGTTCACAATTTGCCACCAGTTTCACATTTCTCCAGCTTCCTAGATTTTTACATATGATTCCTTACAACTCTATTGCCACCACCACTCCTTCCAACTTTATCAATAACCCAGTAGCAATCACGAGTTTTAGAGTGCTACATAATGAAGCAGAAGAAAAGAAGCTAAGGTAATCATGGGCTAGAGAACAAGTTTGCCAGAATGTTCAGTTCCAGGGCCAAATTTAAAGGAGCTGTTGAGAAAGCCCGTAAGATAGCAAAGATAGCAAGGGATGTGACTGCCACATCATATGAAGAACCATGCTTAGATGGAGGGAGAACAGACTAAGGTAGTGATAGGAGAACTGCTACTAGCTGCCTTCTTTGCACTTCAGAGAGGCTGTGTGATATTGTGATTCAGACTTGGACCTGCCTTCTCATTCCAGTTCTGCCAGTGTCTGGCCTATGGAATCTAAGGCAAATAACTAAATCTGTTCTTGGATTTTTTTAAATTGTGGAAACGGAGTTGTTAATAATACCACCTTATAGGGTTCTTAGAAGTTAATGGTAATGTTTGATAAACATTGCAAAGTCTAGTATACCTTAAAGACATCATTTAGTAAATGTATAACATTAAAGAGTGTGATAAGTTTCAGCTGAATTGAAAAAAAACAAAAAACTAAGCTACTGTTATAGAGGGGAAGATTCTGGAAGAAATGCTGTCCTTTAATGTGGTAAGGATTGAACAACTAGATATCAGGTATCAAGTGATCCATACATGGCATTTTGCCTTTTAGTAAGAGGTTATAGTGTAAGTTCCTTTTCTGCTCTAAGACTGTTTGATTTTATAAAAGTTTATAAAAACACAACTGTTTTATTAACATGGTGGTTTTTGTTACAGAATTAAACCCCAAAAGTCCATAAAATATTTTAGTTTAATAAGATTTTTTTTGGCTTCTTTAGTTACACCACTTAACAAGAATCATTGGTGTGAGGGCTGGGGTTATAGCTCAGTGGCAGAGCCCTTGCATCACAAGTATGAGGCGCACTGGGTTTGATCCTCAGCACCACATCAAAATAAATTAAATAAAGGTATTGTGTCCATCTACAACTAAAAACATATTTAAAAAAAAAGAATCACTGATGTAAGTAATATTGTTAGAATTAAATTTGAATCATAAAAGCTTTCACATTGTGTTCTAACTACAGAAGGAAACTAAACAAACATTAGATATTAGCACCTTTGGAAAATTAGATTTAGAAGTACAATTAAGAAAGTTAATATAGAAAAAAAAAGTCTGAGCTGGGGGTATAGCTCAGTTGGTAGAGTGCTTGCCTCACATGCATAAGGCCCTGGCTTCAATCCCCAGCACCACAATAACTTAACCACAAAAAAAAAAAAAAAAAAAAAAAAAAAAAAATTTACATCAAAGGTGTTAATTAAGTTCCACCTAAAATAATTTGGAACCCAGGGCCTCACGCATGCTGGGCAAGTGCAATACCACTGAGCTACATCTCCAGCCCAGGAAGCCACTTTAATATTATTTTTGACAGGGTATGGTGGCTCACACCTGTAATCCCAGTGGCTTGGAAGGCTGAGGCAAGAGGATCATGAGTTCAAAGCCAGCAAGAGGATCATGAGTTCAAAGGCACTGAGTTACTTAGTGCCTTAGTGAGACCCTGTCTCTAAATAAAATACAAAATAGGGCTGGGGATATGGCTCAGTGGTCAAGTGCCCCTGAGTTCAATCCCTGGTTACCCCCCACACACACACACTCACAAAAAAAAAATATATATATATATATATATATATATATATATATATATATATATATAAATATAATTTTTGTTCTCTATAATTATTTTGTCTCCTAGAAATGATTTAAAGTGATAACTGAGACTGTTGTCCAAGGTATACAAAGAAACTTTTGAAAAAGAGCTAAAAGGCCCTCCCACATTAGTTCAGAGAGCCAAGTAATTTATCTTGGTATTATTATTGCTGGAAGAAAATTTATGCAGAGAAAGAAACTTTGTAGGTAGGGACACAGTGGTATAGAGAAAAAGAACACATTTTTCAGAGGCATCAATGTCAGCTTATGTCCTTATGTAGTTGTTGGGCTGCTTTTTAACTTCTGGCAATTCTTTTGACCTTAAAAGACCCACCCAGTTTCCTAACCTGTAAATGTAATATTGCTTTGTCCTTCTCACAAAGATGTTGTAATAGTTAAATGACTTTGTTTCTACATGAAAGAATTTTGTGGGGCTGGTGTTGTGGCTCAGCGGTAGAGCGCTTGCCTGGCATGTGGACAACCCTGGGTTCGATCCTCAGCACCACATAAAAATAAATAAAATAAAGGCATTGTGTCCAACTACAAATAAAAAAATATTATTAAATGTTAGTGTCTTTTTTTTTTTTTTTTTTTTTTTTTTGTGGTACCGGGGATTGAACTCAGGGGCACTCGACCACTGGGTCACATCCCCAGCCCTTTTTTGTATTTTATTAGAGACAGGGTCTCTCTGAGTTGCTAAGTGCCTCGCCATTGCTGAAGCTGGCTTTGAACTTCGCGATCCTCCTGCCTCAGCCTCCCAAAGTGCTGGGATTACAGGCGTGCGCCACCGCGCCCGGCTGTTAGTGTCTTTTTTAATTTGAAGTTGAGTACATTTTATCAGAATCAGGGATATTCAGATTACTAAGGTAATTTTTAGTAATCCTTGAGCTATGACTCCTAAATTTCTAAGATCCATGTGGTCAGAGATAAATATTTGACTACTTATTAGTGAGCTTGAGACTCTAAATACTAATGGAAGTACTTTTGAATAAAAATAACATAGTTAGTGACAGTGGGTCAGAGCACTCTTGAGCCATGAAGCTACTAACCAGAGCCAGGTCCTTCTTGGTGAACACAGCGGGCGGGTTTGGGGGAGGATCTGGGGGCAGTTTGTCAGTAAGCTGGTACGGACCTGAGGTTCCTGATGTGGGGTCCCAGGCCTTGGGCATCGATCTGCCCTTCAGGTGAACCCTACAGGCCAAGAGGGCTGAAAGCTGAGATAATAGGTATTAGGAGAGGCTTGGCTCGTTCTGTGAACAGAAGAGACCTAACGCCGGAAAACCTGGAGAGAGGTCTTGAGAGCCAAGGCGAAGAGATTCCCTGGAGAGACTTCTGAACCGCGCCTCTCCAGCAGTGGCTTCTGCTTCTTGGTTTATCTTGGAGCATCAGTTTCCCCAATGGTGAAATGGGCTTACTAATAAAAATGTAAGAAATAAACTACTGTAGATATAGCGCTTAAAAAAATAAATAACATAGTTAAAATATTACATATTTTCTTAAATGTCTTTGCTTTGGCAGTTTGGGAAAATTAAAAATTCAACATTTTAAGTTAAATTTGTGTTAGAATTTGGATTTGTCACCAGGCATGGTGATACACACTTATAATCCCAGTGGGAGGCTGAGGCAGGAGAATTGCACATTTGAGGCCAGCCTCAGCAACTTAGCAAGGCCTAAGCACCTTAATGATCCTGTCTCAGAATAAAAAAATTTAAAAGGGCTGGAGATGTGGCTCAGTGGTAAAGCACCCCTGGGATCATTCCCCAGTACCCAAAAAAAACTTACCTTTGTCATTTTGTAAAAGTTTTGTTGTTATAAATTGATGCTGTCTGATGTAAAATTATCCATTTTAATTATTTAATCTAGTATTACTACAACTAAAAACTATTTCTTTTCTTTTTTATTCAGGAGATTTTGATGAATTCACTCAAGACAATAACGACATTGTGTTGAAAAACATAGCAGATGACCTTCGGAATTGCTTACCTTTAGAAACCATGCTTTCCTCAGAACACCTAGCCCTTCAAAAAGTAAATACATTAAATCAATATACTATTTGTACTACTTTAGGATTCTTCTTTTCTTCCCTAATACCAAAGCCTTTTTTATGTAATTACTTTTAAATTCAGCTTTAAACAATTTTTCATGCAGTGCTTCAAACATGTTTCCAGTTCTCTTGAATCCTTAACCTTTTGGATCCCTAGATCCCTAGTAATAGTTATTCAACAAATATTTCTTGAGAGCATAATGGTTGTAAGACACTCAAAAATAAAAAACCATGTCCAGTAAGGGCCAATAGTCTGTCTTGTATACATCATTGTCCTGGTTTTCTCTTCCTTGTTCCATTTCCCTCACTTATCACAAATAAACTTCACCTTTGGGCTGGGATTGTGGCTCTGCGGTGGAGCGCTTGCCTACCACATGTGAGGGCCTGGGTTTGATCCTCAGCATCACATAAAAATAAATAAAGGTATTGTGTCCAACTACAACTAAAAAATAAATATTTTTAAAAAATAAACTTCACCTTCTTAGTTCTTTCTCCTGCTTTTACATTGCATATTTTTTCTTTATACTTCCATTCCTTTTTTCGAGAATTAGTTCTTGTTTTTCTTCTCCCAACAACCCTTCTCATTCAAATTCCTTCAAATCTAGACATGTAAAGGAGACATGCTACAATATTGTTTTTTAAAGCAAAACTAATAATAATAGCCTATTCTGCCACTAATCTGAAAATAGCCATCCTTCATGTGATTCTTTTAGCCTATAAATACCTGAGCAAAGGAGCTAAAACTCCTGTAATCCCAGCACTTGGGAGGCTGAGGCAGGAGGATCGCGAGTTCAAAGCCAACCTCAGCCGTGGCGAGGCACTTAGCAACTCAGTGAGACCCTGTCTCTAATAAAATACAAAAAAAGAGCTGGGGATGTGGCCCAGTGGCCGAGTGCCCCTGAGTTCAACCCCTGGTACCAAAAAAAAAAAAAAAAAAAAAAAAGGAGCTAAAACTATATTCTATTCTTTTTTTAAAACTATATTCTTAATAGTATATGCATATCACGAACATTTTGCAAAATTGTGGATATTCAAGCATTCAGAGTGGATTCTCAAAGGAGGAAAGCAGGCAGTGTAAAATTTGAGAGAAATATTTATAATACAGTTTGGATGATATTTAATAAAACAATCATATTATCATGATACGCCACAAATATATAAAATGACTGATTTTGTCTTCCTCAGTGCCTCACCATTTCCTTCTGATCCTTATGTGTGACCACTGATTTTTAACATACTTAAATAATTTTGGGTGCGTGTGTATATAAATAAAATTTTAGGAATTGATACAGGATTTTTTTATTATAGTTAAAGTAGAAGGAATCTGAGTGTTCTTTGTTGCCACCTGCTGTTATATCTCAATCCACCAATATTTAGAGAGGGCTACTATCTGTAAGCATGAAGTTTTAATAACATTTTAATTATTTGAAAACTTTGCTTTTTGGGCAAAGATTACTTGCTAAGTATTTTGATGGTAAGTAACTGACATGTAGAACTCAGAAAACCTAACATTAGTTTCAACTTTCTCCTTCTTAATAGTGTAATTTCTTTACAGAAATCTTGAGTATCAATTTCTTTGTAAAGTATACTCCTTTGGATGGACAAGATAATCTCTAATATTCCTTGGAGCTAAAATTTTAGGTATTTCTTATAGTCATATTTTACATTGTTCCAGGTCAAATAAAAAGTTATTAGTATATCAATAATTAAGTGGGGGGAAAAAAGCAGTTATCGACTTGAATAAGTGAAACTTATCTTTTTGTGCCTTGTTACTCTCAAAATTTTAGCATATGAAGCACTAATGCTTTGCCTTATTTAGCAATAAAAAGAGACTTCTTTTTACTTATATTTCTTCTAACATTTCTCTCTTCTAGATACAGCAGCAGCCAAAACCCACAGTTCATGTTGATGCATTCCTTTATGATGAAGACTCTATTGATTCATTATGTGAGGAAGGAAAAATGAGCAGAAACTACTGTATGGTGTGTGGCTCACACCAAACAGCACCGTTAGGTAGGTACTCAAGTGTACAAATATGATGACTTTATGTGTACTTTTTCTTACATGTCATGAGTGTGCACATTTTTGACCAGACCATTGAAGGCTTTTTTTAAAGCAAAAGGCCAACCTGCAGCATAGCCATTACCAAAAATTGCAGTTACGAGACTCAATATAAATATTACATAGTAAAGCTGGCCACTTAATGTCCTCCAGAACACATTTAAAAACTGTTTAATCAGAGGTGATTCTTCAAGTCCAAAAATTCATCAGAAATGGCTGAACACAGGAGAACTAACTCATATTCTACATACTCAACAGAGATTAATTTATAAACCATTTGTTGATATATTTACAATGAGAAATGTAACTTTTCAAGGGGCCTGAAATGTTCTCCCTGTAAAAACATCTGTTTGAGAAGTCAGATAGTGATCAAATATTACTCGGTAGACGTGGACTCAAGACAGAGACAGATAATCCTGAGAAATAATTTATTCAGGCCATTTTTGATTTAGTGAACATCCCTGACCCATAACAGAACAACTCTAGTGACAGTAAGTCTTGCGTATGTGCTCCTCAGCTGCAGCAGCCGTGTCTTAAACAGGAAACTAGACTGTCTCCATGATGCTAATATGTTAATTCTTCTGTTAATATATTCTTTGTTTAAACTGAGTGTAATTGACTGGACTGTTGCTTTAGACATGCATTTCCCAGCTCACTTAGATTTAGAGTTGTTGCTTGGAGTGGGCTACCTTTCCAGGGAAGTAGCCTTATGTTCTTGATCTTAGATAATGTCATTCTCAAAGGTTAACTACTACCAAATTTGAAATTTGTTGATACTACAAATATTTTGTACCTGTATTATAATTTGTGATTAAATTTACCTGATTGACTAGTTTAAGATTCTATTTTCTACATAATACTTTAATTTCCATTTGAAGTAGTTCAAATTCACAGAATAAATGGACTTGGACAAGAATAATAGAGGACAAACTAAAAGGTGAATTGTAACTATAAAACCATAACAAATAGATCTGATTTATAGAAATTTTATAGAAGAGCTGTTTGACAAAAGTCTGAAAATTAAGCTATTATCTTCTCATAAAAATAAGGTTATAAATAATGACTAAATATCCAGAACAGCTCAGATAACTATAATGAAACTGAAACAGCTGTCACCATGGGGAATTCTTCATATGACATTGGATTTATCTAGCTCTGTAGCCCAGAGGAAAAGTACTAATATTGCATAGAGGGTATGGAGGATATGGATTCTAGGGAGATTATGACTATAGTGGTCAGAACTAATCTCCAAAAGCTATTTCTGAGGCCTACTCACACCATTTATTCTGTTCCAAGGGATTGGCCAACCTGTTTCCATTTCATTTTCTTTGCTACTTTTGTTGGTTATGGCCAAAGTTGTTCCCCTTCCTGACCATTATGTTATGTCCAGCATAATATAGTCAGTCTTTGGGTTACTACCATATCAGAAAAAAAGCTGATTCAGGCTATCCCAGAAATTTTATCTCAGAAAGGGTAAGAAGATAGATTTGAGGATAGAAATGGTGGCAGTTAAAAGAAATAAGGGCAACTTATGGGGATATTTTAATCTTTTTCGATGCCACTACAGAATACACATTCTCCATTACACAACTCCAAAGATGGTCATTTGTCTGGTAGTTTATATAGTCTGTGCAGCAAAACATGGAAGTTTTTAGGTTGGCTTTGGGGGTAAGGTGAGAAAGCCAGATGTGGAAGTTAAGAAGCCACCAAGTAGCAATAGGTAAGAGAGCAAAAAGGAAAGAAAAAACCCGGGATGTCTCAAGCAGTTAGCAAGAAGGGATAGAGACAGTAATCTCAGTAGCTGGTTCCTAGAGCCCTTTTAAGTGTCAGAGACTTATTATTTCCTTTTCTATAATACAGCTCAGAGTGGTAGAGTACAAATTTATCATATTAATTTTTTTCTAAATAAGTTTTGGATGGCTTTCATTGATTAAGAAAAATACATGAAATATACTCTAAATATAGGTGAAAGAATTATAGAAGTACAGAATGCAATTCTTAATAGCTAAGCACAGATTGATGTTCACTCTGTTCTAATTCTCCAGGATTTATTTCTCATTCCTTCTCCCTCATGGAATTGAAGTTCATTTATCATCATGTACTCCCTGATCTGTCAGGAAAAGTCTTGGTTGACGTTGGCTCCAGACTTGGCACAGTCCTTTTTGGGGTAAAGTCCAATTTGCGGACATACTCAACATTTTGGAAAATACTTTCTTCTGCTAGCAACAGCTTTGCCTGCCACCATCCAAGGTGACAGCTTGGCTTTATTTATTACAGTAACAGAACAAGGTTAAAATAACATAGCCTCCTATCATTCTATTTGATGATAATAATTGAGTTTGGATTTGCTAAAACTAGCTGAGTTCCTTTACTAATTTATCTTTGCAACACAAATAAAGAATGTAAACAATACAGAAGCCTAATACTCTTATGACACTTTGCTGTTTTATCAGTCACTATTGACTTCTTTTTGTGCTGGTGATTGAACCCAGAGCCTTGAATATGCTAGGCAAGCACTCTTGCATTGAGCTACATACATCCCTATCCTCACTACTGCCTCTGACCTCTTCTTTTTTTCTGTTCTATAACTAAAATAAAGTGATATGCTGAGCTTTGATAAGAACTTTTATGCCAGGTGCTGTGGTGCACACTTGTAGTCCCACCAACTTGGGAGGCTAAAACAGAAGGATCACAAGTTTGAGGATCACCAGCCTCAGCAACTTAGCAAGACCTGTCTCAAAATGAAAAGTGAAAAGGGATGGGAATGTAACTCAGTGGTAAAGTAGTGCCCCTGGATGAAATTCCCAGTACTACAAAAAAGAAAGAAGCCAGGCGCGGTGGCGCACGCCTGTAATCCCAGCACTTTGGGAGGCTGAGGCAGGAGGATCATGAGTTCAAAGCCAGCCTCAGCAATGGCGAGGCACTTAGCAACTCAGTGAGACCCTGTCTCTAAATAAAATACAAAAAAGGGCTGGGGATGTGGCCCAGTGGTCGAGTACCCCTGAGTTCAATCCCCGGTACCACAAAAAAAAAAAAAGAAAGAAAGAAAAGAAATCCCTGTATGGCCATAAACAAGTCACTTAATGCCTCTTGGACTCCAGTTCTTCATCTGTAAATGAGCAACTTACATGATGTCCAAGAACACATCTTGCTCCCATTTTCTGTGATCCAAAGTTTGAATGGAGGTGTTTGTTTCTGAAACATCATTTCAAAGTTGCTTTTAAAAAAAAATTCAAATCATGAATATTTTCAGTGTACTTAAATAGTTTTATCAAAAAACTGAAATGTGGTTGCTGGTTGTCATTAGTAGACTTGTTAAAACATGTGACCAATAGCGATAGAGGCTCATGCCAGAAACATTATCATTGCTTGCTTTAAACAAAAACAGTTAACTCTTTAATGCTTAATTTATTTTTCAGGGTTAAACTTTCTTTTTGTAATTAAGAAAGATAACTGTAATAAAGCCAGGTGCGGTGGTGCATGTCTGTAACCCCAGCACTTTGGGAGGCTGAGGCAGGAGGATTGCGAGTTCAAAGCCAGCCTCAGCAATGGCGAGACACTTAGCAACTCAGTGAGACCCCTGTCTCTAAATAAAATACAAAACAGGGCTGGGGATGTGGCCCAGTGGTCGAGTGCCCCTGAATTCAATCCCCAGTACCAAAAATAAAATAAAATAAAAAATACATAGTTTTTTAAATTATTATTATTATCCTATTAACAAATTGGTGGATTATCTTTGGCAGGTTGCCAAACACCAGGCGGACTTCCTTAAGTCAACCAGTATATACCTCTGGCTACCACCCACTAGTGTCAGTCTGTACATGATTTTCAATCATATTCCCACAGGTTAATTCCTTTGCTGCTTTCTCCTGGTATAACTTCCCAAGAAATTATAGAAGTTGAGTATTGGGCACAGAATCTATACGTGGTCACGTTTCTCATTTCAACTCTGTTATTATCAGGAAAAATAAGAAATCAAGGCACACACCTGTAATCTCAGTGACTCAGGAGGCTGAGGCAGGAGGATCCCAAGTTCAAAGCCAGCCTCAGCAATTTAGCAAGTCCCTAAGTAACTTAGTAAATGAAAATGGTTGGGGATGTGGCTCCGTGGTTAAGTGCCCCTGGGTTGAATCTCCAGTACCTAAAATAAAACAAAATAAAATAAATAAGAAACCCATCTTTAAAAATACAATTACCTAATGGGAATTAATTAGTCAAGACTTTAAACATTACAAAAAGTTCGTAAGATTATAAGTTTTACATAAACTACAAGATGTTACTTGTCTTTCATTTTATTTTTACTTTATGGATATTTTTTTAAAACTTGACTTTAAATTTCAAGTAGAAATAAATCCACAATTAAAAATTAATTCAGTTAGCATCAAAATGTATCTTCCTTTTTTAGGGTTACCTTTACAGTTCAGCAGTGCAACTCTATGGAGTAGAATTGAATGGAGACTTTTGCCAGCTGCAAGAAATGGTCATAAAAAAATACCAGTTCAATGATAGAATAAAGGTACTCTTTAAAATATATTTTCTGTTGTCCATTGTATATCTGAGCCAAATCCCACCCCCCTATTTCTTATCTAAGTTACATGTTTAGAAAGTTTGAAATAATTAACTGATTTTTTATTTGTTTTGAGGAATATGTCAAAGCTGTTTTTTAGAACTCCAGGCCAGCTTAATTTAATTTTTTTAGTACTTTTTTTACTTAAAGAAAATGTTTTTTAAATAATTAGACCCTGTACCTTTCAGAATATTAGATTTTTATAAGACCAAGTGCTTATTTGAAAAGAAAATAATATGATACAAAGTAAACTTTTTCTCTTCTTTTTAAAATGGAAATTGTTTATTTCCTTATTTTTATCTTTCCTGTGGTCTGCAATCCTTGATTGTAGTGTAATTTTTTTTGTGATTTTTTTCAAATATTTATTTTTTAGTTGTAGTTGGACACAATACCTTTATTCCATTCATTCATTTTTATGTGGTGCTGAAGATCAAACCCAGGGCCCTGCACATGCTAGGCGAGTGCTCTACTGCTAAGCCACAACCCCAGCCTTTAAATAAGTTGTTTTACTTGCTTTTTTGAATAGATAATAATTCAAGTCAGTTTTAGATGAAGATTCACACAAGTTAGATTAACATAGTGGATTAACATTTTACAATTTGTAACCTAATTGCAAGTTCAAGGCTAGCCTCAGCAATCTAGGGAGGCCCTAAGCAATTTAGCAAGACCGTGTCTCAAAATTAAAAAATAAAAAGGGCTGGGGATGTAGCTTAGTGGTAAAGCACCCCTGGGTTCAATCCCCAGTACAAAAAAAAAAAAAAGTCTCCAATTTATAACTTACTTTTGTAATTTTAGGGTTTCGTGTGTGTGTTGTGTGTGTGTGTGTGTGTGTGTGTATCCTCCTATAATTTTTACATGGTCCCATTTGATTCTGTGAAATAAAAGAGATGCCATTTTATTTATGAAAAAAACTGACTACCTTAGATTACAAGCCTGATTGGTAATAGAGCCATAATTCAAATCTAGGTCCTTCAACTTAGAACTAGTGATACAGTTATAGTGGGGAAAAAACTCTGAACTGGAGTTAAAAGAGCATAACTATGACCAAATAAATAATTCCATGTAACACAAATAGATCTTCAGAAGGTTATGATTTTTACTAGATATTATTTCTCCTCTAGGCATCAGTATACTGACCTTTCTCCCATTATCAAAGGTATTAATCTCTCATAAAGTTTCACTACATCTGTCAGTGATCTAATAGATATTTCCTATGCGGTTATGTAATATTGTATCCTTGTTCTTTACATATACTCATTCTTCTTTAGGTGCTTCACGCAGATATCTGCACCCAGGGTTCACTTCTGCAAAATGCTGATGTTGTTATAATGAATAATGTCTTTGAATATTTTCTTAATGAGGCAGAACAGGCCAGGTACGTTATTTATTCAATCAAGAAATCTGTTTTTAAAATATATCTAGCAAGGTACAGTAAAAACATCCTAATATTAAACTTTTTTTAAAGCAACCTCAACTGTGAGATTATTTTAATAATAAAATACATATATATGACAAAAATAAAAACAAACTTCATAAACTGTTATACTGTTTTTGCACAGATATAAAATAATTGCATAACCCAAGCATTTGCTTAAGCAGCCAAGCATACAATTAGATAACTGTTCCCAGTGGTTCTTTATACTTACCATTTTCTATCTCACTTTTCTTTTCTGTTAAATAACATCATATGGGCTAGGGCTATAGCTCAGTGGTAGAGCGCCTGGCTTGCACTGGGTTCGATCCTTAGCACCACATAAAAATAAATAAAGATGTTTCAAAAAAAGAAAGAAATAACATCATATTTCTATCCTATCACAAAATAGCTGGTATTAACTAAGGCTTTTAAATGAATATAAAGGAGCATATAAGAATATTAACCTGGAAAATAGTGATTAATTATTGAATTCTAAAATGTTCTTAAGGTAATAATACTAGATTCCTGGAGTTTATTCCACTCTTTTTTTTTTTTTTTTTTTTTTTTTTGGTACCGGGGATTGAACTCAGGGGCACTCGACCACTGGGCCACATCCCCAGCCCTTTTTTGTATTTTATTAGAGACAGTCTCACTGAGTTGCTAAGTGCCTCGCCATTGCTGAGGCTATCCTCCTGCCTCAGCCTCCCAAGTGCTGGGATTATAGGCGTGCGCCACCGTGCCCGACTATTCCACTCTTAAGTAGTGGAAAAACTAGCAAATCTATGATCACTTTTCTTATGTCCTTGCCACTGTTAATTTAGGAATTTCTATAGTCTATACAGTCTGAAATGCTGTTTTGGTAGCCAGTTAGACTTCTTACTTTTCATAATGACATTTGAGTATCCAAGATGCAGAAAAGCTCCTTTCCACATCTATAAAAGGGAATTACACTAATGTGTTTCCATTAGTAAATCAGTAGGATGTCTCTTGCACAAATTATGCACAGAATTGTAGACCAATATAGTTAATACTGAGTGGAATCCAAACTTCTTTATTCTGCCACCATCTTCTATGTATTACCTCTCTATTCTCCTTTTCCCTCCCTTTCTCTCTCTCCCCCTTATCTGTCTCCCTCTCTCTTCCCCTTGTCTCTCTCTCTCTCTCTCTCTCTCTCTCTCTGTGTCACACACACACACACACACACAAATTACTAGTAGTTAAGGTCACTATGAAATTAACAATTCATTTTGGAAGAAGCTATGTTAAACAGAAAACCCATCATATGGTCATAGCTCCGGGAGAAAGGGTGGTGATTTTGGTCATAAACTAAACATGACCATGAACAAAGTTGTTTTAATCATAGTGCCCTCTTCAAACATAAGTTCTAGTGAACAAAGTATGATTAACTTTTTGCCCCCCTTTTTTTGGTGTGTGTGGTGCTGGGGATTGAACCCAAGGCCTGTGTACATGCAAGGTAAGCACTCTACCAACTGAGCTGTATTTGCAGCCCAACTTTGCCCTTTAAAAAAAAAAAAAAAGAAAGAAAAATATTTTTTAGTTGTAGTTGGACACAATACCTTTATTTTATTTATTTATTTTTATGTGGTGCTGAGGATCAAACCCAGGGCCTCACACACACCAGGTGAGCGCTCTACTGCTGAGCCACAACCCCAGCCCAACTTTGCCCTTTTAAAGTTACAAGCCAGATGTTGTGGTACATGCCTATAATCCTAGCAGCTCAGGAGGCTGAGGCAGAATGATTACAATTTCAAGGCCAGCCTCAGTGGCTTAGTGAGAACCTGTCTCAAAAAGGACCAGGGATATAGCTCAATAATAAAGCACCCCTGAGCTCCATTCCCAGTACCAAAATGAACTAAGTAAATAATAAGTTAATGACAGGTAGCCAATACATTACATAATTGTTGAGAAATGAAATATTAGCAGGTTTATGCTTTATAAGAAATTTAAAGAAGCCAAGTATGGCAGCACATGCCTGTAATCCCAGAGACTTCAGAAACTGAGGCAGAAGGATCATTCCAGGCCAGCCTGGGCAGCATAGCGAACCCTGTCACAAAATAAAAATAAAAAAGGGCTGGAGGTGAGCTCAGTGGGGAAGCAACCCTGAGTTAAATATCCATTACCCACCCACCACACCCCCCCCAAAAAAACTTGAAAGATAAATACTTTACACTATTTGGAGATTCTTTATGGAAAAATTTTGAATGATAAAGAATGATGAAAACTATTGGTGAAGTTGATATGGAAAATATATTTGGGTTTTTAAAACTTTCTTGATACATTCATTCATGAACTCTGCATGATTCACTGAATAACTATTGGCTACATGATATAATTTAATCACTTCTAAATTAGTACAATGAATTCTAAATATAGATAGGTTATAGGCTCTTATAGTTATCTTGTAAATGACAATATACAGAAGTAAGTTTAGAAGATATAGTAAAACATTCTGATATTGTAATTGTTCTGACAGAACATTTACCTATAATTAATTCTATTTTATAGAAAGTGAAAGAGAAAAGATGTTGCAGGACATAACCTCCAAAAATTTGTAATCTTAATCAGAATCTGAAGACAAGTGGAACAAAACAAGGAGTTAGTATATGAGAGAAAACCCAGGAAAGCTCAGTCTTCAGAATAAGTTATATATCATCACAGGGTAACAACTTAGATTTGTAAAGCAGGTTTTAGTTGAAAATATAGACTTCTATATGCATTTTAGTAGGTAGAACAAGTACAGTTACTACAGTGACAGCTCATAAGAAAAAGACCTTGCTAATGTACTTGGTTTCTTCATCATATTAAATAGACTTGTAAAATATATCATTTTAGGAACCACAATTAAAAAAAAAAAAAAAAACTCTAGCCCAAACACAATGATATTTATTATTGAACACTGCCACATAATTTTACATCCAGCCTGAGAAAAAGAACATTTTTATCATTTTGCTAATAAACTCCAAAACTTAATAAACCTACTAATCGTTGCTGTAACTAAAAGAAGTATATACGATTCCACTACCCATCTGCTCCCTGAATTACTTCATCATTGCTACTATCATTGATAGTAGCATATTATACTCTGAAGATTCACACACAGTATAGAAATCCAGATCATATCTGCACTTAGAGGTTAATAAACAGGACTGGTCAAACAAACACTGCCTTCTGACACAAATCATGTGGCATTCTATCATGCTTTAAAACTGGCTAATCCCACTAACCTTTTCAAGTGCCATGTTATACTGGAAGTCCTTCTATGGAATATTACTGGCAGCCAAATTAAGTGTGATTTGTTATTTTAAAAGATCTAATCTATGTATTACACTTTTATTGTTAGTCTTTGTTTGGTTTCTGGCCTCTGTTTCCCTTTGTTTTTCCACAACTCTGCCTCACCCTCAACCCTCAACTGTCTTGCCCTGTTCCAATTTGGAACATAATTTATAAAGAATTTGATCCAGCTTAGACTTGTATATTAATTCTGAAAACTGAGTTTTGGCTTTATTCACAATAATTTGTAGAAACCTGAAGCTCTATCTTGTTAATCTCCTTAATACTTTAATATCACAATTTTTCCAGAAGAAACTAGAGCATTTTCCAGTTTCCATATGTTGCTGTAGTTCCATTTTCCTGTGGACAAACATTTTTGCCCACCTAGATTTCTAGATACCTCCTGTATTGTGGGATTTTGTTTATTTGTTTTTTTGTCATCATTTTTTAAAAAGTTTTTCAGTGTATGGTAAAACATAACATACCATGGGGCCTAAGGGTACAGGGTGGTGGTGGGTGTTCTTTGCTTAGTTTTTAACCTGGATAACAGAAGCATTGATATAGGCATGCTTTTAATTCAGTTTTTGGTTTTTGTTTTGTTTTATCTTTAAACACTTTTTTTTGTGTGTGTGCGGTTTGGGGCCATATCAAAGTTGAAATAAAGATACAGAAACTTTCTATACACTCTACCTCTACATATGCATAGCTTCCTCCATTATCAATATCCCATACCAGAAATAGTATGTTCATTACAACTGGTGAATCTGTGACACACCATAATCACCCAGAGTTCATCATTCACATTAGGGTTTGCTCTTACAGACTATGGGCAAATATATAACAACATGTACCTACCATTAAAATATCATACATAATATTTTCATTGTCTTAAAAATCCATGTGCTACACTTATTCACTGTTTCCTCTTCTCTAGATAGGTTTTGCCATTTCCAGAATGTCATAGTTAGAACACACAATATATAGTCTTTTCATATTCATTTCTTTCACATAGTAATGTATATTTAAGGTTCCTTCATGTCTTCATAGCATAATAGCTTGTTTATTTTTAGTTTTGAACATATACCATTGTCTGGGTATACCACAGTTTATCAGTTCACTGCTGAAGGACATCTTGGTTGCTTCCAAGATTTGGCAGTTAAGAATAAAGCTATCTGGGGCTGGGGTTGTAGCTCAGGGGCAGAGCCACTTACCTAGCATGTGTGAGGCACTGGGTTCAACCCTCATCACCACATAAAAATAAATAAATAAAGGTATTAAAAAAAAAAGAAAGAATAAAGCTGCTATAAATATTAATTTGCAGATTTTTGTGTAAGACATAAATTTTCAACTCCTTTGAGTAAATATCAAGAAGCACAATTGCCAGATTATATGATTACAAAATAAAATATATTTAGATTTATAAGATACCACTAAACTATTGTACAAAGTGACTGTGCTCTTTTTTGTATTCTCATCTGGTGCTCTACATCTTTGGTGTTGTCAGTGTTCTGGATTTTGTCCATTCTAATAGGTATTTAGTAATATATTATTGTTTTAACATATCAATTTTTAATGTGTTGCAGAGCCTGGGAATGCATCAGCCATAATGTAAGGAAGCAAGGATCATTATTACTGACAGTGCCAAGTCTTGAAGAATCTCTCTCAGGTCTTCAGGTAGGTGAACCACTTATCTAAGATTTTTATTGTCAAAACTTTTTCCTATTTTTTTTATTTCCTTTATAGCTAGTTATGATATTCTAGGAATGTTCTCTCTGAAATTGTGACAAACGATAGAATACCAGGAGCCTTATTGCTTAAACACTGGTTTGTGATTTATTTCCTGGCCTCAGAAGCTCTGAAATTGTAATCCTTACTTGGATATAGATTCCTTTGCTTCTCTACCCAATTTTTCTAACTTTAGGGTCATAGTTTGGGGTTAACAAACACTACTGAATATTTGTAGGGGGTGCAGAACACACACATTAAACTTTGTCCCTTAGACCAAAAGGAACACAGGCTTCAAATAAGTACACAGGAGGACTCCATACTCTGTGCAGTTTGGCCTTTAAATCGGTTGGGAGTCCTGTACAACCATTTCCTTGTTCCACAGAGTCTACATATAAAATAATGCTGATACTTAATAATAAAGTTAAGCCCAGCAAATTGACCTTTCCATGAAGGTTAATTAGTATTTGTGAAGTTCTTTGTAATCCCCAAATGAAAGGTACTATTATATTTCTTTTTGGTACCAGGAATTGAAGTCAGGGTTGCTTAACCACTGAGCCACATCCCCAGCCATTTTTATTTTTTCTTTTGAGACAGGGTCTCACTAAGTTGCTTAGGGCTTCAATAAGTTGCTGCCTTGAATATGTGATCCTCCTGCTTTAGCCGCCTGAGTTGCTGATATTACAGACATGGCCAATTGTATTATTGTTTCCTCTAGTGGAGAGTTCCTTATATAAAGCAGTGTCAAATATTTTAAAAAATATTTTTCAGTTGTAGTTGGACACAATACCTTTATTTATTTATTTTTATGTGGTGCTGAGTATTGAACCCAGCGCTTTGCACGTGCTAGGCGAGCGTTCTACCGCTGAGCCACAACCCTAGCCCCAGCACTGTCAAATTTAAGTACCTGTTTCTTCCCCTTAAAAAAAAAAAGGCGGGGGGCAGGGGTTGTGGCTCAGCGGCAGAGCGCTCGCCTCTCACGTGAGCGGCCTGGGTTCGATCCTCAGCACCACGTAAACATAAAGTGCATTGCATTGTGTAAAACTAAAGTAAATAAATAAATATTTAAAAAAAAAAAAAAAAGAAGGGCTGGGGTTGTAGCTCAGTGGTAGAGCACTCACACAGGTAAGGCCCTGGGTTCGATCCTCGGCACCACATAAAAAAAATAAAAATAAAGATATTGTGTCCATCTACAACTAAAAATATATTAAAAAAAAAAAAAAAAGCAGCAGCAACAGCAATCATCAATAACACCTTTAAAATTTTTTTTAAATAATCATCCAAATTTCAAAAGTAATTCATGCTTGGGAAATAATCTAGAGGTATATATAAAGAAAAGGTGTTAATCTCCCCAGTTACCTCCTTTGTTTCTTCCCTTTAAGATTCCTACCCCATGGGGCTGGGGTCGTGGCTCAGCGGCAGAGCGCTCGCCTCGCACATGCGCGGCCCCGGGTTCGATCCTCAGCACCACGTAAACATAAATGGATTGCATTGTGTACAACTAAAGTAAATAAATAAATATTTAAAAAAAAAAAAAGATTCCTACCCCATGAGTCATGTGATTCCACCATAATTTTCCATACTCATAAAAACATAGCTTTTAGAGGGGCACAGTAGCATGTACCAGTAACCCAGTGATTCAAGAAGACTGACGCAGGTGGATGGCAAGTTCAAGGCCAGCCTTAGCAATTTATCAAGGCCCTCAGCAACTTAGCAAGACCATGTCTCAAAAAAAAAAAAAAAAAAAAAACTCAAAATGTAGCTCAGTGATAAAAGTGTCCCTGGGTTGAATCCCTAGTATGGGGGAGGGGAGGATGTGACAAAGCTTTTAAAATATATGGTCTTTAGAGGCTGGGGTTGTAGCCCAATGGTAGAGCGTTTGCCTAGCATGTGTTGAGGCACTGGGTTCAATTCTTAGCACTGCATATAAATAAAATGAATAAAATAAAGGTCCATCAACATCTAAAAAATATTTGAAATACATACATATATATATATATACACACACACATATGGTCTTTATGTTATATTTATATGTATATATAAATATATATAATTATATGTTTATAAGTGATTTTGCACTTGCCAGAATATAGTCTTCACCCTAAATACATATATCTGTTCAAATAACCGTTAGAAATTGATATTTATTAAAGAGTCTTATACATAATCTCTTGATAACTTTATTGCTTTCCTACGAAAACTTCTTTAAACAAATACATACAGTAGTGATTCCAGAATTTCTCTGGCATGGAGGCTCAAGTTTGCAATAGGAGATGAAGGGTCTGATGAAGGTTATGAAAGGAGATCCATTACTTTGAACGTATGAACAGTTTTTCTGTGTTCTCAGTATATAAGGGCTGGGGTTGTAGCTCAGTGGTAGAGCACTCACACAGGTAAGGCCCTGGGTTCGATCCTCGGCACCACATAAAAAAAATAAAAATAAAGATATTGTGTCCATCTACAACTAAAAATATATTAAAAAAAAAAAAAAAAGCAGCAGCAACAGCAATCATCAATAACACCTTTAAAATTTTTTTTAAATAATCATCCAAATTTCAAAAGTAATTCATGCTTGGGAAATAATCTAGAGGTATATATAAAGAAAAGGTGTTAATCTCCCCAGTTACCTCCTTTGTTTCTTCCCTTTAAGATTCCTACCCCATGGGGCTGGGGTCGTGGCTCAGCGGCAGAGCGCTCGCCTCGCACATGCGCGGCCCGGGTTCGATCCTCAGCACCACGTAAACATAAATGGATTGCATTGTGTACAACTAAAGTAAATAAATAAATATTTAAAAAAAAAAAAAGATTCCTACCCCATGAGTCATGTGATTCCACCATAATTTTCCATACTCATAAAAACATAGCTTTTAGAGGGGCACAGTAGCATGTACCAGTAACCCAGTGATTCAAGAAGACTGACGCAGGTGGATGGCAAGTTCAAGGCCAGCCTTAGCAATTTATCAAGGCCCTCAGCAACTTAGCAAGACCATGTCTCAAAAAAAAAAAAAAAAAAAAAAAAAACTCAAAATGTAGCTCAGTGATAAAAGTGTCCCTGGGTTGAATCCCTAGTATGGGGGAGGGGAGGATGTGACAAAGCTTTTAAAATATATGGTCTTTAGAGGCTGGGGTTGTAGCCCAATGGTAGAGCGTTTGCCTAGCATGTGTTGAGGCACTGGGTTCAATTCTTAGCACTGCATATAAATAAAATGAATAAAATAAAGGTCCATCAACATCTAAAAAATATTTGAAATACATACATATATATATATATACACACACACATATGGTCTTTATGTTATATTTATATGTATATAAATATATATAATTATATGTTTATAAGTGATTTTGCACTTGCCAGAATATAGTCTTCACCCTAAATACATATATATCTGTTCAAATAACCGTTAGAAATTGATATTTATTAAAGAGTCTTATACATAATCTCTTGATAACTTTATTGCTTTCCTACGAAAACTTCTTTAAACAAATACATACAGTAGTGATTCCAGAATTTCTCTGGCATGGAGGCTCAAGTTTGCAATAGGAGATGAAGGGTCTGATGAAGGTTATGAAAGGAGATCCATTACTTTGAACGTATGAACAGTTTTTCTGTGTTCTCAGTATATTCCCATTGTTGTTTTGGTCTTTTGTTATTTAAACCAAATGATAATTATTACACTAGTTACATTAAAATAACTATTATATATTTATGCTTTAACATTCCAAAATTGAAGTAAATTTAACTCTAAATCCATAGACCTATTGTTTAGTACAACAAAAAATTATTCACATAGCACCATGTAAACTTGGTCCTGTATTATAGTAAAAATCTATATGTTCAATTATTTAATGATGCTTTCATGAAATTCCAGAAAGTAGGGATTATTCTGTAATATTTATGTTTATTCATAGGTTGTTTGTTTTTTTTCCCTTAGACTAATATACAGTTATCTCCCTGGGTCAAAGAAGTACCACTGAACTATGATGTATACCCACCAGAAGACACTGATAGAGAAGCTCTTGAACAAATTCATCTATATAAGATTCTCTAGCACTAAAATGTCCTACCTAGTTAATATTTTGTTGAGTTTATTACAAAATAATGAAGAAATATGTCTTCAATATCCTAAAACATATTTTTCTATATATTCCCTTTCAAAATTTGTACCGTGCTACATATTTGTATGTAGTTGTATATATACGTACATAGTTGTTGTATATGTATACATACAACTTCTGCCTTGTGTGATAATTAAAATATTTATCTGACTTTTTTAAATTTTCCCATTTTTAAAACTCTGAGAGTGACACATGCCTATAATCCCAGCGGCTTGAGAGGCTGAAGCAGAAGGATTGCAAGTTCAAAGCCAGCCTCAGCAACTTAGTGAGGCACGCTGGGTTTGTTTCTCAGCACCGCATACAAATAAATAAAATAAAGATTTATCAACAACTAAAGAAATATATATTAAAAAAATGAAAAGGGCTGGGGATATGAGTTGGTGGTTAAGTGCCCCTGACTACAATCCCCAGTACCAATCAATCAATCAATAAGTAAGTTAGTTAGTTAATTAAATATTAAGTACATGGCCAAAACAGAATGCCAGGAGGCAAGAATTAAGACAATAGCTTGAGGGGCTAGAGTTGTAGCTCAGTGGTAGAGCACTTGCCTAATACTTGTGAGACACTGGGTTCAATCCTTAGCACCACATATAAATAAATAAATAAAATAAAGGTATTATGTCCATCTACAACTAGAAATATTAAAAAAAAAAAAAAAAAAAAAGAAAAGGCAATAGCTTGAACAAGCACATGCCAAGGATGGAACACCCACAAGACAAACAAGGATATTAGCATGAAAGAGAAGGATTTGAGGAGGGCAGTGTGTGTGCGTGTGTGCGCACACCAGCGAAAATGATTTTCTTTCTTTTTTTTTTAATATTTATTTATTTGCTTTAGTTGTACACAATGCCTTTATTTTTACGTGGTGCTGAGGATCGAACCCGGGCCGCGCGCGTTCTAGGCGAGCGCTCTACCGCTGAGCCACAACCCCAGCCCCAGAAAATAATTTTCATACGGAATATATCTACCTTTGATTTAGATATGGAATATTTTATTCTTTGACAAAGATATACTCCTAACTCCCAGGAGGTTAAAAAGTCTTGATTCTCTGAGTGGCAGTATTGGTTTATGCTAAATATGTCTTGACTCCTTTTCCCTCCATCCTGTGTCAATGCCTTAGTTCATTTCTTTTGAGCTCACTGACATCACAGTAGCTTCCTGACTTATTCACTTTCTTTATTTTCCTCCTTTAACCCAAACTATTTGTGTTTCCAGAATTGCTTCAGCATAAGTCTGAGCACTCAGAGAAGATTTTCAGGGGAAAACAACACTTAAAATGTATTGACATCGGCTGGGGTTTTGGCTCAGAGGTAGAGTGCTCCCCTAGCATGTGTGAGGCACTGGGTTCAATCCTCAGCACTATGAAAAAAAAAAAAAAAAAAAAAAAAAAAAGGTATTGTATCCACCTACAACTAAAAAATAAATAAATAAATATTTTAAAATGTATTGACACATGTTTTATTTAAGATTCACTGTCTATTGATCCAGACAACAGCCCAGTGAAACAGAATCTACTTCATTTAAGAAGTGAGTAAACTGGGGCTGGGGTTGTAGCTTAGTGGTAGAGTGCATGCCTGGCATGTGTGAGGCACTGGGTTCAATCCTCAGCACCACATAAAAATAAATAAATAGAGGTCTGTGTCCATCTACAATGAAAAAAAAAAAAAAAAAAGGAGTAAGCTGGCTGAAAAGGAGAGAAAATAGAATAAAAAGAAATGAGGGTAAGAAACTTTCCAAAATTTGTATAGCTAGAAAATGGGCAGAACCAGGACTCAACCCTATTTCTGTCTGAACTTCAAAGCCCATACTCTTTCATTTTGCTGTTTACATTTTATAGCATAATGTTAACCACAAAATCAGGGTTCTAATGGAGAATCTGTTTTGCCTCATTTTGCCTTTGGATTTTTTTTATCAAATGTGAAGTTTGCCTGAGAAATTGTCACAAACATATGCACTACATCTGTGGTTTATAAATCTGTTGGATGCTTAAGCCAAAAGGAAAAATGATAATGAGATTAAAGTTTATGACTTCTGAATAAAAGGCACAGCATGGCTTTAGTATTATAATAGGTGTTGTTTAATACTATGAATCTAATATTCTTGGTGAAATTTTGTTGTTGTTGTTGATGTTGTTTGAGATGCAGTCTCTATGTTGTCCAGGTTGGCCTCAGGCTCCTGGGCTCAAGTAATCATCCTACCTTAGCCTCAGAGTAGCTGGGACTACAGGCATGGATCACCATAACTGGCTACTGTGATTCTTTTTTAAATTGAAAGTTACCTATATAGAATGTAGGTTCAGTTTTTCTATTGGTGGGTGTTGTTATTTGTGGCTTTGTTTTTTTGTTTGTTTGTTTGTTTACTAACTTGTTCATATACCATAAAATAATAACCTGAACTTATCAAAAGCCACTGAAGAAATAGAAATTATGCCAAGTTTTTTACTTACAGGCAGGAAAGGACAACTCATTGAGACTATAAATGATTTGCTTGAACAATGACTCAGCCTTTGGACTCCCATCTTTGTTTATTTTCCTTGCCAAACAGACATTTTTATTCAGGTCAAACTACAAGGTGCAAATAAGAAGATCCATGCTTTCTGTTTGAAGATGAAGAAACAGGCTGAGTTCGAAAATACCTTAGGATAAACTGTTCCCGTTCCATTTTCTTACAAAGAAAAACTGTGTTTGGAGTTTCCTTATTTTATATCTGCATTCTGACAACAAAGACCCACAATTATGGGATAAAATGAAGTTTGAAAAGTAGTTTAGGTTGAGGTTGAGAAATTGGAATCTTCCTAACATTACTGATTAAAAAAAAAAAAATTCTAACTGGTACAGGTGCTTTGGAAAACACTTTGGCAGACCTTCAAAATATTAAATGTCAAGCTACTATATTACCTAGCAATTTCACTCCTACATTACATACCCAAGAGAATGGAAAACATGTCCAACTTGTACTCAAAGGTTCACAGCTCATTACTTACCAAAGCCAAAAAGTGAGGGGAGGGGAGGCAAACATCCCTCAATTGATGAATGGATAAGAGAACTGTGCTGTATCGATACAACAGAATTTTATTCAGTAAAAAGAAATGAAATACACATGCTATGGCAGATGAATCTTGAAAACATGCCAAGTAAAAAAAGCCAGTCACAAAAATTGCATTATATGATTCAATTTACATGAAATATCCAGAATACACAAATTGCAACTGTATAGAGACAGCACATCACGGGTTGCTTAGAAATGGGAAAAGGAGAGAGAGCACTTGGGAAGTGACTACTAATAGGTAAAAGATTTTTTATGGAGTGATAAAGAATAGTCTAAAGTTAGATTGTGGTGATAGCTGCACAGTCTAATTATACTAAAAACCATTGAATTGTACATTTCATATGTTTGAATTGTATATTGCATCTTAGTGAATTATATCTCAATAAAACAGGTCAAAAAAGGAAAATGTAAAAAAATAGAACTTTGGTTTGAACAATATTTGTGACTTTATCCTCGTAATTGTTGGGTAATTGTTTAGCACAGGAAATAGTATTATAAAATCACAAAGCAAGAAGATTACCTATCCTTAGTATAATTTTAATTTCAGTAGGTTTGTTAGGGAAAATGAGATAATTTTAGCACTATTGCCCACTATTTTATACATATGTAGACATAAAATTCTAACTAAAAACACTGTAAACCAGCAATCTTTTCTTCACGCTCTCAGATAAGTCCACTGGGGCCTCTGGATGGATGACCAGCATTTTTATAACCTTTGTGCATTTTCAGCACTGAAGATAACCTTTACGTTATGGTTGTAGACGTGAAACAAGTTCTGAGGCATGTCTGACTGACAAAAAAAGGTATAAAAGAAGTCAATCAGGCAGAAGGCCTTAAAAAACAATAGGGTCATATGTTTCCATTTATACTATTCTTGTTTTCTCTGCATTTAATAAAAGTTTGCTGGAAAATTGAGCAAAACTGAATCCAGGGACTAGTAGATATGTATATACTCAGAGTCAGAATGACTCTTAGGTGGGAAAGAGATGGCACAGATAAAATACATCTATGATCACTGCAAAAGAACTACAGTTTTTACAGGTAAAACAATTTCTAAAAAAGCAATTTACAGAGTTTTATAAAGATATACATTTAGAATTATAATTCTAAGAACTACATCTAATGTTATTATTGGTAGCATGCATAAAGTTTAATTAAAGTATAATCAACAACAGTAAACTGCAATAGCTGCACTACAAGTACACTGTGACATATGTATATACATGTGAAACTACTACCACAATCAAGATCAGGCGAATTTCCATTCATCCAAGTTTCCTCTTGTCTCTTTGTCATCTGTACTCCCCTTGACACCTGCCCCAAGGTGAACACTGCTTTGATTTCTGTCATGATAGGTTGTTTTTTTTTTTTTTTTGTATATATACAAATGGACATACCACATGCATTTCTTTAGCTTTTCTCTTTCAGCATAATGATTTTTTTTTCTTCTTTGTTGTTTTCATTTTTTTCTATTTTCTATTTATTTTTAGCATAGTGATTTTAGTATTCCTGTATATCAAGTTTGTTGCTTTTCATTGATAATAGTATTCCCTAGCATCAATATAATACCATTTGTGCATTTCTCAGTTGATAGACTTTTGAGCTGTTTTCAGTTTGATCAATTAAAAATAAATTGACTGTGAACATTTGTGTGTAAGTTTTTGTGTGGTCATGTCATATGTTTCCATTTATCTTGAGTAAAAACCTAGGACTTGAATAAATGAGTCAAATGAGAAGTATATGTTTAAATTTTCAAATAACTAGCCAGGTACATGGTATACACTTGTAATCCAAGCAGTTCGGGAGGATCACAAGTTCAAGGCCATCCCTGGCAATTTAGCAAGACCCTGTCTCAAAAAGGACTGGGATGTAGCTCAGTAGTAAAACACCAGAGGGTTCAATCCCCATTATTGGAAGAAGAAAATAGTTTTTACAATAACTATGAAAGTGCTTTCCAAAGTATATGTGTCATTTTACATTCCAAAGTACAGTATGTGAGAGTTTCAATTTCTCCATATCCACCCTAATACTTAATATGGCCAGTCTTTTCATTTTAACCATTCGAATAGGTATGCAAAAGTTGTGTTTTTGCTTTTTTTTTTTTTTACTTTTTTTTTTTTTTTTTTTTTTTTTGTATGGGGGATTGAACTCAGGGGCACTTGACCACTGGGCCACATCCCCAGCCCTTTTTCTTTTTTTTTTTTTTGTATTTTATTTAGAGACAGGGTCTCACTGACTTGCTAAGTGCCTCGCCATTGCTGAGGCTGGCTTTGAACTCGCAATCCTCCTGCCTCAGCCTCCCAAGTGCTGGGATTACAGGCGTGCGCATTGCGCCTGGCTTTTTTTTTTTTTTTTTTTTTTTTTTTTACTTTTTACTTTATTTTGTTATTTTATTTTTTTAGTTGTAGATGGACACATTTTGGGTCAAACCTAGTGCCTCACACATGCTAGGCAAGTGCTCTACCACTGAGTTAAAACTGCAGCCCGTTTTTGCTTTTAATTTGCATTTTCCTAATAAATGAGATTGAGTATCTTTTCATATGCTTATTTACCACCTATCTTAAAGCTTATTTTCTTTTCCTTTTTGGCAGTACTAGGGGTTGATCTTAGGGTTTTGTACATGCTACGTGAGCACTCTACCTCATGCCCTGCCTTATTCACCATTTATCTTATTTGAAGAAGTGTTAAAATATTTTGCCCATTTTTAAAGTGGATTGTCTTCTTATTGGTTGTAAGGTTTCTTTTATACATTCTGTATGCAAGTCCTTTATTAGATATATCTTGCAAATATTTCCCCCCCAGCATGTGAATTTCCTATTCTATTCATTAATTTGCTGAGAGTTTTAGTAAACTGAAACTGAAACTAAAAGCTAAGAGTAGATACTGAATTTTGACGTTATTACATTTATTCAGATAATTACAAGGTTTTCTTTTTAAAATCTGTAAAAAAAAAAAAAAAAAAAAAAATGAGAAATGCACTGATTTTCCAGTGCTTCTTTCTAGCCTTGATAGTTTTTCTCACATGCATGTACTGATCAGTACTCAGCTGAATACTCAAGAAGAATTCTTCAGACTCTTGTCTTTCCTCTGGCTTTTATTCTAAAAACTCTGATGCCTTCACTTCCCACATCTTCAAGCTGGTCCACAACTCAAAAGAGGTGACTGAGTTCTGTTTGGGCTCTTCCTCCCTGTGCTTCAGCCTGGAAAATCTTCAGCCAGGGATAATCTTAGGAAACATGTTCTACACTGCAGGCTTCTGATATCTGAAGATAATTGTCTTATAGGTGAGAGGTTAAATCAGGTCCCTGTTAAACTATCCTGAGTGCTAACAGAAGCAACACTGTATATTTTTAATTTCCTAATATTTTCCCAGTCAAATGCATAACCCAAATATTGCATGAGAACGTATTTTGCACTTCACCTTTTTGAACCATTTCACAAGATGGAGGAAGCTTAAAAATTAGGAAAGATAAAAAGTTTAAAATAAACAATAGAAGCCAGGCATAGTGGTACTTGCCTGTTATCCCAGCAACTATGGAAGGCTCAGGCACAAGGGTCACAAAATATGAGCCAGCCTCAGCAACTTGGTGAGACCCTGACTCAAAATAAGAAATAAACGGGGCTCAGACTCATGCCTATAATCCCAGCAGCTCAGGAGGCTGAGACAGGAGAATCATAAATTCAAAGCCAGCCTCAGCAATGGTGAGGTGCTAAGCAACTCAGTGAGACCCTGTCTCTAATAAAATAGAAAATAGGGCTGGGGATGTGGCTCAGTGGTTGAGTGCCCCTGAGTTCAATTCCAGGTACCAAAAAAAAAAGGGTTGGGGATGTGGCTGAATGGTATGGTAGATCACCCCTGGGTTCAATCCCCAATACAAAAAAAGAGAGAGAGAAAAAAAAAATGTTTTTTGAGAAATGAGAAAAGCAATCATGATACTTCACCAAGATTGTAGCACTAGCTAGTTAATAATTAGGCAACTTAGGTAATACCTCAAACACTTGTAGAAAACACATGCAAACAAATATTCCAGTCACTTCTTTCTTTTTTATTAATGAATTTAACCCTTATTTTGTTTGTTTGTTTATTTATTTATTTATTTATTTATTTTTATGTGGTGCTGAGGATAGAACCCAAGGCCTCACCCGTGCTAGACAAGTGCTTTATCACTGAGCCACAACCCCAGTCACTTATTTCTTAGCTTTACAGCTGTAAGTCATCAACATATTTTAGAACTAGCAGCATTTTCGAAAACCTACCCTTTTACTGAAATTTTGCTCTTATTCAAAATTTGAGAAATTTTTTAATAAGCATGGGAGACATTGAGCATAAAACTTAATTTTCATTTAAGCAGTTCTTACTCTAATGAAGCTAAAAATAAGTAGTATCGTTTTCCAGAACAAGTTGTAGAATGACAGAACAGAGACTGCAACTCAGAAGAGATCATTTTTAAAGGAAAACTTTCAAAGTGAAAGGAGAAATGTTATCTTCCCCCAGAAGTATTTAAAAAAAAAAATCACATCACCTCAGATTTGTTATTTTGCATTTTCCAAACAGAAGAATAATCCTTTGGGGCCAACAAAGGTGTGGAAATTTTTAAACACAGTTTTCATGAAGGAGGTACAACTGAAAAGGACTATACTACAACAACCTCTCTGTAGGCTTTGTAGACCCTGATCACCTAAGTGCGTCTTGTTAACACTCTTATCAAATGGATGGAATGAATGAGCTGGGAAGGCACAGCAGAAATGTTACTATGTAAGGGTGTCAAAGGGTGAGAATATGGATATCTTCCACCAATCACCTTAGAACAAAATATCTTGTGTTCCTTTTTGAGGCTGGATGGGATGGTTACTAAGCATGGTGGATGTGGTTTCCTAGTGCAGCACAATAATCTTTCCAAAATGTTTTTAAATATTAAACATTTTAAAAGTAAAAATAATGTGAGTCTGTGAATGTAGTTCAGTGGTAAAATGCTTGCCTAGCACCTGTGAGGCACTGGGTTTGATCCTCAGCACCACATAAAAAAATAAATAAATAAAATAAAGGTATTATGTCCATCTACAACTAAAAAAATATTTTTAAATGTGTACAAAAATCCCAATGATTTAAATTTATCTGATCTTACCGTATAAAGGGGCTCTTAAGAACAGCTAGTTCAG
Source organism: Tamias sibiricus (assembly GCA_025594165.1). NCBI lineage: Eukaryota > Metazoa > Chordata > Mammalia > Rodentia > Sciuridae > Tamias > Tamias sibiricus. Next base: position 72,986,785 of record CM046659.1, read on the forward strand.
TTCAATGTGGTATATTCAGAATAATCAAATGTAGCTGTTGCTTTTTCTGTTTGTTTTATTTTGTTTTGTTCCAGTACTGAGAACTGAACTCAGGGGCACTTTACCACTGAACCTATAGCCCCAGTCTTTTTTAAATTTTATTATTTTGAGACAGAATCTCACTAAGTTACTGAGGCTGGCCTTGAACATGTAATCCTCTTGTCTTAGTCTCCTGAGTAGCTGGGTTAATAGACAAGTGCTACCACACCCAACAAATGTGTTTTAATTAACAGTTTGTCTGAAATCTTGCATATTCCAAGTTATTGTCTGAAATATCTGTAGCTACAATAACTTCTAAAAGTTACTGTGTTCTTAAAATAAAACCAGTAATCTCAAATGACGGAATGCTTTTTTTGTGTCTGGGTGGGCACCATTCCTGAAGGTAATGCAAGACCAGGTTGAAGCACAGAGTAGACAGAGCAAACTCCTATTCCATCTCCCTGCTCCAAATATCCATTTAATATATTGTCCTCAGAGGACAATTCAGATATTAAACCAATAAGAAACACCCCACTTGATCTTAGCCAAGAGGCCAAGAAGCAAGGCCAGACCTGTTTTGTAGTACTAAGGATAGAACCCAGGAGTGCTCTACCATTGAACTATTCTCCAACCCTTTTTATTTTTTATTTTTCAAGACAGGGTCTTGCTAAGTTGCTTAGGGCCTAAGTTGCTGAGGCTGGCCAAAAACTTGCAATCCTCCTGGCTTAGCCTCCCAAGCTCTGGGGTTACAGGCATGCACCCTCACAGCCAGCATGAGTTTATATTTCTACCAGCTTCTATTGCAGTTGAGAACATTCATGCTCTTCCTAGTTTGTACCATAAACTGTATCGAGTGGGAACAAGTCTTTTGGCTGAACAAAGCTACAGAATCATTCTCTTTTGATGCAGCCCACAGTTCAGGCAACAGATTCCATGACAGCACTCTTCAGGTACATTTCCTGACTTACTTCCTGTTTTGACTCAATATTTTCAAATTATCTTTTAGTGTCCAATTTCTTCACTTCCAAAAATATTGTCACATTGCTCTGTATCATATTCAAGGAATAATGAGATTAATGACATTTATTTCTGATATTCTTACATGATTGCATATTTGAAATATCAACTGCAAGATTAATTATCTGACTTACAAATTACCTATTATAACAACTTTTTATTCTGATAAGTGCTAATAAATGTAAAGAGTAAGGTAATATTTAAAATATTAGCAATAGAGCCAGGGGTGTATTTCAGTTACAGAGCACTTGCCTAACATTTTCAAGGCCCTGAGTTCAATCCCCAGCATGGCAAAAAATAAACAAATAAATAAAAATAAAATACTGGATATAAACAGAACTAAGTTTTACAATGTTAAAATCTGGGGCTGGAGTTGTGGCTCAGTGTTAGAGCACTTGCCTAGTCATGAGACACTGGGTTTGAGTCTCAGAACCATATAAAAATATTTTTAAAAAGAATGTTTAAAAAGTATATTAAAATCTGGGGCTGGGGTTGTGGCTCAGCGGCACAGCGCTTGCCTAGCGCATGCACGGTCCGGGTTCGATCCTCAGCACCACATAAAAATACAGGCATTGTGTACAACTAAAGCAAATAAACATATATAAATATATATGTATATATCAAAATCTGTCTTAGAAAAAATTAATAAAATAACCTAAACTAATAGGATTAAGCCCTCATGTACCAAAATGTGGTCATGAGCTAGACAGTTCTAGAAGAGACTATCTATTCTATTCCCTGATCTTTAGAAAAAACAATAACTCCTAGATTTGAAATGTGTACTTATGTCTATTTAAACATGAAAATAATAAAATATAATGCATGCTAATTGCAAATATGAAAATAAAGACAGGTGATGAATTACAAATAAGAATAACTCATAATCTTATCATCTAGCAATAAGCAACATTAACATTTTGGTCTTTTTTTTTTTTTTTCATTTGGTACGGAGGATCAAACTCAGAGGCACTCAACCACTGAGCCACATCCCCAGCCATACTTTGTATTTTATTTAGAGACAGTGTCTCACTGAGTTGCTTAGCACCTTGCTTTTGCTGGGACTGGCTTTGAACTCATGATTCTCATGTCTCAGCCTCCTGAGCTGCTGGGATTACAGGCGTGCGCCACCGCACCAGACCATTTTGGTCTTGTTTTAAAGAAGTTGTATAAACACACTTAGAAAAAGTGCAAAAAGTATACTTTATGTACTTGGACTACATAGGTAGTCAAAAATTTTTGTTGAAAAAATGAATAAATGAATGAATGTAGAAATGAAGTTTCCCAGGGGGAAAAAAATTCTGTTGGGAGACAATTCTCTTTCATCTCTTGTGTTTCTGCGCTTCTTAGGAACAGAGGCACTGATGGATTTTGTTCTGGACTCTTCAAGAATGTTTGTAACATGAAGAACCTTGGAACTTGGAGATAATGTCTCCCTCCAGAGCAGAGGTCAAATTTGTTTACTGTCCTGTATAATAAAGACAATGTCTCCCTCTAGGCGACATTTTTTTTTCTGATACTGTGCTGTTTTGCTTATAGTCCAATATAAAATATCGAGGCTTCCTTTGCTTGGGGTTCCTATGATGCAAACCTATTGCCTGTACAGTATCTAATTAGACCACTTTGTGTGACCCCCCCCCCCCAGGGCCAGTGCATTACCTAGCCCATATTGTGTCACCCTATGAGTAATGCAGCTCATGGAATCAGCAAAAGTAGAGTTATTCTGGATCCCACTATTGTTTTAAAAATAAATTATCCTTTGTGTTAAGCCTGAGCCTCATATTTTCTCTGGCATGCACGAAACTGTGGCACCCTAACTTATTAGCTTGCATGTAGGGTAAAAGCTCAGACTCTTTACAGGTCTTGACAGAAATCTGTTAAGAATAGGGTGAATGGGGCTGGGGCTGTAGCTCAGTGGCAGAGCACTTGCTTTTCATGTGTGACGCACTGGGTTCGATCCTCAGCACCACATAGAAAGAAAGAAATAAAAATAAAGGTCCAGGGAATGGGGTTGGGGCTCAGCAGTAGAGCACTCATCTCACATGTGTGGGGCCCTGGGTTCGATCCTCAGCACCACATAAATAAAAAAAAATAAAAATATTGTGTCCACCTACAACTAAAAAATTGTTTAAAAAAATAAAAATAAAGGTCGATCAACAGCTAAAAAAATATTTAAATAAATAAACAAATAATATAAAGACATGCTATCCCCTACAACTACAAAAAAATTAAAAAGAATAGGGTGGATAATTAGACACTTTTCACTATATATAAAATGTCTTAATGATGTCAGAGAAAGTATCCTGTAAGTATCCTGTGAGTTTTCACTGACACTAATTAAGAATTAATATGCTGCCAGGCGCTGTGGCGCACTCCTGTAATCCCAGCACTTGGGAGGCTGAGGCAGGAAGATCACGAGTTCAAAGCCAGCCTCAGCAATGGCGAGTCACTTAGCAACTCAGTGAGACTCTGTCTCGAATAAAATTCAAAAACGGGCTGAAGATGAGGCCCAGTGGTCGAGTGCCCCTGAGTTCAATCCCCAGTACCAAAAAAAAAAAAAAAAAAAAAAGAATTAATGTGCCAGCAGGCACAATGGCATACTCCTGTAATCCCAGGAGGGAGGATTAGGCAGGAGGCTGATGCAGGAGGATCTTGAGTTCAAAGCCAGCCTCAGCAAAAGCAAGGCACTAAGCAACTCACTGAGACTCTGCCTCTAAATAAAATACAAAATAGGGCTGTAGATGTGGCTTAGTGGCCAAGTGCCCCTGAGTTCAATCCCAGGTGCTCCCCCTGAAAAAAAAAAAAAAAAAAAGAATTAATGTGCCAGAAAACTTTATACAGAAAAAGAGAGAGATCCAGTTCTCTGCGTTCTCTCATTTGAGGACACAAACACTCCCATCTCCTATAGAGTACTCACAATTTGGAGACGATTGTTGGAACAAACTTTGCCTTCCTCAGGTTAGTAAGATTTATGCCTTCAGTCTTTCCATATAAATTCTATTTTACATTTTTTTTTTTTCTGATACTGAGGTTAGAACCCAGGCCTCACACATGCTAGGCAATAGCTCTACCTCTGAGCTACACTCCAGCCTGTTTTCCAATTTTTAATCCTTTGGTTAATTACTCCTCTGAATTTTTTTTACTTACTTTATCTCTTGACTTTGGAGCCCAGTATCTGATACAATAAGGAGTTGATTTCTATTTCATGGATTTACAAAGCCTGCCACAGACTAATTGAGAGTAGATAGTATATTCTATACTTCTCTAGTATTTCTGTTTCTAGCCCATAGGAGGTATTCAGTACATTCTTACTGATTGATTAGTATATCCCAGAATTGTTTTTGAATTAAAAAAATCACAGTACCATTTAGCTGATTCATGCTTGGTTTTTGCTTCACTAAAAATCCTATTTTTGCCGGGCGCGGTGGTGCACGCCTGTAATCCCAGCACTTCGGAGGCCGAGGCAGGAGGATCGCGAGTTCAAAGCCACCCTCAGCCATGGCGAGGCACTTAGCAACTCAGTGAGACCCTGTCTCTAATAAAAATACAAAAAAGGGCTGGGGGTGTGGCCCAGTGGTCGAGTGCCCCTGAGTTCAATCCCTGGTACCACAAAAAAAAAAAAAAAAAAAAAAAAAAAAAAAAAAAATCCTATTTGTAGCTGGGCAAGGTGCCACACACTTATAATCTCAGCTACTCACGAGGCAGAGGCAGGAGGATTCCAAATTCAAGGCCAGCCTGTGCAACTTAGTGAGACCCTGTCTCAAAATATAAAATAAAAAGATCTGGCTGAGGATTTAGCTCAGTGGCATATCACTACAGGGTTAAAATATATATGGATAGATAGATATAGATAGATAGATCTATATCTATATCTGTGTGTATGTATATATATATGTGAAATATATACATATATATATGAATCAAAAATAGCAACAAACTACAAATAGTGAATAAAAGCTATAAGTCACACAACCATCCTTGTTTTTGTGGAAAGTACTGTTAGTTCACTTAGCAGGCTTTCCATTCCTAACCACATATGCAGAAGGTGATCACTATCAGTAACACTATTTCCTCATACAAAAGATATTCCTTTGTAATGACTCTTAGCTGAGTTAGCATTTTTATTTTTTGTTTTTTCCTTTTTTCTGTAGTTTCTGTGGTAAGGTGCTTCTAACATGGTTCCCAATGACCCCTCCTGTTTTTACATCTTGTGTAATTTCCTCCCCTAAGTGTGGGCTAGAACTAGTGACTTGGTTTTTTTGTTGTTATTGTTTGTTTGGTTTTTTTAGTAGTAGATGGAAACAATACTTTTATTTATGCATTTTTAAATATATGTATATATTTAGTTGTTTTTATGTACCTTTATTTTTTTTTATATGTCGTGCTGAGAATTTAACCCAGTGCCTCACACATGCGAGGCAAACATTCTACCAACTGAGCTATATCCCCAGTCCACTGTGGCTTGTTTTTAATGAATAGAATATGACAATGTATAGAATGTCATATCTGAGATTATATTTAAAAAGACTGTGACTTCCATATTCCTGTCACTCTCTGTGCCCTCTGACTTTTTCATTCTGATGAGCAAAACTGCCTTGTTGTGAACAGCCCAATGGACAGGTCTATGTGACAAGAAACAGAATAGCCTGTAGTTAACAACCAGTGAGGAGGAACTAAGGCCTCATTGCAACATTTTGAAAAGAACTAAACGCTGCCAACATTTTTCTCCTCAAGCCAAGCCTTAAGATGGCTGTAGCACCACACAATACCTTGAATACAGCCTTGAGGGAAATTGAGATCCAGAGATCAAACTAAAATTTGCCCTGCTTCTTTCCCATAGCCTCTGTAAGATAATAATTATTTATTGCTTAAGTCACAAAGTTTTGGAGTAATTTATCACACAGCAATAAATAATACAAATTCTGTTTGATAAATATTAAAATATTAACTTACACCTAACTCAATTTTTATTCAAAGAAACTAAGTGCTTGCATGCATGACGCCCTGATATCAATCCACAATATCTACAAACAAAAAAAAAAAAAAAAAAAAAAGGAAGAAAGAAAAGAAAAGAAAAAGAAAGAAAGGCCTACAAAATCAGAAAAAGAGAAGTCGCTCAGGCCTCCTTTCTCATCTACTATAGACTTAAACACCTGCACATAGGTGTTTAACATTCTCAAACGTTTAGTCAAACCCAAGGACTACCTTTGACCCTGTTACTACAAACCCCACTCGACTTTTATCACTCATTTTTGAGCGTTAACTATTATTATTGCCATCTAATTATATCATTCTGTGAACTAGTAATGTATGCTATCACTTTAATAATAAATGCTATCACTTTAAATGTAATAAATCATATTTAACTTGCAACTCTATCAACAGATCTGGTTTGTTTTAGAACTGGATGACTTCTAGAACTTTTGTTTATGTGTTTTTGTAAATTCTGTGCCTTTTAAATCTTTTAAAGTTACTTCCTTATGTTTGATTCATACAGAAAATATTTGAGTAAACTATATGTCCAGAACTGTTCAGGATAGGAACGCAGCAGTGAACAGAACAGACAAGCTCACAGTTGTTATGAAATACACATTCTCCTTGGCAGAAGGATGGGGGTAGATAGTGCTAGACAAGGAAATAAATTACCAACTGTAATTTTGTTTGACATAATATTTTTCAACAATATATGACCGCGCGGTGGCGCACGCCTGTAATCCCAGCACTTTGGGAGGCTGAGGCAGGAGGATCGCGAGTTCAAAGCCAGCCTTAGCAATGGCGAGGCACTTAGCAACTCAGTGAGACCCTGTCTCTAAATAAAATACAAAAAAGGGCTGGAGATGTGACCCAGTGGACGAGTGCCCCTGAGTTCAATCCCCAGTACCACCAAAAAAAAAAAAAAAAAAAAAAAAAAAAAAAACAATATATGACCTATTATTCTCAAGGGATTACCATATTGCTATTTATCATCTAAAACAGATTTATAATAAAATGACAATATAGTACTCAAATTTCTTTTTCTAAAACTATCTTAACAGTTTAAAAACACACACAACTATGATTGTCCATAGAGTATATAGTTAACATTTAAATAATAGCTTTGAAATTTCTCAGTGATAGATTGCATTGCAATAAAAATATATGCTTTGTACCATATGCATTAAAACAGGAAAACATTAACTCTCCTCAAGCTTATACTTAAAAAAAAAGTAATGCCACTTGGTTTCCTTTTTCTTTTCTCTAATAAATATTATATAGTTTGCAATTAAATGCAAAAAGAGACTTTGAAAATCTGATCTTTCAGTCCATTAATATTTATGAAATTAGTTGTCACCTTTAAGCAGGGAAGATTCAGGGAAGAAAGATATATAGTATTGCATGGAAGTCATTAGTGAAAGCACACTGGAGATGAAAAGAAGTACCCAATCTTTTCTCCTCTTTGCTCTACATATTGGTTTTTACATGACAAGAGTGTGACACATCCTCAAACACAAACCTGTCCTTCCTCAATCAAACACTACATGGCAAGGTAGAAAGGGTAGAGTCTGGTATCTCCTTCTTTACGTAAATATGTTACATAACTTCACGCATCAAACAGGTTTTCAAATAAGAGATACTTGACATCCCTAGAAAAGTTCTATTGATCAAAACATGAATTCCTCATCTGCTGCTGATAAGAGTGTCAGAAAAGTACTTAAAAATGTTAACTACCTTGACTAAGCATTTCAATTTCTAGGAACCTAAGAAAATAATCTGATATTTGGGAAATGATTTGTGTTTAATAGTTCACTATACTGTTATTAATAAAAGTGAGGGGCTGGGGTTATGGCTCAACGGTAGAGTGCTCGCCTAGTATGTGCATGGCCCAGGTTCGATCCTCACCACCACGTAAAAATAAGGGCATTGTGTAAAACTAAAACAAATAAATAAATACTTTTTAAAAAATAAAATAAAATAAAAGTGAAAAATTGGAAGCCACCTAAATGCTCAATAATAGGGATGAAGTACACTGCTTCAATGTTTGGGAACTGACAGATACAGAAGAATATTTCAGATGTAAGCAAATATTCACAATATACTGTTGGGTTAAAAAAAAAAGTCACAAGGCATTACATTGACTAAGATCCCCGTTTTATATACTGTATGTATAAGTTTATATATAAATGAAAATTTTAGAAAATGTCAAAAAGGTATACACCAAAATGTTAGTGATGACTGTCTCAGGGTAGATTTTTAAAAATTCTTCCGGCTTCTCTGTATTTTTCAAATTTTTTGGGGGGGGGCAGTAACTAGAGATTGAACCCAGAGGTGCTTTACCACTGAGGTACATCCCTGGCCCTTTTTATTTTTTATTTTGACAGGGTCTTGCTAAACTGTCAAGACGCCTCAAACTTGTGATCTTCCTGCTTCAGCCTCCTTAGTAGCTAGGATTACAGGTAGGCACTACCCTGCCTGACCTGTGTTTTCAAACTTTAAAAAATGAAAAACTAGGGGCTGGGGCTATGGCTCAGCGGTAGAGCGCTTGTGTCGCGTGTGTAGGGCCCTGGGTTCCATCATTAGCACCACATAAATAAAATAAAGGTATTGTGTCCACCTACAACTAAAACAATATTTTTTTAAAAATAAAAAACTAGTAACTTTTGTCATCAAGGAAAAAAATGCCAATTTCTGGTGCTGAGTATTGAACCCAGGGCCTCGCATACACTCTACCACTGAGCTGTTTCCCCAGCCCCTGTATGTATGTATGTATGTATGTGTGTGTGTGTGTGTGTGTGTGTGTATACACACAAACATACATATATATTTTTTTTTAATAAAATGTTAGCTTTCTAAAATCCCATCATTCTCACTTGGAATTACTATCTATCATTGCTTTCTGAGTATCTATTGTCTGTACCTCTATTATGCTAATTGTCAGTGTCTGGTGTTTATCATAGTTTCAGTTACAGGATTATGAACTTCCAACTAATTTCAGTGTCCCTGTCTACTTAACAAGTCCTTCCTGGATTAAATAGAATAAATTTATCCTTATATTAGCCTCTATGACAGAGTTGCAAGGTGGAATGGTGCATAGTGTAGGTTCAAAAGGTATATACTACTATTATGTCAAATATTGATACCAAAACCACAGACAGGATAAATTTCTTTGCAGACCAATATGATGAAGATACAATGTTGCAGGTCAGGAGAAGGTAGAAAATGTTCCAGAAAGGAATGAGGACATTGGGAAACCAAATGAACATGAAACTACAGGGACTGATAATCCTATATGCTGTCTCTAGAAGAAACACTTGAGATCTCAAGTGGGTCAAAGAAACCCTCTCTATCCTATTTACAAAGGAGAACAAAACCAAACAACATTTTAGGATTTGGGAAATCGTTAATTTTTCTCTTTCTCTTTTTTTCCCTTTCTATCTTGTTTTTTAGTTTTCTTTCATTGATTGATTTTTTTTTTTTTTTTTTTGCCAACTGTATAATGAGAAGAGTTTTTTTCTTTCTTTATAGCCCAAAGGTTTATGTCTCAAGCATGTGAATAAGTAGGTGTCTCTGGGAGAGAGCAGGTCCAGAAAGTTAAGACTAAGGCTGAGAGCATATTCATTTGAGGTGATGATAAAGCTGGGACCACTATTATTGGAAAATAAAATATTAAAATGCTCTTTCATAGAAAGAATTACTAAAAAGATAAGCCACTCTGTCAGTTTAAAGAAAAACAAGAGTAGGAAGAATTGCATGTACACACAACACAGGGCTGGCTACATTACCATTCATAACCCCAACAGAGAGTTAATACAAACAAGCGTAATAGACAATCTTCATCCAAATGTAGATAGCTACGACTTTGTGTGGCCAGCCAGCTAGCAATGATACAAGTAGCTGCATCAACTAAGGAACATAAAAAACTAAAAGATACAAATTATAACTTTTTTTTTTTAGTTGTTGATGGACCTTCATTTTATTTACTTATTTTTATGTGGTGCTGAGAATCGAACCGCTGAGCTACAACTCCAGCCCCACAAATTATAACTTTTCTATTTTATTATTTGCTTTCCAGCAAGTCACATATTCATTAGACTTCCTTTTATTTGAAACCTGGATAACATTTCTTTCTTTTGTTAAAATTGCCTTTCGAAATATGGTCAATACAAAACTTAAAGTAGCTTTGGCTACTTTAGTTAAGAATAATCCCAAATCAGTATTTTTAATCAACTATCCGGGATCATGTTGAAAGAGAGAGACTAAAGTGTTCCAGTTCCCTTGCTCTCTGTTATGACCAAGCAGGAAGTTTCCGAGCAAACATCCACCTCTCAGGAAGTTTACGTCAAACTTAGTATTTACATCCTGTTGAGTGTAGTCTTAAATTTTTTTCTCCATTCTGTCCTGAAATTATTATGTATGTATGTGACAAATGGAATATCTCCATGACTAATAATAAAAGTTAAAAGACTTTTTTTAACATTAAGTGCCTATAATTATGGCTATTTATATCCCTAGTCCCCATCCTTTATTCATTTGATCTCTCAAGTAGATCCTTGTTAATCACGTTCCGATTCATTAATTATGCAGCTAGTACACTAAAAACAAGCAAATAAAATCCTCTATGGAGCATCCTGATGCTTCCCTCCAGGATTTACTATGTAATGTTGAAGTGAAGATGGTGACAAGGTGCTGCCTCTGGTTTTTCTAGCATTTAGCTGTATTGATTTGGCTATCCTTCACCTGCAGTTTTCTCACCTAAAAGGGAGAGTGATGGGTTATATGATCTTTATATATAGTACATGTTGCGTAATTAATTATACCATGGAGAAATGCCTATCTTATCATAGATATTGTAAAGGCATACCTTTTTATATGTGTGGTATGGAGATTGAACCCAGGGACACTCTATCACTGAAATATATCGCTAGCCCATTTTTAATTTTTTATTTTGAGACAGGGTCTTGCTAAATCAGTGAGACTGGCCTCAAGCTTGCAATTCTCCTGCCTCAATCTCCAGAGTTGAGATCACAGGCATGTGCTACCATGCCCAGCTTGTTTAGGATTCTTTTTTTTTTTTTTTTCCAGAGAGGGGAGAACTGTTTTATTACTTTCTAACAATATTTCCATTTAAATTATACTTGTTTGAACAATGGCAGATATTTTGTATATTGAAGGGAAAAAATAATCAAAATTACAGTTAATTGGGGGTAAAACGAACCAATGTTTTACAATTATTTTTTTCCCAAATAGACATTTTTTTTTTCTTTTTGGGAATGGTTACCCGGGATTAGAACTTAAGGGCACACAACCACTGAGCCACATCCCCAGCCCTAGTTTGTATTTTATTTAGAGACAGGGTCTCACTGAGTTGCTTAGTGCCTTGCTTTTGCTAAGGCTGGCTTCGAACTTGCGATCCTCCTATCTCAGCTTCTTAAACCACTGGGATTGCAGGCATGCGCCACCACACCTGGATCACCTGGATAGACCTGTTTTAATTGTTTTGGATCTCCCAAACTTAAAGGTATTAAATGAATTGCATACAAGAAGAATAAAGACTATTTCAAAAATTATGCTCTTATCAATAAAAAGCATATTTTGTTCAGATATTCTAATACTGACTACATTTTCTAATGGAATGTGTAATCATCTGTGATATTATAATAATAATAATAATAATAACAATGTTTGCTTGAAATGTTTTACACATTTCATCTCAATAATTAACCAAAACATTGTATGTTATAACAATATGTTAGGGGCTCTCGTCTTGCATGTGTGAGGCCCTGGGTTTGATCCTCAGCACCACATAAATAAAATAAAGGTATTGTGTATCTACCTACAACTAAAAACAATATATATTTATGTTATCAGAATAATATTATAATTAACTTGTTTAGGATTCTTTATGGTTACAAATCATCAAAATCCAAACAGATCTTAGATAAGAAAGTACAGAAGTGTTTCACAAAACCCAAGGACAGTAATTAAACTAGACATAAGGAACCAGAAAGGTAAATATCAAAAGGTTCTCCATCTTCTTTCTCCCCCTCCCTCTGGACATCTGCTTAATTTCACCTTCTTTCTGTCAACCAGGTTCTTCTACTTTTCCTAATCATATGGTGGAAAATAGGACACCTTGGTAACTCTTAAATCTACAAATTATAGTCCAGACACATGAAGACAGTTGGCTCTTTCTCAGTCCACATGCCATATTCCCAGAGAAAGGCTCCAACTGGCCCACACTGGAGCAGATGCCCATTCCTGGACTAATCAACTGTCATCTATATTTGGGACAACTTAGATTTAACATGACAGCTTTCATCACAATCCTGAGGAAGGGAACTAGGGAAATTCCTAGAAAGGGGGCATAAGTAGAAAATCTGATAGATATTTACCCATTCAATATCTCTGTTACTCAGTAGTATTTTAAAATTTTGAAATAATTATGGATTCACAGGAAGTTGAAAAATTAGTAATAGAGAAATCATAAGTACCTTTCAACATAATTTTCCCCAATTATAGCAACTTACATAACTATAGTATGATATCACACTGGTATAATTCAGATTTTATTCATATCTCACCAATTTTACATGCACTCATTTATGTATGTGTGCACAAAATTTTATCTAATTTTGTCATATATATACCCACAACCATACAGAACTGTTCCATTACTGTAAGGATCCACAAGCTACCCCTTTACATTCATATCCCTCTTCTGTCTTCATCCTAAATACTTGAAAATATGTTCTCTAAAATTTTGCATTCCAAGAATATTATATAAATGAAATGGAACAGTAGGTAACCTTCTGAAACGGACGTTTTCACTCAATATTATCTCTTTCATATCTATCCAAGTTGTTGCATATATCAATAGTTCATTCCTTTTTATTGCTGAGTAGAATTTCTTGGTAAGGATATACTAGTTTGTTTACCTATTCACCTATTAAAGGACCTCTGGCTTGTTTCCAATTTCTGGCCATTACAAATAGAGTTTCCATGAACATTTGTGTAAAGGTTTTTGTGTGAAATTATGTTTTTATTTCTCTGGGATAAATGCCAAGGAGTAGTTGCTGAGTTGTAAGTTTATGCTTAGTTTTTTAAAGAAACTGCCAAATTGTTTTCCAGGGTATGCCAGGAAATGCCATATGACATCCCTACCAGCAATGTATGAGAAATCCAGTTTCTTAGTAGCCTCACCTATATTTGGCTTATCCCTAATTTTTTTTTTTATTTTCTGCAGTACTAGGGATTGGACCCAGGGTCTTATACATGCTAGGCAAACATGACTTATCATTATTTTTAATTTTAGGTGTTCTAACAAATAGGTTGTAATATCTCATGTTTCAATTTACATTTTCTTAATGATTAATGATGTTGAAAATCTTTTCATGTGCTTATTTGTCATCTGTATACCCTCTTGGTGAAATGTTTGTACATGTCTTTAATCCACTATAAAATTTGATATTAATTTAACACATTATTTTTATTTCAGCTGTGCTTGATGGCACACCTGTGGTTCCATTGATTCAAGAGGCTGAGGCAGGAAGATCGTAAGTTTGAAGCCAGCCTGGGCAACTTAGTGAGACCCTGTCTCAAAAAAAAAAAAAAAAAAAAAAAAAAGCCGGGCGCAGTGGCGCACGCCTGTAATCCCAGCACTTTGGGAGGCTGAGGCAGGAGGATCGCGAGTTCAAAGCCAACCTCAGCAATGGCGAGGCACTTAGCAACTCAGTGAGACCCTGTCTCTAAATAAAATACAACAAAGGTCTGGGGATGTGACCCAGTGGTCGACTGCCCCTGAGTTCAATCCCTGGTACCACAAAAAAAAAAAAAAAAAAAAAAAAAAAAAAAAAGTGCTTGGGCTGTACCTCAGTAGTAGCAGGCCACAATATCTTTATTTTATTTATTTATTTTTATGTGGTGCTGACGATAAAACCCAGTGTCTCATGTGTGCTATGCAAGCGCTCTTCCACTGGGCTACAACCCCAGCCCTATTTTAAAATTTTAATAAGGTTGTATGACACAAAACAAACTGTAATATTTTATGTACTTTGATGTATGTATACACCCATATTGATACCACAATCAGGATAATGATATCTATTTCCTCAAAATTTTTAAAGTGAGAGCCAGCGTGGTGGCGCACACCTGTAATCCCAGCACTTGGGAGGCTGAGGCAGGAGGATTGCGAGTTCCAAGCCAGCCTCAGCAATGGCCAGGCACTTAACAACTCAGTGAGACTTTGTCTCTAATAAAATACAAAAAAGGGCTGGGGATGTGGCTTACGGGTCCAGTGCCCCTGAGTTCAATCCCTGGTACCAAAGGAAAAAAAAAAAAATTAAAGTGAAAAATGGGACCTTAAAAAAGTGGACATCTTAGGGCTAATAATTTCCAGATCCTTTGTTAAAGATTGAAATAGTCAGTATTTATTTTTCTCTATTGTTAAGAGAACTTAAATGAGAAAGATTTTTGTGTTCTATTTAAAATTTTAGCTTTACAAGACTATAAATCTAAATGATTATTCTAAACTGCATCCTAAAGTGGTTCTGTGAAGTAATGTTATCTGTGACTGCCAAAAACAAAATGAAAAATACTGACATGAAAGCAAAAGCAAAATTCACACACACATGTACACACACACACCCTGAACTGGATCAAATTTCTGGATTAACTAAAAGATGTAAATCCCAACTATAAGAGAAATAATAGTGTTTACGACTATAGATCCAAATAATATTTGCTCATTTTTTAAACATAGAACTATATTTTTCTTGAATGTGCAACATTATTTTTGCGGCTGTTCTTTTCATTCATTTATTCATTCATTCACATGTCTTCAAAACTTCTCAGTAACCTTCCTTAACTAACTTGGTCCATTTTTGTGGGAGGAATATAAAAAACTCTAATCCAAACTCTGAAAAGCAAGTCAAATGAGTAAAAATGGAATTTAGTTCTTCATTTTGTTGCTTAGGTCATAAAGAACTGCCTCTTGAGCTTGAGGCTATTTTTGTTCACCAGAGACAATAAATACCACACATCTGTTAAAAAGGAAATGCACAGTAAATGAAGTAAGCAAAAGTCGTGTATACTGGTTTGCTCTATTTTCTTCATATAAGCCATCTAAAAGGTAATGTTTTCATATGTAAACATTTACTGAACTCCTCTTGCTGTAGGAACTGGAAATACAAAGACAAATAGCACAAGATTCCTATGCTGAGAGAGTTTGTGTTCCTAAATGAACACATCTACCTAGCATTATAAGGGAATAAATAGTCTTCACATTTTAATTAAGGACATGATGCTATAAATGCCAGAGGTTTCTAACATTTTCCTTTTCAAATATATAATATGTTATAAAATTGAGCAAGACAAGTTGAAAAAATATCTAACCAAATACAGAGACATCTAGATTTCTTTTGTTTTTGTTTTTTTTCTTGGCACCAGGGATTGAACTGAGGGGCACTTGACCACTGGGCCACATCCCCAGTGCTTTTTGTATTTTATTAGAGACAGGTTCTCACTGAGTTGCTAAGTGCTTCGCCAGTGCTGAGGCTGGCTTTGAACTCGCAATCCTCCTGCCTCAGCCTCCCAAGTGTTGGGATTACAGGTGTGTGCCACCACACCCAGCTTAGAGACATCTAGATTTCTAAAGACTTGGGTTTTTTCTCTATATTTTTCTCATAAATTGTTAATTATTAGAAATGTCTATGATATCTCACTACATAGAGTGTCTTCCCCTGTATATATGTCATTGATGCTGTCCTTAAGATAATAAATGTTAGAGAAAATGTTTGCTACTGTGGACAAATTAAAATTAAATTAAAACTTTGGAAGGGACTATTACAATTATCATTCTACTGTTTTCATTCATTTAACACATATCATTTAGGAGTCTACCCTAGGCAAGTTTCCCTAAGAATTGAATAACCATTTCCAAAAATATTTCTCATCACTAATATTTAAAAGTCAATTTTTAAGTTAATCTGTGTTTGATATGTGTATATTCCTATATTGTGGTAATAAACTAAACTTATAGCCATCACAAAAGTTTGATGACACTAGTACAAAAATGTAGGCAGGAACCGAATTTAATTACCATTGTCTTTGATTTGGTTATCAAGATCATCAAGTTCATAGATTATGAACATATCTGTTGATTTAGCTTCTTACTTAATGGAATGACACATAAAAGTAAGGTTTTGAAACCATTCATTTGATAAATTATGATAAAAAACTATCATTATTGATTGTGTTAGACAAATTTCACATTATACATTGAAATGTCCCTTGTAAATACGTACTCAAAGATCTATGTGTAGAACAAAGAGTTTCCTGTGTCTTTCCAACGCTTTGTAGACTTATCAACAAGTTCTTACTAAACAATGAAACTTATTTTGTATTTACCTGTTGATCATTGATACAGCTTCCACACATGCTGCTTTACCTCTCACAGAAGGCGAACCTGCTGTTTGTATTCCTTGAGACAACTCCCTTACCATCAATCTTTGAGGGGTTATACCTGCCTCGCAACCCAAGAGAATTTTTAGATGAGGCCATCGTCTCCCCTAGGTTGTCATAGTGATTCATAGTTAAAGAATTGTAAGAAAAAAAAATGATCAAAAGACTGTAGAGGGGTTGGGGTTGTGGCTCAGGTGTAGAGCACTCACCTAGCACGTGCTTGGCCCAGGTTTGATCCTCAGCACCATGTAAAAATAAAAGCATTGTGTACAACTAAAACAAATAAATAAATATTTTAAAAAAGAATGTAGAGCCAGAATAACATGATTTTTGACAAAGGATTAAAAAATATAGGAAACTATGTGGGGCTGGGGTTATGGCTCAGTGGTAGAGCATTTGCCTTGCATGTGAGAGGCACTGGGTTCAATCCTCAGCACCACATTTAAAAAATAACAAATAAACAAAATAAAGGTACTGTGCCCATCTACAACTAAAAAAAATATTTTAAAAATATAGGGAGCTACAGTCTGCATAGTGTATTCTGGAAAACTTCACATCAGTGCCAGGAACAGGTCCATAATGGATTTCATAGGTGATTTGAGAATACTTAAGGAGAAGACCTATCACTGGGAGCCAACCTGAGTTTACCAAAAGAAAGTTAAGCCACACTAACTTTATTTCTTTTTCAGATAAGATTAGTAGATTGTAAGATATTGAACCCTTGTGGACAAGCTGAAAAACTAGACTAGATCATAAAACAGATCTTACTTGAATGGCTATGGCTCAAGAAAGCAGATAAATGCTTCATCCAAACAAAACCCTCAGTTATACTGTGAGGCTCTATCATGGACTCTTTTACATTAACATCTTTTAATTAATGCTTGCGCTAGAAACTCACATATAATTAAATTTGCAGATCACATGTAGTTGTTAAAGATTACTAAATTATTCACTGACACTAAAAATTTATTTGATAAGTCTAAATATAAAATTCAGCATTTAAGTTAAAAATAAATGGTATAGGGCTGAGAGTATTGTTCAGCAGCAGAGTGCTTGCCTAGCATGTGCAAGGTCTTGCATTTAATCCCCAACACAGAAAACAAAAAACAGTACACTCCAGGTAAACACAGGTAAACATGTTTTTCATCAGTTTTTGCAGACTACACTCTTGGGCTTCATTATTTAAAATTTAGTGCTTAGAACCAGATGAATATTGACTTTATCTGTTCTTGCTTGATCAGTCTATACCATGGTTTGAAAGAAATATTGATAAGCTAAAGTAGTCACAGGCCAACCAGAATAATAGGAGTTTGGAACTACATCCTAGGAAATTCCAAAGAAATAGTTTTGTCTGCAGAAGAAAAGTCAGGGGAGATAGGATCAATATGTCTTCAAATATCTGAAAAGTTATGTGGAAGATACTAAAATATCTGTGACTTCAGAGAACAAAGCTTCTCGAATAATGTTTAGAAACTACATGTAGACAATGTTTAGCTTAATATAAAAATGTATAGCCATTAGCATTGTGGGGTGCTTTGAGGAATAGACTAATAGCCTCAAAAGATGTTTATCTCTAGAACTCTAAGGGGCTGTATAGATGTGATTAACTTAAGGATTTTGAAGTAGATTATTCTGGATTTCCAGAGGGATCCAAAGTAATAACAAGGGTCTTTAAAATATCAAAGAAGGAGGCAGAAAGACCAGAGGTCAGAATCTGAGATAAAAAGATATTGTCTTAGCTGGGCATGGTGGAGCATGCCTGTAATCCCAGCTGCCCAGAAGGCTGAGGTGGAGGATTGCAAATTCAAGGCCAGATTCAGCAATTTAGCAAAGCACTAAGCAGCTTAGTGAAAATTTGTTTCAAAACAAACAATTTTTTAAGAGGGTTGGGGATGTGGAGATATGGGTCGGTGGTAAAGCATCCCTGGGTTTAATCCACAGTACAAAAAAAAAGAAAGAAAGAAAGAAAACTTGCTGTCTTAGAAGCCAGGCATGGTGGCATACACCTGTAATCCCAGCTACTTGGGAAGCTGAGGCATGATGATTGCAAGTTAAGGCCAGCCTAAACAATAGTGAGACCATATCTCAAAATAAAATAAAAAGGACCAGGGATGTAACTCAGTGGTAGAACACTTGCCTAGCATGCTCAATGTCCTGGGTTCAATCCCTAGTACCACAAAAATCACAGAACCACAGACTGGGTAAGCAATAAAGAACAGGAATGTATTTCTTAATAGTTATGGAAGCTGGGAAGTTCAAATGTGAGATGCTGATATCTGATGAGAGCCTTCTTGCTGCTTTACCCATGATATAAAGGCAAAGAGTGGGACAGAGAGAGACACAGGGGCTGGAACTCACTCTTTTTTTTTTTTTTAATTTTTTAATTTTTTTTAAATTTATAATAATTACAATTCATAGTGCCCGTATATAGCATCTTTTTACATACAACTGTTTGTATATAAAGTATATTCGTACAATTCAGGTCTTCAATCATGCATTTAGGAAAATGATATCTGTCTCATTCAACCGCCTTCTTTTTTTTTTTTTTCTTTTCTCCCCCTCCCTCCCCCCTTGCTCCCTCCCTTCCCCTCCCTTCCCTTTGACCATTCTAGTGTTCCTCTAATCCTCCTATGTACCCCCATCCAACAATACTGTGAACTAGCCTCCTTATATCAGAGAAAACATTTGGTACTTGGATTTTTGAGACTGACTAACTTCACTTAGCATTATGTCTTCCAACTTCATCCATTTACCTGTGAATGCCATTATTTTATTTTCTTTTATTGCTGAGTAAAATTCCATTTTGTATATATACCACATTTTCTTAATCCACTCATTTACTGAGGGACATCTAGGTTGGTTCCACAACCTAGCTATTGTGAATTGTGCAGCTACAAACATTGAGATAGCTGTGTCACTGTAATATGGAACTCACTCTTTTATAAGAAACTCACTCCCTGTGGCAAGGAACCCACTTCAACAATAAAGGCTTTTGTCCATTCATGTGTCCTAATCACCTAATCGCCTCTTAAAGGTCCCACCTCTTGAGGCTATTACAATGGCAATTAAATTTCAACATGAACTTGGGAAGGGACTAATATTCAAACCATACCAGATGCTATGTTGCTGGCTTTGAAGATGGAAGAAGGAGCCATAAATCAAGAAATGCAAGCAGCCTCCAGAAACTAGAAAAAACAAGAAAACAAATTCTACCCTAGAGCCTCTAGAGGGAATACAGCCCCACAAGTACCTTGACTTTGGTCAGGTTAAATCCATATTGAACTTCTGACCTCCTAAACTGTAAGATTATAATTTTGTGTTGTTTAAGTTACTAAATTTGTGGTAATTTGTTACAGCAACAAGAAGAAACTGATGCAAAGGGTAATGAGTTCCTATCACCATATAGTAGTAGAGACTAGCTAGCTTTGTTCCGAGTTTGTGTAAAAGATTGGACTAGAATGATCCATAAAGTCTTATCTGCCTAGACTGAGTCATATTTTTTCTTTTTGAGTTTTTTCTCTAGAGATTTCATTAATTTCCTATAATTTCAACTCTAACCTCTTTGAGAATATCACCCCAAATCATATCTCTACCTCTAATCTCTCTTGAGTTCTAATCCCACATATATAATTAGCTGATATTTTCTTTTTATTATTATTAATTTTTAAGTTGTTGATTAACCTTTATTTTATTTATTTGTTTATATATGGTACTGAGAATTGAACGCAGTTCCTCAAACATGTTAGGCAAGTGCTCCACCACTGAGCCACAAGTCCAGCCCTGATATTTTCTTTTGAACACCCTGAAATCCTTTTAAATCCCTTCCAGTGAAAAGAGATGCAGGGATTAAGAGTTTAGAGTGTCTACAGATCACTGGTATTTTTCTGAAAAAGGAAAAACAAAGCTAAACTGCCTTTTTATAAGTAAAAAGATCCCAAATTAAACAAATTCAGCCATGAAGAATTCTTATGAAGAAGACTGGGGATGTAGCTCAGTGATAGAGATCTTGCATAGTATGTGCAAAGTCATGGGTTCAATCCCCAGTGCTGGGGGAAAAAAAAATTCTGATGACAAAATTGGAAGCACTTTTCTGCACCAAACTATAAAAACTCCAAGAAATAAATTGAAGATTATTTTCCTTAAGTTGTATTTCTTTTCAATTTTCCTACTTGTATTCTTAAGAAAAATTAGACTAAATAATATTGACATGATACGTATATTTCCAGCAATCTCTCTTAAGTCTAGGCTGAGCCCAGTGAAATAATAATAAATAAAAACTGTGAATTAAAACTGCAGAGAGCCATGTAACATAGTGGTTCAGAGTGCCAACTCTGGAGTCATGGAGGCTGGTTAGGAGTCACAGCTCTAATACTTATTGTAGGAGTAACCCTGGACAAGCTCGGTAACTTCCGTTGCCTCAGTTTCTTCATCTATAAGCTGAAGATAAATAGATATCCCGCTTTGTAAGGTTGATGAAGATTAAAAAATAATACAAGTAGCATGTGTAGAATGGTGATAGCACAGAGGCACCTAACAAGTACTCAGTAAATATCGGATTAAAAAAAAAAAGATAATAACTATGAAAAGCTCTTGACCATTAACCAAAAGAGAAACTCTAGTTTCCATGTGGCATTTGTTTGTTTTCAAGATTTAACCCAAGAATATGTTGCCTTTTTCTCATGGCAGCCTGATTTATCTTAGTCCTTAATTCCTGACCTGGCAAGACATTATTTTTGGTCTCTTAATTCCTAACTCATTTTGGTTCTGACATGTCAACATTCTCCCTGATATCTCAGTGACTGATTCACAGCACATGATAACTCTTCTGGTTCCTACCCTACCTGTTCTACGTTGGCAGCTTGACCCACCTGTTCTTCAAGGTTTTCAGGAATGCATACTTCAGTAGCTCTCTACTGACTTTACCTTTCACTTATTCTAAAAGGTGCAATATTCCATTTCTGACTTGAGCTCCAAAAGAATCATTGTGATTCTAAAAAGTTGTTATTAAAAAGAATTAAGGGCTGGGTTGTGGCTCAGTAGTAGAGTGCTTGCCTAGAATGTATGAGGCACTGGATTTGATCCTAGCCACATAAATAAATAAAATAAAGGTACTGTGTCCATCTATAACTAAGGAAAAAAAAATTTAAAAAGAATTAAAACTGAGTGAGGGAGGGGCTTTGTATATAAATGTTTATATTTCTCTAAATCTTATTAAATGTGGTAGCCCACATATTCTATTAGTAATTCAATAGGTCTTATTCTTTTCAGTAAATAAATAGAAAAGTTGGGGGCTGGGTTTGTGGCTCAGTGGTAGAGTGCTTGCCTAGCATGTGTGAGGCTCTGGGTTCAATTTTCAGCGCTTCATAAAAATAAATAAATACATAAAGATATTGTGTCCAACTACAACTAAAAATATATTTTAAAAAATAGAAAAGTTATGAAAAAATCTGCATCTTCTTATCCAAATCAAAGAATAGACAGTAAACCACCCAATCATAAACCACCACCACTATCCACGTGGTGGTCAGTACCTGAATTCTAAATAAAATGGCTGTCAGAAAATAATGAATTTTCATAAACCTAGCCTCACAAAAATTAAATCTACAACATGAAAACAGCCATTTCGAAGTGGTGACCAGTGACCAACACAATGACACAGAGGAAACAGAAAGTGTCATGTTGATTAAATAGAAATTAATGATTACAAGAATAAATGTCCATCAAAAGCCTGGCCTTTTGTATAAGTTGTGTATAAAACAAAATTTGTTAAAAAATTAACATTTACATAGCACTTCACAATATACTTTACATATACTCTATATTAGAATATCTAAACAGAGGAAGAGGCTGAGTAGCATGCACCTGTAATCCTAGTGATGGGAGGCTGAGGCAGGAGGATCACAAGTTCAAGGCCAGCCTAGGCAAATTAGTAAGACCTTATCTTAAAACAAACAAACATAATGAGCACCTTTTTACATATCACTGTTAGTATACGAAGTATATTCATATCAAAAAAGGTGCTCATTATGTGTATTACGAATTGTAAAGCATGCTACTGTTACATATACAACAACATTGAATAAAAACAAACAAATAAACAAAAAAGGCTGGGGATGTAGCTCAATAGTAGAGTGTCCCTGGGATTCAATCCCTATTACTGAAAAAAAATTATTTTTTAAATAAACAGAAGAACAATCAGGACTGAATTACACTTGCTCTTACTCTAAATCCTGGACTTTTCCCATCATATCATGTTGCCTTACTAGTACACAGACAACATTTAAGTGTGTAGAAGAACTTAACTCTCTAGATAGGCTTGTAGAATCTCTATCTTTATGAACCTTCAAGAAGAGAACATATCTAGCTGGACATGGTGGAACACTCCTACTCAGCTTTATATAGAGACTATATCTAACTGAGGTAGGAGGATCATAAGTTGGAGGACAACCTGCACAACTTGGCAAGACCCTGTCTCAAAATAAAATAAAAAGGGGTCTGGGGATGTAGCTCAGTGGTATATAAACCATGCCTAGCATGAGGGAGGCCCTGGGTTCATTTTTAGTTTCTTTTCTGTTGTGTTTGGTTGGTTTTTCGTTTTGTGATGTTGGGGATTGATCCCGGGGACTCCCACATGCTAGGCAAGAGCTCTACCACTGAGCTACATTTCATGACCCCTCATTTCTGCTTTTTCGTTTTCATTAACGTTCATCCTATTTCTCAGTAAAGTTTATGACAGGATATGCCACCTGTACATACTGACTGAGGTGGCCTGAGCGTCTGCCTTGAAATAGTACCAATCAAAGTCGGTATTGCCTAAATGACAGGGCAGGTAATTGTCTCACCAGCCTTCTGACCAGGCCGCGATTCATAACCTCGGGAGAGGCTGCGTGTGTGATGACTTTGGGACCCTAGTGTTTCCCGGGCTGGGATCGCAGTGTGTACTGCTGCGGACCAGGCGGCCCGGCAGCCCCTCTCCTCCGCCCCAGATTCCCTTGCTCCCACAGTGTCAGCACTTTTTAGAACCTCTGTGATGGGAAAGACAGACAGGCTTCTGTCTTCCCCAAACTGTTCTGCTGTTTTGTTTACAAAAGCCACTCAAAATGTTTCCCACAGGAATATCCCTGGCAATCTGAAGAGACCCGAATCTCGGTCCCGCGGCCGCCCCGCAAAGAGCGGCCCAGGCCTGAGGGCCGCCCGGCGCGGCGGGCTCGGCCCGTCCCAGCAACTTTCCTCGCACTGTTCGGGGTGGAGCGCCGGCCTCGGGGGGGGGGGGGGGGGGAGGGGGGGCCGGGCCCCGACAGGCACGAGGAAGCGAGCTAGGCGGGCGGAGGAGTGGCGGCCACCGGGGAGGAAGCGAGGACTGCAGCCAGGGCGACCCCCACACAAGGGGTGCGCGCGCTCGCCCCGCGGGAGAGCGGCGGCGCCGCCACTGTGAGTACTTGGAGTCCTAGGGTTAACGTTGGGCAGAAAATGAAAACGACATGCTGTAAACTGCCAAGACATATCTGTATTCCGCAAAAACATTAAAAAACACTTTAGATTCAGTTTCTAATTATAAACTCTTTAATAACCCAGGACACCAGCTGTTCTCCGAAACCATTACTGAAGCACAGCACTCATCCCTAGAACTGGCAGCTTTCCCTACCAACTAACTTTTCTCTCTCTCCCCTCCCCCCCCCCCTTTTAAAAACTCTACCCCTTCTCCAGCTCTCTTTTGTACAAACCTTGTATCTTTATAGGTTGCTAAAGACACTGTGGTGTCAGCCTATGTAATACAATCAACAAAAAATATCTAGTAAGATTAGAATCTTTCTCTCATTATTGCCTACATTATAATCCTCATTTTCTTTATTTCTTTCTTTCCTTTTTTTTTTTTTATTTCTTTTCCCAAAACTGGGGACAGAACGCAGGGTCGCTTTACCACTGAGTTACATCTCCCGACTTTTAATTTTTTTTTTTTTATTTTTAGTTATACATGACAGTAGAATGTATTTTGACATATCATACATACATGGAGTATAACTCCAGAATTTTTTCTTTTCTTTTTTCTTTGGGGATTGAACACAGTGGCTCTTGACCACTGAGCCACATCCCCAGCCCCATGTTCTATTTTATTTAGAGACAGGGTCTCACTGAGTTGCTTAGGGCCTCACTAAGTTGCTGATGTTGCCTTTGAACTCTCGATCCTCTTGCCTCAGCCTCCCTAGCCGTTGGGATTACAGGCATGTGCCACCGTGCCCAGCTATCTTGTATTGAGTCAGGGTCTCAAGTTGCCAAGGTCAGCCTCAAAATTATGATCCTCTTGCCTCAGACCCCTCAGTCACTGGCATGTGCCACTGGTACCTGGCTGTAATCATTATATTAACAATGTAATGTACATATTTTAAAAGAAAATATAGGATGTAGCTATTACGATTTTAAATTTATAAATGAGAAAAACAAAGCACAG
Organism: Tamias sibiricus; assembly: GCA_025594165.1. Classification (NCBI taxonomy): domain Eukaryota; kingdom Metazoa; phylum Chordata; class Mammalia; order Rodentia; family Sciuridae; genus Tamias; species Tamias sibiricus. The sequence goes on from CM046659.1 coordinate 73,011,701, forward strand.
GAATATCAAAATGCAAAAGAATGAAATTGGACCTTTAACCTACACCATATACAACAATTAACCCAAAATTGATCAAATACTTAAATGTTAAGAGCTAAAACTATAAAACTCTTAGAAGAAAAGAGAGGAAAATCTTTATGCATTGGATTTGGTAAGGATGTCTTGAATATGACACCAAAAGTACAGGCAACAATAACACAACAACAAAAAAAGAAAATAGAAAAGAATTGGACTTCGTCAAATGAAAACCTTGGATCAGGAAGGTTGTTCAGTGGTAGAGTGTTTGCCTGGCATACAAAAGGTCATGCTTTTGATCCCCAGCAACACACACACACACACACAAATTACTTTTTGTGCATTGAAGAACACTATAAAGAGAGTGAAAATACAGCTCACAGAATGGATGAAAATATTGGCAGATCTATATCTGACAAAGGACTAATTCCCAGAATATATAAAGAATCCTACAACTCAACAACAACCAACCCCCCACCTCCCTACTGCCCACAAAAAAACAAACTCCAAAATGGGTAAAGGTCTTGAATAGAAATTTCTCCCCAGAAGATACACAAAGCAATAAACATGAAAAAATGTTCAACCTTACTAGTCATGAGGGAAATGAAAACCAAAACCACACAAGATACCACTTCACACTCATTATAAAATATAATGTAAAAATTAACAACAACAACAATGAAAAAACAGAAATAAGAAGTGCTGGAAGGATGCGGAGAAATCAGAACCCTTGCATGACTAGTGGGAACAGAGAAGATGCAGATGTTATAGAAAACAGTATGGTGTGTCCTCAAAAAAGTAAAGATAGAATCATTACATGCTCCAGTAATTCCACTTCTAGTATACCTCAAAGAATTGAAAACTGGACTCAAATAGATACTTGTACACCAATATTTATTGCAGCATTATCCACAATAGCCAAAGGGTAGATACAACCCAAATGATCCAAATGTACACTGACAGATACTTGGATAACCAAAATATAGTATATTCATATAATGGAATACTAAACAGCCTTAAAAGGAAATGAAAGTCCTGCCAGGCATGGTGGCACATGCCTGTAATCCCAGCAATTCAGAAGGCAGAGAGAGGCAGGAGGATCTCAACAGCAACTTAGTGAGACCATGTTCCCCTGCCCCCTCAAAATGGTCTGGGGAAGTAGTTCAGTGGTAAAACACCCCAGTACCCTAGTAAATAAATGAATAAATAATTTTTTAAAAGGAAATGAAATTACAATACATGCTATAGGGCTGGGCTTGTAGCTCAGTGGTAGAGTGCTTGCCTAGCACTTGTGAGGCACTGGGTTCCATCCACCACATAAAAATAAATAAATAAATAGATTGTGTACATCTACAAATAAAAAAACAAAATAACTGCTACAACATGAATGGACCTTGAAAACATGATAAGTGAAATAAACAGACTTGAAAGAACAAGTGTTGTTATGATACAAATATTGTACATGAGATACCTAGAATAAGCAAATTCATAAAGACAGAAAGTACAATAGAGGTTACCAGGGGTTGGAGAGTAGAGAGGAAAGAGGAGTTAATGTTTAATGGGTAGAGAGTTTCTATTTTGGATGATGAAAAAGTTGTAGAAAAGGAAAATGGTGATGACTGCACAACTTTGTAAATGTACTTAATGCCACTGAACTGTACTCTTAAAGATGGTTAAAATTATAAATGTTTTATATATGTATGCATACATATATAAAACATTTATAATTTTTATAAATTATAAAAATTTATAATTTTTTATAAATTATAAAAATTTTATAAATTTTTATAATATATATAAAACATTTATAATTTATATATATACTGCATTTTGAAAACATGATTTTAAAAGCATAGAAAATATGAGTCCTTAGCTGTATTATTGAAAGCCTTTCTGACCTCCATATTTCTGCTATAGAATGAGTGGATAAGCCACCACAGCATGAGAATACAAAATACAAATGAGAATTTAGTTAAGGAATTTGTGTGTGTGTGTGTGTGTGTGTGTGTGTGTGTGTGTGTGCATACACATAATGGATATTTTGTCTACATTAGGTATGCTCTTCTTCTGATTGATTTGGCAGAAGTGTCAGGCCTCTTTGTTTCCTTTTTTCAGTACACTATGCCCTAGTTATTACAGATGGAGATGGAAAAGAAATTGGCAGTGATGCTGCAAATAACTTTTTACCTTCTAATCTGGAATTTGGTTGAAAGAAGAAAGGTAACTGACAGAATTCTTGTTGGCCATTTATCTCATCCAAATGACCACTGAGTTACTTCCTCCCCAGAGTCAGAAATAATCCCACAACAGATTGTATATGGATACCCTACCCTTCTTTTCATGTCTTTTGGGATTTAGCTTTAAATATTTTAAGAATTAGCCAACTGAATTATTTGTTCCTGTTAAGTACTGGCAATGTATTAAGGTTTGTTGTAGAATGTTGACCCTGAACAGTAATCTTACACAAAACTGTCATTATACTTGGCAAAAGTAAATTTGTGTAGTAAGTACTAAATACAGTGGTAAAGACATATTAAAGTCAGTGCCCCTTCTGTGATTGAAATATATCATCAGTGACATTGACGTGGAAAGTTGGAAAGTATTTGTTTTTATAAATCGTAGTCATTTTTCCTTTGTTGGATACTCAATTTACATTTTTTAAAAAGAGGTTTGCTGAAACCCTTTTTCTAGTGAAGAACAAAAAAATATGTTTAGGATTTGAGTATGTAGCTCGTGGTAGAATGTGTACATAGTATGCTCAAGGCCCTGGGTTCAAACCCCAGCACCAACAAAAAAAAAGTTCAGAATAAGTTTATTGGGAAACATTTATCAAAATTCTCACTATCTTTATAGTGAGCAGAAAGGATATGGTAGAAGTATCAAAATATATCTGAAGCTGGGTGTGATGGTGCATGCCTGTAATCCCAGTCACTTGGGAGGCTGAGGCAGGAGTATTTCAAGTTCAAAGCCAGTCTTAGTAACTTACCAAGACCCTGTATCAAAAAATAAATAAATAGATAAAAATAAGAAGGTAAGTGCTGTGGCTCAGTGGTTAAGCACCCCTCAGTTCAATTTCCCCAATTCAAACAAGCAAAAAACATCTGAAGTCAGAAAACAACTTGCCAATCAACAAATTATTATCTTGAGTAAGTCACTAATCATTGTTTAACCATTGTTTCTTCATCTACAGCCTAGTAGTGATAATGCACCTCAACCTAGCTAAGACAGATGATTACATACAATGATAATGGATGAGTAAGCATTTGGAAAGTATAGTATGGTATACATATAATTACTGTTGTTATAAATATAGTTTTAAACAAAACCATGGTGGAGAAGGTGAGAAAGACACAACTGTGTGTGTGTGTGCGTGCCTTCTCTTGGAGGCAATAGATAAAATAATAAAGGAATTTTTATTATACTACTTAAAAAGAATTAATTTTAATATTTAAAAGAATATTTTTTCCTGTGGCTTAGTCCCACTCAGAGATTAGTGGAAAGCAGCTGATGTAGGTAGTTTAACCCACAGTGTCAGTAATGAGAAATTTATCAGTGTATCTACAGAATCCTGGGTTGTTGCAGGGTTATTCCAGTGTGAGATTAGGATAGGTCTGAGGAACCCAACTCAAGGGAGTGGGAGTGGGGGTTCCTTGTGACCAAAAGGTCAGAGACATATAGATTCTCCTAGGTGTTCAAAAAGTGTGTGCTGGGACTCAGGTTGTGACTCAGTGGTAGAGTGCTTGCCTAGCATGTGTGAGGTGTTGGGTTCTATTCTTAGCACCACATACAAAAATAAATGAATAAAAAGTAAGTTAAGGGGCTGGGGTTGTGGCTCAGCGGTAGAGTACTTGCCTAGCATGTGCGCAGCCCAAGTTTGATCCTCAGCACCATGTAAAAACAAAGACATTGTATACAACTAAAAGCAAATAAATAAATATTTTTTTTAAAGTAAGTTAAAAAGAAGTTTGTGCTACCAGGGACTCCATCAATATGAGGATAAGGAGTAAAAAGACCAAACTAAGTTGTTTGGAACCAATAGAATCAACCTGTCCTGGAATTTTTCCAGAATTAAAGGACAATCCCAATGGTGCAGTAGAGTGGTAAATAACCAGATTAGATGCCCTAAACCTCCCAAATCATCAGGGACTAGAGAATAAGTTACTGATTGTGCCAACAGTATAAATTTGTGCTTTTTTTTTTTTTTTTTTTTGGTGGTACTGGGGATTGAACTCAGGGGCACTCGACCACTGGGCCACATCCCCAGCCCTTTTTTTGTATTTTTTATTTAGAGACAGGGTCTCACTGAGTTGCTAAGTGCCTCGCCATTGCTGAGGTTGGCTCTGAACTCGCGATCCTCCTGTCTCAGCCTCCCAAAGTGCTGGGATTACAGCGCGCGCGACACCGCGCCCGGCTTAAATTTGTGCTTTTGTACTGAGATTTCTGGTAGTAACATCAGATTAAAAAATGGACTTTCATTCCATCTTAAGTGTTTTATACTTATTTACTGGCAAACATTTGCGTTTAAGTGCAGGAGCCCTGTTTGGGGATTGACTTGAATTGCGGTTGACTATGAGCCGTGGAGATTTGGACATTGTCGCCTCCCGTAGTCTCACGGGACTTGTTGCGGGATCTCGAGTGACTTGGCCGAAATTGCTGATCGGGTCAGCGCCATTTTAGTGGTGTGTTTGGCGTGTGTTAGTCGTTGTTAGAACCAGAGAGAAAAGTTATCAGAATAAAAAGCTGTTTGTCTCCAGTTTGCTTCTGAAGTTTTTCCCGCGGCTCCGTTGCTCCAAGCGCTTCAGGCGGCAACAGGTGGCGGCCCGTACGGGGAACTTCGGAGCGGACAGGTAAGAACTGAAAGGTCTCTAAAGATGGGTTCGAATATAACTGAATCCCAAGTGATAGAGGCTATACAAAGACTCCTTGATATACCTGACTCTGTTCTCAGTGAGGAGTATATAGAAAAAAGTGAAAGTGATCAAAAAAGTGTAGCTTCCACTGGGCCGACTGAGACCAGTAAAGAGAGTATTAGAAGAGTCCCAAAAATGACAAAAATCCAAGCTATTAAAGCTATTCGGGAGTTATTGGTGATAGCTGAAGGTTACTTGCTCTTACTGGAACCTGGGCCTCAGGATATTGCTGTCAGTGAAATTAGCAGTGGTGAGGAATCTAGTAAAAGTGATCCTGAGAAAATGAGGAAAAAGAAACTAAAAAAGACCGAGAAAAAGGACGGTCAGGTAGAGGAGCCACTTGTGTCCTCTACTCCCCCATGGGTGGAATCCATTACAGAAAATATGAAGGGTATTACTAGGCATTTGCATACCCTAGAAACAGAAATAAAAAGTCTTTCTGATCGCTTATGTGCTCTTGAGGACAACTCACAGATACATTGGGAACCGCCAGCATTTGAAAAGAAAAAATGGACAGAGTGTCCATCAGTCAGTAGATTTCAAAACAATAAAAAATCTCAAAGAGGCAGTAATGACTTATGGGCCCCAAGCTCCTTTCACGTTGAGTATGCTGGAGTCCCTTAACACCTTTAGCTTACCCCCTCAGACTGGAAAAGTCTATGTAAAGCAACATTAAGCGGGGGGCAATTCTTGGTTTGGCGATCGCAATTCCAAGAACTGTGTATAGAAACAGCTAAAAGAAACGCGGCTGCAGGGTTTGAAAACTATAATATAGACATGCTCACAGGAGAAGGGCAATTCGCAGACTTACAGGCTCAAACAGATTATGACCCAGATGTATATACTCAGATAAACACAGCTGCCTTAGAGGCATGGAAAACTGTACAAGGACCTGGGGATCTACAAGGTAGCTTGTCAAAAGTGATTCAAGGACCAAATGAGCCGTATGCTGACTTTGCTGATCGACTTTTGAGAACTGCAGGTAGTGTGTTTGCAGATGTTGACCAAGCTATGCCATTAGTTGTTCAATTAGCTTATGAAAATGCAAATAAATGGTGCCAAGCAGCCATCAGGCCATGGAGAACTAAAAAGGATCTTTCCGTATATATACAACTATGTAAAGATATAAATGACGCCTTTGTCACAGGAAATGTGATTGCAGCCTCAATGAGAGGTGCTTCCTCTCGAAATTTCACAAAGGCTAAACGTAGATATTATAATCAATCAGGATATTCCAGGCAAAATTATCATAATCAATCAGGCAATTCTAGGCAAAATCCCAAAAGAGAAATAAGACCAAGCTCATACCGTGCCCCAGGCCACTGCCCCAGGTGTAAAAAGGGAAATCATTGGGCCAATAAATGCCATTCAAAATTTGACATCCATGGAAATCCTTTGTTCAGGAATTCAAAAAACGGGGCACGGGGCCCAGTACCCCGGGGCCCACAAATGTACGGGGCATTGCAGAAGGAGTATCCTCAAGCATCCACTCAGATGCTTCCCCGACACAATCCCTACTACCCATCCACCCCCTCGCCAGAGGAACAAGAGGAAATGCAGGATTAGACCTCTGTTCCACCGCCCGAATAGTGTTAACACCTGAAATGGGGGTTCAACTGATTCCCACAGGAGTCAGGGGACCTCTTCCCTCAGGGACTGTAGGACTTATTATCGGGCGTAGTCCTAAAAGCTTATTAGGTTTGCAAGTGACCCCAGGTGTAATAAACTCAGACTACAAAGGGGAAATAAAAATAATGCTTAGCTCACCCCAAAGTATAAGTTCTGTTAATCAAGGAGATAGAATTGCTCAGTTGCTTCTCCTTCCCAATTTACATAATTCATTTAAAATGGGTATGCCTCAAGAAGGGAACAATAGAGGATTTTGTTCCACTGACTCAAGTCCCATGGCTTGCTGGGTTCGAGACTGTTCAAGGAGGCCTATGTGTAAAATAAAAATCCAAGGAATAGAAATGGAGGGATTAATAGATACTGGAGCTGACTCTTCCATTATTAATTTACGCCAATGGCCCAAGCACTGGCCTCTGCAAAAAGCTTCAACCAGTTTAAGAGGCTTGGGATATAATAACCTCCCAGATAAAAGTGCAGTAATTTTAAAATGGGAGGATGATGAAGGCCATAAAGGAACATTTCAGCCTTATGTTTTACCTAATCTACCGGTTACTTTATGGGGAAGAGATATTTTGCAACAAATGGGAGTACACCTTGTAACCAAGCCTGCAGATGTTAAATGTGAAAACCTACAGGGTAATCTTAACCCTAAAAGAACTCATTATCAAAAAGTACAGAATAATCTTAACCCTAAAAGTAATCATTATCATAAAGGAAAAAGATATTTTTTTTCGGGGCCACTGAGAAAATAATTTTGAAAATACCATGGCTTTCTGATAAGCCAGTGTGGGTCCCTCAGTGGCCCCTATCTAAAGAGAAATTACAAGTGGCCCACCTACTAGTTCAGGAACAATTAGAAGCAGGTCATATAGAACCTTCCACCTCTCCCTGGAATTCCCCCATATTTGTGATCAAGAAAAAGTCAGGAAAATGGCGATTGTTACATGATCTTAGACAAATCAATAAAACCATGCAAGTTATGGGCCCTACTCAACCTGGACTTCCTAGTCCCGTAGCTATTCCAAAAAATTTCCATCTTATTACTCTTGATATAAAGGATTGCTTCTTTTCTATTCCCCTACATCCTCTGGATGCCCCCAGGTTTGCTTTTTCAATTCCTTCTATGAACAATAATGGCCCTGATCAGAGATATCAATGGAAGGTTTTACCACAGGGAATGGCTAATAGCCCCACCATATGCCAAATATATGTGGACAAGGCTATCCAACCCATTAAAAATAAATATCCAAACCTCATGTGTCTACATTACATGGATGATACTTTATTGGCCCACCCTAATCAAAAAATCTTATTTAATATATTCAGTGATGTGGTAGAAAATTTTAAAAAATATGGATTATATATAGCAGAAGAAAAAGTTCAAACCAGATCTCCCATATTATATTTAGGATTTAAAATCATGGATACTTTTGTTAGACCCCCAAAAATTCTAATAAATAAAGAACATTTGACCACCCTCAATGATTTCCAAAAACTACTGGGAGACATTAATTGGCTTCGCCCTACACTAAATCTCACTACTGGCCAACTAAAACCTTTATTTGACATCCTTCGCGGAGACCCTGATCCATCTTCACCACGAACATTGACTCCTGATGCTAGGAAAGCTTTAAAGTTAGTAGAAAAAGCCATTGAAGGAGCTCATTGTGATAGATTTGATTTAACTCAACCGCTGATGTTGATTATTATTTCTTCACAATATACACCCACAGGAGTATTTTGGCAACAAGGGCCTTTATTATGGATATATTTGCCCATCTCTCCTAAAAGTATAATTGAATCTTATACCTCCATGGTGGCTAAACTTATTCTTCAAGGACTTAAGACTTCTACTAAAATATTTGGCATTCACCCTGCTACTATTATTACTCCCTATTCATCATCACAGATTGAATATTTATGCTTCAATGATAATGATTGGGCTATAGCTAAATGCTCTACTTCTGCAAATTTTGATAATCATCTTCCTAAGTCCCCTATATTATCTTTTTGTATTAATCATCCTATTATATTTCCACAGGTAATAAAAAATCAACCTATTCCTAAGGCATTTAATGTATTTACAGATGGGTCCTCAAATGGTACTGCTACAGTAGTCACTAAAAAAGAAAATATGACTTACATAACTGCACACAAATCAGCTCAACTAGTGGAATTGGAAGCTGTGGTAAGAGCTCTGGAAAATTTTAGGGACCAGCCCGTAAACATTTTTTCAGATAGCCACTATATTGTACAAGCCGTCCCAAAATTAGAGTTAGCAGGACCAATAGCACCTCATACTCCAGCCTTTAAATTGTTTTATCAAATACAAAAACTTTTGTGGGCAAGAAAAGAACCTCTATTCGTAGGCCATATTAGAGCACATACTAATTTGCCTGGTCCCCTCCATGAAGGTAATCAAAAGGCTGATGAACTTACAAAAACAATATTTATACTTTCAGTGCTACAACAAGCTACTTTATTCCACTCCCAGTTTCATGTCAACAGCACCACCTTGCAACGTAGGTTTAAAATCACAAAGGAGCAAGCCAGAACAATTGTAAAAGATTGTAAATCTTGTATGACACATTTGCCCAATCCTCATTTCGGCGTTAACCCTAGAGGATTAATGCCCAATCATTTGTGGCAGATGGATGTTACTCATGAGCCAAGTTTTGGAAAATTGCGATTTATTCATGTGACCATAGATACATGCTCAGGCATGATTTTTGCTTCCTTACATTCTGGAGAAAAAGTTAAAGATGTTACATCTCATTGTTTGCAAGCTTTTGCTGCATTGGGCATCCCCAAAATGCTTAAAACAGATAATGGCCCCGCATATACGTCCTCATCTTTCAAACAGTTTTGCGCAAAATTCAATATATCCCATAAAACAGGCATCCCATACAATCCTCAGGGTCAGGGTATTATTGAAAGAGCAAACCGAACACTGAAAATTATGTTATTAAAACAAAAAGAAGGAAATTGGAAAAGTCCTAAGGACAGATTGGCAGTTGCCCTGTTTACCTTAAATTTTTTAACTTTAGACTCTAATGGTTATTCTGCTGGAGACAGACATTGGAATCCACACCAACAACATAAACCTTTGGTTTACTGGAAGGATGTTCTTTCAGGTACATGGAAGGGTCCAGATCCAGTATTAATTTGGGGAAGAGGATCTGTTTGTGTTTTTCCAAAACACGAATCCTCTCCAATATGGATACCATCTAGATTAATAAAACAGGTACCACATCAAAATGATCAAGATGAAGTTATTGAAGAATCAAGATTAATAAAAAAGGTACAAAATCAAGAGGACCAAGATGAAGGTACAGAATGATTCCCTCAAAAGAGTCCTTCAAAATATTTCACAACTTAAGTGTCATTCCTCCCGGCCGGGACGAGGAGATCTCTCTTTAGTGTGCACACAATTGTATTTTTTTTTTTCTTTTTATACATGTCTTTATGTCTGTACATTTGTCTACATTTCATGTTAACGTGACGTCACAAATATATGTTTGTATGTTTGTTCGTCTGTCCAGTGTGACATCACAAAGAACAAAGCGCTTATGAAAAAGAAAATATATATATATATATATGGATCCAAATAACTTTAATTCATTTTAGGTTAAGAGTATTCAATTTAGGTAAATAATTTTATAAATGAAGGTACTTTCAATTTTGATTATAGGTATCCCTGGGACTTCTCTTCAGCAAACAATATGACTAGTGCTATATAACCTGATATTTTGGTGTTTTGACATAAGATTGTTTATTTGTTATTATCTTCATTTGTTTAATAGCTCATTAATTTCAATTATCTCAACAGGTAAAAGATTGCTCTATATACAGAGACTCAAGGGTTACAGCTAAAAAATTATTTCTCTAAACTGCCTTTACCTTTTCTTTAATCTATCTTTTATGCAGTAATTACCCTCAGTCTTTCTTTGTTTTGTTCTAAATATGATATTTTTCCAACTTATGTTTGTAGAAGCTCAACCAGCGATGTGTGTGAACAAAAATCAACTTTAATTTTCAGCTCAACCAGCGATGTGTGTGAACAAAAATCAACTTTAATTTTCTAATCTAATTATTCTATTTTGTAGTTTGACAACTCGCCTCTTGACTCAGTGCTGCAATAGCACTGCCTTTTCTTTAATAATTGATGCTTGAGTTTCTATGTAGCGGGCCCTGAAGATTTGCCGGTGGCATTGTCTAAACATAAAAAAGACGTCTGCTGCTACAGCTGCAGGGATCGCGGCTGCCGCAAGCATCCCTGCTGCTCAAGCATCAAACAACCTCACCAACAGTGTGGCCTCTGCTCTACATGCATGGGGCCTCCTACATCAACATGTTACAACAAATGGACATTTTGATCTTTCATTGTTTGGGACTTTATGGGACAATGCCTTGCGGGTATTTGTCTAGAGAATTCAGAGTGTTACTTGATGGAACTTAGGGCAGCTGATTTGTTTAAACAATTTGATATGCTATGCAATTTGGCTCATCACCAAAAGGCTTGTCGCCTTAAAGCCGCAACATCTCCTCGCAATTGGACGGCTGTTAGTCATCATACATAGTCGATCCTAAAGGGCTCCATTGGATGGCTGGTTAGCCAATGATGGGTAAGATCCCCAGAGGGGGACAACCTAAGACAGGCACAGTCGCACGGGACAGTCTCATGTGGCCGACATATCAACCTAAGACAGGAGTCAAGGGCACAGCCTTGATTATCCGATGACGGGTAAGAATGTTGGTTGCACATAGACATCCTAGAGCATTACCTCTTTTAAAACAAAAAGGGGGAAATGCAGGAGCCCTGTTTGGGGATTGACTTGAATTGCGGTTGACTATGAGCCGTGGAGATTTGGACATTGTCGCCTCCCGTAGTCTCACGGGACTTGTTGCGGGATCTCGAGTGACTTGGCCGAAATTGCTGATCGGGTCAGCGCCATTTTAGTGGTGTGTTTGGTGTGTGTTAGTCGTTGTTAGAACCAGAGAGAAAAGTTATCAGAATAAAAAGCTGTTTGTCTCCAGTTTGCTTCTGAAGTTTTTCCCGCGGCTCCGTTGCTCCAAGCGCTTCAGGCGGCAACATTTAAGGAAATGAAGTTTCAGGTAGAGTAAATAACTTACACAAAGTTATACAGATTTGGGATTTAAATTTAGGTAGTATGGCTCTAGTGTTCATACTCTGAATCACAGTTCTATGCCATTCATGCTACTGTGATTATTTTGTCAATCATAGACTTTTCTTTCTTTCTTTTTTTCTTTTTGTACTAGGGATTAAACCCAGGGTGCTTAACCACTGGGCTACATCGCCAGTCCTTTTATTTTTTATTTTGAGTCAGGTTCTTGCTAAATTGCTCAGGGCGTCATTAAGTTGCTGAAACTGATGAACTCGCAATCCTCCTGCCTCAGGTTCTGGAGTAGCTGCGATTACAGGTGGGCATAATTTCATGAGATATTCAACACTTTATTACAAAATAGGCTTTGTTTTATATGATTTTTCCAAACTGTGGTCTGATAAGTATTCTGAGTACATTTAAGGTAGGCTAGGCTAGCCATGATGTTCAGTATAGGTAAATGTATTAAATGCAATTTTAATATATTTCCAATTTATGATAGATTTATCAAGATGTGACCCCACCATAAATCAAGGAGCATAATTTGACTTCCCCCAGTCAGCTTCTTTCCTCTTTTTCCATTGTTCTTTAAGTTTTAGAACCCACCCTACCTCTTTGCTTTCTTAATAATTGTATTATATATATCAACCTCTTCCCAATATATTGAACTGATTTTTTAGTTGTCAGTGAACCTTTTATCTCATTTACTTGTATGTGGTGCTGAAAATCAAACCTAGTAGGCAAGTGCTGTACCACTGAGCTACAACCCCAGCCCCTCAACTGTTTCTTTTTAGATAACATCACAAGAAGAATGAGAGTAAAGCTGTGTGGCTCAGATACATTGAGAGGCAGAAAATAAAGCCATTGTGGTCATATAGACATTTTGAGAAAATGTATAAATGTTTACAAATATGAGTTTTCATGGCTAACTTCAGTAGCACTAGGGATAACTCATCCACACTGGCCACTCAGTGTCTTGATCCTAAAATAAAAGATTTAGGTATTCTAATCTATGGCTACAATCTTCAGTCTTTTCATCTCTCTCAGTAGAGGAAGTTTCTTACCACTCCTCATCTCTAGCTAACATCCCTCCCTTAGTGTTAATTTCCTTTCTTCTTCACAGTCCATAACCTCAACCTCTCTTTTTGAGAACATGCTTAACTCCTTGACTCTAGTGTTCTTCTTTCTTGCTTACATAGAAAATCTCATCCCTAGATGAATACATCTGTTTCTTTCTCTGATCCTGCACCTGGATTGCCAAATATTGCTAGAACAAACAAGGGAATTATGGGAATGTATTCCATTGTAAATTCTTGTTTATCAATCTTCTAGAGTGGGGCCCTCAATGCTGCCCACCAGTCTTACTGTATTTCCCTGTTTTTAATCTCTCTCACAGTTTTACAGTAGCCACATCATACACTTTCTATGTGACTTCCTCAAATTCAACTACGTCCATATATAGACTTTTTAAAAGACTTATGGTGGTTCAAGTAAAGATTTTTCAACTATTGTGGCACAAGCCTGTAATCCAAGTTACTCAGGAGGCTGAGATGCGAGGGTTGCAAATTCTAGGTCTGCATAAGCAATTTCATGAGACCCTGTCTCAACATAAGATAAGGAGGGTTGGGGATATAGCTCAGTGGTAGCACATTTGCACAGCATGCACAAGGGTCTGGGGTCAATCTCCAAAATTGAAAAAAAAAAATATTTTTTGATCTTATTTTAAGGTGCAAAAAAATCTACGTGCATTCATTCAGTAGAAACTGTACTCTGAACTTGATGTTTTCCTTGCCTAGTCACAGGCAGGTGACTGCAGCAAGCTGGCGCTCCCAGTTAGCCATGCAGTCACCAGGGGAAAGCATGGAGACTCTATAGTGGTTTGTGTTGCCAGCATTTTTTTGGCATTCAATAATTTCATGAGATATTCAATACTTTATTATGAAAATGAACTTTGTTCTTATATGATTTTGCCCAATTGTAGTCTGATAAGTGTTCTGAGTACATTTAAGGTAGGCTAGGCTAAGCCATGATGTTCAGTATAGGTAAGGTGTATTAAATGCCTTTTTGTTTTTTACAAATTTCCAACTTATAATGGATTTATCAAGATGTAACCCCACTGCTGGGCGTGGTGGCGCACACCTGTAATCCCAGCACTTTGGGAGGCTGAGGCAGGAGGATCGCGAGTTCGAAGCCAGCCTCAGCAATGGCGAGGCACTTAGCAACTCAGTGAGACCCTGTCTCTAATAAAATAAAAAAAAGCTCTGGGGATGTGGCCCAGTGGTCTAGTGCCGCTGAGTTCAATCCCCGGTACAAAAAAAAAAAAAAAGATGTGACCCCACCATAAGCCAAGGAGCATAATTTGACTTCCCCCAGTCAGCTTCTTTCCTCTTGTCCCATGGTTCTCTAAGTTTTAGAACCTACTCTACCTCTTTGCTTTCTTAATAATTGTATTATATATCAACCTCCTCCCAATATATTCACCTTTTTTTTAGTTGTCAGTGAACCTTTTAATTTATTTACTTGTATGTGGTGCTGAGAATCAAACCCAGTAGGCAAGTGCTGTACCACTGAGCTACAACCCCAGCCCCTCAACTGTTTCTTCTCAATTAGATCTTCCTGTTACTCTTTTAACCTTCTTAAGGTTATCCCAACATTAAAACCAAAAACAAAACAAAAACTACTCAAACATTCTTTGGCTTTTCATCTGTTTTAATTGTTGCTCTGTTCTTCCTCTCATCTACTTTTTTTGAAAGAGTTGTATCCTTTGTGTGTGTGCTGGGTATTGAGCCCAGGGCCCCACACAATCTACCAATAAGCCATATCCCAGTCCTGAAAAGGCTGTATCTACTCACCATCTATATTTCTTCACTTCCCACTCATTCATTTGCGAGGGTGTCTCTTTGATCACCCTCGCATTCCTCTAAAACTACTCTTGCCAAGGCCACCAATGATATCTACTCTCAAAAATCCAATAAACACTTTTTAAAAACTGAGATGAGCCGGGAGTGGTGTCACACGCTCTTAATCCCAGCAGCTCGGGAGACTGAGGCAGGAGGATCAAGAGTTCAAAGCCACCTCAGCAAAATTGAGGCCCTAAGCAACTCAGTGAGATCCTGTCTCTAAATAAAATACAAAATAGGGGGCTGGGGATTTGGCTCAGTGGTTAAGTACCCCTGAGTTCAATCTCCGGTACCAACAAAAAAAAAAATTGAGATAAAAGTCACAGACCATATAATTTACCTTTTATGGGTTTGAGCTCTAGCTCCACAGAAGGGGGAAAAAAAATCACCTTTTAAAATGTACAATTCAGTGTTCTTTAGTATATTTATAAGCTTACACAAATATCACCACTATCTAATTATAGAACGTTATCACCCCTGTTGTGTAAAAAGCCTGATATTAACAGTTGTTTTCAATCCCCGCTAACCCCAATCCCTGGACATCACTAATCTATTTTTCATTTTTGTGGATTTTTCTGTTTCTGGATATCCTTTTATTTAGGATAATGTTTCCAAGGTTCATTCATGTTGTAGCATGTACTATCAGCCCTTCATTTCTTTTTATTGCTGAAAAATATTCCATTGCATAGATCTACCACAGAATGGATGTACCATTTTGTTTATCCATTTACCAGTTAATGGAAATTTAGGTTGTTTCCTCCAATTTTTTTTTTACTATTTTTAATAATGTTTCTGTGAAACATTCATGTGCAAGTTTTTGTGTGAATATTTATTTTCAGGATTCTTAGGTATGTACTCATGAATGGAATTACTAGCTCTTAAGATAACTCTAACTTTTTGAGGAACTGCCAAACTGTTTTTCAAAGCAGCTGCATTGTTAATTTTCACCATTAATATATGAGGGCTCTAATTTTACCAATACTTGTTATCATCTGAGTTCCTAGCCATCCTAATGGGTATGAAGTAATATCTCATTGTTGTTTTGATTTGCATTTTATTAGAAACTGATAATATTAATAACTAATGGTATTTTTATGTGCTTATTGATTATTTGTATATCTTCTTAGAAATGTCTATTCAAATCTTTTGCCTGTTTAAATTGGGTTGTCTTTTTTTGGGGGTTGGGTACAGAGATTAAACTCAGGGGCACTCAACCACTGAGCCACATCCCCAGCCCTATTTTGTATTTTATTTAGAGACAGGGTCTTGCTGAGTTGCTTAGTGCCTCTCTTTTGCTGAGGCTGGCTTTGAACTTGAGATCCTCCTGCCTCAGCCTCCCAAGCTGCTAGGATTACAGGCATGCACCCCTGTGCCCGGATAAATAGGGTTTTCTTTTTATTAAGTTGTAAGAGTTCTTATATATTCAGAACTCTAGATTCTAGACCCTTATCAGATAAATATGTGATTTGCAAGTATTTTCTCTCATATTGTGGAGTTTTTTCCCCATTCTTTCTTTTTTTTGTCTTAGGGATTGAACCCAGGGCCACTTTACCACTGAGTTATATTCCCAGTCCTTCTTATTTTATTTTGAGACAGGATTAAATAGTGTTAGCATATCTCTTTAAATTGCTTAGGTCCTCACTAAGTTGCTGAGGCTGGCCTTCAATTTACAATCCTCCTGCCTCAGCCTACTGAGTCTTAGGTGTGCACTACCACACCCAGTTTCCATTCTTTTTTTTTTTTTTTTTTTTTTTTTTTTTATACCAAGGATTGAACCCCAGGGCACTTAACTACTGAGCCACATCTCCAGCCCTTTTCTATATTTCACTTAGAGACAGAGTCTTGCTGAGTTGCTTAGGGCCTCTCTAAGTTGCTGAGGCTGGGTTTGAATTCGAGATCCTCCTGCCTCAGCTTCCTGAGTTGCTGGGATTACAGGCATGCACCACCATGCTCAGCCTCCCATTCTCTCTCTCTCTCTTTATTTATTTATTTATTTATTTATTTTTGTGGTGCTGAGGATTGAAACCATGGTCTTGGGCATGTGAGGCAAGCACTCTACCAACTGAGCTATATCTCCAGCCCCTCTCATTCTTAATAATGTCCTTTCATGCACAAAAACTTTTAAATTTGATGAAGTTCAATTATCTATTGTTTTCAGTGGTTACTTGTGCCTTAGGTATATCTTAGAAATCATTGTCTAATCCAAGGTTATGAAGATTATACCTATTTTTTTTTATTCTAAGACCTGCAGTTTTAGCTCTTTAGGTCTTTGATCCATTTTAAGTGAATTTTTATATATGGTATGAGGTAGGGGGTCCAAATCATTATTTTGCATAGGGATATCCAGTTTTCCTAGGACTATTTTTTGAAAAGACTATTCTCTCCTTCACTGAATTATCTTGGCACCCTCATCAAAGATCAACTGACCATAGATGTATGGGTTCATTGGGCACTTTCTATACTTACCTGACCTGACCTCTCATCAGAATTTGACTTTTGATCACACTCCCCTTTTGAAATACTCTATTCCTGTGACTCTGCTTAATTACCTGGCATCATGAGAATGTGCTTGCTTTAGAGATAATTCAAAGAATACCCATAGACAAGTAGTTGGTATCAGTATGCTTTCACAGTATAAGCACTGGCATAGAAATTATAAGGTGCTGGTATATCATTTTCTGTGAATAGTTTGATCATATATTTTCTTAATATTTGGGGGAGGGAAAGAAGGTGAAGATCTTTTTTAACTATTGTTTTGTAAAACCTCTTTAATATTAGAAAAATTAATTCTTTGTCTATGTTATGAGTGAAACATGTTTTTCCCATTTGTCCTTCAGCTTTTGACTTCCCATGTGGAATTCTTTGCCATGCAATTTTTCTTCTGGTTTAATTTTCAGTCTTATGTGGCTTTTTGGCTTTGTACCATGTTTACAAAGGTTTCCCCATTTAGTTATTACCAGGAGAAAAAGAAAGAGAAAGAAAGAAAAAAAACATATATCATTTTGTCTAATACTTTATCATGGTTTTGCCTTTTTAAAAATATTTAAATTTCTGATCCGTGAGGAATTTATCTTAGGGTAGGGTGTAAAATATGGATCTCTCTCTCTCTCTTTTTTTTTCCTTTTTTGGATGACTATTTTCTTCTTTTTTTTGAATTTGATTAAATAATCTCCTTCCATTTAAATAGCCACTTTATCATGTTCCCAATTTCCTTGTTTTAAAATATATTTCTCTATTTACTCAATTTAATTATTTATAAATCATATCACACTTTAAAATATTTGCTTTAAAAAATTTTTACTGCTTTAGGGCTGGGGTTGTCTCTCAGTAGTAAGGTGCTTGCTTCGAATGCTTGAGACACTGGGTTCAATCCTCAGCACCACATAAAAAAAATAAATAGATAAAAATAAAGATATTGTGTCCATCTACAATTAAAAAATTTATTGCTTTATAATATATTTTCTTTTTTCAGAATGATTTTGGCTTATATGATAGGCTTTTTATATTTTCTCTCCAGTACTGGGAATTGAACCTAATACTGGCATCATGAGAATGTGCTTGCTTTAGAGATAATTCAAAGATAATTCTACCACTGAGCTACATCCCCAGTCCTATTTATTTATTTATTTAGAGACAGGTTTCACTAAGATGCTGAGGGTCTCACCAAGTTGCGGAGGCTGCCATTAAACTTTCTTTTTTTGTGTAGACTGGGGATTGAACCCAGAGGCACTTTAACTTTGAGCTCCTGCCTTGGCCCTTCTCAAATTGCTGAGATTACAATCATGTGCCACTGTGCCCTGCTGGAAGCTTATTATAAAAAATCTGAATCTCAGGCCCCAACCCAGATTTACTAATCCAAAACCTGCATGTTAACAAGATCCCTCAAGTGACTCGTATGTATGTTGAAGTCTGAGAGTGGTATACAATAGAAAGTTCCCCTTAGGGTACTAATTCACAACTTTCACTGCACATTAAATTCACCTGGGGGAGCTTTTAAAAAATACTGAGGACTGGGCTGCACCCCAAGAGATTGACTTAATTGGCCTGGGTTGGAACCCTTGGCATTGGTATTTTTAAAAATCTCTAATTGCAGTTGAAGTTGAGAAATAGTGCTCTAGAATTACAGCTTGCCATCTATAAGTTTCTAGTTACACAAAACATAGGAAGGATGTCTTTGTCATCTGATGGGGTGTCATTTGAAAACAACAATGATCCAAAAGCATTATTCATGAAAGATGCATCCCCAGAACATTTCAGGTGTTATACCTAGCCTGGGGTTACACTCTGCCTTTTCTTTGGTTTTCTTTTCTTTTTCATTTTTGTTTTAGTTGTAAATGGATCTTTTATTTTATTTATTCATATGTGGTGCTGAGGATTGAACTCATGGCCTCTCACATGCCAGGCAAGTGTTCTATCACTGAGCCATAACTCCAGCCCCTTCTTTGGTTTTCTTGATCAACGACTATTGCTTTCTGATAATTTAAATCACCTCTTCATCTTTCTGCTAAATTTTTTTTTACTCTTGTCTGCTCATTCTAATAAGAGTCATAGATTTGTTTATGCTTATATTTCTGTCCTTCTGCCTTAAATATTCTTGTCATGAACCTGATATAATTTGATCCCTCTCTACTAGTTCCCACTTTGAGAGATTTAATTCCTTCCCACAGTTAAAATTCCCTACTTATAAATAGTTCCTATTAGAGTGGACAGCTCATCTCAGTGTTCAGCCATAATGATTAATGAAGGCCATCTGTAGAATTCCCGTGATATACCAATCCAATAACTTAGCAAAAAAGTAAAAAGAATTTGTTGTGAATAACATTCTGAGAAAATCCATGTTGTTTTCTAATGATCACTATGTAATTTCATAAATGTCCATAAACCAATATTTAATAGACTGCTATAGAACATTACAAACTATCGAAATTAAGCTTTCCAATCAGGTACAGTGGCACATGCCTGTAATTTCAGCCACTCAGGAGGCTGAGACAGGAGGATCACAAGTTCCAGGCCAGTCTCAGCAATTTAGTGAGACCCTGTCTCAAAATAAAAAATTAAAAGGGTGGTGGATGCAGCTCAGCAGTAAAGTATCTCTGGTTTCAACCTCCAGTATCCCCTCCGTCTAAAAAAAAAATTAAGTTTTCCACCATGTAATTATTAGAACTTTATACTACTGAAATTTTGGAAAGTTGTCAGTCCATACTTTTCTAGAAACCTGCTTACTCCTACCTCCTTTCTACAATTATTTCTCAAAGAATACTGACTTTGGCTATGAGATCCGTGAACTATCTATCTTCTAGCATCTGGGCATGATTATCTAGAGTCCTGGAATCTTGAACTCCGTTGAAGTGAGTAGATAATCCTTATTGTTCCATCACATAAGTTACAGGCGGTGGCGCATGCCTGTAATCCCAGCAGTGTGGGAGGCTGAGACAGGAGGATCATGAGTTCAAAGCCAGCTTCAGCGATGGCGAGCCACTAAGCAACTCATTGAGATCCTGTCTCTAAATAAAATACAAAATAGGGCTGGGAATGTGGCTTAGTGTCAAGTGCTCCTGAGTTCAATCCCTATGCTCCCCCGACCCCGCCAAAAAAAGTGGGTTTCTAGTCTTCCTTTAGTTGTTCAATTAACATATATGAATGAAGCACCATGATGTGCTCAACTTGGCCAAAGTTGAATAGCCAAGGAATTTACTTCTTCATTTGGAGGTGCAAATATGTCCCCATGAGCATATTCTACATATACTGTGAATGAAATGAATTAGATTGGGCAAAGTTGTATGCATGAAAGTAGCTGGTCTTAGAGTTCTGAATTTCTAACACAGGAATTAATAGATCAGCAAATTTTAACATATGTCCCATGGGTGTGGATAAAGTTAAGTTTCATCTGGAAGACCTAGAGTGACATTTCCAATAAATATTTTTTTTTAGTTCAAAAATAGTTCTTGTTAGCCGGGCGCAGTGGCGCACGCCTGTAATCCTAGCACTTGGGAGGCTGAGGCAGGAGGATTGCGAGTTCAAAGCCAGCCTCAGCAATGGCGAGGCACTTATCAACTCAGTGAGACCCTGTGTCTAATAAAATACAAAAAAGGGCTGGGGATGTGGCCCAGTGGTCGAGTGCCTGAGTTCAATCGCCGGTACCAAAAAAAAAAAAAAAAAAAAGTTCTTGTTATTTAGAAGATGGAAACAGTATAGTAACTAAGTAGCCCAAATCATCTTTTAAAAATATTTATTTATTTGCTTTAGTTGTACACAATGCAATGCATTTATGTTTACGTGGTGCTGAGGATCGAACCCGGGCTGTGCACGTCCCAGGCGAGCGCTCTACTGCTGAGCCACAACCCCAGCCCCCCAACTCATTTTTTAAAAAATATTTTTTTATTTGCTTTAGTTGTACACAATGCATTTTATTTTTACGTGGTGCTGAGGATTGAACCAGGCCCACATATGTGCTAGGCAAGCACTTTACCGATGAGCCACTACCCCAGCCCTCATTTTTTTTTAAAAAAATATTTATTTATTTACTTTAGTTGTACACAATGCAATGCATTTATGTTTACATGGTGCTGAGGATCGAACCCGGGCCGCGCACGTGCGAGGCGAGCGCTCTGCCGCTGAGCCACAACCCCAGCCCTCATTTTTTTTTTTTTTTTGCTACTAAATCATACCATTTCCCTTAAGCAGTATGTCTATTTCTTTTCTTATTCTAAGTATTTCTTCCCAAACTCTCAATGAGAGTCTACAGGTAGTAGATAAAGACAATTTTAAATCATAATAGAAATGCTTATGTCAAGATAGATATTTAATTTTTTTGGTATTAAGATATGAATTATAGTTTTTAAATATACAGGCAAAGTGTAAAAAACAGATTTGACTCAAACTTTTATTAACAAGTCACTCATGTTCTATGATCTACTTCAAAATATCTTCCAATTTCACGGCAATAGTAGGGAAGATAGTAGTTAATGATAATGACAATATGGCTAAAATTTACTTCATACCAGGTACAATTATTAACTCCATTCACAAATCAGGAACTAGACATTAATTAATGTAAGTTATTATGCATTGTTTAGTTGTAGCTATTGAGTGTCCAAGGTAGGATTCAAATCTAAGTCTACTTGACTTCAGGAAATAAGTGAGTAACCACCCTACTAATTGCTGTTTTTTCTGTTGTAGTTCTCTGCTGCACTATTAGGAATAGCTTGCCTTCTGGCCTTCAAGTAATTACCAGGCTATTGAAGATTGACCCTTGAAATGATCCTTGGAAGCAAGCCACCAAGCAATTTTATCCCTATTGTATGTCTGTGGTGATACAACCGCTTGCTTTACTTTAGTGATATATGAAAACAAAAACAACCACCACAACCACTACCACAACAAGAAAACAATCCCCCAAATGGGATGGTTTTTAAGCCTCTCTGATCTGCTCTTAGAGATGTTCATAGACTTGGTGGTGCCCACAAGACCCATTTGACTACTTGCTTTCTTTTCAATTTTTAGCATCCCTGCAATATATGAAACAGAAAGAAATGTGGACACGTACCATTCTCCACTACTCAATCTTACATCGTTTTCAGATTTTGAATTCAACCATATTATAGCCCATTTACCAAATTGTGTACAGAGAATAACAGAGTTTGTTTTTCTAATAATTTATTTAAACATGCAGTAATCTCACCTTTTCTAATAAGGTATTAAAAACACACATCTAAAAGTACATATATAAAAACACAAATGGGCAGCTGGGATTGTGGCTTAGCAGTAGAGCACTCGCCTAGCCTGTGCGCGGCCCGGGTTCGATCCTCAGCACCACGTACAAATAAACGCATTGTGCACAACTAAAGCAAATAAATAAATATTTTTAAAAATTAAAAAATTTAAAAAAACACAAATGGTGTGAAAATACTTAATGTAAAACCAGTGACTTGAAAAACTGTGCTCTTTATATGTAATATGAAAGGAATTGCACTCTGCAAACATGTATAACAAATTAAAATAAATATATATATATATATATTTTTTTGGTACCAGGGATTGAACTCAGGGGCACTTGACCACTGGGCCACATCCCCAGCCTTTTTTGTATTTTATTAGAGTCAGGGTCTCACTGAGTTGCTAAGTGCCTTGCCATTGCTGAGGCTGGCTTTGAACTCACAATCCTCCTGCCTCAGCCTCCCAAGTGCCGGGATTACAGGCGTGTGCCACCATGCCCGCCTTAAAATAAATAAATAAATAAATAAAAAAAACCCACATATCTTCACTTCACTATGATTTACAATGAAATGACCTTACCATATCAATTTTGGCTTAGCAACTACAAATTATGATCAACCTTAATAGAATTTTGGTTTTTTGTTTGTTTTCAAGAAGGATTGAATCCAGGGACACTTTACCACTGATCCATCCCTAGCTTTTCCTATTTTTTTTTTTTTTTAATTTTGAGACAGTTTTCACTAAATTACCAAGAATGGCCTTGAACTTGGTATCCTCCTGCCTCAGCCTTCCAAATCACTGGGACTACAGGCCTGTGCCACACCAGGCTCTCAATAGAATGTTGAGATTATACTACCGTTTTCCTGTAGGTTACTGGTTTTTAACTGCTAGAAGGAAAAAACCAGTAGAGTAAATAGAACACTCACAGCAATATGAAATTCAGCCTATAATTTTCTAACACCAAAAAAATAAAAAAAGAAGGTAATTACTTATGTATGTCTTAACTGTTTAGACCTTTTGTTATCTCTAGTTGCATTTAGTATTTAAGATGTGTAACACTTTAACACTGCTTGAGATCAACTGCATAAGTTAAATACTCTGGATTACTTGAAAAATTGTGAAGTAGGTGAAGTTTTTCTCCATAAGCCCTTCCTTTCTTCCTGAGGCATCTTTCTGCATTCTCCATTTTTCCAGGCACTTGCCTTTTTCTGCTACCCCCTCAAATTGCCAATTGCTCTCCACTATAGATTTACACCCTGACAATGGTCCTTTCTCTCCTTTTCTCCACTGAGCTTTGTTGTCCTGTTTCTTAGAAGGTTTACACAAGTTGGTAACTGATAAACTAATTCAAACTATAATATTAATGACTGACAGATGCCTAGGGAATTTGTGGAGGAGGTTTGGGAAAGGCCTTTCCCTGTGGCTTTCAAATCCCACTTGGACAACAGCTTAATTAGTTTATCTCTGAGAGTGTTCCTGATAAAAATTAATTGACAAGCACTATACATTGGGAAAGAATATATTGTTTCAATATAAAATAGTTATATAAAAATGTTTAGAAATTTAAAAATGTATAAAATAATCCTTTATTAGGGAAACCATTGTTTGGATTTAATTGTGGGGATGAGAATGTGGCACAATGGTAGAGCACTTGCTTAGCATGGCCAAAACCAGGGTTCGATCCCTAGTACCACAAAAAACAAAGTCATTTAGATTTAATTGTGTTTCCCGTGTGGGGCAAAAAAAAAGTTTTTTTTAAAATTCAGAGTTGAACTGGAAATTCAGATACTAATTTCAAAATCACAGATCATAAATTCATCTTTTTTACCTAGCTTTGTTGGTACTAAATGTACTATATACATTCTTTTTTTTAAAATATTTATTTATTTGCTTTAGTTGTACACAATGAGTTTATTTGTACGTGGTGCTGAGGATCGAACCCGGGCCGCGCACATGCTAGGCGAGCACTCTACCACTGAGCCACAATCCCAGCCCTATATATACATTCTTATATTAATTATTTATAAGATAGGGCTGGGGCTGTAGCTCAGTGGTGGAGAGCTTGCTTGCACATGAGAGACACTGGGTTCAATCCTCAGCACCACATAAAAATAAACAAATAAAATAAAGGCATGCTGTCTATCTACAACTACAAAAAAATTATTTATAAGTATAAAGATGATCACATTTCATGGAATGTCATGGAATTGATGATTATTCATTACACTAAAGTATAAAGCAAGTAAATAATGACAATAATTAAAATTATAATCTGGTTTTCCACAGTATTGCCATTTATAAAATTACACATGTGTAAATATAGCATGAGGGATTCGTAATTTATGAGATATATAAAAATGTCAACTTCCTATAAATATTAAATCAAGATGGATAAAAAATTTTAGGCATTAAATTCTCAGAATGAATTTACTATAGAATTTTTTTGTGTTTGAAAAATTTTCCTAATTATCAAGTCCCAATAAAATAAGAAACTATTGGCAACTTGCACCAATACTTAATTATAAGCTCTAAATCAATACAGCTGATTGGTAGTAACTGAATTATAATTTTTAATTTCATATGTAGTGTATATCCCAGTACTGTTTCAGTTGTAGACCTTATGGATTCATTTTTTTAGTTGTATATGAATACAATACCTCTATTTTATTTATTTATTTATTTTTATGTGGTACTGAAGATCAAACCCAGTGCCCCACACGTGACAGGCAAGTACTCTCTGTACCTCTGAGCCACAACCCCAGTTTCTGTATTTTTTTTTTTTTTTTTTTTTTTTTAATACTGGTGATTGAACTCAGGGGCACTTGACCACTGGGCCTCATCCCCAGCCCTTCTTTGTATTTTATTAGAGACAGGGTCTCACTGAGTTGCTAAGTGTCTCACCATTGCTGAAGCTGGCTTTGAACTTGTGATCCTCCTGCCTCAGCCTCCCAAATGCTGGGATTACAGGCGTGCACCACAGTGCCCAGCTCTGTATTCTATTTTTAAACTATAGAGTCTAATTTGGGTTTCTCCCTGATGTTTTAGAATTGGCATAAATATATAGAGTCTAATTGGGGTTTCTCCCTGATGTTTTAGAATTGGCATAAATATTAGGCATACCTTTAAAAGCAGAATTATGTTGAAAGGAATTGTATATGTCTACCATTATTTAGAGAGCTTAAATAATTTTCAATATTTTTTTCCAGTACTGTGTATTGAATTCAGTGGTGCTTTATCACTGATCTGTATCCCCAGCCATTTTTTATTTCAAGAACTGTCTCATGGGGCTGGGGTTTGGCTCAGTGGTAGAGTGCTTACCTAGCACGTATGAGGCACTGGGTTTGATCCTCAGCACTACATAAAAATAAATAAATAAAATAAAGACATGTGTCCAACTACAACTAAAAACTAAAATTAAAAAAAAAAAAAACAGTCTTACTAAGTTGCTGAGGCTGGCCTCAGACTTTTTTTTTTTTTTTTTTGGTACTAGGGATTGAACTCAGTGGCACTCGACCACTGAGCCACATCCCCAGCTCTATTTTGTATTTTATTTAGAGACAGGGTCTCACTGAGTTGCTTAGGGCCTCGCTAAGTTGCTGATGTTGGCTTTGAACTCTCGATCCTCCTGCCTCAGCTTCCCAAACCACAGGTATGTGCCACAGCACCTGGCTCAATATCTATATGGACAATTTGAATCCTATGTATTTCTTTTGATTAAATAAAAAATTTAAAAAACATTTTACATGGATACAAATAAATATTATGCATAATTTAGTAAATATATTTGCTTACTCATTTTGCTTTGGAAATGATAAATCAGAATTTTTTGATTGATTGATAACCATATGTTTAAAAGTATAAAAATGATGTTTCTTTTCTATTATTCCATTAAATTATAAAAATTAAATTGCATCCTATATTTTCAGAATTTAATAAGACATAAAAGTCAGAAGTATTTTATTCTTTCTGATGCCTATAATAAAAATTTTTCTATTTACCTGTTATTTCTTCCTACATTTGTTATACTGTATGATAATCATTCAATTATTTTTTAATATTTATTTATTTGTTTTTTAGTTGTACACAATGCCTCTATTTTTATGTGGTGTTGAGGATTGAAATGGGCCACACACGTGATAGGCAAGCACTCTACCACTGAGCCACAACCTCAGCCCCTCATTCAGTATTTAACAGAATTTCACTAGGTATCTTTTCTAGGCTTAGCACTTGGCTAAGTGGTATTTGAGTATGGTAATCTGATTTTCTAAACCTAAACAAGACATGTGCTCGGACAAATATATATCTGGTGACAGTGTTTATGAATCATAGAAATCAGGCCTCTCACTGGGCATGGTGGCACTTGCCTGTAATTCCAGCAACTGAGGAGGCTGAGAGAGGAGGATTGCAAGTTTGGGGCCAGCCTCAGCAATTTAGTGAGGACCTAAGCGACTTCACAAGACCCTGTATCAAAACAAACAAACAAAACAAAACAAAAAAACAGGCTGGGAATGTAGCTCAATGGTAAAGTGTCCCTGGATTCATTTTCCAGTACAAAAAAAAAAAAAAAAGAGCCAGCCACAGTGGTGCACGTCTGTAATCTCAACAGCTTGGGATGCTGAGGCAGGAGCATCATAAATTCAAAGCCAGCCTTAGCAACTTAGCAAGGCACTAAGCAACTCATCGAGACCCTGTCTCTAAATAAATAAAATACAAAAAAGGGCTGGAGATTTGGTTGTGGTTGAGTGCCCCTGAGTTCAGTCCCTGGTACCAAAAAAAAAAAAAAAAAAAAAAAAAAAAGCCATCAGGACCATCTGGGAAAATCCTAAACACAATGTTGCCAAATGTGTAAATTATTTGAACAAATAAAGACATCTTATGTGATTCCCTCCCATAATATCTGTATGCAAAAGACACTAAGACAACACATTTGGTATAAAATTAGGTATAATATGTGTAGGGTACCTGACACATAGTATTCAATAAATCACTTTATTATACCTAATGTTTGTAGCAAATCCTATAAGATAGGTGCTATTATTTCTACATTATAAATACAAATTTGAGGATTAAGAGTGAGAATGAGATAATTATGTAACTTGTCTAAAATCAAATAGCTACTTTGTGGCAGATATAGGTCTTCTATTCGAACCCAATATCAAGGCCTGTGTTCCTTCTAGGACAGCATGTTATTTCCAAGAATTTATTATGTCCTAATGTCATTTTTTTTTTTGTGAGGTGGGATACTGAGAATTGATCCAATGTGGGGGGGGGGGGCTCTCTACCTCTGAGCTATATCCCCAGTCCTTTTTATTTTTATTTATTTGTTTACCTGTTTATTGAGACAGGGTCTTGCTAAGTTTCCAAGGCTTGTCTCAAATTTATGATTCTTCTGCCTCAGCTTCTTGCATTGCTGGGGTTATAGGCATGCACCGACCACATACAGCTGTCCTAATGTCTTTTAGCACACGTATATTTGTAGTTAGGATAGTTTGGGGAAGGGGAATCAAAAGTCAGATAGACCTGGGTTAATTATTGGCTATATTGTTTTTACCATTTTTAGTAGTTATGACTTTGGACAAGTCAATTTAACTTCCTGAGGCTTAATTCTCAAGAGTAAAAGTTTTAAAATGGTTTTAATAATATCTACCTCAAAGAGAACCATGAGGATTAAAAGAAGCAGTGCATGTATAGCAAATAATAGTATTTAACAAATAATAAGCATTTGATAAAAGTCATCTGCTATTTTTGTTGTTATTTCATAACAGCAGTTCAAAGGAGAAAGTGACATTGATATATTATAGTAAAAATGTAGGGCTGGGGTTGTGGCTTAGTGGTAGAGTGCTTGCCTAGCAGTGTGAGGTACTGGGTTCCATCCTCACACCACATAGAAATAATTAAAATAAAGGTTTTGTGTCAATCTGTACACACACACACACACACACACACACATAATGTTATTTTATTGTTGGTGAAAATTTTTATGACAATTTTTTAATTTCATGTAATTAATTATCAGATATGATAATTTAACTAACAAAAATTATTTCTGAGTAGTGACATATTTTTATGGTTCTGCTTGCTAATTCCCACTTTTGAATCTTTTTTTTTTTTTTTTTTTTTTTTTTTGGTACCGGGGATTGAACTCAGGGGCACTCGACCACTGGGCCACATCCCCAGCCCTTTTTTGTATTTTATTAGAGACAGGGTCTCACTGAGTTGCTAAGTGCCTCGCCATGGCTGAGGCTGGCTTATGAACTCGAGATCCTCCTGCCTCGGCCTCCCAAGTGCTGGGATTACAGGCGTGCGCCACCGCGCCCGGTCCTTTTGAATCTTTGTTACATTAGTATTTATATAGTAAGCTTTGATGGAATATTAATAGACTAGAATTAACTGGAATCAATAAACTATATGCCCAAATATTTAATGGACATATAGTTTATTTAGCATATGCTATATTTCTGGCAATGTTCTAGGAACTGAGGCTGTAACAGTGAGAAAAATTGTTTCTGCCCTCATGGACTTGTTTCTGCCCTCATGCGGTCTAGTAGGAGATGCAGGATAATAAAATAATACACAAATAAATGTAAAACTGTATGTGTGATTAAGTGCTATGAAAGAGATGTATATAGTGTTTTGACAGAATACAACAAATAAGAATTTAACTGAATCATGTAAGTCAGTCTAGGCTTCCATGAGAAACAGATGAGAGCTGAAGGACAAGTATGAGTTGCCAAAGACCGTGGAAAAGAACATGTCTAGCTGAGATAATGGCACCAGCAAAGATCAGGGGATGCCATGTAATATTGAAATAACATGAGCATGGCTAGAGAAGAAAGTCAAGAGAGTGTATGAGAACATGAAGCTAAAGCAGATAAGGGAGTTAGGGGTGTAGCTCAGTGATGGAGTGCTTGCCTAGCTTGTACAAGGCCCTAGGCTAAATCCCCAATATACCACACACACACACACACACACACACACACACACACAAATTTAGTTGAGGAACCAGAATCACTAGTGGTTTGAAGACTGTGTTAAGGAGTTAGAGCTTTAAGAATAATGAAATGGGGCTGGAGTTGTGGCTCAGTGGTAAGAGCACTTCCTAGCATGTGTGAGGCCCTGGATTCGATTATCAGCACCACATATAAATAAATGAATAAAATAAAGGACCATCAACATCTTAAAAAAAATAATGAGAAGCTGGGAATGTGGAGGAATAGTGACTCAGGAGGCTAAGGGAAGAGGATCTCAAGTTCAAGGTGAGGCTTGGCAACTTGGAGAGACACTGTTTCAAAATAAAATTTTAAAAGGAGCTGAGGATGTAACTCAGTGCTAGAGTGCCCCTGGGTTCAATCTCTAGTACCACAAATAAACAAACAAAAGAGAATTATGAGAATACAATAAGGACTTAAATTCAACATGACTTGGGGCTGGAAATATAGCTCCTTGAAAAAAACCCTTGCCTAGTGTGTGCAAGACCCTGAGTTTGATCCCCAGCCGCAAAAACATGCAAACAAACAAAACCTCCTAAAATGTCGTTAAAGATTAAGTTCTATTAACAAAGATGATGTATTTTAACTAGAGATAATTACATATCAAAAGATTAATAAAACCTATCTGGGTGATGTGATACACATCTGTATTCCCAGCAACAACTTGGGAGGCTGAAGCAGGAGAATTGCCAGTCGAGGTCAGTCTCAAAAGTAAATAGGACTGAGGTATAACTCAATGATAGAACACCTCTGGGTTCAATCCCCAATGCTCCTTTCCCAACAAAACAAAACAAAAAACCTCATATAATTATAAAACAATAAATATTATCTGTATATAATTGACAAAAAACTATTTTTCCCCTAATTTTATGTCTTCTTACAAAATTAAAAATGGCATTTTAGATGTATTTTTAAATTTGTGCATGCAGATTGTGTGGCTGCACAGTTGATTATGACTCATCACCCTTAAATGTCTTTCATCCCAGCATATGAAGAGCCTTTACAGGTAGTAAAGTTCACAACACCTCTAACAAACAATTTATAGATAATTAAATCCTGTGATCTACCCACTTGACATATGAATCAGTACCCTGTTAATATACTCTCACATACTTAAAATGAAATAAGAAAATTTAAATAAGAATAATGGCAAAAGTTACAAAGAAATACAAAGAAGTTTAAAATAACCTTGAAAACTCCTAAATTTAAAAATAGATCTGCTTTAGAAATATACAAAATTTTACACGTGAATGAGTGCAAGGTTGACTAAAATATTAAAAAATTCATTCTTCAAAACATATTTTTAAAGTCTCACTGTGCATCAGACACTGTACTAGAGAGTTGGCTATATAATGACACATAAGAATTGACAGCACCAACTGGGTACAGTGGCACACAGCTGTAATCCCAGTGACTAGGAAGCCTGATGCAGGAGGATTGCAAGTTCAAGGCCAGCTTCAGCAATTTAGTGGGACTCATCTCAAGATAAAAAACAAAAAGGACAGGGAAGTAACTCAGTCTTAGAGTACCCCTGGGCTCAATCCCTGCTATTTTTTTTTTTTAATATTTATTTATTTACTTTAGTTGTACACAATGTGTTTACTTGTACGTGGTGCTGAGGATCGAACCCGGGCCGCGCACATGCTAGGCGAGCGCTCTACCGCTGAGCCACAATCCCAGCCCTCAATCCCTGCTATTTTAGGAGAAAAAAAAAAAGATGATACCGAGTTTCAGATCTCGAAATTTTTACAATGGAAATGCAAAAAACACAATTCAGATTCTTCAAAGCATTTGTTTGGCCATTTTGGATATATTAAATAAGGAACTACAGTGTGTCAAGTATTGTTTCAAAGAGGGAAGACATTGCCCCTGCCCACTCTACCTCAAGATTATTAACATATAAACAAATTGGTACAACACGATGTAGGAACCATGTAGGGGAATAAAAGCAATGAGAAAGAAGTGTTCAGTGTTATGGATATTTGGGGACTCAGGTTATAGGGAGTGTTTCCTAGGAAAAATGATAAGTGCTTTGTCTAGTATATATTCTTCATCTGTACTTGCAAAACAGTGGTTTGATCAACATTATTATATCTAATTTATATAAAATATAGTTTTGGGGCAATAGTAGTTTTTATTCTGGCCAAGGTTATATGAGAACTTTTGGACCCCTTATGTTTTTCCTGGGTCCTACTTATTTTGGAAATGTTAGCCCTACTTATTGTAATTTATGTTTTCTCTGAGTGTTGAAACACATTAATGAGCTTTTGTTCTTGCACAGACTGGTTGCAACAACTTTGGAATGTGTTTGTAAAATTAAAAGACAAAAGCACAAAAGGCTATAGTTCAAAATCAGCTTTTTATTAGATCTGCTACTTTGCTTCAAACTTTAAACCATACAAAAATAATCTAAGAAAAAGATAAGTGCATAGAGCAAAGAACCTTCCATATTGATTCAGTCTTGGGAGTTTTAACATTTGAATATACTACTCAGAGTACAAGCATGGAATGGAGGTCGACTCCAGAAGATACAGGGCCCTACGTAGCTGTAACTATTATTATGAAGAACAAAATTACAGTAAAATTAAATTTTAGGTTATCCTTGAGGAAGGGCACAGGAAGTTATGGGCCACCTAATAGACAATTTGTGAGCCTGAAGCCATGCAAAGTCAGAGAAGCAAAATTAAGGTTAAAAACAAAAGAAAGAAAAGCCGGGCGCGGTGGCGCACACCTGTAATCCCAGCACTTTGGGAGGCTGAGGCAGGAAGATTGCGAGTTCAAAGCCAGCCTCAGCAATGGCGAGGCACTTAGTAACTCAGTGAGACCCTGTCTCTAATAAAATACAAAAAAAAGGGCTGGGGATGTGGCCCAGTGGTCGAGTGCCCCTGAGTTCAATCCCCGGTACAAAAGAAAAAAAAGAAAACAAAACTTGCTACTTTGTTAGAACAGGGAGAATACACTTTTGTTAGGTAGCTAAATCCTAGGAGACAGAGAATAAATACTCCACAGATAGCAATCCCAGAGAATCTTAGCTGCCCCACACCCACTTTGGTGGTAGTGCTGAGGGATCAAACCAAGAGCCTTGCATATGAATAGGAACAAACTACCACATGTCCCAAGACCTCCCTAGGAAAAAGTGAAGAGAAGCCTCAATCTTTGCTGTTGCTGTGGCATACAAGCGTGAGAGTGGGTGTTTTTAGTGAATTAGATCAAGGTTGGGTGGCCTATGTGAGCTCTGGGAAAGTACTGAACACTAAAGAAATAGAGGTGAAATGCGTAGGTGGAGCTGCAACTTTGAAGGGCTGAGGCAACTACAAATTGATTGACAGAAATAAGCCTAGATGTTACACTGAGCACAAATCTTGTTTTTTTTTTTTTTTTAATTTTATTTCTTATACCTTTATTTTACTCATTTATTTTTATGTGGTGCTGAGCATTGAACCCAGTACCTCACACGTGCTAGGCAAGTGCACTTCCACTGAGCTACAACCCCTGCCCAAAAAACCCTTTTTTTATAAAGGTCAAGTTAAAGTAAAATTGGAATCTTAAAGTAGAAAAGCAGTCTTTCAGGTTGTGAAGGTAAGACATAATCAATCAGTCCCACCCTTGGTAGAATAGTGAGTAAAAACTTTGGCCAACCTGGGTGTGGTGGCCCAAGCCTGTAATCTCAGAGACTCGGGAGACTGAGGCAGGAGGATAGAAAGTTCAAAGCCAACCTCAGCAATTTAGCAAGACCCTAAACAACTTAGTGAGACTCCATCTCAAAAAGTAAAAGGGTAAGGGTTGGGATGTGGCTCAGTAGTTGAGTGCCCCTGGGTTCAATCCCCAGTTAATAAAAAATAAAAAATTGGTTATTTTTATTTGATTGTTGTGTTGAATTACTTTCTTTCCTTTTTCGGTACTAGGGATTGAACCCAGGGGCACTTAACCACTGAGTCACATACCCAACCCCTTTGTTCATATTTCACTAAGAGACAGGGTCTCCCTGAGTTGCTTAGGGCCTCGCTAATTTGTGGAGTCTGCCTTTGAACTCACCATCCTCCTGCCTCCGCCTCCTGAGCCACTAGCATTACAGGCAAGCACCACTGGGCTCCCCGCCAGTTGACTTTATATTCTTTAAGTTAAAATTAATGTTTAAAATTTTTTAATTTTAAATATATCTTCACTCTAATAAATTTGGAAAGTTGCATTTTGGAGGAAGTTTTATTTTCATTAGGCCCCCCTTTTTAATTGAAAAGTTATATAGTAATATTAAATTTTAATTCTAAATCTTCATTAGTTTGTTTGGGTTTGTTTTTGACCATGCTAGGAATTGAATTTAGGGCCTCATACATGCTAGGATGCTAGGCAAGTGCTCTACTGTCCCCAACCCCAATAATTTTTGGGGGGTGGGTGGGTGGGGGAGACTGAGGATTATATCCAGAGGTGCTCTACCACTGAGTCACATCTCCAAGCTTTTCTTACTTTTTATTTTGAGAAAGGCTTAGGGCCTTACTAAGTTGCCACGGCTGGCTTTGAACTCACCATCCTGCTGCCTTAGCCTCCCAAATCACTGGGATTACAGGTGTGTGCCACTTGCCCAGCCTAGAATGACTTCTTTTTAACATGAGTACTTCTCTCTCTCTCTCTCTCTCTCTCTTTTTTTGAGTAACTTCTCTCTCTCTCACTCTCTCTCATTTTTGTTTAATACCTTTATTTTATTTATTTATTTTTTTACATGGTGCTGAGGATCAAACCCAGGGCCGCTGCGCATGGTGCTCTACCGCTGAGCCACAACCCCAGCCCAACATGAGTACTTCTGAAGAGGAAGAGACCAAGAACTATTCTTCCCACTTTCTCTAAAAGCGACCAATGAACTTTCTCATTAAAAACAATTAGAGGAGCCGGGTGTAATCCCAGCACTTGGGAGGCTGAGGAAGGAGGACCGCAAGTTCAAAGCCAGCCTCAGCAATGGCGAGGCACTTAGCAACTCAGTGAGACCCTGTCTCTAATAAAATACAAAAAAGGGCTGGGGATGTGGCCCAGTGGTTGAGTGCCCTTGAGTTCAATCCCTGGTACAAAATAAAAAAAAACAATTAGAGGGTGAGCTGGGGTTGTGGCTCAGTGGTAGAGTGTTTGTCTAGCATATGTTGAGGCACTGGGTTCAATTCTCAGCATGGAATATAAATAAATGAATAAAATAAAGGACCATCAACAACCACACACACACACACACACACACACACACACACACACACATATATATATATAATTAGAGGACTGAGAAGTTTGTTTTCAATGCTTAGGGTCATTTGATCTTTAGACTTGATAATCAAGTTACTACAGCAATAATTTTTCAAAGTCATTTTTCTTATTTTTTTGTATGAAACTGTTGACATCATATATATATATATATTTTGTACCAGGGATTGAACTCAGGGGCACTTGACCTCTGGGCCACATCCCCAGCCCTTTTTTGTATTTTAGTAGAGACAGGGTCTCACTGAGTTGCTAAGTGCCTCTCCATTGCTGAGGCTGGCTTTGAACTCGCAATCCTCCTGCCTCAGCCTCCCAAGTGCTAGGATTATAGGCGTGCGCCACCGTGCCTGGCCTTGATATATATTTTTTAATATATATACCTTTATTTTATTTATTTATGTGGTGCTGAGAATTGAACCCAGTGCCTCACATATGCTAGGCAAGAGCTCTATCACTGAGCTACAACCACAGCCCCTTGATTGATATATATATATATATATTTTTTGTTGTTGTTGTTGTTGTTGTTTGTTTGTTTAATAGTACCAAGGATTGGCACCTCTCGTTGCTGAGGCTGGTTTTGAACTCGTGATCCTCTGCCTCAGCCTCCGGAGCTGCTGGGATTACAGGCGTGTGCCACCACGCCTGGCCCTTGATATATCTTTGATATGTATTATGCATATTGTTCTGCAACTTTTTTCAGTTGAGTCATATGTTAAAAATATCATTCCATGGGAATAAAATGCACTTCTATGATATCATTGTTAATGACAATGCAATAGTAATTTGTTTGGCTATATCACAATTTATTTAATATCTTTTTGCTAAACATTTGAATTATTTTTCCTATTTCTTACTAATACAAATAGAACTTAGATGAAGATCCTTACGTTTAAATTTTTGCCCACATTAACTATATTTCTGGGGAATATAATTCTGGCAAAAAGGCAGTTTTAATCCTTGAAGTTTGACAAATAAAAACTGATTATGTATATCTACAATTTCTTTTTTTTTTTCCAAATTTATTTTTTTATTCTATGTTGTTAGACAACAGGATGTATTATTATCTACAACTTCTAATGAGACAACATTCTTCTGTACATGTTTGGCCATTTTTGTTTTTTCTTTCATACCTTTTCTCTATTTTCCTATTGGGTTCTTTCTTTTTGTTTGGGACTCATTTTATATTAAAGATAGTAGTAACCTTTATCTGTCATAATTATTACAAATATTTTTGCAAATCTTTAATTTACTTTTTAATTTTAAGATTTAAAAGTTGGGGCTGGGGTTGTGGCTCAGGGGTAGAGCACTCGCATAGCACGTGCGTGGCCTGGATTGGATCCTCAGCACCACGTAAAAATAAATGCATTGTGTACAACTAAAGCAAATTAATAAATTTTTTTAATAAAAAGAGTTGTTTGATTTATAAAAATATTTAAAAGTTTTAAGTTTTACATAGTTAAATCTCTCAGTCTACTCCATTTTATTTTCACCTATTGTATTATACTTAGACAGTCTTTCTCCACACCAAGGTTATACAATACATACATTTTCTCCTAATGGTAAATTTTTAAGTCAGAATAATAAACCTTATAGATTTTTCTTTTCTTTTTCATGTAATATACAAATTTTTGTTTTTCATGTATATACAAATGAAACTTATTTTGAAATAAGACATAAGGCAGGGATATAACTGATATATTCCTCCAAATAGGTTTTTTTGAGCTGGGATTCTGGGAATTAAATCTAGAGGCTTGCTCATGCTAGGTAAGCAATCTACCACTGAGCCACTCTTCCAGTCCCCCTAATAGTTGGCCTGTTGACTTAGTACCATTTTGAGTGATTCATTTTCTCCCACTGCTTCAAAATGCTACATTTTTGTATTCTAAATTCTTACCTCTGCTGAGACTATTTCTGTACTTGTTCTTGTTCCATTGAGTGTCTGTATATTTTCCCTCCCTTTTTTTTTTTTTAATATTTATTTATTTACTTTAGTTGTACACAATGCATTTATGTTTACGTGGTGCTGAGGATCGAACCCGGGCCGTGCACGTGCGAGGCAAGCGCTCTGCCGCTGAGCCACAACCCCAGCCCCTTTCCCTCCTTTTTTTGTTTATTTCTGAGACAGAGTCTCCCCATGTTGCTCAAGTTGAGCTTAAACTGGAGATCTCTCAACTCAGCCTCCTGAGTAGTAGCTGGGATTACAGATGCGAACCACCATGTCTGTCCCACTCCTCCTTTTTTAAGGGGAACTGGGTTTATTTACTTGCCAGGCAAGAGAACACAAATGAGCCCCCAAAATCAGTTCACTGATTCACTAAAGGGGAAGATGATGGAGGTGAGCTGTCTCTGCTAGAAAGGTAGGGCATTCAGGATGGTTATGCAATTTAGAACTGAAATTTTTCATTTCTGAATAAGACAACGAATCCTATATGTCTCTCCATGGTTTGTTTTTAAAACAACAACAACAACAACAACACTAGGGCTGGAGCTGTAGCTCAGTGGTAGAGCACCTGCCTTGCATGTGTGAGGCACTGGGTTTGATCCTTAGCACCACATAAAAATAAATAAATGAAGATATATATTAAAAAACTCTATTTTTCATTGTAAAGAACATCCTAGATAGGTCCAATTAAGGTCTGGCATATCAAGAACCCTAAAAGTAATGAAATTTTAGCTTCTACTAGTGGGCTGTACAATATATATTTTAACATTTTTGTCTGTGTGGTAATGGGGATTGAACCCAGGGCCTTAGTGCGTGCGAAGCAAGCGCTCTACCAATTGAGCTGTACCCCCAGCCCATATTTTAGCTCTTTATTTAAAATAATTATTGATTACAATTGTACAGTGAGGGCCCATGTACCTTTCACCCAGTTTTTCCCAATGATAACACCTTGAATAACTGCAATATAATATAAAAACCAGGAAATTGACATTAATGCAATCCATTCAGATTTTAACAGTTTTCTATGCACTGTGTGTATAAAAGTTCTATTTAATTTTAGCACATACATAGAGTCATGTAATAACAACCACAATCAAAATACAATACTTCCCCATCACCATGAGACTCACATTCAACCTTCTGACTTCCAAATCTAACTCATGGAATCGCTAAATGGTTTTCCAACACTTTAATTTTGCCATTGTGATTGTTATATAAATGGGATCATATAGTATATAGACTTTGAAGACTGTTTTTTTTTTCCACTGAGCATAATTCTCTTGAGATCCATCCAAGTAGTTGTATCAATTGACTGTTCCTTTCTATTGCTGAGAAGCATTTCATGATATGATTGTACCAGAATTTATTCTCGAAGAACGTATGAGTTTTTTCCACTTCGGGCTATTGGGGATTGACCTCAGGGGCACTTTACCACTGAGCTATATCCTCAGTCCTTTTTATTTTTTTTAATTTTAAGATAGGATCTCACTAAGTTGCTAAGGCTAGCCTCATACCTACTAACCTTCTGTCTTAGTCTCCCAAGTCACAGAGATTACAGACGTGTACCATTGTGCCTGGTTGATCATTATGTATAGGATTTTATGTGAAATTAAGTCTTCATCTCTCTGGGGTAAATGCCAAGGAGTGAAATTGCTGGAGTGAGCTTTTAGTTTTAAGAGAAAATACCAAATTGTTTTCCAGAATGTCTACCATTTTATATTCTCATCAGAAGTATGAATTTACAATATTTAGCATCCTGAACAGTGTAGCCGCCTGAAGCGCTCGGAGCACTGGAGCCGCGGGAAGAACTTCAGAAGCAAACTGGAGACAAACAGCTTTTTATTTTGATAACTTTTCTCTCTGGTTCTAACAACTAACTCACGCCAAACACACCACTAAAATGGCGCTGACCCGATCAGCAATTTCGGCCAAGTCACTCCAGATCCCGCAACAAAATCCCGTGAGACTACGGGTGGCGACAATGGTCAAATCTCCACGGCTCATAGTCAACTGCAATTCAAGCCAATCCCCAAACAGGGCTCTTGCAGAACAGTATTTGGTATTTTCATTATTATTTTAGCCATTCTGATAGGTGTGCCATGTGGTTTTAATTTGTATTCCCCTGGTGGCTAATGAGATTGAACACTTTTTCATGTGCTGTGTTATCTGTATATCCTCTTCTATGAAATGCCTCTTCATGTTTTTTAGCTTCTAATTACATTTTTTTAACTGTTGAATTTTGAGCATTCTTTACATATTATAGATATGAGTCCTTTTGTGGCTACTTGGCTTGCAAAAGTTTTCTACCAGTCCATAGCTTGTTTTTTTAAATATATTTTTTAGTTGTTGATGGACCTTTATTATATTCATTTATTTATATGCAGTGCTGAGAATAGAACCCAGAGCCTCACACACTTGCAAGGCAAGTGCTTTACCACAGAGCCACAACCCCAGCCCTTTTATCTTCTGAACAGGTCATTACAGAACAAAAGTTTTAAATGTTGATGAGGTGCAGTTATATCTGTTTTTCCTTTTACGGATCTTGATTGATGTCAAAACTGAGAATTCTTCCTAGCCCTAGAGATCCTGAAGATTTTTTTTTTTTTTTTTTTTTTGTGGTACCAGGGATTGAACTCAGGGGAACTTGACCACTGGGCCACATTCCCAGCCCTTTTTTGTATTTTTATTTAGACACGGGGTCTCACTGAGTTGCTAAGTGCCTCGCCATTGCTGAGGCTGGCTTCGAACTCGCGATCCTCCTGCCTCAGCCTCCCAAAGTGCTGGGATTACAGGCATGCGCCACCACGCCCAGCTCTGAAGATTTTGTTCTAAGAGTTTTATAGCTTTGTGTGTTACATATATGCGTCTGATCCATTTTTTAAAAATATTTACTTTTTAGTTGTAGTTGGACACAATACCTTTATTTTAGTTAGTTATTTTTGTGTGGTGCTGAGGATTGAACACAGGGCCCTGCACGTGCTAGGTGAGCGCTCTACTGCTGAGCCACAACCCCAGCCCCTGTCTCTGATCCGTTTAAAAAAAAATTTTTTTTTAGTTATAGATGAACACAATACTTTTATTTCATTTATTATTATTATTATTATTATTATTATTATTATTTGTGTGTGTGGTGCTGGGGATTGAACCTAGGGCCTTGTGCATGCAAGGCAAGCACTCTATTAACTGAGCTATATCCCCAGCTCTCATTTATTATTTTTTTAATGTGGTGTTGAAGATTGAACCCTGGGCTCACATGTGCTAGGCAAGTGCTCTACCACTGAGCCACAAACACAGCCCCTCTGATCCATTTTCAGATAATTTTTGTGTAAGGTGTGAGTTGTAGGTTGAGATTTATTTATTTTACCTATGGTTGTCTTAATTACTCTAGAACCCCTTACTGAAAGGGTTATATAATTCCCCCATTGTATTGTTTTTACCCTTTTGTAAAAAATCCCTTAGTTATGTTGTTTGGGGTTATTTGTGCCTTTATTTTATTGATTTATCTATCTCTCTGTTCCATTTTAATTTTTATAGATTTTATAATATGCTTTTATTTCTGGTAAGATAAGGAAGATCCTCTTCATTACTCTTTTTCAAAAATTTCCTTCTCTGATGAGTCAGTATAGCTTAATGGTAAAAGAGGGTGGACTCCAAAAACTTAATAGCTAGGTGACCTTGGGAAAGCATGTTAAAAATCACCAAATTTCTATCTTTTCATCTAAAAATGAAGTTGTGAAACTAAATTACTTAATATTTGTAAAGTGTCATACTATTTGACACATAGTAAACCCTAAAATTTATTACCTGAAAGAAATAAGCTTGCTTCCTGCTCATTCAGCAGACCAATGTGGGTGTTCCTGGTTAGGCAGCTCCCCTGAACAATTCTTTTTTAAGCTGTGACTCAGAGACCTAGGTTCCTTCAATTTTACTTTGCTGTCGAGTTCTAGCATCTTCTAGGTCTTTGTAGTCCTTTTATTTAGGGGATGGGAAAGAGAGGAGAGCAGAGAATTGCTTGAGAGTGTTCTCCTTCTCTACAAGTGGCACTTTCCCCCATACTATATTGGCCAGAATTCACTACACAGACTTAACTACCTACAAAAAGGAAGCTAGGAAATGTGGTCTGTGTACCCAAAAGGAAAAGTAAACATGCAAATATACATTGCGGCAGTCTGTGCCAGGGGAAATGTTTACCAGTACTAGCCGTCATATTAAGGGTTAGAAGATGTAGGAGTCTTTCTACAGAACAGGAAATTGAGATGAGAAATAAATGATGAAAA
Source organism: Tamias sibiricus (assembly GCA_025594165.1). Taxonomy (NCBI): domain Eukaryota; kingdom Metazoa; phylum Chordata; class Mammalia; order Rodentia; family Sciuridae; genus Tamias; species Tamias sibiricus. The sequence continues at coordinate 73,052,440 of CM046659.1, forward strand.
TGTGGCAAGAACATGAGATTTTGGGGAAGTGTTTCAAGCAGAAGAAAGAGCAAGGGGAAAAGCCTCAGTCTGGGCTCTTTTTGAGTAAGACCTTTCTTCCCTTAACATTTTTCCAAATGGTTACTGCTACTGTACAGGAAAGTTAACTTGTGATGAAACATCTTTTTGAAACTCCTTTACTAGTAGTAATGGTTTTCTTAGTTGACATGGTTTTCCAGAAAATTCAATAATCTACACATAATGTTAATATCTACACTTCTCATTTATCTTTCTTGACTTGTTAGCTAGCTTCCTGATGAGCTATGAATACTAGCAATGAGATTTCTGCCAATTGTGATGAAAACCTGCCTAAAGTTTTAATGTTAAGTTTGAAATGTTTATTCATGCCATGCTTGATATGATATGTTTATGCTTTGTCATGTCTTCATTGATACTTTAGTTTTTTTACAACCCAGGAACAAACATTGAATTTCATCAAGAGCCCTTTTATTTCTTCTAGATGTGTTCCTGGATTTCTACTCTTTCAATTCATTAATGTGATGAAATTTATTTATTGATTTCCTAATGTTGCGCCATCTGTACATTCCTAAAATAAGCCTTTTACTGTTAGAGTGTGTTATTCTGTTATACTACTGGGTTATTCTGTTATACTACTGGGTTTGATTGCTAATATTTTACGTGGGGTTTTTTTGCATCTATTTTAATAAATTATATTAGACCATGGTTTGTTTGTTTTTGAGTACGATGTATCTCAGGTTTGATTCTCAGTTCTGTGTGAACTCTGTATGATAAATAATGAAGCTTTCATAACGTTCTGATTTTTGGAATAGATATTATTGCTGGGCATGGTAACACATGCTTGTAATCCCAGAGACTCTGGAGGCTGAGGCAGGAGGATTGTGAGTTCAAGGCCAGCCTCAGCAATTTAGCAAGACCTGTCTCAAAAAAAAAAAAAAGTTTGGGGATGTAGTACAGTAGTCTCTGGAGTTCAATCTTCAGAACTACAAATAGATATTATTGATGATAATATATGTATATCATACAGTTTTGATAGAATTAATGTATAAACATGTATGAATCTAGAATCGCTTCATTCTTCAGAGGTGATGGAATTTAGTTTTCCAAGGCTTTATGTGCCAAATGGAAATTTAAAATCCAGGCTTAAAATCCAAGACTGTTCACTTTCTGCAATAGTTTATTGTTTCTTTGGCATGATTAATCATTCTTAAATATTGTAGAGACATCTGGCAAGTAAGGGATTCTTCTTTTGTTTGATAGAACATAATTTAGCCAAAACTTCAATAACCTGGTGTGGAGGGGAAATGAAACTTATATATTTATGAATTTCCCAGGTATGATCACCCAGTGGTTAACAGCCCCTCCCTTCCCAGCATCCACTGCAGTCTTTTATATATATATTTTTTAATGATGGTGCTGGGATTGAACCTAGGGTCTCATGCATGGTAAGCAAACATTCTATCACTGAGCTACATCCCCAGCCCTTCAGCCTTCACTTTCAGCCTATGAGGGAGAACCAGTCAGCCCTATAGTTTATCTTAAAAATGTTCTTTCTGACTATGGGATTCTGCTGCTACCAAAACCCCCTAGAAACTATCTTAAGTTCATTCTTCAAGATGTTACTACCTTTTCGGGCTGGGGATATAGCTCAGTTGGTAGAGTGGTTGCCTCACATGCACAAGGCCCTGGGTTCAATCCCCAGCACCACTAAATAAATAAATAAATAAGAAAGATATTACCACCTTTTCCCAAAGGCCTAGGAAGGAATGATACACAGAAAGGTTCTTCTGTCTGTACCTTCCCTGTGAAAGCAAGCTCTCAGATTGAAGGGATCATTTTCTACTTTTTTCCCTGCTATATCCCAAGACCCTAGAACAGTGTCTGGCATGTAGAAAACACTCAGAAGTAGTTGTTGAATGAATAGTCTTTGACATGTACTCAGTCTGACTTTAAATCCCAACTCTTGCACACTGTGGAACCTTGGACAATTTCTTTACTTTGCACCTTTATTATCTATAAAATGAGAATCATAGTAGAGAATGCACAGAATATCTGGAATACCTTTCATCTGAGCTAGTATGACTACCTCCCCCCGCCCCCCATAATAGGGATTGAACTCAGAGCCTCATGCCTGCTAGGCAGGCACTCTAACACTGAATCACTTTCACAGCTCTTTTTATTTTATTTTGAGACAGGATTTTGCTATGTTGCCTAAGCTGGCCTCAAACTTGCAACCTTTCTGCCTCAGCCTCCTGAGTAGCTGGGATTATAGGTGTGTGCAACCACGCCAGCGATTATGACTTTTTTATTCTTAAACTCAGCACTTGGCAAAGTGCTTTATACCTAGTAGCTGCTGAGTAATTTTTAAATTTAATTTTTATACTTAAAGAACTGTAAGGAATGAATTCGCTTTATTATAAATAGCAATGTCTTTATATATTTTTCAGCAGTTTTCCAGTTGTGAGACATTTATTTTGCTGTGATAACAGAATATATATTTTGTGTTTGCAAAATTATAAAAATGATTTTTTCTAAAAATTGGTTATAAAAATTAATTTGTTTTAAAACTTTATTCTTTAGGCTTTAGATCCAAATACTCAGTATCACATTCTGGTATATGGCAACTATAGTGGAATGGAGCTGAAAGGTAACTTTTTAGAATGGAAAAAGAAGTGTAGGTATATGTATGGAATACAGAACAGAAGTCATTGCCAACTTTTCTGCTAGAAATTTCAAAAATATAAGGCTACATATTTTATGAACTGAGACTGATTGCATTTAAATTTATAATGAAAAAAGTAGTGTTTTAAGTTTCAAACTTGACTGTCCTCTTATGTTAACACCTACGTTTGTTACCATAAGGACTGCCCCAAACTCTTGGTTACAGCCTTAAATGAGTATAATTGCTATTGTTATAGACATCAGAAAAATCCTGGCTTATGACTAAGAGATAACCATCACATGACAATGCTAAGTGCATTTACAACTTTAAATCCTTAGAAACAGATAATAGCAAAGTAGTATTATTTCTTGTTTCTGAGAAATCAACATCCCTAATTATACAGCTATTTCTTGGTTAGTTATGAGTTAGTTGAGAATGTTTTATGATTAATTTATCAAATGATTTCTGGCTTGTAGAAACTCACATTTTGGAGACTCTGAATAAAAATATAGGACATACTAACACAAATAAAACTTAGCAAGAATTCAAACCAGTACTAAGATTACACATAGTTGTGAAGCTTATAGTTCTTAATAACAAAAAAAGAGAAATAATAAGATATTACCTCCAAGGGAATCAAAGTGAAGGGAAATATTTCTTTAAGGATAAAAGAGGTTTGGAAGCTGGGCGCGGTGGTGCACGCCTGTAATCCCAGCACATGGGAGGCTGAGACAGGAGGATTGCAAGTTCAAAAGCCAGCCTCAGCAACGATGAGGCACTTAGCAACTCATTGAGACCCTGTCTCTAAATAAAATACAAAAAAGGGCTGGGGATGTGGCTCAGTGGTCGAGAGCCTCTGAGTTCAATCCCTGGCACCACAAAAAAAAAAAAAAAAAAAAAAGAGGTAAGAGGTTTGGGTATGTTAGTAGGCCAAAGGAAAAGAGTAATATAAAGGGAGAGATGTTAGAGAGAAGGAAGCAAAAGAATAAGGTCCTAGAGGTGGAAAAAATATGTCAAAGGCACAGATAAAGTCCTGGAAGGGAAAAAAACAATAGGGAGGGGGAAATGATTAGTGAAGATACAAGTAAATTTGGGTTGAAAGCAAAAGTCATACTGAATGGCTCAGACTATGTAAATGAATTAGAAAGCAAAGTGATTGCTGAAAGCAAAGGTTAAAGATCAAAGGGGAGAAGATCAGGTTGGAAGTTTGAGAAAGGCTTGTTTAGAAAACGTGTTCTGGGGTAGTCAATGGTATGTTAGCATGAGATGCCTCCAAAGCAGTTTATGGTGTCAGCAAAGGCCCCTTGAATTACAGAACTTTTTTTTTTTTTTTGGCACTAGGGATTGAACCCAGGAGTGCTCTGGTGCTCTGTCACTGAAATACATTCCCAGTTCTTTTTATGTTTTTATTTTGAGACAAGGTCTCAATAAGTTGCTAAGGCTATCCTCCAACTCATGATCCTCTGGAATCACTGGGATTACAGGGATACACCACTTTGCCTGGCCTTAAAGAACAGCTTTTTGGTAATGTTTAACAATAATCAGGAAGTAGGCACAGGGAAAGCTAAAACTGGGGTTATTCACAGGGAACAGGGAGGTATCCTGGAGTGCTGGCAAGTATCATGAGCACCCGGTACTTGGACTAGATACTAGACTAGAAGGGAGATGTTATGGTTTGAATCTAGAATATCCCCCCCAAAGTCTTATGTGCTTTGGGGCTTTGGGGAAATCACTGGATCATGGGGCTCTGACCTCATCAGTGGATTAATCCATTGATGGCTGAATGAACTACAGGGAAGTGAGAACTTCCAAATAGTGACCTATTTGGAAGAAAGGTCATTGGGAGTGTGCCCTAGAAGGGTTTGTCTTTTCTCCAGTCCTTCTTTTTCGGCCACCCAGCTACCATGAGCTGAGAAGTTTTCCTTTGCCATGCCTTTCAGCCATGATATTCTGCTTCATCTTGGGCCCAAAGAAATGGGGCCCAAGATGGCTGTGGACTATAACCTCCAAACCATGAGCCAAAATAAATCTTTACCTCCTCTAAGTTGTTCTTGTCAGGCATTTTGGTCAAAGGGACAAAAAGTTGACTAACAGGATAGTATAGATGTATTTATTTGGCCAATATTAGTTACATACTACATATTTATCATCTTTAGTACATTTTATTATTACATTTCTGGAAACAATTCCCTAAGCAATCATCTCAATCCAGATTTCTCCTTTGATTTCAGAGCCCAGTCTTCCAACTGCCTGTCGGGCATCTCTGCTTTGATGCTACATATCTAAAATGGAGTAGTGCTTCATTCCCTCCCAAACCTATTTCTATACTTGATTACCCTATTTCTGTTAATGATGTTATTACTTCTCTAGACTCCCAGGCCTGAAGCCTTTGAGTCATCTCTGACTTTTCACCTTTCTTCCCTAGTGTGTCATCAGATTCTGTCACTAAATACTTCCTCTGAAATATTTCTCCTGAATTTTCTTCTTATCCATTACCAAAGCAATAATTCAGGTTATTGTAGTTGCCACTTATCTATGGGGGATAATTCCAAGACCAGTGGATGCCTGAGAGCACAGATAGTGCCAAATCCTATATATACTATGTTTTTTCCTATACATACATACCGATGATAAAGTTTAATTTCTAAATCAGGCACAGTAAGATATAATAACAATAAGTAATAAAATGAATAAATACAACAATATGCTATCATAAAAGTTATATAAATACAGTCTCTCTGTCTAGAAAAAGTCAGGACAAATCTTAATATATCCAGGCAACAGTTCATAGCAGGTAACTGGAACCTCAGAGGGTGAAACCCCAGATAAAGGGAAACTACTGTTTTGTCATTTTGTGCTTCCACTTCTTTCCTTTCTCAACTAATCTCCATGACTCTCAAATCTGCTCAATCCAGTCAATCCCACATACCACTCCCAGATTTATCTTTTATAAAATGTCAGTTTGATGAGTCATTCATTTCACAAGTCTTCAAGGAGCAGTGGTAGATAAGAGTCCCCAAGGAAAGAAACAAGAAGACCCTGGAAGAGCTCATATTCCAGTGAGAATGGGGGCAGTAAACACAGAGGGGAGGATATAACTTGGGGAAGGCATCCCAGAGGAGTGACGAGAGAAGAGAAGGGATGCGAGGGAACTGGGAAATATCAGGTTTTAGAGAACAGTTGAAGGGGGAAAGGTGATGCCAAAGAGACTCAGGACCATTCAGAGAGTAGAAAGAGAACCAGGGAAGAGTATATCACAGAGATCAAGGTAGATGCCAAGGAGCAGTGTGAATAAGGCGGACTCTTCAGTAGAGAGTTCATTAAATTTGTCAGCAGGGTTGGAATCAAAGTCAGTTTTAGGGGAGTGTAGGGAGTAGAGAGGCTACAAAGGGTTAGAAATAAAGAGAAATAAAGAAGTAGAAACAAGGAACTATTCTCAACTAACATTTAAAAATATTTCCTTTTTAAATGTTAGTTGAGAATAGAAAAGAAATAGTGCTGAGGATAAAGAACAATATATTTAATCACCTCCTTGCCCCGACACAATGAAATAGACCTACACTAGTTTACACCTTAGGGCAGCAATTGGTAAAGGAGAGTTTGCTATTAAAGGAAAGATGATTGATGGAGCAAGATCCTTAAGGAGGCATAAGGAGATACAATCCTATCAGGAAAATTCTTTGTTTGTAATTATCCTCTTATTCTATACATGCTAATTCTGCATGTATGTATAGTTGCATAGGTTGAGCAGCCCTAATTTGAAAAGTTCCAAAATCTGAAACATTTTCGAGTGCCAACATGACTGCACAAGTGAAAAATTTCACACCTAATCTCATGTGATAGGTCATAATCAAAACAAAGGTACCCTAGCCAGGCATGTGCATAACTATAATCCTAGCTACTAGGGAGGCTGAAGAAGGAGAACAGAAAGTTTGGGTCCAGTCTGGGCAACTTAGCCAGGCTTGTCTTAAAAAAAAAAAATACTAAAAATACTGAATGAAATTACTTTCAGGCTATGTTTATAAAGTATATATAAAGCATAAATGAGTTTTGTGTTTAGACATCCTCTCTACCTTGACATCCCCAAGATATCTCATTATATATATGTGGATATTCCAAATCCAAAACACTTCTGGTCCCAAACACTTCAGATAAATCATACTCAATCTGTATGTGGTTAAGGTAATAGTGTGTTATGAAATGACTGGATAAATTTTTGCAACTTGAAGGAAAAACATCTGGATGAATCATTTCAGAAAACTCTGGAAGTTTCCTGTAAACTTAGCTTGAGAGAACTAACTCATTAAAATTTGATGGTATTATTCACCATTGCAAAGCAAATGTTCAGATTGGAAACTGGATTATTAGTTTTCTATTACTGTGGTAACAAATTACCACAAACTTTGTAGTAGATCAGAAGTTCAACACAGATCTCACTAGGCTAAAATAAGGTGTAGCAGGGCCATGTTTATTTTGGACCCCTTTTAGAGAGAAACTGTTCCCTTCAGCTTCTAGACACTACTACATTTCTTGGCTTGTAGCTCAATTTCTTCATTCAAAACTAACAATGTTGGTAGCCATTGTAGTACATTGAGCTCCATAGGGAAAGTGCTGGGGCAAGTGAGAGCCAGACAGGCACTGGGTGGCTCTGAGTCTTGCTGAGGAAAGACAACTAAACATGGGCAAGGGAACGCCTAAGAAACCAACAAGCAAATGTCATCATATGCATTCTTTGTACAATCTTTCCAAGAGAAGCCCAAGAAAAAGCACCCAGATACTGCATTCACCTTCTCAGAGTTTTCTAAGAAGGGTTCAGAGAGGTAGAAGACTATGTCTGCTAAATTTGAAGACATGGAAAAGGTGGATAAGGCCCATTATGAAAGAAAAATAAAGACTTATATTTCTCATAAAGAGGAAACAAAAAAGAAGTACAAGGATCCCAAGGCACCCAAGAGGCCTTGTCAGCTTTTTTCTTGTTCTAAGTGTTGCCCCCAAATCAAGGGAGAACATCCCTTCTGGCCTACCCATTGTTGATGTGTGTTGCAAAGAATCTGGGAGAGATGTGGAATAACACTGTTGCAGATGACAAACAGCCTTATGAAAAGAAAGCTGATAAACTGAAGCAAAAAAATTTTTAAAAAGTATAATGTTGCCTATTAAGCTAAAGGAAAACCCAATGCAGAAAAAAAAGCAAGAAAAAGAAAAAAGAGGAGAAAGACAAAGAAGGGGAAGAAGATGAAGAAGGGAAAGATGAATAAGGTGATGAGTAAGTTGGTTCTAGAGCAGTTTTTTTTTCCTTGTATATAAAGCATTCAATCCCCCTGTACACAACCCACTCTATTTATTTATTTATTTATACCAGGGATTGAACCCAGGGGTGCCTAACCACTAGTCACATCCTCAGCCCCCCCCCCCTTTTTTTTGGTACTGGGGATTGAACTCAGGGGCACTGGACCACTGAGCCACATTCCCGACCCTTTTTTGTATTTTATTAGAGATAGGGTCTCACTGAGTTGCTAAGTGCCTCTCCATTGCTGAGGCTGACTTTGAACTCGTGATCCTCCTGCCTCAGCTTCCCAAGTGCTAGGATTACAGGCGTGCGCCACCCCGCCGGGCTAGCCCTTTTTATTTTGAGACAGGGCCTGGCTAAGTTGGTGAGGCTGGTTTTGAACTTGTGATCCTCCTGCCTCAGCCTCTGGAGCTGCTGGGATTATAGGACAGTGCCACCATGCCAGGCTCAGCCTTTTAAAGAAAATATTGATGTAAAAACAAGCAAACAAAAACCAACAATGCCACTTCTCTGCTTTTCTTCTTCAACCATCATCTCCTCTTTCTAACCATTATTGGGAAATGTTCTCCATATAATTAGGTTGGGCACACCTGGGAAATACAGAATGATCTTCTCATCTCAAGGTCCTTAACCTTAATCACATTATCTTTTGCTGTATCTCTTGTGGGCTGCATACCACACTATAACTGAGTGTGAGGCCTTTATTTCAGAGAAAAGTTTGAGATGGGAAAAAAAGAAAGGTTTTATATGAGGGAATTTGGTGTTTGTACTTGAATCAAAGAAGATGCTTGATCTGGTAGGTAAACCAGGTCCTAGAGGACAGGCATGTGGTATGTAGTCGATAAGAAAATATTGAGAAACAGTTTAGCTGGTAGCTTGGGGTAATATTTATCTTTTTTAATCCAAAAAGAGAAATTCAGCTGAAAAAGAAATTTCAGTTCTGCTAAGGAAATAGGAGTTGGGTACTTTGACCCAAACATTTGAACTAGAGAAAATATAGTAGTAGCATGATTCCTTCATTCTAGGTGTGATGATGGCAACAGAAATGAGAGGGAGAAATCCCTACATGTTTTTATTTTAAAGGATCCTGCAGCATTAGCATATGTTTTACTAGGAACTCTTAAGTTAGAACTTAGCAAAACTTATTCAGCACTGGGTTCTGAATTTTAACTGTCTTATTTCTATCTTTCCTTCTTTAAATGGCCTGTAGTCTAAGGCTATAAGCACTGCAAGTATGAAGATCCTTTGTAAAACACAGTGGTGAGTTATTGGTACCAAAACAGTATTTATTGATAATACTATTCTTCAATCACATGAGCTCACTGTAAAAAGAAATACAGTCCTAATTATAAATACTACAAGAAAATGATAGAACATAGTACCCTTCTATAATAGGTTTTAAGTGCCTAGTATGTTATAGACATTATGGTAAATATTTTCAAAAATATTTTTAAATTGTACAGTAACATTTTTAAAATATTTATTTATTTACTTTAGTTGTGTAGAATGCAATGCATTTATGTTTACATGGTGCTGAGGATCAAACCTGGGCTGTGCACGTGCGAGGCAAGCGCTCTGCTGCTGAGCCACAACCCCAGCCCCTATAGTAACATTTTTAATGATACCTGATAGTAGGCTGTGGCAGGAATGCTAAAAAGAAAGTAAACAAAGAACAATATATATTTTAGTGTTTTCTACTCCAGTAATAAAAGAAATGAGTCAGTAAATGAGATATCAAATATTAGTGCACTTGTATGTTACAGTCATTTTGCTACGCATAAAATTTAAAATTTAGTTTTGTAGTTAACAAAATAGAAAAAAAAAAAGAACCCTGTAATACACATTTTAAAACCATCTACTTGCTTCTTAATTATTATTTTTTGTTTTTTAAACTACGACAAATCTATTTGGTTGAACATAGTAATAATTTGTTCTGTAAGTCTGTATGTAACTATCAACATAGAAAATCTGGATAGTTTTTGGAAATATTTGATCTAAATTCTATTTCCAGGTTAAGATAAAAGCAGCTTTTTTTTTTTTTTTTTTTTTTTTTTGTACCAAGGATTGAACTCAGCTCAGGGGCACTTAACCATTGAGCCACATCCCCAGCCCTTTTTTGAATCTTATTTAGAGATTGGTTCTCACTGAGTTGGTTAGAGACTCAATAAATTGCTGAGGCTGGCTTTGAACTCAAAATCTTCCTGCCTCAGCCTCCCAAGCAGCTAGCCATCTGCCTCTACTTGTCTTACTATAATTAAACTAAGTTTGTATTTTATACATCTATCTAACAAATATATATTGAACTCCTGTCATAAGAAAGGCATTATGCTAGGCTCTGAAAAATTTTTAACAGTGACATTTTTACCTTTTATTTGCAGTTCTAATTTTAACTTTATTTGCATTTATTTTATTTCCAGTTGTGACGTGAAAGACTTATACCAGTTGTCTATCCTCATCAGCGTCTTTACCTTCTCATCTCTACATTTTAAAAATTTGTATTCATCTTTCTACAGTGAAAAGTCTTCTTTTCAGCCTTGTCCCCTAGCTACTTTTTCTTCCTAGAGGCAACCAGTATGCTATTTTCTTGTACATCCTAGCTTGGTTTTTGTTTGTTTGCTTTTGGTGGTTGTTGTTGTTTACTTCTTCATTTTTTTTTCCCTAGTACTGGGTATTGAACACAGTAGCACTCTACAGAGCTACACCTGCAGCCCTTTTTTAATTTTTAATTTTGAGACAGGGTTTTGCTAAGTTGCTGAGGCTGACCTCAAATTTGTGATCCTCCTGCCTCACCTTCCTGAGTTGCTGGTATTACAGGCATATGCCACTGTGACAGGCACCTCCTCATACATTCCACTGTGTGTGGCTACAGGATAATTTATGTAATTATGGACATCTCAATTGATTATTTATTCTAATTAGTTATACATGACAGTAGAATGCATTTTGACATATCATACATAAATGGAGTATAACTTCTCATTCTTCTGGTTGTACATGATGTAGAATCACACTGGTCATGTAATCATATATGCACATAGGGTAATAATGTTCAATCACATAGGGTAATAATGTCCGATTCATTCTATTATCCTTTCTACCCCATACCCCTCCTCCCCCTTTCACTCCCCTCTGTCTAGTCCAAAGTACCTCTGTTCTTCCCTAGCCACTCATCCCCTTACTGTTAATTAGCATTCTCATATCAGAGAAAACATTCAGTTCTTTGGGTCAATTGATTTTAATATTAGGCTATTCCTAACAAAGCAAAATAAAGACTCATATTGAAATATATTTGAGGGATATCTCCCAACACTTAGAACTTTTAGTGCATTTGTAATTTTGAGTAGACATTTTCAATTTGTCCTCTGTAGAAGTTGTACGTGTTTCCCCACAGGGTTACCAACATATATGAGGATGGTCTTTGCTAATATGAAGAGTAAAAGATGTCAACTTGGTGTAGTTTTAATCTAATTATGAGTGAGATTAAGAATCTTTTTGTTTTAAAAGCCAATTGTATTTTGATTGTAAGATTCTTTTTATTCCTGGGTTATTGTGATTATAAGAATTCTTTATAGGGGCTGGAGTTGTGGCTCAGTGGTAGAGTACTTGCCTGGTGGCATGTGTGAGGCCCTGGTTTTGATCGTCAGCACTGCCCATAAATAAATAAAAGATCCATTGACAACAACAACAACAAAAATCTTTTTTAAAAAAAGAATTCTTTATATATTGGGGAAATTATCTCCTTTGTAAGTAGTAAATATTTTTTACCAATTTGATATTTGTCTTTCAACTTTGTAGTAGTATTTATTTTTATATATTTTTACAGTAATAGGGATTGAACCCAGGGCCACTCTACCACTGAGCTACATCCCCAGCCCTTTTTTATTTTGAGACAGGGTCTTGCTAAGTTGCCCAGGCTGGCCTTCAACTTGCTGTCTTCCTGCCTCAGCCTCCTGAGTCACTGCGATTACAGGCATGTGCCACTGTGCCTGGCTTGTTTATGGTAGCTTTTGTCATGCAGAATGTTTTCAATTTTATAGAATCATTTTTTTGTGAATCCATTTTTCCTGTTACACTTAGGCTTTCCCCATTCTGAGATACTTCAAAAATAATTCTTCCGGGCTGGGGTTGTGGCCCGGGTTTGATCCTCAGCACCATGTAAACATGAATGCAATTGCATTGTGTACAACTAAAGTAAATAAATAAATATTATAAAAAATAATTCTTCCATGGTTTGCTTTAGTACTTTTACAATTAACAAATATTCTTAGGGGTGGAGATGTAACTAAAGTAGAATGCTTGCCTAGCATGTGCAAAGCCCTGGTTTCAGTCCTTGGTTCTACAAACACAAAACAACTACAACTTAATCCTTATAAACTCTAAATTGTCTTGTGTATAGGATTAAGTTCCCCGTGTGAATTTCTACCTGAGCTAGAACAGCAAATCAGTCCTAATGAAATATAGGATACAAGTAGAGTGCTTGAATTCTGGAGTGGATAAGACTACTGTTTGAGCTTTTCTGTTTCAAGACTGTATGATTTGGGGCATCCTACTTAATTTCTCTGAGCTTCAGTGGCTTCATCTATAAAATGGAAATGATATTAGTACTTAATTTGAGATGAGAATATGATTCCTTTAAAGCTCTTAGCACAATGCTTGACAAGTTAGAAGCATTCATTTAAGCTACTACTGTGATAATGATGATGACCATAGACTTTTCTTCCAACTTCTACTACTGTCTCATAATTCATGATTCTAATAAGGAGGGTTTAAATAAAAAGATGTATTCCAAATTTGTGAATGTCAACTATCCAATCTCCTCAAAGCACAGTAGTTCTCAACATCAGTGCTACATTAGAATCACCAGAGATTTTAAAATTCCCAATGCTTGAATCCCTACCTAAGAGATCTGGGGCCTAGGTATGGTCCGGGCATCACATGTTCCAAAAACCCCTCAGGTGATTCTAATGGGCAGCCCAGGTCTAGAACCACTATTCTACTTTTATAACATTGCTAAGAGGTAAGAGTCCTGAAATTTGTTAGATGTGTTAATGAGATACGGAGATAAGACTCATGTCAGTTATTTAGACAGATTTCAGATTCTTATTACCCCATTGCTTTCCCATATAATTTTTAAAAAATTATTCCTTCTAAAAATCAATAAATCCCTATATACATTTTAGCAGTTTAGCAAAAATTTTTAATGTGATAGATTTTTTTATTTGTTTATGGATAAAAGTGTGAGTAGGTATACCAGAAAATTAGATATTATTGAAGGCAAGGAAAATACAGTGTGGTCTAAAGAGACTGTGTCCAAATCAGGAGGCCTAGATTCCAGTTCTTGAGCTTAAATTTCTTTGGGAACAAAACAAAAGAATTAACAGTTCCCAAAGTTTTCTTTCAGCTCTAAGTAATTATTCTCTGACCAAACCACCTAAGTAAAAGCCTTTCTTATGTTAATCAGCCAATAGAAGAAAATTATTAGCATTAGAAAATTATTAGCTCAAGCTTTTAAAACATATATTCCATAGTCTTGTTTTGTCTTTGCTTGAGAATTTTATCAAACTATGTCTTGATAATATTAGGTTAATATATATCTTGTGTAGTTAGCATATTTACATTTAACCAGAAGGGTGACTGACTAATGGTGACTGAGGGATTCCATCTTGTAACTGGTGAGGATGTTTTAGAGCACCAATTTTTTGTTACCTTTCAGATCATGCCTAACTTCATTTAGGACCAATCCTGGGTCTTCCTTCTATATTTCCTTCTAATCTTTTCTACTTCTCTTTTTGTATTATATTACTCATGATGATTAGAACTCACACAATTCTTGTGTTGGTTGTTTTTTCATCATCTCTCCCCACAAGATTATACTTTTTTTTTTTTGAAGCTGGTGTACATTAATGTTGTATCCCTTATACAAGTTAGTACATTTTCTTGATATATAAAAGGAGCTTGATAAATGTTTAATGGAATTAAATTTTTTTAAATTAAATGATTGTAATTCTATTGCTTTCTCTCTGTCTCTGCTACTTTAAGTTTCACAGTTTCTTTTACAAAAATTCCAATTTTTTTAAACTACTTTCCCGATACAGCAATGAGCTTTTTACTCTTAAAAGTTAAGTAGTAATTGATAATGCAAGGAAATAATCATGATACCAAAATTCAGAAATAAACAATACATTAGGTAAATTTTAGTAGGAAATGTATATAATTACTTTAAGAGAAATGTTATTTAATGAGGCAGTTTAGGTATACTATCAATTTCATTATTATAAACACATTAAAACTAAAGTTTTGCATGTGATAATTTTCTTACATTATTATGAAGTAATGAACAATATGTAAAATATTAAATATCACAAATTGTTAAAATAAACCTTATGTAACTTGGAGAATTGAGTTATGATTTTATTGAAATTTCAGTATGAGTATGATGTTTTAATGAAATAGTTTCAATTAAAATTTTTTTTTTTAGTTGTAGATATACACAATACCTTATTTATTTACTTTTATGTGGTGCTAGGATTGAACCCAGTGCCTCACACATGATAGGCAAATGCTCTACCATTGAGCTACACCCCCTGCCCAGAATTTCAATTTTGTTAATATGATTCCAACTGTTTAAAATTTGCACTTAATAAAATAAATTACTGCTTTATATCATGATTTTAACAATTTTTAAAATATATCCAATAGTGAGATCTAAAATACACTTGAGTATTCAGAGAATTCCATCTGTTTTTAACTTAACAGTTAAGTTGGGATTTTGAGTTGTGAAGGTGATGGTTTAATATAGGTTTTGGGCTTGGAGTATAGCCCAGTGGTAGAGATCATTCTTAGCATGCCTGGGGTGTTGGATTCAATAGCCAGCACCATGGGGTGGGGGTGGGGGGGAAGATAGTTTGTAAAATTATTCTTTTTTCTTGTCCTTAAAAGATTGAGGGGCTGGGATTGTGGCTCAGTGGTAGAGCGCTTGCCTAGCACGTGCGCGGCCCGGGTTCGATCCTCAGCACCATGTAAAAACAAACTCATTGTGTACAACTAAAACAAATAAATAAATATTAAAAAAAAAAAGATTGAGGCTACATATGTGGGTATGTATTTTTTGCCAATAAGTGCTTCCTAGGTAGAGAATTCTAATTTGTCTGTCAGTATACTAGTTGGAGGTCAGTTTAAAACCCAAATCTTTTTAAGTGTGTACTTTTTTGAAGGGTTTATAGAGGCTAAATCATATACTTGATAGTGACAGCATTTCCAAGCTTCTGTACCTTCTATATTTCAGAGTACAATGCATTAAGAAATAGTATTAAGGATTTTTTTTAAACACTGAAAGAATATTGTGTCATTAAAGTATGTTCCATTTTGTTAGCTGTATAAACAATTAAAAGCAGCCTGAGAGAAGTTAAAAAATGATAGATTTAAATAGATTTCTTAATTTTCTGCTCCAAAGCACAGATGTACCTAATTTGAAGATATAAAGCTGACCCTGTATTGTTTCTGTAATTACCACTTCATTGTATTAGTAGTTAGAAGAAATAATATCTTTTGTTGTCTAATAACCATTCTGAACCTTACTTTTAGACTCATTCTTAACATTTTAATTTGCAAATAAGCGAAGCAAGGGCAATAGCAAAATAATTTAAAACAAAGCTAGTAAAAATTCTTGAGTTCTACTTTAGAAAATTATTTTTAATTCAAAAGTCATGTATATTATGTACATTAAAATTAGTTTCATAAGTGAAAGATACTGATATGGGAAAGTTGCTTTAGGGAAAATTTTAGTTGCAAATCCATAATTTTAAAAATTCTAGTTGAATTAGACATTAATCTTTTGCGAATATTTACAGTGGTGTAAATATTACTTTTAAATGGGTGTGTTATTTAATTGTAAATATCTCGGGGTCTCATAAGCACCATGACATTTTCTAACATATTTCCCCGCCTGAACTATTTAAATCTTTGAATTGCCCTAAGTATTAAAAAGAACTGAGGTCAAGAAAGTATGTTTTGTTCAAGTTGTATATTTACACGTACAAGAGACATAGTTACAGATATGAATTCTAATTTTGACAACAAATATCAAAACATTTTTATTTCTTAAACATTTCTCTTCCCATGTTTAAAATACAATTTAAATCGTAAATGGAATCCCAATTACGTGTAGCTAAGGGTTGGTGAGAAACTTGAAGATGAAGGCTTTACTGTCAGCCATGTGTCCATGAAACGCCGGCGCTTTCCCTAGATCTTTTGGCTGATAATCTCAAACATGGAGGATGCTTCTGATTCTTCACAAGGGGTTGCTTCATTAATTAATAATGTAGCTCTCCCAGACTCTCCGCCGTCTCTTCCTGTATCAGTGACAGGCTGTAAAAGTCATCGAGTAGCCAATAAAAAGGTAGAAGCGAGAAGTGAAAAGCTCCTCCCAACAGCTCTTCCTCCTTCGGAGCCGAAAGTAGATCAGAAACTTCCCAGGAGCTCCGAGAGGCGGGGAAGTGGCGGTGGGACGCGATCCCCCGGCGCGGAGCAGGGCAGTGGCAGCGTGAGAAGCCGCGGCCACCAGCGCTGCAAGGCCGGCAAGAAGCCGACCCCCCGGGAAGATCGGGTCCTCTTTGCCTTTTCAGTTGTGAAGGTGGAGAAGTGGCAGTCGGAGCGCTCGCAGGTGAGGGGCTCCCTGCGGTCGCTCCGAAGCCGGACGGCGCCGGTAGGAAAGTGTAGGCGAGCGGGGGAACAAAGCGGAGCGGCGCCAGGGTCCGCCCGCGGCGAGCGCCCTCGCGGCGTGGGGCTGGCCGGCTGCGCGCCGAGCACGTTGTGAGCCCGGCGGCGGCGGTGGCGGTGGCGGCGGCGGGCGGGGAGCCGGCGCAGGGGGAGGGGGCCGCCGCGGGGCGCCTGGCCCCATTGTGAGCCGCCCGCCGGGCGAGCCGAGGTGGGGCGCACTTGGGAGGGCAGAGGCGGCTGCGGCTGCTGTACTCGCTCAACACCCGGGTGGCGGCTGGAGAAAACTCGGCTCCTGTAACAGCCAAGGCGCATCAGTCACACAAAAGGCAGCCGAGCTCTCCCCGGCGCGCGGACCGGCCCACGCCGCCGCCAGCACTCCCCACCTTACCGGCTTTCCTTTCCCTCCAATTTTGATAGAGGGGCCGACACGGGCGGCCGAGGGTCGGGGCAAGCCCGCGGGCGGACAGGAGATGCCGCTGCTACACCGAAAGCCGTTTGTGAGACAGAAGCCACCCGTGGACCTGCGGCCGGACGAGGAAGTTTTCTACTGTAAAGTCACCAACGAGATCTTCCGCCACTACGAGTAAGGGCCGCGCCGAGCGCGCGGGGGATGGGGTGGGTGCGAGGGGTTGTAGGGACTCCCTCCCCAGCGCCCTTTTGTTTCTCTCCTTTTTCTCGCCCTGGGCTCCTGGCTGGGCGACTTGAAAGTGACGGGTGGCTGGGAGCCCGCTTTTCTCTGCCCTTCCCTGGCCCAACCCAGAGACTGCGTGGGGCACCGGCCGCGCCACGCGTGGGAAAAGCGGGTCGGGTAGCGGCGGAGGAGTCTAGGGTCCCCGGGTGATTGAGGGGACTGCTTCTGGCCGCTGCTGTCGCCGGGCCGGCTGTCCGCCGGGCGGCGGAAACTCCCCGCTTTGCCCCTCCCCACCGCGGCTACACGCGCACTCGGAGGCCAGTTCCGGGATCCCCGCCCGGCGGCTGAGGGGATCCCCGCTTGGGTCAGCGGCGCGGGGCCGCAGTCCTTGCCCAGAGAGGGAATCCCTGACCCCGAGGGCTGGAAACGGCTGGGCAGGGCTTGATTTCCTCGGGCGGGAGCAGGTTTTGACGTTGAGGCTGCCTCGGGTAGGGTTAAGAGGGAGTGGAGTTGAGACTCTCTAGAAGGGAAGGAGGGGTGTTTCCAGCGGACCGGGGGTCGTGGGGCCCGGGACACGAGAGCCTCCACCGACGGCCTTCGGTCCCGCGCGGCTAGGCCTCGGAGTGTGCGACACGAGCAGTGTGCTCTGTCACCGCCTCTTGGTGACTAACTCGCGTCCCCAGGGAACTCGACGTCTCCGCCCCCAGGAGACCGGTGAGGAAGAAGTCCGGGCCGTGCTAGGGAAAGAGGAAGGGAAAAGACAGCAGGGCCCTGCACGCCCCTGGTTTTCACTTTCGCGTTGCCAGAACTGTGGGGTGGGAGTTGGGAGGGCGTTAAGACAAGTTCAACTCCAGCCTCTGCCAGTCGCCTCTTTACCCCTCTGTGCAAGTGGGCCTCCTGACGTGTGCCACTCGCTATTGTTTTGATAAGAACCCGAAGCTGCTGCTGGTGTAGTTTTAACCCCCAAATTTTCAGTCTGTCGCCTGTTTTTTTCCTAGAGATACCTTTGTCTAGTGACTCAAGCAGTAGCGTGTGTTTTAGCGATTGGTGTTTAAACAGGATCTCCAAGTAAAAACCTGAATTGATCTGCCCCTGATCCTGATCTTCCTTTTTTTCTTATGCTTTATCCTCGCCACTCAGAGGAATCCCTTTGTGGTTTAGAAACCGTATTGCATATGGGAGACACCTTCCCCCGCCCCCCCCCAGGTGGGTGGGATGCTTGATCCAGAAGGGTCTGCACCTGTCTGAGGAGTAGTGGGGTTAGAAAAGTCAGTTCCTTTGAACGTTTATTTGAAATAAGCCTTTATTTTCCCGTTCGACTCGAGGGAAAGAGTTATGCATAAACATGTTATATCTAGAGAAGTAGATAGTACTTTTCATCAGACAATACTTTTATGTAGGAGTGCACATCTCACTCTACTCCTGTACAGACTTGTTTTGTTACTCAAATAGAGTTCACTCTTGTAACTACTTAAGTGAATTTGGATTAGGTGACTTGAGAAAGATCATGTCTTCTTTTTCTTTTAAATTTAAGCTAAAATTCTTAGTAACAATTCTGAAGTTTTGAAAAAATATATTTAAGAATGCCAAGTAGATAGGCTTGAAGTTCAGACTGTTTTCTCCTTTGATATAAGCAATATCTTTTTAGAGGCTAGGATAAATACGGCTTTTAGCCTTCAGGTTAAAACACTCTTCATGTACTTTGGTTCATGAGATGAATTATTTTAACTGTGGAGAAATCTGAAATGCTGAAATAAAGGAGATTTTTGGCATTGCAAACCTACTTTCATTAACATTAAGGAACTGTGTCCTTTGTAGTCTTATGATATTAAAAATTTTTAAATAACTAGTTTTTTTTAACTTTTAGTTTTTCAGCTTTGCTAAAGTGTTTGGGTTTTGAAGGTTACAAGCCACTCATGTGAGATGATTGATTCCAGAGCAAAGCTATTTGACTATTTACCCTGAACAAAACAGTGTTACTGGTGTTCTTAGATATTGATCCTTATAATTTTTGAATTGGCAAAACTGAAAGAAGACTGTCATTTAGTTGTGTTAAATTTTATTTTCTTCTTAAATGATTATCTTTAAAAATGCATTCAGGATGGATGATATAAGATAGTCTGCAGTATTAGGTAATTTGATCTTTGTCACAAATATGGAGAAACTTTGAAGAAAATCTGTTTTTATTCATACACTAAATTACTGATTAGTTTGTGAATTTGACAATTATCCTTTAAGTGTATTGTTTTGAATAATTTTGTATTTATCTGAAGACTGTTATGCTCTCCTGTTTACTCCAATTTTTTATTTCTTAAATATAAAAATTTCTACCTCAGTTAGTCTTAAAGAGGTTTTCTATACTTCTTGGCCTTGCTCACTTCCCAGCACAATTCAGAGTAACTGTGCCTGTAACTCTGGTTAGTAGTAGCCTTTGCCAGAGATCTTTTTATTGTTTTCTGTCTCTATCTTTTTTTTTTAATATTTATTTATTTACTTTAGTTGTACACAATGCAATGCATTTATGTTTACGTGGTGCTGAGGATTGAACCTGGGCCGTGCACGTGTGAGGCTGAGGCTCTGCCGCTGAGCCACAACCCCAGCCCTCTGTCTCTATCTTATTAGTCCACTTACTTTATGTCTTTTTATGCAGTAGTGAGCACCTCTCCTATTATCTAGTGATGTTTCCTATTACTACCCTGTGGAGCAATGTATTGTTGTCTCACATTTTGTCTTCTTTAAGAGCTGGAGTTCTTTGGGACAGGGACTATGACTAGGATAGATCCTCAGTGATCATACTGTACAAACTCCTTTACTTTGTTTGAATTATGTGCTCTTTAACTAATTGCTAACTCTTGTTTGACCTACTTTCATAAGTAAAGAAGACTCATTTTAAAATAGCACATTAACTTTAGGCAAATGTTAAGTTAAAGTACATAATTTAGTCTTAAGTCAAAGATTTATGCTATAAGTTTTAGTTAGCTGATGACAGTTTTGTATTTATTTTTGGCTGTGGATTGTTATAAAAAGGAGGGGACAGTCAAATCTGAACACCAGAAATTCTAGATTTGGGGATTAGGAAAATGATTTGTTATATTACCCAATGACTTAATCTCCTAAATAAAATGCTATTTTGTTAGTCATTTGGAATTGGAATATAATTCCAATCTTTGAGCAAATCCAACCTTTCATACAAAATTTAGGAGTCTCTTCCACATCAACTAAGAGGCAATCCAACTTGTATTTTAACCTGGCTGTCCTGTGAAAGAGATTTAACTAGCTTATAATAAATCCTGTTTTCATTGTTCAGCTGTCAGTTGTTAATTCAGTTTTTTCAGTAGCCCCCTTTTACAGTTGAGGAAACTGGGGTTAGGGTAGGAGAGTAAGTCCAAGATCACAATGTCCAAAATCAGTTATCTAGCTATTGAAAATACTGGAATTTTAATTCATGTCTCTAAGGTTTTAGAGTCTGTTCTTTTTGCTACTTACTATCACATGGTACTTATAGAGAATTCATCCTAATCACTGTTGAAGTTTGCAGAGTGTGCACCAAGAAAATGGCATTGTGTGGAATTCAAGTTGGCCATCTAGATCTTTCTTTAGGTACCACTCCCTACTGTCTATTCAGACATTTGCCTTCTCTACTATTCCCTCAGTGATTAAACTGTAGGTATTAAATGGACAAACCAGAATGCTATCAATTAATAGTAAAGAAAACATGACTTCCACGCTTGACCAGTTCCCATGCTGATGATCAGTTGTGTGAAATCTAGTTGTAGTCAAATGCTGTTTGGCAGCATGGGTTTTCAAAGAAAGTAGGATAAACTTCATAGCTAATGTTTCAAAATTAGGTGTTCAACTCCTCTTTAGGAATAAGTTGCCACATGGCTTTGATACTTGGGTCCATTAATCCTTTTTTCTTAGATGGTATAGCAGAGATTCCTAAATGTTTTATTTTATTTTGTTTTTGATGCAGGTGATTGAACTCAGGACTTTGCACCTGCTAGTCAAGTACTGTACCATTGAACTCCATCCCCACTCCTTTTTATTTTATTTTACTTTTATTTACTTATTTATTTTGGTACGAGAGATTGAACTCAGGGGCACTCGACCACTGGGCCACATCCCCAGCCCCTTTTTTTGTATTTTACTTAGAGACAGGGTCTCACTGAGTTGCTAGTGCCTCACCATTGCTGAGGCTGGCTTTGAACTCACGATCCTCCTGCCACAGCCTCCCAAGTGCTGGGATTACAGGCGTGCGGCCCCCCCCCCCCCCCCCACACCTGGCTCTTTTTGTTTTATTTGAGACTGAGTTTTTCCATGCTGCCCGGGCTGGCCTTGAAGTTGTGATCCTTCTGCCTTGGCTTCCTGATTATAGGGATGTGCCACCCACAACTAGCCTCCTAAATACTTTTTGAGTTTTACCTTCTATCTGCTTAGCAGACTACCATGTTGTCGCCACCTAAAGTGATGGCCGCTGGGAGCAGCAAAGCCGCGGGAATAAGTTCAGAGGCAGACTGGAAACAAACAGGATCTTTATTCTGTCAGTTTCTCTCTCTGGCTCTAACAACTCTAACACGTACCACACACCAGCAAACAACCAACAACCAAAAATGGCCCCCACCCGCTCCTCGCTTGGCCCAAGTCTCTCGAGATCCGGGCCAAGTCTCGTGAGACTATGGAAGGCGGCAATGTCCAAAACTCCATGGCCCAAAGTCAACCGCAATCAATAGCCATCTCCCCAAACAGGGCTCCTGCACCAAGTTTTGCACCTATACATTCTTTCTTTAGGCAGAATATATAAACTATTATAGTTTAACAAGTCACGTCAAAACTTAATTAGTTCAGAATAATACCCCACTTTGTTTACTCACTTTTCTTTGAATTGTCATTTGGTTTCTTTTGGTATTGTCTGTACTCACTTAACTACAGTTAGCAAGAATCAAAGCTGAGAAAGAATCAAAGCTGAGACTGGAGTAAAAGATGGTCTCAGGCTTGGGACCTCAGATGGCATGGCTTTTCTCACCATGTGGTTTTTCATCCTCAAGCTAGTCTGAGTTGCTTCACGTGGTAGTCTCAAGAGTTTCAAGAGAGTGAAGGCAGAAGTCCTCAATGTCATTTCTATCATCTCGATCAAAACAAATCACAAGGCCATCACTGATTCAAGGGATGGTGAAATAGACTTGACTTCTTAGAACATTCAGTGTCATATTTCAAAGGAATCTACATACTTTTACCACAAACAGTTGTTAAGATTTTATACTTGAGTTATTTTGATTGGGTTTTGGGTGTTCACTGATAATCTAATTGATATTATCCACCAAAACACAATGTGGACATACCTTGTTGTTTTCCCCTGTGCTACCTACAATAATGATTCAAACTGTTTCTTCCTAAAATTTCTGTTGTTTCTGCACTTGCTCTTATAAGCTGCCAAGAAGAAATATCTTTAAATATTTAAGATAGTTATTCCTGCCTCTTCCTACTCTTCCTTACCAACGCTGAACTTCATCTTCTTTAAACATTCTTGAAGTCTTTTGTGTATGTCTTGACATTGTTTCTCTGCTGTACTGGTTATGCTTCTAGAATCTGCTAATATGGTCCCCAAATGGTAAGAATTACTAGTATTTATTGAGTAACATTATGGGAGCATTTGCTTAGAATTATCTAATTTGATTTTTATTCCAACTGTTCATGAAGATATCCCCATTTCACCAGAAGTTCAAAGAGGTTGTGGAACTTTCCAAAGCTGAATAATAAAAGGTATAAAGCTAGGTTTCAGACATCTCTTTACTCATTTATATATGTATTTTCTCTGTCTAGATACATATAGAAATAAATGGACTGCCCTGTGAGAGTACATTTGTTTATTCTTGACACTGTACTTTGAAGAGTCTTTGCAGATTCTGAGATAATTTGTCCCTCTAGTGAGAAGTGAATGAATATCTACAACATAATGGCACAAATCATATATGTTTTATGGAGCAAGTATAATGGGAACACAGAAAAGAGAGCTGATCACTGTTTGCTAGGGAGTTGGGGAAGCCTTCAGACAGGAAATGACATGTGAGTTGAGTCCTAACGATAGAGTTTAGGAGACATAGAATGTAACAAAGAGATTCTTTCTAAATGTTCTAAAGAATTCTTTCTAAGCAAGGAGATCTATAAAAACACACAGAAATGAGAATTTGTATTTCATCTGAATTTTTTTTTCACATTTGTCATTGTTAAGTTATGACTTTCACATCCAGTAGCAGTATATATTTCACCTTTGTTGATTTCCACTTAAGGGTTTAGTCTCTAACCTTAAAAATAATCCTTGTAGCAGGTGTGCTGGCATATGCCAGTAATCCCAGCTGCTGGGAAGGCTGAGGCAGGAAGATAATGAGTTTAAAGCCAGCTTTATCAACTTAGCAAGACCCTGGGTAACTTAAGGAGACCCTGTCTCAAAATGAAAAATAAAAAAGGCTGGGAATGTAGCTCAGTGGTTAAGTGCCCCTGGGTTCAATTCCCAGCATTAAAAAAAAAAAAAAAAAAAAAAAAAAATCATCATTGCTATTCCTCAGTTTTGTGCCATCTACAGATTTAGGAACCTGCCTTGTATGTCATTAAGTCTGTCTAAGGCAGCATTAAGTAAAATGCAAAGTAGTATTTTATTAAAATTATTTTTAAAAATTAAATCTTTGTCAACCTTTTGGGAGGAGAAGAATATAGTTGATAAGTTGTTTCTGACTACACTTTTTCTACCTCATCCACATTTAATGGCAATTTGTGGAACTTATGCCATTGCTTGCTTTGATATTGTTAGACAATGTTAAATCTAAATAGCATCTGTTGCAGCTCACTTTTATACCTAGCTGTTATCCCCCTACCATGGTATCAGATACCCCATGGCCTACTCAGTATTCCAACCACCTAACTGTTGTGGATAGAAGTATGCTTTCTAATACAGAAGCTATTACATGGTCATGTGGGTTATTAAACACTTGCAATGAGACCAATCCAAGTTAAGAAGGGCAATAAATATAAAATGTGTGCTGGATTTTGAAGATGTACTACAAAAAATTTTTTAAAATTATGTTGATTACATATTGAAATTGTCATAATTTAGTGGGTTAAAATGTATGCAAAATTAATTAGTATTTTATTTTTTCAATGTGACACTAAAAAATTTGAAATTATATATGTGGCTAGAACTTTATATTAGCACTGTTTACTGACTAATGTATAAAATATGTAGATTTGAAGTTAATTTTTTAAAATGGCACCTAGGTATAGCTTAAATTATTAGACATGCCTCATGCTATTTATGTTTTGGCTTGGAAATTGGAATTTTACAGATATTTGTTTCTATAGGAAAAAGCTTGGGACTTTTTAAGATTTCTAGGTGGGACTGCAATTTTAGACTGAACATTAAACAAGACCTTTTTCAAAATCTGTTCATTTTATTCTGCACCATTGAAAACTACCTATTAGGTATGTTTGTTGTTTACCTCTTAGCTAATAGTTATTTATTCTGACTGTATTGCTTGTAAGAACCAGATTATGTCCATCTCTTTTTGGCTTCTTCTCCTTTTTTTAAGACCTAGGTCTTAACATCACTTCCTCAAAAAATGTTCCTATTCTTTTTTGCCTTTCTCTCCACCTTTTTGTTCCTTCTGAATTCTCTTAGGATATCTGTCTCTGTCTTTTAAAGTTAGCCACTTTTTACTTTGTAGTCTTAATGACATACAGTACATCCATTATTTTTCTGTACTAAAATATACTTCAGTAGAATCTTTTTTATACTGAATTAGAGCGTATAACTTTGGCATATGTATGTTATTTCTTTAGATCTCATTTATGTTTAAGGTATGATTAGTTTCTCTGACTTTATTTCCCTAGATTTCATTGTTTTTTGTTGTTGTTGTTGTTGCTTTATAAACACATGATACATATGAAACAATCCTTTTTTTTTTTTTTTTTTTTTGTACCAGGGATTGAATTCAGGGGCCCTTAACCACTGAGCCACACCCCCAGCCCTTTTTCGTATTTTATTTTGAGACAGGGTCTCACTGAGTTGCTTAGGGCCTTGGTAAGTTGCTGAGGATGGCTTTGAACTCTTGATCCTCATGCCTCAGGCCCCCCCCACCCCCCAGCCTCTGAGATTAAAGGCATGTGCCACCTTGCCTGGCTATGAAACCATTTCCCTAGATCTTATTTGGAGATCAAGAGTACCACAGGGATAACTTAAACAGATAAATATTCTAGCCAGGAAAAAAACTTACAGCAATTAAAGTACTTTTAGAATGATGAGAAAAGGAAAGAAGGGGATTTCAGGAAGAAAAAAAAAAAAGTTTAAAAATCATGACTTAGGGCTGGGGTTGTGGCTCAATGGTAGAGTGCTTTCTTTCTTTTTTTTTTTTTTAATATTTATTTATTTACTTTAGTTGTACACAATGCAATGCATTTATGTTTATGTGGTGCTGAGGATCGAACCCGGGTCGCACACAGTGCGAGGCGAGTGCTCTGCCGCTGAGCCACAACCCCAGCCGTAAGTGTGAGGCACTGGGTTTGATTCTCAGCACTGCATATAGATAAGTGAAATAAAGGTCCATTGACAACTAGAAAATATTTCTTAAATGGCTTAATTATATTGGCTACATGTAATTATTGAAAAGTAGACCAATACTCTATAAAGGAGGAAAAATTTGCCCTTGACTTTACACTTGGTGGCAGCCATTATTAACCTTTTTTACATATATCTAACTTTTTAAAAATATTTTATTGTAAAATGATACATTATAAAAACTTACACAACATAGAAATAACTTAGAATCATAAAAATGTTTCCTTTCTTCTTGGGGAACATCAGTACATATATAAACATACATACATTTTTTGTGGTTAAAATTAAGCAGGTAAGATTGTACATTCACAATAGCTAAGCTATGGAACCAACCTAGGTGCCCTTCAGTAGATGAATGGATAAAGAAAATGTGATACATATACACAATGGAATATTACTCAGCCTTAAAGAAGAATGAAATGATGCCATTTGCCAGTAAATGGATGGAACTGGAGGCTAACATGCTAAGTGAAATAAGGCAATCCCAAAATATCAAAGGCCCAGTGTTTCTCTCTGATATGTGGATGCTGACTCACAATAGGTGGGGTGGTGGTGGGGAGAGTGGGATTTCACCAGATTGGGACCAGGGGAAATGGGGTAAGGAAGGGGGGATGGGAATGGGAAGGACAGCAGAATGAATCAGACATAATTTTCCTATGTTCATATATGAATACACGACCAGTATAACTCCAAATCATATACGACCACAAGAATAGGAACTTATCTTCTATGTATGTGTCAAATGTCAAAATACATTCTATGGTGGGGCATGGTGGTGCAAGCCCGTAATCCCAGTGGCTCTGGAGGCTGAGACAGTGAGTTCAAAGCCAGCCTCAGCAACTTTGCGAGATCCTGTCTCTAAATAAAAAATTTTAAAAAGCTGGGAGGTGGGGGTAGGGTTGTGGCTCAGTGGTAGAGCACTTGCCTGGCATGTGTGAGGCACTGGCTTTGATCCTCAGCATCATATAAAAATAAATAAAAATAAAGGTATTGTGTCCATTTACAACTCAAAAAAAGAGCTGTTGGTGTGGCTCAGTGGGTTCAATCCCTGGTACAAAGAAAAGAAAAAAAAACACATGGATGGATAGATGGATAGGAGGGTTCAAGCTGGAAATAGAATTGTCTTTATTTTTTTCTTATTAACATGTTAACAACTCTTATACTTTTTAATAACTGA
Source organism: Tamias sibiricus (assembly GCA_025594165.1). Classification (NCBI taxonomy): domain Eukaryota; kingdom Metazoa; phylum Chordata; class Mammalia; order Rodentia; family Sciuridae; genus Tamias; species Tamias sibiricus. Next base: position 73,079,541 of record CM046659.1, read on the forward strand.
CTTTTCATTATGTGAAGTACCATAATTTATTTAACTTTCTTCTCCTCTATTGTTAGATGTTGATATTTCTCAGTTTTTCACTATTATGTTAAAGACTTTTAAAAATTTATGGTTGAGGGGCTGGGGTTGTGGCTCAGCGGTAGAGTGCTCACCTAGCATGTGCGCGGCCCGGGTTCAATCCTCAGCACCACGTAAAAATAAAGGTATTGTGTACAACTAAAATAAATAAATGCTTAAAGAAAAATTATGGTTGAGTGCTTGAATTAACTAGTGTTTTGGCTGTTTTTCAAGAAACTAATAAAGGAAAAAGTAAAGTTGAATTTATTTTAAGTTTGACTCTAGATTTCAAAACTGGTAGAATTTGAAGTACAGTTTTTGCTGATGTGCCTTTAGTTGCAGAATGTAAATGTCTACTTTAAATATATTTTGTCTTGGGTTTGTCTTAATGTGTAAGTTGATCAGTTACTAAACTTTTGTTTGAGTTCTATGATTCCATGAAAAATTTTGTTCAAAAGGCATGGAAAAAAAACTAATAAAGGTATCAGCTTTTAATGTAAAATTTGTAAAATGATAGGTAATGGGTTTTTGTTTTGTTTTTTAATCAGTGACTTTTTTGAACGAACCATTCTATGCAACAGCCTTGTGTGGAGTTGTGCTGTGACGGGTAGACCTGGACTGACATATCAGGAAGCACTTGAGTCAGAAAAAAAAGCAAGACAGAATCTTCAGAGTTTTCCAGAACCACTAATTATTCCAGTTTTATACTTGACCAACCTTACCCATCGTTCACGCTTACATGAAATTTGTGATGATATCTTTGCATATATCAAGGATCGATATTTTGTTGAAGAAACTGTGGAAGTCATTAGGAACAATGGTGCAAGGTAAAGTACTTTTATTTTTTCCTCTTGATAAGTATATAATCACATTGCTCAAAGGTAAAAAAAAAACACAAAAGGGTGGTAACCTGAGGAAATCTTCCATTTTACTGTCCTCTAGCTACTTTGTTAGCCACAGATAGACTTGTTGTTACAAAGCTATACATAGCCACTAAAAACATGTACATGCATGTGTCTGTGTATCTATACAAACATACATGTATACATTCTTTCCCCTTTTTACAGAATAGGTAACATATGATTCTCTATAAACTTTTTCACTAAAATATCTCAGGGATCAGCCCATTGCTATATAAACTACCTTCCTTTTCTTTAACTTAGTGTATAATAAATCCCATTTGTGGAAATTAGATTTTTTTTTAAGAGCTAAAAACCTTTGGTAACCATATCTACCGTGTCCTCATTATGTTACCTAGTACTTTAAACACAATTGTATTCTTGATGGGTTTTAATATTTCATTTAACAAAACTAGACCTGGGTTTATATATTCCTTTTAAGTTTTCTCTCCTTTAAAAAAATTTTTTTTCTTGTAGCTTTGTTGAGAGAGAGTTCACATATAGCTCCCCCACATAAAGTATACAATTTAGTGTTAGATCTTTTCTCTTTTACCCGTGTCTTCAAGAATAAAGTTTATTTTTTTCATATAAGAAAATTGAAAATGATATATAATCTATGGCACTAAATTGAAAATTGTTGTTATTGGGCTGGGAGTATAGTTGGGTGGTAGAGTACATGTGTGAGGCCCTGGATTCAATCCCCAACATCAACAAGAAAAGAAAAGGAAGGCTGTAATGTTAAGCTTAAGCAGTCAAAAGTTTTTGTTGTTTTATTTCTGTTTTTTGTTTTTATTTTTATTATTTTTTTGTGTGTGTGGTGCTGGGGATTGAATTCAGGGCTTCACACATGATAGGTAAGTTGCTCTAATTCTGAGTGACATCCAGCCCAATTATATTCTTTATTGTCTTATTTGGAAAAATCATTGTGAATTTATGTGTAACTTTAATAATGTCTTAACTAATATAACCTATTTTAGTTGTTAAATGCTACTCTACATTAGCCTTAAAAAGGCAAGCAGTGTTTATATTAAGATCTAAAACTGTTTGGATTGATTTTGACAAATAATCCAGAAAGGTCTTATAAAATTATAGAAGCAACATCTGGGCATGGTGGCATACACCTGTAATCCCAGCAACTCAGAAGGCGGAGGCAGGAGGATTCCCAAGTTAGAGAACATCCTCAGTTTAGCAAGGCCCTAAGCAACTTAGTAAGACCCTGATCTCAAAATAAAAAATAAAAAGGACTGGGGATATGTAGTTCAGTGGTAAAGTGCCCCTGGTTCAATCCCCGGTAACAAAAACCAAAAAAATTATAGAAGTTAAGTGGTAAGAATTAAGGAATTTTTTGTATGTCTTACTAACTTTTTTGGGGAAAATTCTTTGTTTTAGAAACATTAAAAAAATAGAAACAAAACAAAAAGGGGAGAAACTAATATGATTCCACCAAGAAAATACCCTTTATAAGAAAGGATCATTTGGAGGGCTGAGGCAGGACGATCACGAGTTCAAAGCCAGCCTCAGCAATGGCGAGGCACTTAGCAACTCAATGAGAACCCTGTCTCTAACAAAATACAAAAAAGGACAGGGGGTGTGGCTTAGTGGTTGAGAGTGCCCCTGAGTTCAATCCCTGGTACCAAAAAAGAGAAAAGATCATATTACAAATACTGTTGGAGTATGTTTAATTGTTTATACTTTGAGTGATCTATTTAGAAAATAGATTTCTGTGTTTTGATCTGTATCCCTGAAGGGAATAATAGAACCATGTTTGGGAATCATGAAAAAAATTTTTTTCTCTCTATGACCACTATATGGTTTATGCCAAAAATGTTTTATAATTTACAAATCATTGTGATAAAGAAATCTTTAACATTAGGAATATAATGTCCAAAAAATGTAGTGACTCAATGTTTTTCCTATAACTTTTTTGTTGTTTCTTAAAAATGGGCTTAAAAAAGTTGTGGGTGTTTCTAGCAATTGTAAACTGGGGTATATTATAGAAAGGGGAAATCTGGGAATAAGAATTTTATTGAAATTCAATAGGAAATACCTCTGCATTTTTAAGGTATCTTTTAAATTGTGAAGTATAAGAAATTGGTGTTTTTCTGAAAAATATTAAGGCTTGATTTCTTTGTTTGCCAGTCTTAGTCTGTGATTATGCCTAAAATTTCTCACCACCCTTAATTACAACATTCTACATGTGTTCTTTTAAAATCTGTGAAACACTTTTTCTAGTATACACTTTAGAGTTCATCATAGAACTGGCTTAATCTGAGAAGTGCTTGTAAGAATACGAGAACATGTATTTAGTGTTTAGCTACTAGATTTTTATTTAAAAATTAAGTATGATTGTAGTTAATAGAACCACTCCTTAGGTCTTCTGTTCCCAAGATCACTGTGATTATAGGTACCATAGGGTTGGGGGTTTTTTCTGAAGGTGGAGGTTGTAGAGCTTGAGTCTTGAAACTAGACATAGCATTGGTTCTGGTTTGCACAAATATTTTACTGACATAACATTAAGGTTAGTATATCTCACAAAGACTTAATTTTTTTGTCTTCTTTGTGATTTATTGTGATTTTTTTTTTTCCAGGGATTGAACTCGGGGGCATTCAACCACTGGGTCACATCCCTAGCCCTTTTTTGTATTGTATTAGAGACAGGGTCTCACTGAGTTGCTAAGTGCCTTGCCATTGCTGAGGCTGTGATCCTCCTGCCTCAGCCTCCCAAGTGCTGGGATTATAGGCATGCTCCACCGCGCCCGGCTTATTGTGAATATTATACTGCATTACTGTGAGAGTAGTAAGTACAGTAAAAATAATAAAAGGAGGGGCTGGGCTTATGGCTCAGCGGTAAAGTGCTCATCTAGCACATGCAAGGCACTGGGTTCGATCCTTAGCACCACATAAAAATAAGTAAATAAAATAAAGGTATTGTGTCCAACTACAACTAAAAAAAATTTTATTTTAAATAATAAAAAGAAAGCACTGAGAGATAGCATATGAAAAGGAATTGGTGATGATGACATATAGGAAAGTCAAGAAAAAAAGAGGGTTTGGTATGGGCTGGGTTGTAGCTCAGTACTAGAGCACTTGCCTAGCAAGTGTGAGGCACTGGGTTTGATTCTTAGCACCACACATAAATAAAGGTTCATTGACAACTGAAAAAAAATTTAGAAGAGGATTAGGTAGGAATTAAGTAGAAAAGGGGACTTAAGAAGCCAGTGATAGTCATTTTCCTTAATGCATGATTGAAGACCTGAATTGTACGAATATACTTTGTACACAAACAGTTGTATGTAAAAAGATACTAAATATATGCACTATGAGTTGTACATATTAAAAATTATAAAATTAAAATTAAAAAAAAGAAGCCAGTGATAGTTTAAGCTTAGTAATTAATATTTTTTTTCACTCCAAAGCAGAAAGGCACCAGAAAAATATTTAGAAATATTTGAAAACCTCCTTCTTATAGGGTTAAGTAATACTCTTATTTGCATTCCTGTGGATCCTGTAAATCTTGCACAGTGCCTCACAGGTTGTGAAATAATAATGTAATTACTTTAAAAGGATGTACCATTACATGCCTCTCATTTCTATACAAGGTTAATTCAGAAATATTTGAGTTCCTTCTTTGTGCTAGACACTGATATAGGTATGTAGATACAATAGTACATAGCTCTCCCACTTACCAAGCTAAACATATTTGTTGCTTCTCTAATGTGCCAAACATGATCCATGCCTCTAGGCCTTTGGCCTTTCTCTTTTCTTGGCCTAGAGTCTTTCCCCCAGATATCAACTTGGTCAGCTCTTTTGACTTTCCCTCTATATCACTCACTCATTGAAGCCTTTTTCCTTCCTATCTAAAATTCAATATTTCCTTGCCCCAACACTTTTTTAAAACATCTATTTAAAAATTTTTAATTGTGGTAAAATATACTTAATATCAAATGAATCATCTTAACCATTTTTAAAAGTATAATTTGGAACTTACCTCCAACACTTTAAACCTTACTTCCATGCTTTGTTTTTTTCTCTTTAGCACTTATTTTATTTATTTTGTTTATTGGTGGTCTCTTTCACCAGAACGTAAGCTCCATCAGCTTAGGAATTTTTGTTGCCCACTGTGTCCCCACTTAAAATGCCACATAATAACTTCAAATAGAGGCACTCTCAAGGCAATGATAGATATATTACAGTGATGGAAGAGTGGATGGTAATTGACTTATGGTTGTCAAAGAGTGCCACTTTTGAGGAAATTACATTTTCTCTGAGACTAGAATGAGAAAGAAGGAGTGAAGCAAATCAAGAACCGTGTAGATAGAGGGAAAGGCTCAGAGGTGGAAATAATTTAAAATATTGTTCTGGTTGCTATATAGTGAAGTGATTGAAGGATGTCAGCAAGGAAACCCTGGACCAGTTTGGAGGAGGCTTTTCTGGGACAGATAAGACCTTTGATTCATATAGTAGTGGTGCAGATGAAGAGAATTGAATGGGTTTAGTTTAGTTTCTTTCTTTCTTTTTTAACCATACAGGGAATTGAACTCAGGGGTGCTCTACCACTGAGCTCATAACCCAACCTTTCCTTTTCTGTTTTTTTTTTTCTTTAAGAGTCTTGCTAAGTTGCCCAGGCTGGCTTCAAACTTGTGATCCTCCTCCCTTTGCCTCCCAAGTAGCCAGAATTATAAGCATGTGCCACTGTGCCAAGTGGGTTTAGAAAATCTTGAATGAGAAGCTTGTGGGATTTATTGATGGATTAAATAATAGGTTGGGCAGGGGAGTGTCGGGGAAAGCAGAAATCCTGAATGGCTACTCAACTTTTTGCCTTTAGTAGATGGTACAATGCAGAAGCTTTAGTGAGTAATAGTATGAGAATCTAGCTATCTTTGCTTTCATCTCAGACCTGGTTATTTTCTGATTACTCTATTTTGACAAAAAAATCAGACATGTTGTGAAATCAAACATGTTGCTTATGTTATTCATGTGTGCGTCTTACAGGCTAGATCCTGGGCTGGGTGTTGTGGATATATAAAGGATTAAGACACCCTTAAAGAGTTCAGTTAAGAGAGACAAACATGTAAACTTGTTGATATTATGAAGTAATTCAGGAGCATCCAAGTACTATGAGATTGAATCTAGGCTTGGGGTCCTAAATATATCAATAATGAATATTTTAGTCTTTTAATCTTTGCCAAATCTGATATACTCAGTGTATAATTTGCCTGTTCAGATCTTCTTTCTTTTGTCATCAATGTTTGTAAAAGAGATACTTATTAAATATGAACACTTTAAGTTCTTTGTTATGCCTCTACAATTTTTTTTTATTTTTTGCTCCTTAAATGTGCAGTAAATATAAAAAGAACTTTATAAATAGTATAAGGAATAATAATACAATTAAGGAATAAAAAACAAAAATAGATGTCTATGTACTTAACACATGATTTTTGTTTGTTTGTTTTGTTTTGCAGTACTAGTGATGGAACCCAAGGGCGTTCTACCACTGAGCTATACCCTCAGCCATTTTCATTTTTTATTTGAGACGGAGTTTCACTAAATTGCCTGGGCTGGCTTCGAACTTGCAATCCTCCTGCCTTGGCCTCATAAGTAGCTAGGATCACAGGTTTAAGTCACTGTACCCAGCCCACATGGTTTTAATAAAATACATTTATCTTTGCCTTTTGTTTATAGTTTGAGAAGTTATAAATTTCTAGTTTTATGGAAGACAGATAAAGATAGTAAAATGTCTAGACTTTAGACTTAACACTGATCTTGTTGGACAGTAACATCCTTTTAGACTATTTTGAGATTAAAATGACTGTACGTATATATGTGTGTGTTGCACACATTTTGAATCTATATAAATAGAATATAGTAGCATTTTACTGGGGATTAATGCTGTTATTGACTTGAGGCTTATATTTTTAATATTTTTCTCTTATTGACTAATTTGTCTATTGAAAATTATATTTTCCTTTATAACTAAACTTTAAAGATGACTTGTGAATTCTTCAACTTTATCCTAAGTTATTATATATACTCTGTCCCTTTATAATACCCTTCTTAAATTTTGGTTAAGTAAGATGTTAATTGGTCTAAGTGGACTATATTGGAATTGTGCCTCCCACCTACGTAACTACCTAACACCAGCCATCCCTCCTAGATTTCATGTAAAGATCATATAAAGTTACAGAGAGGGGCTGGGGTTGTGGCTCAGCAGTAGAGCACTCGCCTAGTACATGCGCAGCCCAGGTTCGATCCTCAGCACCACATAAAAATAAACACATTGTGTTCAACTAAAGTAAATAATAAATATTTTCAAAAAAAATTACAGAGAAATGGGATAAAGATCATTTTTTATGTGGAATTAGTTGGCACAGGTACACTGTATCTGCTCACCTCAATATTTCTCTTTTTAAAAAATATTTTTAGGTGTAGATGGACACAACGCCTTTATTTCACTTATTTATTTTTATGTAGTGTTGAGGATTAAACCCAGTGCCTCCTACATGCTAGGAAAGCACTCTCCACTAAGCTATAACCCAACCCTATTTCTTTTTTTTAGCAAATTATTTTTTCAATATTTCTGATGGTTTTTATAATTTTTATTGGTATAATTATGCATATTGGTGGGACTCATCACTACAGATTCCTACCTGCACACACATTAATACTTTTATTTTTTCATTTGCTTTTGAGTATCCCCCCTGCTTTTTTTCCTTTCACAGTTATAGATTTGATGCTTCCTCCTCCCACCCCCAAGACTTTCTACTTTGAAATAAGCAACCAGCTAACATTTTTCTAAAAAATCCTTTGTCATTGCTATAGCATAATAGTAAAGAGAACTGTTGATTACTGGGCTAAGGTAGGTGAAAGAAAGAATAATTTGATTCTTTACTCTCCCCATTTTAATAGCCACCTGTCTTATCTCCCAGATGTGTTCACAATGGTTTTCTACTTCATCAGAGCCTATGAAAGAAGTAAGAGGACTGGGGGTTTTGTGAAACAAATATCAAACTGGACATCAGGTCTATTAATTCTTTTTTTTTGGCGGGGCGGGTACCGGCAGTTGAACTCAGGGGCACTTGGCCACTGAGCCACATCCCCAGCCCTATTTTGTGTTTTATTTAGATACAGGGTCTCACTGAGTTGCTTAGTGCCTCGCTGTATCTGAAGCTGGCTTTGAACTCGCAATCCTCCTGTCTCAGCCTCCCAAGCCACTGCGCCCAGCAGGTCTATTAATTCTTTTTATTTTATTTTTTTAAACAGATATGTTACATAGGCTTTTCTTTTTTAAAAAAAATTTTTCTAGTTGTAGATGGACAGCATGACTTTATTTAATTTTTATGTAGTGCTGAGGATCAGACCCAGTGCCTCACATGTGCAAGGCAAGTGCTCTGCCACTGAGTGATAGCCCTAGCCCCAGGTCTGTTAATTCTTAAATACTTACCAGATATTTTGTATATACCTTATATCAGTATGTATGAGGCAAGAATCCACTGTCTCCAATTTACAGATGAGGAAACAGAAATCCAAAGAAGTTAAATTACTTTAAAAAAATTATTCCACATATATTTATTCCTGCCATTTGCTTGTACTGTTGTCAACACTAGAGCTACATCAGGAACAAAACAAAAGCATACAGCTTCCATTTCAGTCTTAAAAGTAATAAATGATAGATTTAAATTCACATAGAACTGAGAATTCTAATTTCTTTCATTGTGTCCTTAGTTTGGGGTTCTAAACATTTATTTATTTTTTATTGGTACTGGGGGTTGAACCCAGGTGTGCTTTACCATTGAGTCACACTCCAGCCCTTTTAATTTTTTATTTTGAGACAGGGTCTCACTAAGTTGCTGAGGGCCTTGCTAAATTGCTGAGGTTGACCTTGAACTTGTGATTCTCCTATCAGCCTTCTGAGTCACTGGGGGTATTACAGGCATGTACCACCACGCCCAGCTCTAACATTTTTTTCCCACATTTTTTATTGGTGCATTAGAGTTGTACATAATGGTAGGATTTGTTATTACATATTCATACATGTACACAATATGACAATATGATCTAGCCAATATTACTCTCTAGCATTTCTTTGTATTCTTTTATTTTTTTAGTTGTAGATGGACAACTACAAAATTTTTATGTGGTACCTCACACGTCAGGCAAGCACTCTACCACTGATCTATAACCCCAGCCCTGTATTCTTTTTTTTGTTTTCATATGTTTTTTTATTTGTGCATTATAGTTGTTTATACTGGTGGGATTTGTTGTTACGTGTATAATCTGGTAGTACATGCACACAGTACACACATAACAATATAATTTGGCAAGTATCACTCCCCAGCACTTCCTTCCTCTCTCCCCATCTCTCACCCTTTGGTCCCTTTCCTCTACTGATTTTCCTGAGATCTACCCCCGCCTTTCTTTTCCTTTTTCCTCTCTAGCTTCCGCATATGAGAGAAAACATATGACCTTTGACCTTCTGAGTTTGGCTTGTTTATCTTAACATAATGGTCTCTAGTTCATCCATTTTCCTGCAAAAATAATTTCATTTTTCTTTATGGCTGAATAAAGCTCCATTTTCTTTATCCATTCATCCTCTGATGACACCTAGGCTGGTTCCATAGCAGCACATTTATAGCAGCACAATAAATACAGGTGCTGCTATAAATATGGGTATGCATGTATCACTGTAGTATGATGATTTTAATTCTTTTTTAAAAAATAGTTTCAGTTTTAGATGGTCACAATACCTTTATTTTTATGTGGTGCCTAGAATCCAACCCAGTGCCTCACACATACTAGGCAAGCACTCTTATCACTGAGCCACAACCCATCTCCAATGATTTTAATTCTTTAGGATACATACTGAGGAGTGGTGTACCTAGACCATACATACATACGGTGGTTCCACACCGAGTCTTTTGAGGAACCTTCATATTGATTTTCATGGTGGTCGTACTAATTTAAAATTCTATCAACAGTATAAAAGTGTTCTTTTTGTCTACATCCTCCCCAGCATCTATTATTATTTGTACTCTTGATGACTGCCATTCCTTCTATATTTATTGGCCATTCGTATTGCTTCTTCTGAGCAAGAGTCTTTATAATTCATTTGCCTATTAATTGGGTTATTTGGTTTTTTTAATATTTATTTTTTAGTTGTAGCTGGACACAATACCTTTATTTTATTTATTTATTTTTACATGGTGCTGAGGATTGAACCTAGAGCCACGCACATGCTAGGCGAGTGCTCCACCACTGAGCCACAACCCCAGTCCTGGGGGGATTTTTGGTGTTAAGATTTTTTTTAGTCCCTTATACATTCTAGACATTAATGCTCTATCAGAAGAGTAGCCAGCAAAGATTTTCTCCCATTCTGTAGGTTCCCTCTTCAAGTTCCTAATTGTTTTCTTTGTTGTGTAGAAGCTTTTTATTTATTAACTCTTGGCATTATTTCCTGAGCTTTAGGGATCTTATTGAGAAAGTCGTTGCCTGTGCCTATGCTGGAGTGTTGACCCTACATTTTCTTCTAGGAGTTGCATAGTTTTTGGTCCAAGGGTTCTAACCTCTCTGTGGCTAAGGTAGCAAATAATTCTGAACTCTGAGCTTTAGTCTTTTTTCTTTTCTTTTCTTTTTTTAAAAATATTTATTTATTTTCTCTAGTTGTACACAATGCGTTTATTTTTACGTGGTGCTGAGGATCGAACCCGGGTGGCGCATGTGCTAGGCGAGTGCTCTACCGCTGAGCCACAATCCCAGCCCCTAGTCTTTTTTCATCTATCAAATGAACCCTTTCCTTATAGGGTTGCCTCACAGGATAAAGTAACACAATGAATGTCAATATTTTTTAAAAATATTTATTTATTTGCTTTAGTTGTGCACAATGTGTTTATATTTACGTGGTGCTGAGGATCAAACCTGGGCTGCGCACATGCTAGGTGAGCGCTCTACCGCTGAGCCACAACCCCAGCCCAAATGTCAATCTTTTTAAGTTGTATTATATAATGTTGCCATTTCATATAGATGTCTTGTTAATATTTGAATGTTTTGATTAGGAGCCATGGAGTTAGTTTCTTTCCTTTCTCCCTTCCTGTTTCCCTTCCTGATGTCCTCTCCTTCCATCTTCCCTTCCTTGAGATATGGGGACTTAAGAATAAGTTAATAATTTCAGTATTTTGGAAAGATCCATATTTATTTATTTAAGACAGTCATTGTAACATTTGTGTGTGGTTTAGAAAATGACACACAAGAAGATTTTTAAGGCATTTGGGTTTCATTTAACTATATAATTTTCTTTTTAACAAGGCTGATAATCATTGTTTAATAATGGGTTGGGAGGATGATGAGCTAGAACACAAAGGCATGCATGTTTCACCATGTTCTCTTTCCTGCCCTGGGACCAAAGTATTAAATCCAGAAAAAGGAGGTAGAAATCATACAATAAATAAACATTTTATATTCATTATATTGAATCATCATTTGAGAGAATTAGAGTTTGAGAGAATCTGAAAAATTGAGTTGATATAATTATGCATTTGGTAATTCTTCATATTAAAGTGGGCTTTGGGAAACCTATTTTCCGACATTTTTATAAGTAGATTTTCAAATAGGACTAATTTGTGGATAAGTAGCTGCTTTTCTGCATAGTGTCTACCTGTAACCCCATTCACTTCACCATTTTTTGTATCTGGAAGGAATCTCCAAATATCTATTGAAATGTTGATTTAAAAGAGTGTATAAAAGTCTACATTTTAAGCCACATTTTAATGGCTTTGGGATACGTATTGATTCCATTTGGGGTAGAGGTAAGTATGTGCAAGAATAGAAAAGACTACAGAGAAGTAAGAGAGCTTCTAAAATTTTGTCTATCTGAAGGGTCAGCACTACCCTTAAGTAACCCCTATTATATACAATTATGGTAAATAATCTCCCATTTTGCTAGTGTACAGACTTCTTAAAGAAAAGAGTTTCAATTCTTTGGAATACAACTATGGACCTTAATGTCAGCTGAAAACCCAAGATTGAGTAAGAAAGTCATTGCCACAGCGTCCATCCATGTGTTTTACTTCCAATTTGACTATAAAAGCTACTCAAGAGCCTATTGTCCTAAGTTCTGTACTAAAATTGAAAGAACAGGGACTGGGGTTGTGGCTCAGCAGTAGAGTGCTCGCCTAGCACATGCACGGCCCAGTTTGATCCTCAGCACCACGTAGAAATAAACACATTGTGTACAACTAAAGCAAATAAATATTTTTTTTTAAAAATGGAAGATTAGTGTTGTAACTGTCAAGTTGTTTGGGTACCTTTTGAACTTTTTTTTTTCTTTTTTGTCACAGGGAAAGCTTTTGTCAATTTGTGCATACAAGTATTTGAGTGACTACTACATTAAGGCTATAGATAATATACAAGAATGAATAAAAGTCTTTTCCTGAGTAGAAACTCACAGTTTAAAGAGCTAAAGATGTTTATGAAGGAGTAAAAGAAAATAAAGTGTTTATAAAGGCATAGTTGAAGCAACAGGTGGCAACAGATACTTCTAAAAGTAGATATAGTGATATAAGAAGTGGCACCTAATAGGAAAGAAGGAGCTGAACTACACATTACCTGCACAAGTATACTGGCCTGAATTAGTGTATAACTTGGTAGCATTAGAATTCATTTCAGAGGCTCAGTGGTAGAGCGCTCACCTAGCACGTGCAAGGTGCTAGGTTTGATCCTCAGCACCACATAAAAATAAATAAATGTATTGTGTCCAACTACAACTAAAATAAATTAAAAAATACATTGCAGAACTGAAATTATGTCAACATACTTATTAAACTTTTCCTGTATGCTAGGCAGTGTTCTAGATGCTTTCGTTTTAGTTATCAAGATAGGTGACTCATAATATTCAGAAATGTTATATGTTCCACTTATCAAGAGTTATAATTTTTTTTAAAAAATCTAGTGAACACACTGGTGTATGCCTATAATCCCAGCTACTTGAGGCAGGAGGATTTTGAGTTCAAGGCCAGTCTGGGCAACTTAGCAAGATCCTGTTTCCAAGTATGTGTGTGTGTAACCTTTTAAAATCTGCTTTTTTCCTTTAAAAGCTTTATGTATATGAGAGAAAATGAAAGTCCTAGAGTTCATTTCCCAAATGTGCCTTTCAGAAATAATCATTGTCAAAAATTGAATATAAAACTTCAAGTTCATTTCTTTTCTTGTCTGAACTTTAAAAAAAAAAATGACAAGCAGCCTTTTCACTTTGTAATGGTGTAGGTGTCTTTTCATATCAGAATAGAAATGTATGTGTACCATTTCTTTTTTTTTAATTTATGTAAAATATTTATTTTTTAGTTTTAGGTGGACACAGTATCTTTATTTTACTTTAATGTGGTGCTGAGAGTCGAATCCAGTGCCTCATGCATGCTAGGCAAGCACTCTACCACTTGAGCCACAACCCTAGCCCATGAGATGTGTACCATTTCTAATTGTTTTGCTTGAAATAGTTTTATTGGCTCCTAAAAACCTTACTTGGAAAATTGACTTTTTGTGAGGATGGATAAAGATACTCTTTTTGCTCTACCCCATGTGGATTCTCTTGAAAATAATCAACAGCTTTTGGGGGAAAGGATGGGGTTCTCGCTGTGTTGTCCAGGCTGATCTTGAACCCAGTATGCTCAAATGATCCTTCCACCTTACTCTCTTAAGTAGCTGGGATGATGGACACATGCCACTGCTTCTGGCTTGAATTGCATTTTCTTTCAAATAATGTCTGACCATTAGATGAATAATAGAGCGTTTGCCAGTGTTTGTTAAATCAGTAAAATGGCAGAATTATTTGCACTAAAGAGTTTAATTGATAGCTTGGTTTTCCCAAATATTATCCTCTTACTTTTGGATTTAAAATTTAAACCATTTTATCTAGTCAAGAAGCATAAGAGACTATGGTTCAATATTGCTTTTAGAACTACCTTGGAAAATAAAGATTATAAAATTATTTTTAATTGTATAAACTGATAATAATGTTGGCATCAAATGATCTCAAATCAATTTTGATTTAACTATTCTCAACTTTTTTTTTTTTTTTTTTTTTGGTACTGGGGATTGAACTCGGGCACTTGACCACTGGGCCACACCCCCAGCCCTTTTTTGTATTTTTATTAGAGACAGGGTCTCACTGAGTTGCTAAGTGCCTCACCATTGCTGAGTCTGGCTTTGAACTCGTGATCCTCCTGCCTCAGCCTCCCAAGTGCTGGGATTACAGGTGTGCCACCATGCCCATCTTAACTATTCTCAACTATTAATGTATATTCCCTCTGGACCATCTATGTTGTGTTGGTAGAATGCTTTAAGCAATTTACACTAATAAAGTAAAATAAATAATAAATAGAATAAATAAAGTAAAAAAATAAAATTAGCATATATGTATATATATAACCTATAATACGAAAAGTAGGCACTCGGGTATATAAAATAATTTGACATGAGAAAAATGAACTTTTTATCTTTGGAATCTTTTATAGTGTTATCTTTAATGCAATTTATGAATCAATTAAAATATTAATATTGAGGACAAAAGATTCTAAATAATTGATAAGATAAACATAAAAGATACAAGTGAGAAACAAATCGTTATTTTGATTTAAACATATACATGTGTGGATGCCAGTGACTGGGTCCAGATGGGATTAATCAAGAAAAGGTTAACTAGAAATTTGAAGGAGAAAAAAACACATAGATTAGCAGAAAAGATTATAAGAGTCAGGCTTCTTATTTAGGCTCAACGGTAGTACATAGAATTTCTAACAATACATACTAGTTAAATTTATTATAGTTCTTTTTTAAGAAGTATAACATTTGTTCAGCTTACACTACTGACATTTTAAGGTCAGAGTTCATATTTCCAGGCTAAATAATGTCCTAAGCAATATCGTAAAATTTTTGTTTCAGTCTATAGTTCCTGATGGCCCCAATATGTTGATAATACAATGTTTTTAGATGTATTTTTTGTTTGTTCTAATTAGTATAATTTTTATTTTTTTTAAATATAAGAGTATTTGGGATAGCTGTGATTTCTTTGGAATTCTAAGAATAGAATCATCTTCTTTAAGGAAGGTATATATCATTGGGTTTGCTGTATGTATCGGAGACCCAGATTACAAAGTAATTGGGTTCTGGATTATCATTGCAAGTTGAACAGTTAAAATCTAAAACATATATTTGTATAATATAGATTGGGAAGTCTTTCCTGGGAAGTGCTTTGTATAATCTAAAAGTCAATAAGTAGTCACAAAAATAAATAAAAATAGAAAATTTTTTCTGAGCATGATTGATTAATGGATGGATAGGTACTGAAGATAAAACCTAGGAAACTTTACCATTGAGCTACATTCCCCAACCCTTTTATTTTTTAATTTTGCGACAGGGTCTTGCTAAGTTGCAGAGGCTGGCCTTGAACTTGTGATCCTCCTGCCTCAGCCTCCTGAGTTGTTGGGATCACAGACATGTGCCACTGTGTTCAGCTTGAGCACGTTTAATTTAAATGACATTTAAATCTGTGTTGTAAATGTTTCTTCATGGAATCAACTGCCTGACACTTCATGAAAATAGTTCAGTGAAGTTTAAACTTATTTTCTTTAGTATTCAAAGGACTTTCAAATTTCAGTAGCCCTTAGGAACAATCTGTGTGATGCTCCTCAAGAAAGTCTTTGAGGGCTGGGGTTGTGGCTCAGCGGCAGAGCGCTCGCCTCGCATGTGCGCCGCCGGGTTCAATCCTCAACACCACGTAAACATAAATGCATTGCATTGTGTACAACTAAAGTAAATAAATAAAATAAAAATTAAAAAATTTTAAAAAAAGAAAGTCTTTGAATGTAAATGTTGGGGTAGGGGGTGGTTATTTCCTCGGGCAATTTCTTTATTGATCCTTTGTGCTAATGCCAAGTGTGGTCAGCTGAATGTACACCAGGACTCATTTTCACTAATAGAGGGATACTGTGGTAAGAAAGCTGATAAAAATGAGGAATGTAAATTGAGGTTCACATCTTTTCCAGTATGAAAGAAACCCTGATGTTTGTTTGCTTTATTTTATGTCTCAGAATTTAGTAACAAAAGGTTAGTGAAATAGAATATATATATATATATATATGTATACATATATTTCTAAAGTTCCTAGTTCCAAATGGCTGGAGAATATATCATCTAACAAAAGATGGGAGACTGTTTAACTACTTCAGACTTGAAATCCCTAATGGAATTAAAACTGAATCTTATATCTACATGATTATTACATATTTTCTGAGAAATTAGAGCATCTTCTGAGTAAGATCTCTCTCACATCTTTCTGCCTCCATCATTTTCTGTTCTACTTGGCCAATATAAGAAAGATCACAGGAGTTAGCCAATCTCAAAAATCCAAATGCTGAATGTTTTCTCTGATATAAGGAAGCTGATTCACAGTGGGGTTGGATTGGGGAGCATAGGAAGATTAGAGGAACACCAGAAAGGTCAATGGGGAGGGAGGGTAAGGGGAGGGAGCAAGGGGGTATAAAGAGAGGAAGAAAAAAAAAAGATGGTAGAATGAGAGGGTTATCATTACCCTAAATGTATGTTTGAAGACATGAAAGATATGAATATACTTTGTATACTAACAGTGATATGTAAAACGGTGCTCTTTATGGGTATTACGAATTGTAAAACATGCTACTGTTATATATATATAACAACAGTGAATTACAAAAAAAAATCACAGGGTTTCTCCCCACACATATTTTTTTATTGGTGCATTGTAATTGTACTTAATGGTGGGATTCAGTGCTATGTATTCATACATGCACAAGATTAGTTTTTAATGAACAACTTTCTGTTTAGATACTTAAAACTATAATTTTGCCTTCTCAGAATAATTTGTTAGTTTTTCATGCTTTTTTTGGAGGCTTATAGTGTTTTACATGTAAGTAGAATTCATTTGACCTATGGTTCTGAATTACAGGTTTTTAAATGGGGTTACTTTTATTTCTTCGATAAATTCAGAGGCCATCCCAAGATAGAAGTTAAGGGAGAATTAAGAGAAATAACATCAGGGCTGGGGTTGTAGCTCAGTGGTAAAACGCTTGCCTAGCACATGTGAGGCACTGGGTTTGATCTCCAGCATCACATAAAAATAAATAAATAAAATAAAGGTATTGTGTGGGCTAAGGTTGTGGCTCAGCAGTAGAGTGCTCGCCTAGCACATGTGCAGCCCTGGGTTTGATCCTCAGAACCGCAAAAAAATAAATAAAATAAAGGTATTGTGTCCAACTACAACTAAAAATATAAATTTTTTTAAAAAAAGTTATTGTGTTCATCTACAGCTAAATTTTTTTTTTAAAAAAGTGAAATAACATCAGCTAAAATAATTCTCAATAAAAAGAAAGAATAGTAAAAGTATCAAAACAAAACTGGGCTGGGATTGGGGCCCAGTGGTAGAGCACTAGCTTAGCACGTATGAGGCACTGGGTTCGATCTTCAGCACCACATAATAAATAAAATAAAGGTATTGTGTTCATTTACAACTAAAACAGCATGTATTTAAAAACAAACAAACTACTTATCACTAAGCACTAGGTAAAACTTTAAAAAAAAAAAAAAAAAAAAAAAGAAAAAACATGCCACGAATAATTCTGAGCACATCTTTAAAAAAAAATAAAGATCCTGACAGTGACTATTGTAGGTTTTGTGGTTCATAAAGTTTTGTCACAACTATTCACTCTGTTATTCTAGTGCAAGAGTAGCTATAGATGATATACACATGAACAAACATGGCTGTATTCCACTAAAACTTTATTAATGAACACTTAAATTTGAACTTCATGTTTTTATATAGCATGTAAGGTTCTTTTTTAAAAAAATTTTTAGTTGTAAATGGACACAATATCTTTTTATGTATTTATTTTTACGTGGTGCTGAGGATTGAACCCAGTGCCTCACTGTTGATTTAAGACGTAAAGAAAAGACTATTAACTTTAATTTTAGATTAAAGTAAGTTTATATTGTATATATATAAAGAGAGTTGGCCAGGGCTGTTTTTTTTTTAAACACTGGGCTTGGGGTCAGCGCCGTTTTTTGGGAAGACAAGGTTTTTATAGTTTAAAGAGTTATAGAAAATTTTGGGAACTTACAGTTAACAAGGTTAGACAGGTGTAATTTAAAGTAAGTAGTAAACTAATATCTATATGGCATAGGGAGTAATAGTTAAACCCCACATCAAAAGTTTATGAGGCACCGTTAGTTTGAGAGAGAGAGAGAGTTGTTATCTGGTCAAGGACAGCCAGGCCTGAGCGAGCTCAAGGCCTGGGAATGAATGCCAGACAATAAGCTCAAGCCAAATAAGAATCCTAGCATTTCATAGAAAACTGAAGTGGGCTTTTCATAACTTTTTGACAGGATGGCTCCCAGTCTTAAGATGGAATTAGCTGGTTTATCATCACATGTGCAAGGCAAGCACTTTACCACTGAGCTGCAGCCCCAGCCCATGAAATATTATTTTGTTTTTTATTAATTATATACTTAAAAATATATAATTAAGCTAGGCATGGTGGCACACGCCTGTAATCGTAGTGGCTGAGGCAGGAGGATCACAAATTCAAAGCCAGCCTCAGCAGAAAGCGAGGCGTTAAGCAACTCAGTGAGACCCTGTCTCTAAATGAAATACAAAATAGAGCTGGGACTGTGGCTCAGTGGTTGAGTGCCCCTGAGTTCAATTCCCACTACCCCCCACCCCCCCCAAAAAAGAAAGAAAGAATATATATATATGTATGTATATAAACATTCTTAGCTAGAAAGTTATACAAAAACAGATTGGTGAGCTGGGGATATAGCTCAGTTGGTAGAGTGCCTGCCTTGCATGCACAAGGCCCTGGGTTCAATCCCCAGCACCACAAAAAAAAAAAAAAAAAAAAAAAAAAAAAAAAAAAAAACCAGGTTGTATATACTCCTGGTACAGAGGAAAATCTTGAACAAGGGTTGTTGTAGGATATAACCACCAGAGATCCCTTTTTCACTCAGAATCTCAAGAGTATGGCATACAAAGGTGGTGTGGTATGGTGGAAAGAGTCTTTGGAACCAAACTGACGGTAGTTTTGGGTTATCTTCCTAATTTGTAAAACAGTGATTGTAATAGTTAGCTTTTGCTGCCTAACAAACTACCCTCCAAACTTAGTGCCTGAATCAGTATTCTCATAATTCTGTGGTTGCTATAATGCTTTTTTAAAAATATTTATTTATTTTAGTTGTACACAGTGCCTTTATTTATTTTTACATGGTGCTGAGGATCGAACCCAGGCTGCGCACGTGCTAGGCGAGCTCTCTACCACTGAGCCACAATCCCAGCCCCTGCTATAATGTTTTTATGCTCTGTGCTGACCTGGTTGGGCTGAGACTGTTTAGATCTTAGAGTCTAGGATAACTTACTCACAAAACTGGGGCCTTAGACTAAGGATGGCTAGAGTCTACTTTCATGTGGCCTCTTATTCTTCAGGAGGCTAGCCCAAACTTGTTTCTACGGTGGTAGAAATGTTCCCAATGTGCAAGCATAGGTTAAGCCTCAGTCTGCTCCATGTTCTTTAGTGTTCCATATGCTAAAGCAAGTCACATGAGTAAATCCAGAGTAAATGTGGGAAGGGATCAGAGAAGTATGATTCAATTCAACCGTTAGAACAACCTGCCACAGTGGTTAATATTCATTAAAAGCCTGATGTATTACCTGGCACGTAAAGCACTGAGTAAATGTTAGATTCCTCCTATACTTAAGAGTAAGTGAAGATGCCTATTCTGGTGACTTATTTCTAGGCAGTCTCTAATTCTCTTACATCATAGTCACTGTTCTTGAGGGTTCCCTATATGTTGTTTTAGGATGTAACAATACCAGTAGGTCCCCCGCTGTCCTGTGGATTGAACCCATGGTCTCTCATGCTAGTAATATACACACATACATAGTATCCATTACTTTTATCTCTCTCTTTTTTTTTGGTACTGAAGATTGCATAGGGGCACTTAACCACTGAGCCATGTCCCCAGCCCTTTTTATATTTTACTTAGAGACAGGGTCTCACTGAGTTGCTTAGGGCCTTGCTAAATTGTTGAGCCTTTGAACTCTACCCTCCTGCCTCAGCCTCCCGAGCCTCTGGGATTACAGGCATGTGCCACCATGCCCAGCTACTTTCATCTCTTATTGATTTATTTCTCCTATGTGGAATGAATATTCTTGGTTGGGGTATTTTCTTCATGTTTATTGTTAACAATTTAAACTAATTTTTCTATTTTCAGGTTCACATGCAGTTGTAAAATAATTTCCTACAATGATATTATCTTACAGACTTTTATTGTACAGTATCACAATAAGGATTTTGACATTGATGTTGATATAATCAGGGTACAGAACATTTCTATTACTATAAGACTCTTTTGCTCTTTTATAGTGATACCCACTTCTCTCTTGTTCCTATAGCCTCTTAGTTTTGTTTTGTTTCATTTTGTTTTTTCCCAGTGCTAGGGATTGCCTTTTTTAAATCATAAATTGTTAAACTTATTCTTCAGATTTTCAATTTTCTGGAACATATGTGAGTCTTGAAATTTGTATTGCCAATGGTAACCTTCACATTTGAAAATCTTATTCAGCTTTTATTGGATAAATTGAGGAATACAGTTCTCTCTCTCTCTTTTCTTTTTTTGGTTTTGCCATATTTATTACATGACTCCTGAAGTATTTGATTCTTGCTTAAAGGTAGATAATATCTACATTTGTTTGAGGGGAGTTGTTATCTTCAGAAATATTTTTGTAAATCACTCTTCTTGAGAAGTTCTCCTTTTTGGAATTTATCCAGGGTTTCAAGAATCTGTTCAGATACTTTCACATAAGATGCTAGACTGGCCTTCTTATGATCTTTGGTTCTATGTTTGATATCAGATTCAGCTTCAGTCTCTTCTTTTTCATTAGTGAAAATGACATCCAGTTCATGGCAGATGGAGCTTATGGTTGGAATAGTAAGTGGATCAAACTGATCCACTTTCTGTAAATCGATAGGCACAGAAATGTGACCTGTTTTAGGATAAACACTAAAAGAGCTCTTCAGTAAGTGATTGATTATTTTGCTAATGTTGATATCCAGCTGTGGAAAATAAGAATGGAGCAAAATCTCCCACTCAAGCCAAGGTTCACATTTGTCATTTTTGATATTCTGGCTTGTGCTGGCTACTCCCTTCAAATGCTCCCATTGCAGGAAGTGAACTGTGAGACTTTTGGAAGTCTTAGTTGAAGGTCTGCATGAATTGCCTTAGGAACAAGGGCTAAAATCTTATCCCAACTTTCTTTATTTTCAAGAATATCTTGATAACGAAGGCATTTTCTTCAAAGTATTTTCAAATTATATTTATTGATTTCCTGACAAGGGTGAATTTTTTTAAGTGGATGAACTTTCTTTTTAACATCTTAACCATACTTTACTAGAAGCAAATACTCGGGGTGGGGTTGGGGGGTTGTGGCTCAGTGGTAGAATGCTTGCCTAGCACATGTGAAGCACTGGGTTTGATTCTCAGCATCGTATTAAAATATAAAATAAAATATTGTGTCCATCTACAATTAAAATATCAAAAAAAAAAAAAAAAGACTCAAATACTCAACTATTCTAGAATGTACTGCAGAGGATAGCTTTCATTCAACACAGACCTAACAATGAACACCTCTCCTTCCAGAATATATCCAGAGTTGAGGCTTAAATCCAAAGTCCTCCTTTAATTTCAGTCGATGATGTGGATGGCTGTTGTTATGAGGGTCCAGCTTAGAACATATGTCTGCAGAAAAAATATGGAACACTTCATAAATTTGCATGTCATCTTTGCTCAAGGTCATGCTACTCTTCTCTGTATCGTTCCAATTTTAGTATATGTGCTGCTGAAGTGAGCAACAATTCTCTGACTTCTAAAATGAATTTAACATAGACAAAATCTTTATAAAGCAATTAGTGCTTAATAAAAGACCTATCATACCAAATTAGAGATTACTTTTTCCCTATCACCTGGGGTTTGACTTGGATACATATAATAGAAAGACTTTAAAAATTTTTTAAAAATTTATTTATTCTAATTATATGTGACAGCAGAATGCATTTTAATTCAAAAACTTTTAATTATATAAGCATAATAGAATTTCTCTCTGTGTAAAGTAAGTCCAGAAGTCTATAGTATAGGGATAGCATGACAAGACCCCACAGAGTTATCAAGAACTCAGACTTTTTCTTGTGTTCATTACAACCATATTGAGATCCTTATTTTCATTCTTTAGTATAAGATAGAGGAAGGTCAAGGAATCTCTTCCTATCAATTCTTCACATTAAGACCTATTTGATTGTTTAGAAACATTCTTTTGTTATGTTGAAACAGGTGCTTACTACCAAAATTATAGTAGCTTTTCATACTTAATGTTTTGTTATCTCTAATCTTTATTCGTGGGTGCTGCCTCTGTACAGCAAGGTTATCATTTTACATGTTTACATCAGTATATTAGGCCAACATAAAACTGAGCTTACAAACGCTTGAATAATTAATTTGAATATACTAGTTGGGATTTTAGAGTTTTTTGGTAAGTTCCAATTAATTTGGTTGATATTTCATTCATACTAATCAATATGGATTTAAAAGACAATTTTGAACCCCAAGGAGTTCAAACAGAATGCTAATAATATCCAGATGCTGGGAACTAATTAGAAATATGTGGGGTTTAATTCCATTTATTTTGTATTTAGAATTTTCTTGCTGAAGATTTTTATTTGTATTCTGTATCTTTTAATAATGTGTTGTGTCTTCATTAAGAATCTGATGAGGGGCTGGGGTTTGGCTCAGCGGTAGAGCGCTCGCCTAGCATGTGAGCGGCCCGGGTTCAATCCTCAGCACCACATAAAAATAAAGGCATGTGTACAACTAAAGCAAGTGAATAAATAATTAAAAAAAAAAAAAAAAAGAATCTGATGATTCTGGGCTGGGGTTGTGGCTCAGCAGTAGAGCGCTCGCCTTGCACGTGCGTGGCTCGGGTTTGATCCTTGGCACCACGTAAAAAGAATCTGATGATTCTTGTTACAATATTTAGGCTCAAAATGGGTCAGATGTCAATTGGAGAAATAAATTCCTCATGGACTTTATTATAATAGCATTAATAAGTCTATAAAGAGCCTCAGAACAATTCAAAGTGAAATATTCTCTAGGACATGCTGATTAATAAAAACGTGAGGAATTACAAAAGAAGTAGTCTTTTCTTGACCTCTTCTTCCCAATGACAAGTAATCAACATTATTTGTGAATTAGGGGACTTCCTTGAGTGGTCTGGTTTCCTCCACTTAAAATAAGGTATTACATAACCTCCTTTTTAAAAAAATATTTATTTATTTACTTTAGTTGTACACAATGCAATGCATTTATGTTTACGTGGTGCTGAGGATCGAACCCGGGCCGCACACGTGCGAGGCGAGCACTCTGCCGCTGAACCACAGCCCCAGCCCTCCTTTTTTTCTTCTCTTTTTTTTTTTTTTTGGTACCGGGGATTGAACTCAGGGGCACTTGACCACTGGGCCATATCCCCAGCCCTTTTTTGTATTTTATTAGAGACAGGGTCTCACTGAGTTGTTAAGTGCCTCGCCATTGCTGAGGCTGGCTTTGAACTCGCGATCCTCCTGCCTCAGCCTCCCAAGTACTGGGATTACAGGCGTGCGCCACCGCGCCCGGCTTTTTTTTTCTCTCTTTAAGTTCAACTTCAAATTTACTTTGTTTCTGCCTTTAATGTTGAAGTAATTATCTAAGTAATGCAGTGTTTATTTTATTTAAAATTTTTTTTTTAGTTGTAGATGGCACAATACCTTTGTTTTATTTATTTTTTATGTGGTGCTGAGGATCGAACCCAGTGCCTCACAGGTGCTAGGCAAGTGCTCTACCACTGAGCTACAACTCCAGCCCAGTGCAATATGTTTTAATTAATGTTATTTCATCTGTATTGCAAGAAAATAAAAGGTTAATGAGACAGCACAGAGTGGGTAGGACTGCAGATGCCATAGGTTCAGCATATCCATTTTTAGAGATCCAGATGTGGTGGGAAGGCCCTTATCTCAAGTAGATCTTCCCAGGCTTCTGGTCTTTCTCCTTAACTTCTACCCTTGTAAAAATTTGCTTTGTAAAAATTTGTTTGGTAAAAAAGTCTGCATTTGTCTCAGTTCTAGAATGTGTTATAATTTGCTTTTGTTTTAAAAAGAGTTTTATTTTATGTATATATGTATTATTTATTTTAGTTGTGTTTGGACACAGTGCCTTTATTTTATTTATTTATTTTTGTGGTGCTGAGGATCGAACCCAGTTCCTCGCACTTGGTAGGCAAGCACTGTACCGCTGAGCCACAACCCCAGCCCTAAAGAGTTTTTATGTTGAGATATAAATTAGACAATGACTATTGAAAACACCTTTGTAGTGGAGAGACATATATACAATTCCAGAACATTCTTTAAAAAGTTGTTTCTGTGTCTGTTGTCACTGTTACAACTTATGGCTTAGTAATGTTGTGCTATGCACTCTGAGGACACAGTGGAAGTTGTCTATGCTTGCTGTTGTTCCAGTCTGGCTTTCACTCTGAAATGTGTTTTATTGGTACTTGAAGGTACCTCTCAGTGCCTGTGCTTAAGTTCTCAAATACATTTATATGAGTTATTATAAGCCTTCCATTTCCCCCTCAACTCTAATAATAAAATGGAAAATTAGAAAGTATATGGGATTCAGAGTCATACAGTTAGAGTTTTGGCTTCATCATGGCTGGTTGTGTGGCCAAGAGCAAATGAAATCTAACCCTGAATTCATCTTTTGGAAAATGTCTAACTTATAGAGTTGATATGTGGAGAGAAATGTATACATTATATACTTATCTGGCACACATGAAGTCTAATGCTAATAAGGACCAATCTTGTGATTGTCAGCTTCCACTGTGTCCTCAAATAATAGAGCACAACTTTAATAAGTTTCTGTACTTTTTTTTTTTTTTTTTTTTTTTTTGTACCGGGGATTGAACTCAGGGGCACTCGACCACTGGGCCACATCCCCAGCCCTTTTTTGTATTTTATTAGAGACAGGGTCTCACTGAGTTGCTAAGTGCCTCGCCATTGCTGAGGCTGGCTTTGAACTCGCGAGCCTCATGCCTCAGCCTCCCAAGTGCTGGGATTACAGGTGTGCGCCACCGTGCCCAGCTAGTTTCTGTACTCTTGATGACCTTCCAGATGGGTTTTACCTCATGATTCTTGAAGCTATTTTTGTATTCTAATTATCTTCCTTGGACTCCCTACAACCAAGAAGTATTAGCAAGTTGATTTGAAAGACATTGACTTAAGTTTCTTTGGAAATCTATTTAATATTTACTTGACATCTTGAGTAAAGTTAGCTGAGTGAGAGGCTAAGCAAGGAATACCTGTGGTTTGGGTGTGATACAAAGTTAATAACAGCATTGATAATAACTACTACAATTCACATATTCAACATTTACTACATTCTAGGCAATGTCTCAGTGCTGTACTGGTTCTTTCTCTGTAATTGCTCTGTTAGGAAATTGATTTCTTTCTTGTTGATTTTAAATAAAATAGTCTTTAAGTTCTCATTGTTCTGTGATCCCTACAGTGGTCAGAATGTTCCCTATGATGAACTTTAGACAATTTTAGGCTCCAAACTAATTGTATGTACCTCAGCTCAGGATGGACTCATTTACTTTGTTTTTCCCATGTGATCACTATCACCACCTAGAGGTACTCCCCTGGGCTCTGCAAGTGAAGACTATTGCTGATCATAGGTTCCCTGAAGGGCTTCCTCCATCACCTCCTGGAATCCTGGGTAATATTATAATCCCTGAGGAGATATCTAGGCCCTTCTAAAATGGATCAAATTGATTACTTCCATATTTTTGTGTAATTTATGTTAATAAATTACAGACTTTTTAAAAGATAGAATACATAATTACCTAACAGGTTTTGATATGACTTCCTGTAGTTTTTCCTCTGTAGAAGTGCTGGTTTATTTCTACCAGCCAGTGGTGAAAGTCAGCCTACAGTTTTTTAGATAACATTTCCATTTGCTACAAATGTAGGCTTGGTAAGTGATTTTTCTCAAACTTTATTGTTAGAAACATTTTGTTGCTGTTGTTCTTTCTCATTGTAGTAAACAAAAATTTTACCAATTTAATCATTATTAAGTGTGCAGTTCACTGGCATTCAGTGTTGTGTAACCATCACCAGTATTTCCAGAACTTTTCATCATCCCAAACAGAAACTCTGTACCCATTAAGCAATAACTTCCCATTCTCCCCTTCCCCCAACCCCTAGTAACCTTTCCTCTACTTTCTGTCTTTATGAGTTTGCCTGTTCTAGATACTTCATGTAAGTGAAATCATATAATTGTTCTTTTGTGGCACTATTATCTAATAAAAATCTACTAGTTTCCCAAAATTAATTAGCTCTAAATAATATTGTTTGTTTTTCTGGAATTTTATGATTCTGTTTATTTTGGCAGTAACAAAAATTTATCCTGGAAAAAGAGGGGAATTATCAGTTTATTGAATTGATGAAAAGATTAAACAGTTAATATCCCATCTGTGTATGATATATCACAGTGCATAAATGCATTCTACTGTCATGTATAACTAATTAAAACAAATTTTAAAAAAGAAAAAGAGATTAAACAGTTAAGTCTGAAACGCGCAAAATGCAGCTAAGACTAACGAAAAACAGGAATAAGAGTACCCTTGCCATCTCCCCTTTCTTCCCTCTTCTAGGCTTTATCTTCTCCTGCTGTACACTGGCCTTCTTATGGCAGAAAACATGGCTGTCACTAGCACCAAAATTTTTATCTTATAGATTCC
This sequence comes from Tamias sibiricus, assembly GCA_025594165.1. Taxonomy (NCBI): domain Eukaryota; kingdom Metazoa; phylum Chordata; class Mammalia; order Rodentia; family Sciuridae; genus Tamias; species Tamias sibiricus. The sequence goes on from CM046659.1 coordinate 73,106,385, forward strand.
ATAAGAGGGACTGATTTTCACTTTCTAGATTCCAAGTTTTAAAATCTTAGAAAAGATGTATTAACTCAGCAAAAACATTCTTGTCCTCTATCACCTAATTCTTTCTGTCCAGTGTTTTAATTCTGCCCAGTGCTACTAATAGCCATGTGGAAGAGATAGGGTATAGTAAAATGAAGTTCCTAGAAGAACAGGGTTAGCAAATGGACAGGCAGTCTTGTGGATGCCCATAATATATTAAAACTTGTTTGTAGTATGAGATGACCAAATGAATGTGAGCAAAGTGTCTAATCTTGAACTATTTTTTTCTGAGATTTAGCACATTAGTAGGTTTTTATGTGATTAGGATATTCTTAGTTAATAAAACCTCCTCTACGATTGCCAAAGTTATAAGAAGTGCCATAGATGTAATTCCAGAGAGTTCTCTGTTTTTTTTAATTTTACTTCTTACTATATCTTGCTTTTAAGAACATTTTCACCATCCCCCAAAGAAATCTGTGCCTATGAGCATATACTACTACCTATTGCCCTCTAAGTTCCCTTCCCCAAGTTCCTGGCACTCACTCATCTGCTTTCTCTATGGATGTATCTGTTCATGTAAATGATATCCTACAATTCATGGTCTTTTGTGTTTGGCCCTTTTCATTTAGCGTAAGTTTTCAAGATACATCCATTCTGTAGTATGTATTAGTATTTCATTCGTTTTTTTTTTTTTTTTTTTTTTTTTTTTTTGGCTGAGTAACATTCCATTGTATGGATATACGCTACATTTTAATTATTTATCAGTTGATGGACATTTATTTCTACTTTTTGGTTATTAGGAATAATGCTGCTACATTCATATAGAAGTGTTTGTGTGGACATGTTTTTTTTAAATATTTATTTATTTACTTTAGTTGTACACAATGCAATGCATTTATGTTTACATGGTGCTGAGGATCAAACTCGGGCCGCACACGTGCGAGGTGAGCGCTCTGCCACTGAGCCACAACCCCCGCCTGTGTGGACATGTTTTATATGTATTAGATGTATACTTAAAGTGTGGAATTGCTAGGTCATGGTAATTTTCTTTAACCATATGAGAAATTGCCATGTTTCCGCAAAACGAACTTGTTATTGTGACTCTTAGAGATAAAATTGATTTTTTTAAAAAATGACTACATTTTTAGAAGTTAGGAGTTAGCCAATTATATAGAACTGAGATGAAAACACCCAGGAAAAGTATATAACTATTGAGGAATATGCAGTACCCTTTTGGTAGTAAGAAAATAAGAACCAGGCAAAAGTTGGGTGTGTGTGGTGCGTGCCCGTAATCCCAGTGACTCAGGAGGCTAAGGCAGGAGGATCACAGGTTCAAGGCCAGCCTTAGCAACTTAGTGAGATACTGTCTCAAAATATTTTTAAAAGAGCTGAGGAAGTGACAGCTCAGTGGTTAAGTGCCCCTGGGTTCAATTGCCAGTACTTAAAAAAAAGAAAAAGAACTTGGCAAGAGAGAAAAGGTATGAAGGTAGGTATATATGGAAGGTTTAGGACATTTTTAGAAAGAAAGGGTATAACAATGGTTTACAGAAGATAAAACAAAGACCAAGACTGTTAGCTTTGTTGACCAAAAGATCAGGAACTTTACCAATCAAAAAATAATAAAGGAGAAAAAGGAGGATCAGTAGAGTAGAGGGAGAATAGGAAGAAGGAGGAAAGAGGCTGGTGGGGGGATTGAAGTAAAATTCCTTGCGTGTATGTTTTCGTCAAAATGAACCCTATGTATAATTGTAATGCTCTAATTTAAAAAGAAAATCAGTGACTTTGATGGGACTAGTTCTTTCGTAAGATAACCAAGATTGTGAGGGTTTTCAGAGTGGTAGGGAAGTGGAGGGACCATATAAACTACATATTCAAACCACCTGCCAGTAAATGGAAGGAAAGGAGAGTTCATTGAATGAAGATATCTAGCTATATGAAAAGTTGTTTTTGTTGTTGTTTTGTTTTTGGTTTTGGCGGTACTGGGGATTGAACTTGGGCGCTCTCTCAGCCCTTTTTTTTTTTTTTTTTTTTTTTGTTACCGGGGATTGAACTCAGGGGCACTCGACCACTGGGCCACATCCCCAGCCCTTTTTTTTTTTTTGTATTTTATTAGAGACAGGGTCTCACTGAGTTACTAAGTGCCTCGCCATTGCTGAGGCTGGCTTTGAACTCGCAATCCTCCTGCCTCAGCCTCCCAAAGTGCTGGGATTACAGGCGTGCGCCACCACGCCCTGCTAGCCCTTTTCATTTTGAGGTAGGGTCTCACTAAGTTGCTGAGGCTGGCCTTGAACTTGTAATCCTCCTGTCTCAACCTTCAGAGTCACTGGGCTTACAGTTGTGCCCTACCACAACTGGCCAAAAGTATTTTTAAGACTTGTGAGGACATGTGAGGAAGTTCTGGGAAAGGAGGCATAGCACTAAAGAACATGTTATATATTAATAGGAAGAAGCTATAAATTTATTTTTTTAGCCAAGGAAATGGTCTTTAATAGAAGCAAAATATATACCGAACAGGTACAGATGCCGGTTATCTTTGCTTGGCTTTCTCCTTGCTCTTTTGACAATCAGTGAATTTCCACACAAGGGGATATTTATTCAAATTCTACTCTTTGTTCTTGCAGTCACCTTTGGCTTCAGCAATAATAGATTCCCATGAGAATTAGAGAATTGGAATCTCTAGAAAACTGGAGAATGGATAGAAGTTTTCCAGGGTATTGAATACTATGTGGCTAGCAGAGTAAGACTGAACATACACAGGAGATGAAACAAGAAGAGTGGTATAGGATGAAGAAGAGCCCTTTGACATAGGAAATGGAGAGTTATAAAAAATATGGACATTTGGTATTGAGAAAAAGAAAGTCAAAGATCCTAAGTCAAGATCTTTTCTCTCTCTCTCTCTCTTTTTTTTTTTTTTTTTTTTTTAACATTAAAGAGCTGGGAGCAGGACTGGGACTTGAGAAAGGAGAAAGTTTTGGAAATCTCTTTGATACCAACCATAATAATAAGATCCTAACCTTGAATTCACAATGGACTTGTGGTTTCGAGGTAGGAAGTAAAGAAGTTGGAATAAGAGGGAGTGTGGAGAAAGCAAGTGCCTTTTTTTCTTGCACTGAAAATTGACATAGTAGAAATGGAATTCAGGAATATTTTAGTTGTTGTGAATGAGTCTGAAATTACTGTCCATAAAATATAGATGGAATGTGCCCAGTAAAAGAAGCCAGAATAGGTCTTCCAGTACAGTTAGTTCAGTGGTAGGGCTTGTGCTTGGCATGTGTGAGGCCCTGGGTCAAATCCTCAGAATCCCCCAACACACACACACACAAAAGCCAGAATAGGGACCATAGACTTAGTGAACAGGAAACCTCCCAGAGATCAAAAAAACATTTCAAGATTTCTGGTAAGGATAATAAGGTAATGGTCAGGAAAATTTTGGAATTAAAATGTTAGATACTTTGAAAAATGATAAGGCCAATCTGTATAATGAGAGATTGTGCCAACATTTTATTTTCTAAACAGTTAACTTTAGTTAAGAATATAATTTCTAGCCTCGCATGCACAAAGCCCTGGGTTCAATCTCCAGCACCACACACACACACACACACACACACACACACAAACACACAAAAGAGTATAATTTCTAGCTGGGCACAGTGGTTCACACCTGTAATCCCAGCAGCTTGGGATGTGAGGAAGGAGGATGGCAAGTTCAAAGCCAGCCTCAGCAACAGCAAGGCACTAAGCAACTTAGTGAGACCCTGTCTTTATATAAAATACAAAATAGGGCTGGGGATGTGATTCAGTGGTTCAGTGCCTCTGGGTTCAATCCCCAGTACCCAAATAAATAAATAAATAAATAAAATATAATTTCTAAGAGAGATAGACAGTAATAGTTGCAAACTTAAAATACCCATCTCTCAGCTGGTGTGGTGGCGCACGCCTGTAATCCCAGCACTTGGGAGGCTGAGGCAGGAAGATCGTGAGTTCAAAGCCAGCCTCAGCAATGGCGAGGCACTTGGCAACTCAGTGAGACCCTGTCTCTAATAAAATACAAAAAATGGCTGGGGATGTTGCCCAGTGGTCGAGTGACCCTGAGTTCAATCCCCAGAACCAAAAAAAAAAAAAAAACTCTCAATAGTGGATAGAACAATCAGAAGATAAGGAAATAGAAGACTTGAGCAGAGGCTGGGGTTGTGGCTCAGCGGCAGAGCGCTCGCCTAGCACATACGCGGCCCAGGTTCGATCCTCAGCACCACGTAAACATAAATGCATTGCATTGTGTACAACTAAAGCAAATAAATAAATATTAAAAAAAAAAAAAAGACTTGAGCAGTATATAATAAACCAACTAGATCTAACAGATATATACAGAACACTCAACCCAACAACATTGTACATTCTTCTTAAGTGCACATGGGACATTCTCCAAAGGAAACAATATATTGGGCCATAAATTTAGTCTCATTGGATTCCTCCCCACCCCCTTTGGTACTAGGGATTTAATCCAGGGCACTTTACCACTGTACTACATTCCCAACCTTTTTATTTTTATTTTTTTTGGAGACACAGTCTTAATAAGTTGCTTAGAGCCTTGCTAAATTGTCTCAGCCTCTGGAGTCACTGGGATTACAGGAGTGTGCCATCTCACCTGGCTAAATCCAGTGGATTCTAAAATATAGATAATTTCATTAATCAGGACTTTTGAGAGAGATAGAAAGAGAGAAGCAATAGTAAATATATGGGAGGGGGAGAGACATGTGAGAGGAAATTTATTAGAATTGGCTCACGCAATTGTGGAAGCCAAGAAGTCCCACAACAGGCCATCTTCATGGCTAGAGAACCAGAGAGGCCAGTAGCCTGACTCAGTCCAAGTCTAAAAAAGGGCCTCTGAACCAGGAATGGGTGGTCAACTCTCAGTCTGGGGCTAAAATCCTGAAATTGAGAGTCAGTGGTTGCTGATTGGATTATGCCCACCCACACTGAAGACTAATCATCTTCATTTAGTCCACAGACTCACCTAAAAATAATGCTTTACCAGCTATCAAGGTTTCCTCTGATCCAGTTAAGTTGATGCCTAAGATTAATGATCACATTATCCACAACAAGATGACTGGAAAATTCACAAATTTGTGGAAATTAAATAAATCCACCCTTTTCTTTTTAATTTATTTTTAGTTGTTGGTAGTCTTTATTTTATTTATTTATATGTGGTGCCGAGAATTGAACCCAGTGCCTCACACGTGCTAGGCAAGTGCTGTATACCACTGAACTACAACCCTAGCCCCAAATAATCCACTCTTAAATAACCATTGGATTAAAAAAATCACAGAGGAAATATAAAATACTTAGGGAAAAAAAAAAAAAAAGAACAGCATACCCAAACTTAACAAGACACAGCAAAAGCAGAACTAAAGGGAAATTTTATGGCTATAAATGCATGTGTTAAAAAATAAGAAAGATTGGGTTGGGGTTGTGGCTCAGTGGTAGAGTGCTTGCCTAGCATGCGTGAGACACTGGGTTCAATCCTCAGCACCACATAAAAATAAAATAAAGGCATTGTATCCACCTAAAACTAAAAAATATTTTTTACAATGAATTAAAAATAAGAAAGATTAAAAGATAAGAAAGCTCTTGGGTTGTGTCTCAGTGGTAGAGCTCTCGCCTGGCACATGTGAGGTACTAGGTTCAATCCTTAGCACCACATAAAAATAAATAAAATAAAGGTATTGTGTCCATCCAATTGTAAAAAAATAATAAGAAGCCGGGCGCGGTGGCGCACGCCTGTAATCCCAGCACTTTGGGAGGCTGAGGCAGGAGGATCGCGAGTTCAAAGCCAGCCTCAGCAATGGCGAGGCACTTAGCAACTCAGTGAGACCCTGTCTCTAATAAAATACAAAAAAGGACTGGGGATGTGACCCAGTGGTCGAGTGCCCCTGAGTTCAATCCCTGGTACCACACACACACACACACAAAAAAAAATAATAATAAGAAGAAGAAGAAGAAGAAGAAGAAAGATCTCAAATCAATAGCCTAACTTGATAATTAAACTAAAGCTGGGTGCAGTGGCACATGCCTTTAATCCCACTGACTCAGGAAGCTAAGGCAGGAGATCACAAGTTCAAAGCCAGCCCCAACAACTTAGTGAGGTCCTAAGTAACTTAGGGAGACCCTGTCTCAAAAATTTTTAAAAAGCAGCCGGGCGCGGTGGCGCACGCCTGTAATCCCAGCACTTTGGGAGGCTGAGGCAGGAGGATCGCGAGTTCAAAGCCAGCCATCAGCAATGGCGAGGCACTTAGCAACTCAGTGAGACCCTGTCTCTAAATAAAATACAAAAAAGGGCTGGGGATGTGACCCAGTGGTCGACTGCCCCTGAGTTCAATCCCCGGTACCAAAAAAAAAAAAAAAAAAAAAAAATTTTAAAAAGGGATGGGGATGTAGTTTAGTGGTTAAGCGCCCCTGGGTTCAATCCCTGCCAAAGGGGTTCAATCCCTGCCAAAGAAAAAAGAAAGAAACTAAAAAAACAAAATTCAGATCTAGCAGGAGGAAGGAAATATAAAGAATATAATTGCTAAAGAGTTTCATAAATTGAACTTGATAGTTTTGTATTGTTTTGATTTGTATCTAATCTTTGCTTAAATTGGATATTACAGATTTTCTTTTTAATTAAATTGTTTATTCAGTTAGCCATACTCTCTACAAAACTGATCCTTTTGTTGATAAGAAGCATGATTGTTGGATTTTTAAGCTGGTGTGAGGGATGTGCCTCCCTCCGACCTTGTTATTATGTAGGCAGTTATTCTTTTTACAAGGCAGTGATTTATCTGTGGATAAATAAGTAAATAAAAACTTCATTTGTTCAAAACAGATTGTTGTGGAATGTTTAGTTGTAAAGTATCAAGTGATTTGCATTTTTAAACATATCATTTTGTTTCAGGTTACAGTGTAGGATTTTGGAAGTCCTTCCTCCATCACATCAAAATGGTTATGCTAATGGACATGTTAGCAGTACAGATGGAGAAACTATTATCATCAGTGACAGTGATGATTCAGAAACACAAAGCGGTTCTTTTCAAAATGGGTAAGTGATTTCTAAATTAATTTTTAAGTTATTTATCAGACTGACTAATGACATTCCATTGAAATAGTTGTTCCTTCATCCCCCTTACTTTCCTTTTTAATCATACTGTGGTATACTAACCATCTAAACAATCTGATTCAACAAAAGATGTTAAAATTTTCAAAATTAACCTATCTAGTTAATGCTAATAAGCTGCTTAAGAACAATTGTAGTAAACCTCATTAAAATTGCATTTATATATATTTCCCTTTTTGTTTACTTGGGAGAATTCATTCTATAATTATTAATACTTACTTTATGGACAACATGGTAAAGAAACCAGAGCTTCTGTAACCACCTATAACTGAATCAATTAATAACCTGTGTCAGCTGAGTACTGTTGGCAAAAATCACGCAAACATGTAGGTATGTTGTAATTTTGGGGGAGGAGGGACTGTGCTGGGGATCAAACCTACTAGACTTATCATGTTAGACAAGAGCTCTGCAATTGAGCTATACCTCCAGCCCTGATACATTGTAATTTAAAATCTCAAGTGAGTCATTTTATGTATTTTAGTTCAGCAGTCTCTTTTGTCCTCTATTTCAGCTATTCTAAATTTTAATTCCTCCATTCTGTTCCCTTTCAGGCATCTCAAACTTTAAAATGCTTTCTCCTGTGTCTTTCTTCCCTATTTTTATTGGTTAGTGCCATAATATTCAAATAAAAAACTTGAGGCCACACTTCACTACTTTGCTTTTTAAATAACAGTGTCTACTAAGTTTGCTCTTAGAATCTTGTAGTTCAAGTTCTCGTTTTTGTCTGGTGTGAACTATTGTAGGTAGCTATAACTCCATCTCACAATTGACTACAACCAGGCACTGTGTTAAGTGCCTTGTATGCATTTTTGTTAGTCTTGGAAGAATATTGTTATTTAACAAGGAAGAACCTGAGACTAGTCATGGTATTAGTGAAAGAATAGATGGTGATAAAGAATAGAGAGCCCAGAAATAGATCCATATAAATAATATAGTTAACTGATCCTTGACAAAGGAGCAAAGGCAATATAATGGAGCAAAGATAGTCTTTTCAATAAATGGTGCTGGAAAAACTGGACATCCACTTACAGAAGATTAAAAATATAGGTAAAGAGCCTATACTGTTCACAAAAAATAAATCAAAATGGAGTATAGACTTAAATGTAAAACACAAGACTATAAAACTCCAAGGAGATAACCTGTAAGAGAAAAGAAAACCTAAATGACCTTGGCTGTGGTGATGACTTTCTAGATAAAACATAAAAGGCATGATCCACAAAAGAAATAATTGATCCAGCTAGACTTCATTAAAGTTAAACATTTCTGATCTGCAAAAGTCATTAAAAGAATGAGAAACAAGCCACAGATTGGGAGAAAGAACTTGCCAAAGACCATCTGTTAAAACAGTTATCTAGCCAGGCATGGTGACACATTTCTATAATCCCAGCCACTCCAGAGGCTCAGACAGAGATCGCAAGTTGGAGGCCAGCCTCAGCAACTTAGCAAGACTCTATCTCACAATAAAAAATGAACAATTGCTGGGTTATAATTCAGTGGTAGAGTACCCCTGGGTTTAATCCCCAGTCCTGGTGGGTGGTGGGGGTAACAGTTACCCAACTTTACAAGGGATTCTTAAAACTCAAAAAATAAACAATTTAATTAAAATATGGGCAAAAGACCTGAACAAACACTTCACCAAAGAAGTTATATAGATAGCAAGTAAGCATGTGAAAAGATGTTCAATATCAGTTGTCATTAGGGAATTGGAAATTAAAACAAAAATGAGATATTACAACACACCTATTAGAATGGCCAAAATCCAGAACACTGACAAAACCAAATGCTGGTGTGAATGTGGAAGAACAGGAGCTCCAGTTCATTGCTGGTAGAAATGCAAAATAGTAAAGCCACTTTGGAAGATAGTTGGGCAGTTTCTTAAAAACTTAAAAATACTCTTATATGATCCAGCAGTTATACTCCTTGATATTTACCCAGATGTTTTGAAAATGTACATTCATACAAAAACCTGCATGGTGGATATTTATAACTTTATTTGTAAATAAACTTTATAACTTTATTTGTAATTCCAAAACATGAAAGCAACTAAGATGTTCTTCAGTAGGTGAGTGGATAAATGAACAATGATACATATAAACATTGGAATGTCTTTTGGCACTAAAAAGAAGTGAACTAGCAAGCCATGAAAAGACATGGAGGAAATATAATTGCATATTAAGTAAAAAGAAGCCAATCTGAAAAAGGCTTCTGTTACGGACTGTGTGATTCTGAAAGCCAATCTGTTATAGACTGTATGATCCTAACTATATGACATTCTGGTTAAGGCAAAATTATGGAGACAGTAAAAGGATAAGTGCTGTTGCCAGGAGTTTCAGGGAAGGAGGAATAAATTGGTGGGGCACAAAAGATTTCTAGGGCATTGCAGCTATTCTATATGTTACTATAGTGGTGAATGTATGTTTATACATTGGCCTACAACACCAAGAGTGAACCCTAATATAAAGTATGGACTTTGGGTGATGATAATGTGTCAGTATAAGCTCATTGATCATAACAATATTCTACTCTGATTTAGGACATTTATGACAGGGAAGGTTGTGGCTGTGCAGAGACAGGGAATATATGGGAATGCCGTATTTTCTGCTCAGTTTTGATGTGAACCTAAAAATCTAAAAAATAAAGTATATTAATTTTAAAAGTACATGTATGTAACATATTGCTATTTTTAAGTGTACAATTTGGTGACATTAACTACCTTTACAGTGTTATCTAGCTACCATCAAAATCTATTTCAAAAACTCTTTTATCACCACAAATAGAAATTCTGTATCTATTAGGCTTTAATATCCCATTTATTATTCTCTCCAGCTTAGTAATTGCTAATTAATTTTTTATTTCTCTGATTTTTCATATTTTATATATTTCATATAAATAGAATTATGTAGTATTTGTCCTTTGGTCTGACTCATTTTCACTTAGCATGATGTTTTCAGGGTTCATCTGTGTTGTAGCATGAATCAGAACTAAATTTCTTCATTACTGCTGAATCTTTTATTGTATGTATACTATATTTTGTTTATCCATTCATTTGTTGATGGATACTTGGGTTGTTTTCACTTTTGACTGTTATGAATAATGCTGTAATAAATACTATTGTACAATCAATCAAGTCACTATTGTACAATCAATCAAGTCTCTATTTTTAAATGCTTTTGAGTACATACCTGTGAGTAGAATTGCTGGGTTAGGTGGTAATTCTACACTTAACTTTTTGAGGAAATGCCAAACTATTTTTCCCAGCAGCTGTGTCATTTTACATTCTCCCTAGCAATATACAAGTTTCCAATTTTGTTACACTTTTGCCATAATTTGCTGTTTTCTGGTTGTTGTTTGGTTTGCTTTTTGTGGAGCTGGGGATTGAACCCAGGGCCTCACACATGCTAGGCAAGCATTCTATCACTGAGCTACATCTCCAGCCCTGTTATTTTTAATTATAGCCATCCATATATATGTAAAGTGATATTCTGTGGTTTTATTGGGTTTTCCCTAATGAATGTCTTTTCATGTGTTTATTAGGTATTTGTAGGTTTGAACCTTTGACGGTTCTTTGAAAGTATGAATGTCTGTTCCAATGCTTTGTTTAATTTTTTGTTTTTTTCTTTTCCAATACTGGGGATAGAATCTAGGGTCTTCTACATGCTAAACACCCATTTTAAAATTGTATTGTTTGTCTTTTTGTTGTTAAATCATAGTATTTTTTCAATATATTTTGATCAGTTTTTTAAATTTCTTATTTATTCTAATTAGGTATATATGACAGCATATATATATATATGACAGCATATATCTGGTTGTGCACAATTTGATCAGAGGGTTTTTTTGTTTTTTGTTTTTTTTTGGTACCAGGGATTGAACTCAGGGGCACTCTACCACTGAACCACATCCCCAGCCCATTTTTTGTATTTTATTAGAGACAGGGTCTCACTGAGTTGCTAAGTGCCTCGCTATTGCTGAGGCTGGCTTTGAACTTGCGATCCTCCTGCCTCAGCCTCCCAAGTGCTGAGATTACAGGCTTGCGCCACCGTGCCCTGCTTGATCAGAGTTTTATAAAAAGACTATGATGCATTTGGGGGAGCATATTGATGATTTTAAAAAAAAAATGCCATGTTTGTAAAATCAGGGAGTTAAAAGCTTGACTGTCTTCTATAAAATTTTCATTCTTCCAGAACATATTATTAGCTTAATTATTAGTCTGCGGGTTGGGGTTGTGGCTCAACGGTAGAGCGCTTGCCTAGCGCGTGCACGGCCCGGGTTCAATCCTCAGCACCACATTAAAAAAAAATAAACGCATTGTGTACAACTAAAGCAAATAAATAAATATTTAAAAAAAATTGTATGATGTTGGGGTTGGGGTTGTAGCTCAGTAGCACAGCACTTGCCTAGCACGCGCAAGGTACTGGGTTCAATCCTCAGTACCACATAAAAATTAAAAATTATTAGTCTGGGTGTTGATAGCCATATATTATTGAAATAAAAAATAACTGTATAAAAGCAGTAGCCAGTTTTTGTTGGTGGGCAGTGTTCAAAGTTTTGGGGAGCAGGTCAATTAGTAATTTTGAGGATCAGCTTAAATATAGGCTTATTTATTTGTTGGTGTTGGGAATTGAACTCAGAGCCTCTTGTAAGCTGAAGGGCAAAAATCACACTGGTGACAACCATGCAGCCAAGAGATTTATTTACCATCCTTTATGGCTGGTTGGAGGTCAAAGAGGTGCTGGGAGAGAGGAGTCAGGGAGAGGGGAGTGTGCGAGCTCTGAACGGAAGGTGGGTGCCTGATAGCACCGGCTGTGGTCTCTGGAGCTGTGGGCTAGGGCAGCTGCCATCGGGCTGGAGGATGGAGCTGTCGACTGGGGCAGCTGCTGTCGGGCTGGAGACAGTAGGTCTGGAGCTGTGGGTCTGGAGCAGTTGGGTGGGGCAGCTTCTGTCGGGCTGGAGATGGTGGGTCTGGAGCTGTCGGGGTGGCTGCCTCCTCCCAGCCGGGTTGAGCTGTTGTGTCCTGAGCTCCAGATAGATGGGAGCTTAAATAGGGATTTCTGGTTAGGGGTGTACCAGAGCGACCTTTAATGCTTTTGGCTCTTTGCCCTTGGAACAGGACGACCTTTAAGCCCATTGGCTCCTGCCCAGGGAAGAAACAATGTTGCTTTGCTCAGGATATGGAAACTTCAGGGGTGGGGGTAGCCGGTCTATCATAAGCTAAGCATGTTCTCTACCATTGAGCTATATACCCTTAGCCCAAACTTAAACTAAGCTTGTGAAAGATGCTATGAAGGAAATGCTGCTATTGCAGCTTTTCACAAAGCATGCTTCATGTATTCTTAATAGCCCTTGGGACATTTTAGCAATATGTGGTTCTTTTTTTTTTTTTTTTTTTGTGGTACCGGGGATTGAACTCAGGGGCACTTGACCACTGGGCCATATCCCCAGCCCTTTTTTGTATTTTATTTGGAGACAGGGTCTCACTGAGTTGCTAAGTGCCTCGCCATTGCTGAGGCTGGCTTTGAACTCGCGATCCTCCTGCCTCAGCCTCCCAAAGTGCTGGGATTACAGGCGTGCGCCACCACGCCCGGCAATATGTGGTTCTTAAAGAACCTAACACTCCTGGCTTTTTGCCAGAATTGTGTTCTTCAGTAAATATATGAGGTCATTTTCTTCCTTAGCTATTGACCATGAGATATAGGGCAGAAATTTACATATTCCTATGTAAACCTACTTTAGAATGAAATAAGGCTAATTGTACCACAGGGATACTTTGTGTAGATTATATAATAATACCTTAAATTTAGAATTATTTATTTCATGCAAGCAAATTTTTTTCTCTTTCTTTGTCATTTATTTGCTTTTGGGGTGCTAGAGATGAAATACAGGGCCTTGCATGTGCTGGCAAATGCTCTACCACTGGACTATATCTCCAGCCAGTGGTCAGGTGGCATCATGCAAGCAAAATTTATTTTTAAAGTTGAGTTCTTGGCTATAATTTATAGTACTACATAAAGTTTGGAGTGTATTTTAGAGATGGTATTTTACATCATATAAAATTGCAGTGTGTGATTTAGCTCAGTGGTAGAATGCTTGCCAAACCCAAGGTCCTGGGTTCTATCCCCAGAACTGCAAATAAATAGGTAGGTAGGTAGATAGATAGATACATAGATACATAGATAAATAAAATTGATGTGAGGGATTAGGGAATGTAGCTCAGTGGTAGAGCATGTGTGAGGCCCTAGGTACAATACCAAACCCCTCTCCCCCAAATTAAGGTTAAGAAGTTTAGAGTTTTGTCTCTTGGTGCTCCTCTCTGATATGTTACTTACATATCTTGTATATGGTTTAGGAGCCTCTTGAGCAATATGTTTCTAATCTCAAAATAGTATATTCACTGAATTTCTTTCATGTAATGTAATCTGGCTCTCATGATAACTTGACTGTTAGTAAGATCATGGAATTTGAATATTGTTTTTTTTTTTTTTTTATTTTTTGTAGTCGTAGATGGACAGAATGCCTTTATTTTATGTGTTTATTTTTATGTGGTACTGAGGATTGAACCCAGTGCATCGCGCATACTAAGCAAGCGCTCTACCACTGAGCTAAAGCCCCAGCCCTTGAGTATTGTTTTTAAAGTAGATACATATAATATATCAAAATACACTCTACTGTCATGTATATCTGAACAGAATAACAACAAAAAAAGAACAGAACTGGACATAAATGCATTAAAGCTAGAAGTTGTCAAGATTTTCAAGTTATTAGTCCCATGAGGGTGCCCAATCCTGCTTTTCCTGAAAACACCGATATCATAAAACAGTCACTATTATTTTAATCCAAAAATACCTTAGAGAATTAATAAAAACTAACTAACTTTTGGTATTTTAGCAAGTATGTTATATTTAGAATCATTCTTGGTTATAAACAAATTGTTTTGCTTGATGTACATTTCTATTAAAATACATATATTATTAAAGTGGACTTAATTGTTTTGGAATTGGTAGTTCCATTCATGAAAATTTAATGTGTGAAAAGTAAGGTTAGTATTTTAAATTAAAATATATGTATTGCCCTAATTACCCATCTGTGCTGAAAACCTAATCACTCAATGGGTTGTCATTGAAGAACATTTGTAGTGAACATAACTTGATAATTATTCTTTGTTGTTATTATTGTGTGATTGTTTGTTTTTGTTTGGTACTGGGGATTGAACCCATGGACACTCTACCACTGAGCTTCATCCCCAGCCCTTTTAATTTTGAGACACGACTTCACTAAATTGCTGAGGTTAGCCTCAAACTTTCCATCCTCTTGTCTCAGCCTCTCAAGTCACTGGGATTATGAGTGCATGCCACTGTGCCCGGCTTGGTAATAATCTTAAAAGAAATCTTTATGTTGAAAGTATAGTTTGGGGGCTGGGGTTGAAGCTCAGTGGTAGAATGTTTGCCTAGCATGTGTGAGGCACTGGGTTTGATTCTCAGCACCACACAAAAAATAAGTAAATAACTAAGTTATTTTTTAAAAAGAAAGTATGGTTTTGGTTTTTTTGGTCATTTTTGTTCTGATATTGAAAATTTATTACTTTTTTTCTTTATTGTCATCCATAGGATAGCAACAAAAACAATTTCCATTTTGGGAGAACTAAAATTTATGTATGTGTATATATATGTATGTATATATAAAACTATGTATATAAATATTACATATAAAAAACTATATACACATATTTTTATATCTGTATTTTTATATATTTTGTATATATATGTGTGTATGTATATATATTTAAATAAAACTATTGAATGAGTGGATGAATGTACTCTCAAAGGAAAGAAGTTGGTGGAGGTAGAAATTAAACATGTAGCCTCTTCACCAATTCTTTTTTTTTTTTTCTCTTCACCAATTCTTAAGGTAAACTACATTGTATCCGCTTTTGCTCTTGGGTTATATAGCTATGAAGAAGAATTTTCTTTAAGTGATCTGACCTAAACTGAGTACTCTCAATGCTTGTTCATCTCTAGTTACTTTTATCACGTAAGGGAGAATTTATCAAATGAGTAATTAAAATAAGTGCCAACATTAAATTGTGCTTTGTACTATTTTGGCTAAGAGAAGGACAGGGAAGGTTTATCACCAGTAACTTATTTGTGTCTTTTATCTTTTTAGGAAGAAAAAAGATGCAGTTGATCCCTTATTATTCAAGTACAAGGTGCAGCCCACTAAAAAGGAATTGTATGAGTCTGCTGTTGTTAAAGCAACACAGATCAGGTAAAACTCTGTTTCTTCTCTATAGTAAAGCACAATAATTGTGTAGATTTAGATTTAGAAGATTTGCTTTAGAACAAATGGATAGTGTTGTAGATGATTAGTTCTGCTTTTTAAAGTAAATTTATATGTTCTTAAACTGATAAAATGAATCCTAATGGACTCCTTAAACCCTATGTTTAGATTATTAACTAACCACAAATAGTATTCAGGGGCTGGGGTTGTAGCTCAGTGGTAGAGCACTTGCTTTGCATGTGTGAGGAACTGGGTTCAATACTTAGCACCACATAAAGATAAATAAATAAAATAAAGGTATTATGTCCATCTACAACTAAAATATTTTTTAAAATAGTCTTCAAACTAAAGAGTTAAGATGTTTATTTATAAAGTATTTCTCATGAAAGAGGTGTTTTCAGAAATGAGAAATTTTATAGTACTTACAAATATGACATTTGTAGTATAAAAGAACCACCTTATTAACCTAGTGAGGTGGTGCACACCTATAATCCCAGCTACTCCAGAGGCTGAAGCAGGGGCATCACAGGTTCAAGGCCGGTCTGGACAATTTAGCAAGACCCTGTATCAAAATAAAGTTTAAAGGGGGAGCAGGACTGGGGATGTAGTTCAGTGATAGAGCATGTGTCTGGCATACTTGAAGCCCTAGTTTAATCCCTACTACCTCCCCTGCAGCCCTGCTCCTGCCCCCCAAAAAGAATTGACTGCAGGTTGCAGAGAAATATTTTTGGAAAATTCCTATTGTTGTCTGTTTGTTTAGGCTCTTAATCATCTGAAAGTATGTTGTCATCAGCTAGTTATGAACCTGCCACCTAGGAGTCAGCCTTGCATATTATTTGGAATAAAATAATGTTTTACATCATACATGTATCCAAAGAAAAGTGGTATGTTAAGAGAATTTTCTGTAGCAGTATTGAGGTATGGTGGTTTGTCAGTCAGTTGATGTTGGGAAACTCATCATTAATTTAATTTAATCTCTAGAGCATTCTACATTTTACTGTAAATTGAAAAATAATATTCCCAATTTAATATTAATGGATTAATAGTAGTAGTAGTAGTAGTAGTAGTAGTACCAGAAGTACCAGAGATTGCTTAACCACTGAGCCACCTCCCCAGCTCTTTTTTATTTTTTATTTTGAGAACAGGTCTCACTAAATTGCTTAGGGCCTCACTAAATTGCTGAGGCTGGCTTTGAACTTGTGATCCTCCTATAAACTGCTGGGATTACAGGCATGTACCACTGTGCCTGTCAGGATTATTAAAACTTTTAAATTAGTTTATGGACTAAAGAATAGCATAGTTGAGACTGCAAATGTTTTCCTATTCATACTTGGTTTTCTCTCTCTCTCTCTTTTTTTTTTTTCCTTTCACCTTTAGTTCAAGATATGTTATTTTTATAGTATAAATTCTCTAATATTTTTTGTTTTTCTAGTTACTTTTTTACTTACACTTTATAATTATTCAACTAGATCTTGGTTAGTCTTTTAAACCCATTTCCTTCTTAATTTGTAAACCAAAGAATTATAAAGTGAGAAGGTTATACTTGACAATAATAGAAGGCTTAAATGACTTACAACACTTTTTTTTTTTTTTTTTTTTGGTACTGGGGATTGAACTCAGGGGCACTCGACCACTGGGTCACATCCCCAGCACTTTTTTGTATTTTATTTAGAGACAGGGTCTCACTGAGTTACTAAGTGCCTCAGCCTCCCAAAGTGCTTGGGATTACAGGTGTGCGCCACCGCGCCCGGCTGACTTACAACACTTTGTTAGCATCAAAAGATAGATATTACTCTCTCTTTTAATGAAGAGATAGTAATATTTCTATAATAAAAAAGACTTGATATGCTAGAGTATTACAGATAATTCAATTTTCTATGATATGTGAACTGTCCAATATGATAGTCTAATAGCTATATGTGGCTGTTAAGCACTTGAAATATGGCTAGTAAGAACAAGGAATTGAGGGTTTTTTTCATATTTTTTTATTCAAAGTTGTTGTATATGACAGTAGAATGCATTACAATTCATAATACACATATAGAACACATTTTTACATATCTCTGGTTGTATACAAAGTATATTCATACCATTTGTGTCTTCATACACGCACTTAGGGTAATAATATCCATCTCATTCTATTATCTTTTTTTTCTTTTCCTTTAATACCTCCTTGCCCCCTCCCTTCCCTTTTTTCCCCAATGGCCATTCTAGTGTTCCTCTAATCCTCCTATGCTCCCCATCCCAACCCCACTGTGAATCAGCCTCCTTATATCAGAGAAAACATCCAGCATTTGGATTTTTGAGATTGGCTAACTTCACTTAGCATTATATTCTCCAATTTCATCCATTTACCTGTGATGCCATAATTTTATTCTCTTTTATTGCTGAGTAATATCTAATTTTACTTATTCAATAAAACCATATGTAGTTACTAGCTACTATATACAACAATGTAGTCTTTTTGAGGACTGGTTATTTATTTATTCAATAGTCAACAAGTAGGTACCTCCTTTTTTACCAACTACTGTATGGTGCTGGGATATAACAGTGAACCAAAGAGTCCTTGCTTAACACTTACAGTGTAGGAAGAGGGTATAAATTTTTGGGAAGCCACTGTTTTAAAACTAATATTTCTGGACATTGTGGCTCATGCATAAAATCCTAGTGACTCAGGAGGCTGAGGCAGGAAGATGGTCAGTTCAGGGCCACCCTCAGCAACTTAATGAGACCCTAAGCAATTTAGCAAAACCCTGTTTCAAAATAAAAAATAAAGAGCTGGGGCTGTAGCTCAGTGGCAAAGCAACCCTGAGTTCAAATCCCCAGTACCACAAAACAAAACAACCACCACCTCCAAAAAAACCCTCTTTATTGTTTATTCACTTATAGAAGCTTTTAACTTTGACTTTTTCTTGAAGGGAATGCTTTGAATTATATAAAAGAATTTAGGTTTTTCCAGAAATACATGTGAGGTTTTTATTGATATGATTTTGTTGGTGGTGGTTTTCCATGGTTGTTGTTTTTTTAGTTTGGGGATAAGGGGGAATCAAAAATAGTGTTTTAGAATCTTAATTTTTTTTTAAAGGAATCTGGATCTCATTTCTTCCTTTTTTTTTTTTTTTAATATTTATTTACTTTAGTTGTTACAATACATTTATGTTTACGTGGTGCTGAGGATCGAACCCGGGCCGCACACGTGCGAGGCGAGCGCTCTGCCGCTGAGCCACAGCCCCAGCCCTAGAATCTTAATTTTAATTCTCTTTAATTATTGATTATTATTATTATTGTGTGTGTGCGTGCGTGTGTGTGTGTGTGTGTGTGTGTGTGCGATGGTACTGGGGATTGTACCCAAGTCCCTACAATTTCCCTACCACTGAGCTATAATCTCCAGCCCTTTTTTTGAGACAGGGTCTCTCCAGATTACCCAAACTGGCCTGAAACTCATGATTCTCCTATCTCTCTGAAACTCATGATTCTCCTATCTCTCAGCCTCCCAAGTAGCTTGGGATTATAAGATTATACCACTGAACCCAGACACTTATTTAATAATTTGTATGTGTTTATTTGTTGGCTTCCATATGAGATTTAAATACAAAGATTTAAAAACTCAGTAAAACCTATGATCAGCACTGCTTACTACATCCATTTCAGTGTAGATTTACTTAGTATTATGTGATATCTGATAATCTACCGATTATAATTTTTAAAATAATTTTAATGATGATATTTGGAATGGTGGTAACATTTGGTTTACAGTCCATATTATATTTTCCTTGAGGTTCATATGATTTCCAAATGGCTCCTAAGCAACAAATTCATATATTATTTCTATAATAGACTTAATGGATACACTCAAGTAGATTTAAAAAAAAAAAATTTAGCTGTAGATGGATACATTATCTTTATTTATTTTTTATGTGGTGCTGAGAATTGAACCCAGTGCCTCACACATGCTAGGCAAGCACTCTACCACTGAGCCACAAGTAGATTTTATAACTTCCAACATAAATGCAAACACCTCTGCATAAAGTTTCTCACAATTTCTACATAAATACTATTGGAGGATGAAATGTCCTTAACTTCCTGGGCTCAAAATTCAGTTTTTAAATTTACAGAAAATTTGGAGTTTGAGTTGAAAAAAAAAATTTTTTTTTAATATTAACACTACCCTCTTTCTTCTTCCCCCTGTAGCAGGAGAAAACACTTATTTTCTCGTGATAAATTAAAACTTTTTCTGAAGCAACACTGTGAACCACAAGATGGAGTCATTAAAATTAAGGTAATCAGAGTTGTGAAATTATTTGTTAGAAGGAAGAAAAAATAAGAAATAAGTAGTGTTATGAAGCTATAACATTTCAAAAATGTTTTTTAAAATGGTTTAAAATAACTTTTATCTGGAGCCAGTTTTTACTACTTTTAAAAATATTTATTGGATTAAATACTAATTTTGCAATTGCTAGAATTGTTAGATATCTCCATTTCTACCACTTTTTTTTTTTTATAAAAGAAAGATCAGCCACACCAGATGCAGTGGTACATGTTTGTATAGTCCCAGCAACTAAGGAAATTGAGGCAGGAGGATCTCAGGTACGAGACCAGCCTCAGCAATTTAGCAAGATTCTAAATAAAATATTTTTTAAAAAGGGGCCGGGGATGTGGCTCAGTGGTTAAGTTCCCCTGGGTTCAATCCCAGGTCCAAAAAAAAGAAACAATCAACAAACATGAAAAGAAGCTCAATTTTACTTCATAAATGAAAATTAAGATTATAGCAAACAATTTTTACTTAAGGGTATAAAAGATTGCATATACTTGTTCAAGCATACATACACAAAAACAACAATTTGATTCCCACTGTTGGCAGAAAATGCTATTAGGAGTCTTTACAAATACACAAAAATGTGGGTATTTTTTTGTGTTGTGTATATATGAAGAAGGATTTTGGACAATTAATGTTATTAAAACCTGTGACCTTTTTGAATATATACACACACACACATATATACATATACATACATATATATAATATTGAGCAGCTCTAATTTTGAAAATCCAAAATGCTCCAAAATCTGAAACTTTTTGAGCACTGACGTGACTCAAAGTGGAAAATTCTGCATCATGAAACTTTGTTTCATGCACAAAATTATTAAAATATAAAATTACCTTTAGGATATGTACATAAGGTATATATGAAACAAATGAATTTTGTCCCATCCCCAAGATATTAAGCACATGCAAATATTCCAGAGGCTTAAAATATCTATAACACATTTGATTCCAAGCATTTTGAATAAGGAATACTCATTCTATATTTGAGAAGAAACCACCCATGTGCTTTATATTCATACTGAAAGAGCAGTTCTATATACCTAGAATTATGTAGGATAACAAAATCATCCTAATGGAGTCTTCTTTGATGTAAGGTTTTTTTTTTTTTTTTTTTTTTTTTTTTTGGTAGTTGTAGATAAACAGCATGCTTTTATTTTATTTGCTTATGTTTTTATGTGGTGCTGAGAATCAAAGCCAGTGCCTCACACATGCCAGAAAAGCACTCTGCCACTGAGCCACAATCCCAGCTCAACTTTGATGTAAGATCTTAACAGATTGTTGATTTATTATATAGCCAGAAGTGACTGAATTTTAAGTGTTAAAAATGGTGTTCTGAGGGCTGGGGTTGTGGCTCGGTGGTAGAGCGCTCACCCAGCACGTGCGCGGCCCAGGTTCGATGCTCAGCACCACGTAAAGATAAAACGTTTTGTGTACAACTAAAGCTAATAAATAAATATTTATTTTAAAAAATTCATCTTAAAAAATGCTGTTCTGGGCTGGGGTTGTCCCCCCCCCCCCCCACCCCCCCCACAACCCACCCCCACCCCCCCCAACCCCCACCCCCCCCCCCCCCCCCAAGGTTCAGTGATAGAGCATTTGCCTAGCATATGTGAGGCACTGGGCTCAATTCTCAGAACCACATTAAAAAAATAAAGATATTGTGTCCATCTATAGCTAAAAATCTTTTTTAAAAAAAATGGTGTTCTACTTTAAAAAATCAAATTCTCAGTAGAAGTGCTTTTGTTTTTTTAATACTTAAATTTTGGGATTATTATCTTATACATTTCTTGAAAAGATATTTCTGTAAATGACAGTTTCTTTGAGAGAAAGTGATGATCTTGGCTATTAGGCCAAAATTAGTAAAAAAAACATTTAGGGTTAGACATGGATGACAGGTAAACAAGTTCTAGATATAAGGTAAAGGCAGAGAAACTCTTAAATTTGGTAATTATCCTTGAACCATACAACTTCCAGTAAAATTGAGATTGGCCAGGCGTGGTGGCACATGCCTATAATCCCAGAGATTTGGGAGGCTGATACAGGAGGATTGAGTTACAGCCTAGCCCGGACAATTTAGATCCTGTCTCAAAAAATAAAAAGGACTGGGAGTATACCTTGGTGGTTGAGAACCCCTGGGTTCAATCCCCTAAACTGCAAAAAAAAAAAAAGAGAGATTGACTTCTGAACTTAAATTCTGAGGAAAAATTATAAGAATTTATAAATATTTCTGCTTTTATCCAGAACAGCTTTAAAAATTTGATACATACATTATTTATTACCTGACCCCAAAAGGAAAAATATAAACTTAGGGCTGGGAAACAGTTAAGAAAAATGTATTTTAAAAAAATGTAAAATTCTGTACATTTTTAAAATATATTATAACCACTTTAGTAGTAGTTAATGTGATACATTAGTGGTATCTGTACATGGTTTACTAATATGTTATTGTACTTTTTTATAAAGACATCATATATATTAAAATATATTTTTAAAATGTACAGAACATTGTTCTGTACTCCATAAATATTTTGTATCAAGTAAAAGCAAAAACAATTTATATTTTTTTAATGTTAAATATTATGAATTAATATGAATTAATTTTTTTAAATATTTATTTATTTGCTTTTGTTGTACACAATGTGTTTATTTTTACATGGTGCTGAGAATCGAACCTGGGCCACACACGTGCTAGGCCAGCGCTCTACCCCTGAGCCACAATCCCAGCCCCCTGAGCCACAATCCCAGCCCCTGAATTAATTTTTAAAAAATATTTATTTATTTATTTTAGTTGTATACAATGCCTTTATTTTTACGTGGTGCTGAGAATCAAACCTGGGCCGCGCACATGCTAGGCGAGCGCTCTACTGCTGAGCCACAACCTCAGCCCCTGAATTAATTGTTTACATAGATAAACTCAGACAAAATTAGTCAAAAGCAAAACAAATAGATTATTATATGTGTAATTTTTTTTTTTTTTTTTTTTTGTACCAGGGATTGAACTCAGGGGCACTGGGCCACTGAGCCACATCCCCAGCCCTTTTTTGTATTTTATTAGAGACAGGGTCTCACTGAGTTGCTAAAGTATCTCGCCATTGCTGAGGCTGGCTTTGAACTCGCGATCCTCCTGCCTCAGCCTCCCAAGTGTTGGGATTTCAGGCGTGCGCCACCACGCCCTGCTTATATGTGTAATTTTGAAGTAGCTTTAAAGTTCAGGAATATGAGCCATGTGTAGTGGGGCACACCTTTAATTTCAGCTACTCAGTAGGCTGAGGCATGAGGATTGCAAGTTTGAGGATAGCCTGGGCAACTTAGTGAGACCCTGTCTTAAAAAAAAAAAAAAAAAAAAAATTAAAAAGGCTGAACATTTATTTCAGTGGTAGAGTGTGAGGCAAATTGATAAAAACGTTCTTGTTGTTTTATGGTAATCTTTGAATTGTAGTTTTCTTTCTGGAAAGGCTGATTAATGATGTAATTTGGAAAAGGATCAAGTAAACCAACTAAAATGTATCTCACTACACAGTAACACATGAAATTCTAATGTCTTTAGCCTGGTCTTTATATCCACATTAGTAGTAGTTAATATGATACATTAGTAGTGTCTGTACATGGTTTACTAATGTGTTGTTATTGTACTTTTTTATGAAGCCATCATCTCTTTTAGCATATAAAATAGCAGAACAAGATTTTTCCTATTTCTTCCCTGATGATCCACCTACATTTATCTTCAGTCCTGCTAACAGAAGAAGAGGGAGACCTCCCAAGCGAGTATCCGTTAGTCAAGTAAGTAGAGAAGAGGTTAAAACTACATTTTACTTGCTAATGAAACATTATTCAGAATCAAGAGCAATTTTTGGTTCCTATCACCCTGTAGCCTATAAGAAGAAAACCATTATTGTACACAAGAAAGTATATGTGTGAACTGTATGTTGATAGCTGCTCAGCCTTAAGGTTTGTAGAGGTTTTAAGTGTGAATTAGACACTGTTTTCATGCCACATGAATTTTTTGGCAGGGTGAAGCAAGCATATAAGCAGTTACTGAAATGTAAAGCAGAATGAAATGTAGGGACTAAATTGTGAGATTGAAGTGTAAAGAGCAAAAAATTCTGGCTAGAAGAAATTATGGAGTACTTTAAGAAAGGAATAATACTTGAGCTAAACAAAATATTTCTAATGATTAGGCAAAGAAGTGGGAAAGGTATTTGAGGTATGAAAAAAGATCACAAGGGATTTGGGGGACTCTTGTAGGGCATCACTGAGTAGTGAATATAGCATGGTTGATCTGTTAGTACACAGAGAAATATAATGGGAAATGAAGCAGAAAAATCTGTATTCTTGAGGTTCTAATTTCTGTCAAATGTTCTAAAGTGTTCTTTGCATAATAATTTTCACCTTGCTTAAATATTTAATTATTTGTTTTTATGTACAGGCTGAAAATAGTCTCTTTTTTAAAAAATATTTTATTAGTTGTAGGTGGGCACAATACCTTTATTTTATATTTATGTGGTGCTGAGGATCAAACCCAGGGCTTTACATATTCAAGACGAGCGCTCTACCACTGAGCCATAGCCTCAGCCCCTGAAAATAGTCTTTAACTAAAAGTTGGTGGTCTAAATCCAAGCGAATAAGAATGTACTGATTTAGATGTATATGTAATGAAAGACCCAGAATGTGAAGTAAATCTTCCCTAAGAAGTTTTAGAACAAAAGGGAGAAAGGCAATATAGGTTGATGTGTTTAATTCTGTACTTACTCCCAATTTGTCTTTCTCGTCTTTAGAAGTAAGGAATTATTCTACCCCAGGTCATTGCCATTTCTCAATTTAGAGAGCCAAGGATACATGAGAGTTTCTGAAATTTGGCAAACTAAGAAACCAATGCAGCTGTCTAAGTTGGAGGAAATTTATGTTGGATTATTCTAATCCTTTAATTCCATTTCTGTATTTTTATTTTCTCGTACCCTTGTTCTATGAATTCTGTTTTATTCTCTTCCACTAGTTAGGGATTGCTGATGGCTATAATCATTTACAAGTTAGATTCTCACTGTTTCTAAGTATAGTTTGCAGCACAGTCAGCATGATTTAGAAATTTATTAAGGAGTCTTTCAGAATCATTTCCAGCCTTCAGTTAAGTGGCCAAAAGAGTTGCTTGTGCTATATATAGGAGGAACAAGCAGAACAACATTTTTTCTTACTACTTCCCTGATAAAAAAACCTTAGCTGGAGAATTCTGGGTTTTTTTCCTTTTCTCCAAGCTGTTCTCTCAGTATTTTCTATCCTAGATGAAGCTTATTTCCTTCTTCCAACTAATTTTCAATATAATAATCTGCTTTTTATTTTATTCCTACTTTATTTCAAACACTTTATTGTGTATATTCTTTAAGCCTCACAATAGTTCTTCAGAATAGGCAGGATCCCATTTTACAAATTGAGAGAAAGACTGAGAAAGATTACATTCTCAAAGTGACAATATAAAAGCTGGAATTCTAAACTGGTCCCTTGCTTCAATGATGCAGTGGTATTGATACTATTATTCACCAAGATAACTAAAGTTAGAAGCATTCATTACCACTTTTACTTTCTTTTTTTTCTTTCTTTCTTTCTTTTTTCTTTTTTTGTATTTTTGTCTTAGGTGTACTTTATTTTATTTATTTATTCTTATTTAATAAAAAATATTATTTATTTATTTGTTATTTATTTATTTTTATGTGCTAAGGATCGCGAACCCAGGGCCTCGCACATGCTAGGCGAGCACTCTACCCCTGAGCCACAACCCCAGCCCACCGCTTTTACTTTCTAACTCCAACTTAATTGTAAATCTTTTTTGGCTGTTTAGACTTTCCATTTTAGAATTTAGCATAATTCTTAGATTTGGAAAGTGTTTATTCAAAACATTGAACTTCAACTATAATAAGCCTTCCTATATTTCATTTAAGATCTGACTTCCCTGCTAAACTATCTATAAGGAAAGGAAGTAAGTCTATCTTGTTTTCACCATGATTAGTATTGTGCCTGACACATGCTAGGTACTCAAATATTCACATGATTTATTTGTTTTATTACATTTGTAACAGATAATAAGAATATTATACATGTTAAGCAGGTTAGAGACATTCTTACAAGAAATAAAGTAAAAGTAAAATTTTGACATTGTTTAACAGTGGCCACAAAAATGTTTCTGACATCTTTTTTCTGCCTTTTTCATATTTGATGTTAACCCTATCTAGTTTATAAAATAATCTGGAGGATTTTTGTTTTGTTTTGTTTTTCTAATACATATTTCAAAACTCTGTATACTAGTGGTTGTTTTTCCTGGGATGATAGTCTAGTAATTAATAGAGCTATGATATTAACTTATGTTCTGTATATTACTTGAACTAGAGTTATTAAAAGTTCAGTCATACTTTAGAGTAAAAAACTCATTTTAGTATGAAGAAGGTGTCTTTTTTGTGGACTTTTAATTTTTTTTTTATTCTTACTATGTTAAGAGCCAGACAGACCATCAGTTTGTATAATTTCTGGTTTATAAGTTTAGTTTCTTGGTTTGTTTTTTAGGAAGACAGCTTTACTAATAAACAGAGTATCATGGGTTATAGGAGCAAAGCTATTAAAGAAAGAGACAAACTTTTGAAACAAGAAGAAATGAAGACACTTGGTGAGTTTTAATATCTCCCCCAAAACTTTTTAGGAACAAGAAAAAATATTTCTCGAGGTGTTGCTGCCTGAAGCGCTTGGAGCAACGGAGCCGCGGGAAAAACTTCAGAAGCAAACTGGAGACAAACAGCTTTTTATTCTGATAACTTTTCTCTCTGGTTCTAATAACGACTAACACACGCCAAAAACACACCCTAAAATGGCGCTGACCCGATCAGCAATCTCGGCCAAGTCACTCGAGATCCCGCAACAAATCCCGTGAGACTACGGGTGGCGACAATGGCCAAATCTCCACGGCTCATAGTCAAATGCAATTAAAGTCAATCCCCAAACAGGGCTCCTGCATCGAGGGCCCAAGTGTTTTGTTTTTTAAGTATAAGTACTTTTTACCCTCAGATAACTATCAGAAGTAGGAATTTCTAGAGTTTATAAACATAACATGTTTGATTCTCACAGTCTTTTAAAACATTGCTTACCAAACTTGCATGTGCACATGATTCTTGTTAAAATGAGTGTTCTAAATTAATAGGTTTGCGTGAGGGCTAAGATTCTACATTTTTAACAAGATGATTACCTTGCCTTGTCTTTAGACCACAGTTTGAGTATCAGGGCTTTCAAAGGCAGGATTTGTTTGTCCCAGTACTGTAGTTTGCTTAAACCTACCCAATTTGCTTTTCCCATTTTAATCTATCATCTGCTGACTCCCTTCAGGAATTTTCTGAGTCTCTACTAATTTCATATAATCATAAATTGTTTCAGGGCTTTTTTTTGTTTTTACCTGTTTAAATTTTTAAGTTTGACCTTCTCCACAGCTTTCGAAAAGGCTAAAATAAAAAGAGAAAAAGCAGATGCCCTAGAAGCAAAAAGAAAAGAAAAGGAGGATAAAGAGAAAAAGAGAGAAGAATTGAAGAAGATTGTTGAAGAAGAAAGACTAAAGAAAAAAGAGGAAAAAGAGAGACTTAAAATAGAAAGAGAAAAGGTATTCATTTTAGAATATTAGCTGTGCTCCTACAAATAGTAATATTACTTTACATATTTAAATTCATGGTTAATTTTCAAATACTTTGCTACTTTCATGTACATTTGTTGAGTGTGCACAGAATGCCGATAAACAATGTTAATTCTTCTGTGGTACTGGGGATTGAACCCAGTGGATCTCTACCACTGAACTACATCCCCAGCCCTTTTTGTACTTTTTATTTTGAAATAGGGTGGTCTCACTGAGTTGTCAAGGCTAGCCTTGGACTTGCCTCCTAAGTAGCTAGAATTACAGGTGCCCAGCAAGATTCAATATATTTCTACATGTCTTTATGCCTCACTTAAAACTTAAAGTGCAACCCAAATGATTTTCTTTATTATTTAGAATTCCAAATTTAGGAAAATTTTTATTCATGAAACTTTTAAAGGTAAACGAAATAGTTCGAAAATATAGTAAATTCAAATCAGGCACATAGCAGAGGCAGCAGAGTCATTTGAGTCCAAGATTAAAAGGTCTCCCTGGTCCAGTATAGTGAGATCCTGTCTACATTAGTGAAAAATTAAATAAATTCTATGATCAGTAAGAATTTATTATGGTATTGTTATCCTCCTTGAAAAATTAAGTGTGTATAATAATAGGGTATTCCAGCAAATCTTTTTTTTAAATATTTATTTATTTGTTTTAGTTGTACACAATGCCTTTATTTTTACGTGGTGCTGAGGATTGAACCCGGGCCGCACACATGCTAGGCGAGTGCTCTACCGCTGAGCCACAACCCCAGCCCCTCCAGCAAATCTTTATAGTCTTCAGTGGTAGATGTTCTTTATAAAAGTCTGTAGCTGGTTCTAAGTTAGGCATTTTCATAGGTTGTTTTTTGGGATATCCACAACTAGCCTCAGAGGATCAGGTTACATACTATATTCCTTTAAATTACCTATAGTTTCTTTCTTCTTTTTTTTAATATTTACTTATTTGTTCTAGTTGTACACAATGCCTTTTTTTTTTTATTTTTATTTTTTTAAAATATTTATTTAGTTGTACACAATGCAGTTGCATTTTATGTTTACGTGGTGCTGAGGATCGAACCCGGGCCGCGCAGGTGCGAGGCGAGCACTCTGCCGCTGAGCCACAACCCCAGCCCCTGCCTTTATTTTTATGTGGTGTTGAGGATCGAATCTGGGCCGCACACGTGCTAGGCGAGCACTCTACTGCTGAGCCACAACCCCAGCCCTGCCTATAGTTTCTTGAAGTATTTCAAATAGGCTCTTAGGGTGCTGTCAGGGGCCTAATACAAATTTACTCTAGAAATGTAGAGAACAACAAGAATCACCTGTAATTTAATGGTAACACTTAGGGATAGAATTAATAACACTTGAATTAATTTCCAGTCTTTAGTCAGGGCCTTAAATAGAGCACCTACCATTTATATTTTATATTCTTTTTTTCACCTAACATTTATTATAAACATTCCTTCATATTACTAAATAATCTAAAGTGGAATTTTTTGTGAGTGCCCAATAGTTCATCAAGTAACTATAATTAAGTGCTTTATAGTGTTTTTTTTTTTTTTTTTTTTTTTTTTTTGTGGTACCGGGGATTGAACTCAGGGGCACTCGACCACTGGGCCACATCCCCAGCCCTTTTTTTGTATTTTATTAGAGACAGGGTCTCACTGAGTTGCTAAGTGCCTCGACATTGCTGAGGCTGGCTTTGAACTCGTGATCCTCCTGCCTCAGCCTCCCAAAGTGCTGGGATTGCAGGCGTGCGCCACCGCGCCCGGCTTATAGTGTTTTTCTAATAAATCCAAATTTCTTTTTTTTAATATATATTTATTTGCTTTAGTTGTACACAATGCAATGCATTTATGTTTACATGGTACTGAGGATCGAACCCGGGCCACGCATGTGCTAGGCAAGCGCTCTACTGCTGAGCCACAACCCCAACCCCCAAATTTCTTTTTTTGTTGTTGTTGTTGTTTGTTTTTTGCTCTGCCCCTGGATTAATATATAAAATAGTAGGTCAGAGGGTAAGAACATTTAAAATACTTTCTCTATATATACATAGCTAAATATTTGTCAACCATGGGCTTAGTTATACACTCTCTGCAACAATGAATGAGAATGCCCATCTTATTATGTCTTGTAAGAATTGTTTTTTAGGAGAAAAACATTATAGTAGACTGCTCAAAGCACAGTTAATAAGTTCTCTGACTAGGCATTTTATGTGGAAAATTTGATAAGTGCATAGTTATCTTTCATGTTCCTAAAATTCAAAGTTAGAATATAATATTAATGTATATTAAAATGCTTACTGGAAAATAATGATGAAATCTTTTATTTGCACTCTGCTTTATTAGAGACCTTACAGTATTTACCTTGCAGCTTCAAATACCAGAACTGAGAAGTTAAGGTTTCAAAAAAAAGACCAAGTGAACAAGAGAAATAGCCTGGATCATAAAAAAGAAGTCCATCAACTATAATATTATTGTTGCTTTTACTTATGTTCCCTCTGCATATCTCTGGTCTGTTAACAGATTCAAATTAATCTTGAAAATAACAAATGTATTATAAATTGAAGGGAAGGTTTTACTTAGGTACTCTAATGTTAATTTACTTTGTCAGCATCTAATTGAATTCAAGTAATGGGTGGGCAGCATTAATTTAAATTAATATTTATTCAGGAACTGGTATGTACCAGTCATTTTCAGTCTTTGTAGAATTAGTTGATAGGTATTATTCTGTTCAGTGGTTTTAAAACTTTAGTGTACATTGAACTTACCAGAAGGATTTGTTAACCAATTCCTACTCCTAACCTCAGAATTCCTGGTTTGGTAAGCCTAGGGTGGGGCCCAAGTATTTGTATTTCTAACAATGTTGATGCTGTTTAATAATTTTTTTTGAAGAATTATTATTGCCGGGCGCAGTGGCACACACCTGTAATCCCAGCACTTGGGAGGCTGAGGCAGGAGGATCGTGAGTTCAAAGCCAGCCTCAGCAATGGCGAGGCACTTAGCAACTCAGTGAGACCCTATCTCTATTAAAATAAAAAAGGGGGGGAGGGGTGCTGGGGATGCGGCCCAGTGATCGAGTGCCCCTAAGTTCAATCCCTGGTACCAAAAAAAAAAAAGAATTATTACTAACCTTTCTTTGTTAGGAAAGAGAGAAATTACGTGAAGAAAAGCGAAAATATATGGAATACCTAAAACAATGGAGTAAACCCAGAGAAGATATGGAATGTGATGACCTTAAGGTAAAAGCATGTTATATGATTTTTGGGACATGTGTATTTTATATACTATATGTGGCTTTGCTAATAAAATGTTTCTTTTATTTAATAGTGACCTCTTTTTTTTATATATATTTAATTGAAAGGAAAGGAAATAACCAGTAAAACCTAACTCATTCATCTCAGCTTATAAGGAAGCACTTCCAAATCAGTCTGTGGGGATTGTATTTCATAAGGAGATACTACACTGAAGACAACATTTGCACAACTAATTTGACTTTAAAAATCTAGATTAAAAGACCGTCTTAGCTAGGAAATACAGTCAGAAATTCACTTCAGGTTAAAGTTACATTCTCAGTTTAAGGAAGGAAAATATCTTTTTCTCAGAGTCCCTTCCTAGGGTCTGTGGTTTAGTAAAGTTGAAAGTCCAGGACATCTGTAAAAAGTTCCAAAAGTGATTAACATCCAGGATTGTTAAGAACAACTGGTTTACATAGAATAATTTTTGTTAGGTAAAGAGTATACTGTATTTACCTATACTTAATTCAAGTGTTATATAAATTGCTTAATCTTACAGGAACTTCCAGAACCAACTCCAGTGAAAAACTAGACTACCTCCTGAAATCTTTGGTGATGCTCTAATGGTTTTGGAGTTCCTTAATGCATTTGGGGAACTTTTTGATCTTCAAGATGAATTTCCTGACGGCGTAACCCTAGGCAAGTACTCTGGTTATATACTGATATGTTATGTAGTTCACCCTAAAATTACTGGCTTGAACAAGTTATTGGGGCTGGGGTTGTGGCTCAGTGGTAGAGCACTTGCCTAGCGTGTGTGAGACACTGGGTTTGATTCTCAGCACTGCATATAAATAAATAAAATAAAGATCCATTGACAATTAAAAAATATTTTAAAAAATGCAAACTACCTCTCAAAGTTCTTAGGGTCACTAGACTTAATTGTTCCATTATTTCTTGGGGTCTCTTTTTGTTACCTGGTTGGGATTGTAATCATCTGAATGCTTCAATGGATAGATGTTGGAGATGGCTTCTTAATGCACATGTGTGATGCCTCAGTTCTGTCCACATGGCCTCTCATTTCTTCTGCACTTATATGGCAGCTGAAGGTTCAGAAGGCAAGAAAAACAGAAACTGCCAGCCCTCTAAAAGACTGGGCCTGGAACCAGCACAGCATTGTTTAGGCTACATTCCATTGGTCAGAGTAGTTACAGGCTACTTGGAACTGAAGGGGTTGGAGGAATAGACTCCACTACTTGAGTAGAGAGTGGTATGTGCATGGTTACTGACAGATGATTGCCTCCCTTTGATTTGTAATTCTATTTGCCTATGTACTTACGTACTATGACTTTGTATAAACATTTATAATAGAATTTAAGGAGGGATTTGCAGGAGCCCTGATTGGGGAGATGGCTGAGATTGCGGTTGGCTGCGGGCCATAGAGATATTTGGACATTGCTGCCTTCCGTGGTCTCACGGGACTTGGCCTGGGATCTCGCAGGACTTGGCCCGGGATCTCGCGAGACTTGAGCCGAGATCGGATTGGGTCGGCGCCATTTTGTTTTGTGGGTTTTTTGGTGGTGCGTGTTAGAGTCGTTGTTAGAGCTGGAGAGAGGTTATCAGAATAAAAAGCCTGTTGGTTTCCAGTTTGCCTCTGAACTTCTTCCCGCAGCTTCGTTGCTCCAAGCGGCAATCGCTTCAGGCGGTGACAGGGATTTAGGTCTAATTTTGAATTTTTAACTATTTAATAGCCAAAATATTTTCTTAAGATCCATGTATGCATGTGGGAAGCAGTGGTGCACACCTGTAATCCCAGTGGCTCAGGATGCTGAGGCAGGAGGATCACAAGTTCAAAGCCAGCATTAGCAACTTAATGAGACCCTGTCTCAAAAAATAAGGAAACGGGCTGGGACTTAGTGGTTAAGCACTCCTGAGTTCAATACCCAGTATGAAAAAAAAAAAAAGAGAGAGAGAGAGAGAGAGAAATCTGTGTAGGAATCCTCAAAAAACAGAACTATAATGTCGGTCTTAGTTTTAATAAGAGTGTATTCTTGAGGCTTAGGGTTGTGGCTCCATGGTAGAGCACTTGCCTAGCAGTGTGAGGCTCTGGGTTTGATCCTCAGCACCACATTAAAAAATAATAATAAACAAACAAAATAAAGGCATTCTGTTCATCAACAACTACAAAAAAAATTTTTTTTAAAGTGTATTCTTAAGCCAGGCATGGTAATACACACACCTTTCATTCCAGCTACCCAGGAGACTGAGACTGGAGGATTATGAATTTGAACTGAGCATGGGTAACATAGCAAGACCCTGTCTCCAAAAAAATTTAAAAAAAAAATTTTTTTTTTTTTCTTCAGAAGGGCTTTGAAATCTTCAGTTTTTCCATATGAGCTAGGCATGAATCATTGTGCCTTAACAATCAAAAAGGTTTAAACAGTGCTGGTGTAGGTAAGACAAAATAGATAAGAAACATTTAACACTTGAACACAATATTAGGATTAAAATTTAAAGCTAATAATTACCTTTCCTGTGTGCAAATTAGTGAACAATAATGTCCCACCTACCTCTTGAGAACAGTGGGATAACAATAATAAATATTTGCATTATCAAAATAAAATTGTAATCTGTAAAATATGCCTGAATTTGTGCCTCACATTTAAATTTGAATGAAATATTGGTCTGTTGGCTATTTATTTTGGCTTGCTTGAACACAGTAACTTTGACTTATGATTTTATTGTATTTTATTGTAATCATTATGAATATTTAAATATTTAATATTGATCATACTTGGCCCTGCTTCTATTGTTGATTAAATGTTTATTATTCCAGTGGAGTTGTTCTTTCAATCATGAACAAAACTTTAAATTTATTTTAAACATTTTATTCACAGAAATGTTAGAGGAAGCTCTTGTAGGAAATGACAGTGAAGGCCCACTATGTGAATTGCTTTTTTTCTTCCTGACTGCAATCTTCCAGGCGATAGCTGAAGAAGAAGAGGAAGTAGCCAAAGAGCAAATAACTGATGCGGACACCAAAGGTCAGAATTCAATATTATTGCTGATTGAACCATAGTAGCTTTATATTGAAACTAGTTAGTTTTTAAAGATTATTTTAAAGTTAACTTGACTTTTACAGTTAGAAAATATAGTTATTCAGGGGCTGGGGTTGTGGCTCAGTGGTAGAGCGCTCACCTAGCACATGCGCAGCCTGGGTTTGATCCTCAGCACCGCATAAAAATAAACACATTGTGCACAACTAAAGCAAATAAATAAATATTGAAAAAAAGAAAAAGAAAATATAGTTATTCAGGTTACCTGATGCCAGGTCAGGTACTGATACTGGCAACATTTTACCTGTTGTTTTATAAAAACTTTAAAGTAACCTGGTTCTGATGACCTTAAAGAAATTTTCCCATAATCTATCTTGCTTTTATTCCTTTAGGTTTTTTCCTGTGATTTAGGAATATTACAGATTTCACTGGCTAGTATCTGTAATCCTAAAATATTATGTTAAATAATAATCATTTTTAGCCCCACCTTAGGAAAAACTAATTATTGTTAATACTTGAAATCAAAAATACTGCTTAGGATTTCATTTCAGATCTGAAAATTTATAGAACAGAGTTAAGAACAATTTCACTAGTTTGAAGTTGAAATTTTGCTCTTTAAATTCTGTGCTGTTGGGGCTGGGATTGTGGCTCAGTGGCAGAGCGCTCGCCTTGCACGTGCGTGGCCCGGGTTCGATCCTCAGCACCACGTAAACATGAATGCATTGCATTGTGTACAACTAAAGTAAATAAATAAATATTTAAAAAAAATTCTGCGCTCTTAAATATCTAGAGTCTTTTGGTATGTTAATATAGAAATAATTCTCAAGACCCTTTTTTTATTTTTTAAAACTATGTGTTCACTGTTTTATTTAGTATTTACCTTGATCAGAGGAAAGGTTAAACACTTATATTCAGAGATTGATTTGGCTTCCTGAATAATACTCTGTGAACATACCACACAAGAAGTTTAGGACCAGAAGCTTGATTAAACAACAAGGGTATTGCATAAAAATTTACAATAAGAAATAACTTCTAGGAATGCCAGGCATGGTGGTGCATGCCTGTAATCCCAGAGGCTCAGGAGGCTGAGGCAGGAGGATCGAGAGTTCAAAGCTAGCCTCAGCAATTTAGCAGTGCCCTAAGTAACTCAGCGAGACCCTATCTGTAAATAAAATATTAAAAAGGGCTGAGGATGTAGCTCAGTGGTTAAGCGCCCCTGGTTTCAATCCCCAGTACCAAAAAAGAAAAGAAATAACTGCTCAGAAACATCTGAATAGCAGAACGTTGGTACAAAAAATGGGGTATTCCTCCATTCTAATAGTTTCATTGGTTTTAGACAAATTGAGCTTATCTTTCTTTATGTCCAGTTCCTGAAGCAATAGGGTATTGATGAATATGCATCTGATGTTGGTTGCCCTAGTCTCCAATTTGACACAATCACCATGGTTCCCTTATCGAGGCTATTTTGGCAATATAACCTCTGTTGTCTTCTCAGATAATTTAGTCAATTAAGTGAAAATATTCTTTTAGCCATTGTTTTATCACAGCCAATAACAGGATTATTGATCAAGTTCTGACCTTAACATAAGACATAAGGCTATGTTCAATTCAGGATTTAAACATGAATTTTATGATTTTTGAAGTCCCAATTGGGGGGGGAAGGAAGGGGTAAAAAGGGGGTAAAAAGGAAATTGTGTGGAAAAATCAGTTACTATAAAAGAAAAATATATACGAAATGGTGTGGCTTGTATTGCCATTTGTTTGATCTGCAAATTTTATAGCTCCATTTTTATAAAGGACTATCTATAAGTATAAATATAGGGTCTGTCTATCTGAATAAATATTGACACTTTTCCTAACATCTATTCTCCCATCTCGGTAACAAAAAAAGCTTTTACACAGCCGGGCATGGTGGCGCATGCCTATAATCCCAGCGGCTCGGGAGGCTGAGACAGGAGAATCTCAAGTTCAAAGCCATCCTCAGCAATGGTGAGGGGCTAAGCAATTCAATGAGACTCTGTCTCTAAATAAAATACAAAATAGGGCTGGGGATGTGGCTCAGTGGTCAAGTGCCCCTGCTTTCAATCCCCAGTACCAAAAACAAAGCTTTTTCACACCTCTTCCTAAAAAGCAATTGAATAATCTGATGGGATTGAATATTGTCTTACTTCTCCTTAGTGATGGTGTTACTAGTAAGATGTTTCCTGCAATTTCTAGCAAGAGGGAAATAGATCAGAAAAAGAGAAGAATTAATTTGTCTTAGTGATGGGAAAACTCTGGTTCAGTGAAGTTATGTAATAAAGATCACA
Organism: Tamias sibiricus; assembly: GCA_025594165.1. Lineage (NCBI taxonomy): Eukaryota > Metazoa > Chordata > Mammalia > Rodentia > Sciuridae > Tamias > Tamias sibiricus. The sequence goes on from CM046659.1 coordinate 73,142,385, forward strand.
TAGTTAGAAGTGATGTGACACTACATTATTTCATTTAATTTTTAAACCACTTTTGTGAGACAGATATAATAATTGTCTGCATTTTCCATATAAAGAAATGAGATGTACTTAAAAGAAACATGACTAATAAGGAAATAGGGTACAAGCTCAGTTGATCTAGACCCTCATAATGACTACCATGTTGCCTCTAAATATGGCATCAAAGTTGAAAATTTGAATATTTGTCACACTAGCATTACCTATAAAATTATGTCTTCAAGAAGATATAATTTCTTTAGTCCTTGGCCTCTATTTTTTTTTTTTTTTTTTTGTGGTACCGGGGATTGAACTCAGGGGCACTCGACCACTGGGTCACATCCCCAGCCCTTTTTGTATTTTATTAGAGCCAGGGTCTCACTGAGTTGCTAAGTGCCTCGACATTGCTGAGGCTGGCTTTGAACTCTCGATCCTCCTGCCTCAGCCTCCCAAAGTGCTGGGATTACAGGAGTGCGCCACCGCGCCCGGCTCTTGGCCTCTATTTTTATATCAAATTTTAGAATGTTGATTAGCAGTTTTAAAAATCTTATATTTTAAAATCCTGTCTTCAGTCTTACATCATGAACTTAAAAGCCTTTCAGAGCATGGGAACAGGGGTTGGTAGCTCAGTGTTGGAGTGCTTGCTTGTATTAGAAGGCCCTGGATTTTTGATACCCAACACCAAAACAGAAAAAAAGTAAATTATAAAAATAAGAACATCTGGGGCTGGGGTTGTGGCTCAGTGGTAGAGCACTCGCCTAGCACGTGTGCAGCCCGGGTTCGATCCTCAGCACCACATAAAAACACATTGTGTACAATTAAAAGCAAATAAATAAATATTTTAAAAAATAAGAACATCCTTCTTATATAGAACAGTTTTGTGTGTTTGTGCGTTTGCTGGGATAACTTGTTTAGTGTTGGAATTCTACGTATTAATTCTAGATTAAGATGATAATCAATGTGTGTTTCAGATAGTCATAGATACATTTCAGCTATATTCTCTTGGTGTGATATACCCAAGTGACTATCTAAACAACTCTTACAGTGATATTTACAGTTTCTTAAGCGTGTTATATGACAGATAATTGAGCTACAGAATACATATTTTAACATGTTACTTTATTTAACACAATTAAAAACAACCGTCCTGCTGGAAATGTAGCTCAGTGGCAGAGTGCTTAGCTAGCATGCAGGAGGCCCTGGGTTCCATCCCTACTGCTGCTAAATAAATAAATAAATAAACTATCCTTGCACTGGTGATTCACTTCCTAAGGTGTTTATAACCTTGGTCCTAGGAAATTATAACTTTCTGTAGATAGTATAGGTTGATGCTGCTGCTAAGGAAGAGAGCTAACACAGTTTTATGGTTGTGTATCTAGGACTAGATGAATTTTGTAGTTTTTGAAGTTCTGATTGGGAGAAATTAGAGTGCCTATTAATTTTGTTTGGCTTTATATGTAAAATGAAAATTGAAAGTGTTAAGTCTAATTTTCCTTGGTGAGAAAGAATATATTGTCTGTCATTGGGCTAGAGGCCTTATAGTATGACTTTGTCATGTGTGATAAGTTTAGTCAAATAACTTCTGTGTCATCCTGTTGATGATTTTAGTGTCATGAAATAGTCAATTATTATAATTAGATGTGATCTCAGAGCTATCTCTTTGCTTTATTAAAGGATAACAGTTCTTTCTCTAACTTAATCTGGTCATTTTGTTAACTTTTGCTGGAAGCATGGTAGAAGCAGATTAGCCTAGTGATTTTCAGACTAATTGAGAGCATCCTACAAGCTGTTCAGAGATTTTTCAGTGCCACTGCAGAGTTGGAAAGATCAATGGCAGAATTCTTATCTCCCTACCCCACTTTAACAAGGACACCTTTTATCTCATATTGGCTTCCAAGAAATATTTTATTTGAAGAATTTGAAAACTGCTGATCTAGACTTACCCATTAAAGAAAAATGAAGCTCAGGTTTATAACCACTGGTGGAGCTAAAATTATACTTTATCTTATGCTTAGTCTGAAGCTGTTTAAAGTTATAACAGAAGGACTGTTTTGGTAAGCGAAGGTTTTTCATTGTTCACACTTTTTTATCAATCTGTATATCATAATTAGGAATGTTTATTCTAATGCTTTACATTTTTACCAGTAGATTTGCTGTTTAGTCCTACTTTTAAGCCAAGCATTTTTTTCAAATCTAAAGCAATTCATTTGGAAAATACAAGGAAATCATCCCATTGTTTCTTGGATTGGAGATTTTTTCAAAATAAAGATAGGAAATTTTAATGAAAAAGTTAAATAAGTAATGCTTAGTAGTTCTTTTTATCTCTTTTTCTGGGTTGATTTTGTAATGATTACAGCCTTTATTTTATGATTTGATCTTAAAATATTTATAAAAGATTGGGTAGCTTTAAGTAGATTGCAGTTGTCAAAGTGAGCTTTTTCTAAGGTGATGTTGAATGAGAGGATTTGTTTCTAATTCTAAAGTGCATTTTTACCAGGTTTTTGTAATATGTAAGTGCATCTTGTTGGTAATTTGGAAATTGCCTTCTTTATGTTATGTAAGGAAAATGTTAGTGTAGCATGTGTGTTTTAGGATGTATAGATGTAGGTGGAGAGTAGGCAGAATGTGAATAATGCTTGTACTTAAGTGTTGGTTCTTTTGAGGTTCCTGAATGTTAAGCTGTTTGCTATTTCTTTCATCATTTTAAAAGGGCATTATTCCCAAATATTCAAGCTTTGATTTGCACTAGAATAAAGTATTTATTTCCTTAAAGATTTAACAGAGGCTTTGGATGAAGATGCAGACCCCACAAAATCTGCACTGTCTGCAGTTGCATCTTTGGCAGCTGCATGGCCACAGTTACACCAGGGTATGTGTGGGTTTTATTTTATTTTATTTATTCATTTTTTGCTTATTTGACTTTTTATTTTTTAATTTATAAAGGTATATTTTAAGTTGCTAAGCATTTATTGTTGTAAATGACTATTTCATTTTTAACAACTACAGGCTGCAGTTTGAAAAGCTTGGATCTTGATAGCTGCACTCTTTCTGAAATACTCAGACTGCACATCTTAGCTTCAGGTGCTGATGTAACATCAGCAAATGCAAAGTACAGATATCAGAAACGAGGAGGATTTGATGCTACAGATGATGCCTGTATGGAGCTTCGTTTGAGCAATCCTAGCCTACTAAAAAAACTATCAAGCACTTCAGTGTATGATTTGACACCAGGTAAACTTAGCAAGTTGAAATTATTATAAACTACCCACTTCCCATCCTTTTATGTCTCTTTTGTCCAGAAAACAAAGTAGCTGGTGAGAAATTTTAGATGATAAATCAGTTTTTAAAAGAGAAAGTAAAAAAAAAAAAAAAGACTTTTAAGAAAAATTTGTTAGACTACAAATAATGACCTAAATTGAACCTGTTTTTCATATTAATTTTAATTGTAACATAAAAAATGTAAAGTTTGATGAACTTTAGAGAATATATAATAAATGTAGAGCATCTTAATTCCTAACATTCATATAGTCTTTATAATTAATAGCAGTGATTTTATACAATCTCTTCAGAGTAGCAGTTTGTTGCCATTTATTTAATTCATGTGATCATAATTTAGTTTTGATTTGAATTTTATTAGTGAGCCTAAAAATTAAAACTTAGAATAAAATTTGCAATTAGAAAATTTTTCATGTTCACTTAGCTAGTATACAAGATAGATATTAATATTTAAAGCCGGGCGTGGTGGCGCACGCCTGTAATCCCAGCACTTTGGGAGGCTGAGGCAGGAGGATCGCGAGTTCAAAGCCAGCCTCAGCAATGTCGAGGCACTTAGCAACTCAGTGAGACCCTGTCTCTAAATAAAATACAAAAAGGGCCAGGGATGTGGCCCAGTGGTCGAGTGCCCCTGAGTTCAATCCCTGGTACAAAAAAAAAAAAAAAAAAAAAAAAAAATATTTAAAATGACTTATATATCACATAGCTACTAAATTGGATTCAAAGTTGCTTTGAAAAGATGCCATTAGCATGTTTGACCATGAGAGAGTACTCCTTATTCTTTATTAGGTATTCCATATTGAGCCACAAATTTAAAATTTTCAAACACAATTCCTTTTTCTCATTGATAATACAGAAGTTGTTTACCAATTTTTGGCAGGAGAAAAAATGAAGATACTTCATGCTCTCTGTGGGAAACTACTGACCTTAGTTTCTACTCGGGATTTCATTGAAGATTATGTTGACATATTACGACAGGCAAAACAGGAATTCCGGGAATTAAAAGCAGAACAACATCGAAAAGAGAGGGAAGAAGCAGCTGCTAGGTAAGATATAATTATAGTCAGTCATGCTATTAAAAGCTATTTATTTAAATGGGCACGGTGGCGCACGCCTATAATCCCAGCCGCTCGGGGGCTGAAACAGGAGGATCTCAAGTTCAAAGCCAGCCTCAGCAACTTAGCAAGGCACTAAGCAACTCTAAGCAGGGCACTAAGTGAGACCCTCCCTATATCTAAATAAAAAACAAAATAGGGTTGGGGATGTGGCTCAGTGGTTGAGTGCCCCTAGTTTAATTCCCAGTACAAAAAAAAAACAAAAATAAAAAGAGGCTATTTATTTCTCTGTAAAAATAATATTTTACATTGTGTTATAATATGGGCTATTCTGATGTTTGATGGCTTTACAAAGAAGTTATTGAATGGACTGTAATAACATTTGGAGCACTTTCCATAGTTGGATTAAGGCAAGATCTTAAAAATTAAACATGTCTTTGCATCAGTGGACTATAAATTTTACTTTGACTTTCAGAATTCGTAAAAGGAAGGAAGAAAAACTTAAGGAGCAGAGAACAAAAAATGAAAGAAAAACAAGAAAAACTGAAGGAAGATGAGCAAAGAAATTCAACTGCAGATGTATCTATAGGGTATGGTTTGAACTACACTACTTACCTGGCTTTATTTATTCATCTTAACATATATAAGTAAAAACCAGATAACTAAAACTCTAGAATACTTCCAAATTTTAGAAAACTAGTTTTCTATAAGTACATAATAATTGTGTTGTTAAACTTATAAAATGTATATATAGGAAGTCATCAAGTATAGATCCGTTGTTAAATTTTTAAATTTTAGGCCAATTTTCTTTAGAATTAATGTTTTAAATTGTAATTTCACAGAAAGCTTTCAATAGGTTATTTTTAAGCAGTAATATTTCTTGCATGAATAGTTTATTTCCACTACCACATCCCACTGTTTCAGAGTTCCTTTGACCTTCATAGATAAAGAAGGATGATATTTGAAATTTTAGTTTATGGTATAGGGAAAGGATGATAGTGCCTCACGTAGGTTGGTGATTGCCAAAGTATTTTATTGCTTTTCAAATATTTGGGATAAGGATTAGCTCTGAAAACAAGTAAGGCCAGGTGCAGTGGTGCATCCCTGTAATCTCAGTGACTCAATTAATCAAGGCAGGGGGAACACAAGTTCAAGTCCAGCCTCAGCAACTTAGCAAGACCGTATCTCAAAATTAAGTAAAAAGGGGGTAGGGATTGATTCTAGTATAGAGAAAACTTGTCTAGTATGAACATATTTCTGGGTTATATCCCCAGTACCACAAAAAAATTAATAAAAATTTAAAAAGTTAATAGAAATGGCACATAAAGACCAGCAACTAAAAGACTTAATCAAAATTTAAAACTTATGTTTTATTTATTTATGTATGTATGTATTTATTTATTTAATTTGTTCTTTTTAGATATACATGACAGTAGAGTACTTTTGACATATTATACATGCATGGAGTATAACTTATTCTAAAATAGGCTCCTATTCTTGCAATTGTACATGATGTGGAGTTTCACTCTTTGTGTATTCATATATGAGCATAGGAAAGTTATGTCCAAATAATTCTACTGTCTTTCCTATTTCTGTCCCCCTCCCTTCCCTTGATTCCATTTTGTCCAAACCAATGAAGTTCTATTCTACCCCCACCCCAGCTTATTATGTTTCATCAACCACATAACAGAGAAAACATTTGGCCTTTGGTTTTTTTTGGGATTGGCTTATTTCACTTAGCATGATAGTCTACAGTTCCATCCATTTACTGGAAGATGCCATAGTTTCATTCGTCTTTATGGCTGAGTAATATTCCATTGTGTATACGTACCATATTTTCTTTATCCATTCATCTGTTGAAGGGCATCCAGGTTTGTTCCATAGGTTCACTATTAATATTGATGCTTCTATAAACCTTGATGTGGCCACATCACTGTAGTATGCTGATTTTAAGTCCTTTGGGTATATACCAAGGTGTGGGTATATACTAGCTTCAAATTCCTAGGCTCAACCCTTTTACCTCAGCCTTCTCAGTAGCTGGGTCTATAGGCATGTGACATGGCATACAGCTTCTTCAAACAAATATTTATGTCATTTTGCTAGGACTTTTGCATAATTATAAGTTAGAATGATTTGTGATTTTTCATATTTTGCCTTCAGATTTTGATATCAAAATTATACTCTTAGCTTTTTATTCCATGGGGATCAAATGGGGATTCCATTCCAAGTTTCCTGAGGAATCTCCATACTGCTGTTCAGAGTCTTTGCACCAATTTTCATTCCCACCAGCAATATATAAGTGAACCTTTTTCCCCACATCCTCGCCAACATTTATTATTGTATTCTTTTTTAAGAAAAATATTTATTTATTTGTTTTAGTTGTACACAATGCCTTCATTTTTACGTGGTGCTGAGGATCGAACCTGGGCCACGCATGTGCTAGACAAGCACTCTACCGCTGAGCCACAACCCCAGCCCCTTATTGTATTCTTGATAACTACCATTCTGACTGAAGTGAGGTAAAATCTCAGTGTAGTTTTAATTTGCATTTCTGTAATTGCTAGAGATGTTGAACATTTTTTCATATATTTGTTGGCCATTCATATTTCTTCTGTGAAGTGCCTGTTCAGTTCTTTTGCCCATTTATTGATAGAGTTGGGGTTTTTTGTTTTGTTTTTGTTTTGTTTTGTTACTTTTTTGAGTTCTTTGTATATCCTGGAGATAATGCTCTATCCCAGGGTACAGATGGCAAAGATTTTCTCCCATTCTGTAAGCTCTCTCTTCATGTTCTTGTCTGTTTTTTGTTACTGTGAAGAAGTTTTTTAGTTTGATACCATCCCATTTATTCTTGATTTTACTTCTTTTTTTTTTTTTTTTTAATCTTTATTTGCTTATTTTTATGTGGTGCTGATTGAACCCAGGGCCTCATGAATGCCAGGAAAGCACTCTACCACTGAGCTACAACCCCAGCCCTTGATTATACTTCTTTTGCTATAGGAGTCTTTTTTTTTTTTTTTTTTTTTTTTTTTTTGTACCGGCGCTTGAACTCGGGGGTACTTAACCACTGGGCCACATCCCTAGCTCTTTTTTTGTATTTTATTTAGAGACAGGGTCTCACTGAGTTGTTTAGTGCCTCGCCATTGCTGAGGCTGGCTTTGAATTCGCCATCCTCCTGCCTCAGCCTCCCAAGTTGCTGGGATTATAGGTGTGCACCACTGCATCCGGCTGCTATAGGAGTCTTGTTGAGGAAGTTGGTTCATAAAGCCAACATGATGGAGAGTTGGGCCTGTTTTCTTCTAGTAGGTGCAGGATCTCTGGTCTAATGCTTAGGTCCTTGATCCGCTTTGAGTTGAGTTTTATGCAGAATGAGAGATAGAGGTTCTATTTCATTATACTACATATGGATTTCCAGTTTTCCCAGCATTATTTGTTGAAGAGGCTTTTCTTTTTTTTTTATCTTTTCTCCAATGTGTGTTTATGGTGCCTTTGTCTAGTATGAGGTAACTGTATTTATGGGGGTTTGTCTCTGTGTCTTCTATTTGTTCCATTGGTCTTTATGCCTGTTTTGGTGCCAATACGATGATGTTTTTTTGTTTTTTTTTTTTTTAAATATTTATCCACCTTAGTTGTACACAATGCAATGCATTTATGTCTACGTGGTGCGGAGGATCGAACCCAGGCCGCACACGTGCAAGGCGAGCGCTCTGCCACTGAGCCACAACCCCAGCCCCACGATGATGTTTTTGTTCTGTATTATAATTTAAGGTCTGGTATTGTGATGCCTCCTGCTTCATTTTTCTGGCTAAGGATTGCTTTGGCTATTCTGGGCCTCTTGTTTTTCTAAATGAATGTCATGACTGCTTTTTCTATTTCTATGAAGAACATCATTGGAATTTTAATAGAAATTGCATTAAATCTGTGTAGTGCTTTTGGTAGTATGGCCATTTTGACTATATTAATTCTGCCTAGCCAAGAACAACTTATGTATTTAAAGGACATTATCAAGGAAATAAAAGGGAGCCTAATGAATGGGAGAAAAAATTTGCAAATTCTATATCTGAAAAGGAACTTGTAGCTAGAATATGTAAAGAATTCTTGTAATTTAACAATAAAAAGACAACACAATTTAAAAATGACATGAGATTTGGATAGACATTTGTCCAAAGAAGATATATGATAAGTGCATGAAAACCTGCCCAACATTATTAGCCATCAGGGAAATGCACATTAAAAACCACAGTACCACTTTCTTTTTTCTTTTTTTTTTTCTTTTTTCTTTTTTTTTTTTTTTTTTTTTTTTTTTGGTACTGGGGATTGAACTTAGGGGCACTCAACCACTGAGCCACATCCCCAGCCCTATTTCATTTAGAGACAGGGTCTCACTGAGTTGCTTAGTGCCTCACTTTTTGCTGAGGGCTGGGTATGATCCTCCTGCCGCACCTGGCTCCACAATGCCACTTTATTCCTAATAGTATAATTCTTAATCAAACTTATGGACATCAGGTATTGACAAGGATATGAAGAAATTAGAATTCTCATACATTGCTTATGGGAATATAAAATGGTGTAACTGTTTTGGGAAGTAACTCAACAGTTCTTCAAAAGTTAAACCATATTGCTGTATGTAAATATGTTACAGTGATTTTCTTCTGTACTCAGGAGAACTAAGAGTATACATTCAAAGATGTATACACAAATGTTTATAGCAGCATTATTTTATTTTATTTATTTATTTATTTTTTTGTACCAGGGATTGAACTCAGGGGCACTCGACCACTGGGCCACATCACCAGCCCTTTTTATTGTATTTTATTAGAGACAGGGTCTCACTGAGTTAAGTGTCTTGCCATTGCTGAGGCTGGCTTTGAACTCGCGATCCTCCTGCCTCAGCCTCCCAAGTGCTGGGATTACAGGCGTTCGCCACCGCGCCTGGCAGCATTATTCTTAACTGCAGAGAGTAGTAACAACTCAAATGTCTATCAGTTGATAGTTGGATAAACAAAATGGTGTATTTCTTCTGTGGTACATCATACAGGAGAACATTATTCAGCAATAAAAAGGAATAGAGTTCCGATAAATGTTGCAATGTAAAGTAGTTGTGAAAACATGCTAAATTAAAGAAGCTAGTCCCAAAATGCCATGTATTGTGTTTCTATTTATACAAATGTCCAAAATAAGCAAATGAGTGCCAAGGGCAGTGGAGTAACTATAAATGGATATGGGTTTTCTTTTTTTTTTTTTGAATGATGAAAATGTTCTGAATTAAATAGTGGTTATTACATCATAAATTATCTCGATTTATTTTTTTATTTTATTTATTTTTCATTTTTGGTCCTGGGGTTTGAATCCAAGGTCTTGCACATGCTTAAAGCTATATACCAGCTGGGCGCGGTGGCATGCGCCTGTAATCTCAGCACTTGGGAGGCTGAGGCAGGAGGATCACGAGTTCAGAGCCAGCCTCAGCAATAGCGAGGCACTTAGCAACTCAGTGAGACCCTGTCTCTAATAAAATACTAAAAAAGGACTGGGGATTGGCCCAGTGGTCAAGTGCCCCTGAGTTCAATCCCTGGTAACAAAAAAGAAAAGCTATATGCCATTAAGTTACATACCCAGCCCATATTTCAATCTTTTTTTTTTTTTTTTAAACCCAGAGGCACTCTACCACTGAGCTATAACCGAGCCCTTTTTATTTGTTTATTTTGAGGCAAGGTCTCACTAAGTTGCTGAGGGTCTTGCTGAGCCTCCTGAGTTGCTGGGGTTCTAGGCATGTACCACCACTATATTTTTATACTCATCCAGCCTCACTTATGTGTATTATCTCTGTCTCCTTTGAATACATGTGAGCTTGCAAAATCACTCTATGGATGTAGAACAAAAATGGTGGAATTTATCTCAAGGCCATATAATTTTAGTTTTAATTTAAGCAACATAGTAGAGTGAATATGAATATCCATATTGTGTTCCATATTGTAATAGAAATTTAACTACTTTTCTTCTCCATCTCCTTTCTACTCTGAGCTGCCATTACCTCCTAGCCAGCCACCTGCCCTGTTACAGTGGCTTCTTTACTGGTGTCCCTTCATTTTCTTTTTCACCTAGTTAGCTTTACAAATAGCAGCCAAAGTGCTTTCAAATTATACCAATTTTCTTCTCTAAACTCTAGGGTTTTTTTCCCATTGCTGTTTGGATAATGCCCTCCAAGGTCAAGCATGATCTAACCCTGCCTTTTTCTCATGTATATCTTGATTTACTGCTTTTTTCATTTACACATTTCTCAAAATTATAAGCTTCTTTCTCTTCAGCTTCATGCCTATGCATATGTGCATATGTTATTTTTCTGCATAATATACAGATTTCCTCTCTTCTGCTGCTCACTACTTCCCCATCCCCCTGGAGTCACAATTTTAATGCCACTTCTTCAAACCAGCCTCTCTCGATCCTAGATAGAGTTGATTCTTCTTGAAATGTTTTCTAGCATCTTCAGCTACTCCTTTTGGTACTGACTGCATACTTTAATTTTACATTATGTAATTGTCTGTTTTCTCTGCAAGACTGTAAACACTTGCATCACATTGTTCACTACTTCCTAAGCATAATGCCTGGTACTTTCTAGGCAGACAATTTTTTTTTCAGATAATACATGATAGTAGAGTGAGACAATATAGCATGAATGAAATCATATATTTGTTAATAAGTGTATATCGTTGTTTTTATCTTAAAGGGAGGAAGACAAGGAAGATTTTGATACTAGCACTGAAAGCAAAGAAATAGAACAAAAGGACCTTGATCAAGATACAGTCACTGAAGATGAAGATGACCCAGGATCACATAAAAAAAGCAGAAGGGGTAATAATATTGTTTTTTGTTTTGTTCTTTGTTTGTTTGTTTTTAATTTTGAGATAGGTCCTGTTAATTTGCCCAGGGTGGCCTCAAACTTGCGATCCTCCTGCCTCAAGCTCCCAAGTCACTGGGATTACATGAATGCTTCACACCTGGCAGTAATAAGATTTCTTAAGGGCATGCTTGTTTATTTTTAATTTATAAGGTAGTTTATTGATTCAGCTATTCTTAAATATATATTAGATTATTTTCATTTGATTCCATGTGTGTGTTAAATGCCCACCTTTATAGCTCATAATGAGTTGTAAAAATGATGACTATTTTGTTTAAAATGGTCATATGAAGTCATTAGTATTTTTATGATTACATCTTTATTCAGATGTCACTTATACTGTAAGGAAGAGAGACAATATTCCTATCTCTTTAATGGGTGAAGTTTCTCATAATTGCATTTGGCAAGTTTTGCTTAGTTTTTGCATTTGCTACTATATATAAAAGCAAATTAAAGTTTTTATGCTATACTGTATTCATTCAACATGAATTGAATGTCTCCTAATAATGCTTGTATTGGTGTTTTATTGCTGAGAATGAAAATCTGCTGCTTAAAATAAATTTATAAATTGTTTGATCACAGAGAATATACTCTTTTAAAGCTGTTGGTATAAATTACTCATCCAACCTCACTTATGGCTCAGTGATGGAGTGCTTGCCTAGCATGTGTGAGGTACTGAGTTCGAGTCTCAGCACAACATATAAATAAATGAATAAAATAAGGGTCCAACACCAACTAAATATGTATATTTATGTGTGTATATATATATATAGGTATATATATAAATTTTTTTAAAATTGCCTCTGAGGATCTTAACTCACTTAATAACTTTTTTTTTTTTTTTTTTTTTTTTTGTGTGTGTGTGGTACCGGGGATTGAACTCAGGGGCACTCGACCACTGGGTCACATCCCCAGCCCTTTTTGCCCTTTTTGTATTTTATTAGAGCCAGGGTCTCACTGAGTTGCTAAGTGCCTCGACATTGCTGAGGCTGGCTTTGAACTCTCGATCCTCCTGCCTCAGCCTCCCAAAGTGCTGGGATTACAGGCATGCGCCACCGCGCCCAGCTACTTAATAACATTTTAATGGGATTCTTAAGTTAATTTTGTGCCTATAATTTGGATGGAATTTTTTATGTATATATTTTTCTAAATGGTTACTCTAAGTAGCTGGAAAATCTACATCTTGGAGACTGAATTCTCTGATTACAATGCAGTTGATTTCAAAATCCAAAACAAACTGTATGTGATTAGTTTTAAAATATGAGTAGGGCCAGGATTGTAGCTTAGTGTTAGAACACTTGCCCTAGCCAATGTGAGGCACTGGGTTCAATCCTCAGTACCACATTAAAATAAAGGTATTGTGGTCATCTACAACTAAAAATATTGTGTGTACACACACACACACTGAGCAGTAAGTCAAAGGAGGAACTGTGTAAGGAAACTAGAAAACATTTAAAACTACTTAATACTTAATATTAGGACTCATTGGATCTTGTCCCTCTACTTAGAAAAAAAAAGGTATAGCTTTTAGTACATACTAGGGAAGAAGAAACACATCAAGCTAAGCATTTAAGAGGTTGGGGTGGGGGGAGTAGAATAACTCCCCCCACTAGAAGGAAATTATAGATAAAAGTAGGAATTGATTGAAAATAAAAACACAGTAGAGAAGAACAATTACACCAAAACTTTGTTATTTTTATTTTATTTATTTATTTTTATTTTTTTTAGTTGTAGATGGACACAATACCTTTATTTTATTTATGTGGTGCTGAGGATCAAATCCAGGGCCTCACATATGCGAGAGGAGTGCTCTACCTCTGAGCAGTATAGTCCCAGCCCTGAAAACTTTGTTCTTTAAAAGAAGGTAAAAACGAGACAGACTTTTGTTGAAATTTGTTTTTAAAAAGAACAGAGAAGATTTGGGAGTATAGCTTATTGGTAGAGTGCTTGCCTTGCCTATCAAGCAGAAGACCCTGGGTTTGGTTCCCAGTACTGCAGAAAAATAAAAGAAAGAAAAAGCAAAGGGTTACAATAAATGAAATTAGTACTGAAAAGTAAAGTACATAACTATAGATAAAATAAAAATTTTAACAATAAGGAGGGCTCAGGATGTAGCTCAGTGGTAGAATACTTGCCCTTTATACTCAAGGTCGTAGGTCCAATCACAAGCACCACAAATCCAAAAAAAAAAACAAAAGAAAAAGAAAACATAAGGAGACAACATGTAATAGTTTTCTGACAGTAAATTTGAAAATGTAGGCAAAAACGAACAAAATCAGTTTGTATTCTTCTAAACTATTAAAAATGGATTTATGAAGAAATATTAAAATGTGAATGAATGGTCCTTGGTCCTTAACCATTAAAGAACTTGAATCATTACTAAAAATCTTCCCCAAAGAAAACATCAGTCCTAAATAGTGTTATAGGTAAATTCTGCCAAGTTTTAAAGAATCAGATCATCCCAAACTTCACAATCTCTTTCAAGAATAGAAATAGAAGAAACACTCCCCAAGTATTTACCCAATTTGACAGCAACTGAAACAAGATAGCAGCTTAATTCTCCAACATATCCTAAAAGCCCAGGTTATCAGGGATCCAGGTTCTTTCATCTTGTCAGTTTTGTCATACTGTGGGTTTTGCTGATAACCTATGTTCCCAGATGATTCATCACCAGCTTTCCATTCTAGCTAGTTGGAAAGGGGAAAGAGGCAAAGTACAACCCAGAGGTTATGTGTTTCTACTCCCATTTCCTTGACCAAAAGTTTCTCATGTAGCCATGTCTGCTATAGTAAATGTTATCGTTCTTTTGGGTTACACAGTATCCAGCTAAATATTAATGGTTCTGTTACCTTAATACAATGATTAGTATAAAGACAGCTTATAGGCCATATGTGACCTATACCATTTTTGTATAAATTATAAGCTAAAAATCTTTAAGTGGTTGAAAAAAGTCCAAAGAAGAATGATACTTGGTGATAAGTGAAAATTATATGAAATTCAGATTTCATTGTCCATAAACAGTTTTATTGAACATAGCCATTTTCATTCATTTACATAGTATCAGTTACTGCTTTTGTGCCCCATTGCCAGAACTGAGTACCTGTGATAGACCATATGACCTATTAACAAAGCATGAGATACTAGCTAGCCCTCTGTAAAAGTAGTTCACTGAGTCTTTCCTTAGATGGTCTGGATGGCTATTAGAGAATAATTAGCATATTCTCAAGTTACAGATTTAAATGTAATAATTAGATTTAAATGTAATAATTTTTTACTAACGGTCTATTAGACTGCTTGGGCTGCTACAATGAAATACCACAGACTTTGGTGGTATAAATAGCAGAAATTTGTTTTTGCAATTTCTGGAGGCTTGAAGTTCAAAATCAAGATGCCAGCAGGGTTGAGGTCTGGTGAGGCCTCTTCCTTGGCTTGCAAACAGCGCCTTCTCCTTTTGTCTTTTTCTCTGCATACCAGACAGTGAGAGCTTGAGTGCCTTTTCTTGTTTTTATAAGGACACCAATCCTGTTGGATTAGGGTACCATTCCTATGACCTCATTTAACCTTAATTACCTCCTTAAAGGCACTAACTGCAAACAGTCATATTGGGAATTTGGGCTTCAATATATGAATTCTTGAAATTTGACTTGGACACAATTCATTTGATAACAGATAATAACTTGGTAGCTTTTTATCTCATTTTTCTAGTGAAAATTTAAAATATGATAAAGATAAATGTTATTCAACCACAGGGAAAAGGGGACAAAATGGATTTAAAGAATTTACAAGGCAAGAAGAGATAAACTGTGTAACACAAGAGCCTCTTACTGCTGATGAGGAAGAAGCTTTAAAACAGGAACATCAACGGAAAGAGAAAGAGCTCTTAGAAAAAATCCAGAGTGCCATAGCATGTACCAATATTTTTCCCTTGGGTCGTGACCGCATGTATAGAAGATACTGGATTTTCCCTTCTATTCCTGGATTGTTTATTGAAGAAGATTATTCTGGTCTCACTGAAGACATGCTATTGCCTAGACCTTCATCATTTCAGAATAATGTACAGTCTCAAGATCCTCAGGTATCTACTAAAACTGGAGAGTGTTTGATGTCTGAATCTACCTCCAACATTGACCAAGGGCCATGTGATGATTCTGCACAGCTGCCAAAACCAGTGCATAAGCCAAATCGGTGGTGCTTTTACAGTTCTTGTGAACAGCTAGACCAGCTTATTGAAGCTCTTAATTCTAGAGGACATAGAGAAAGTGCCTTAAAGGAAACCTTGTTGCAAGAGAAAAGTAGAATATGTGCACAGCTTGCCCGTTTTTCAGAAGAGAAATTTCATTTTTCAGGTAAATTTTCTATGAAAGCTATTTTTTTTCCTCCCCCTAATCTCTGAACATTCAGGATTAAATGTTTTCTATAGTATTAAAAATATGTTTAAAACACCTTAACATTTTGACCATGCTCTCAGTATGGAAGTGTATTTCTTTTTTTAAACTTTTTAGTTGTACATGGACACAGTACCTTTATTTTATTTATTTATGTGGTGCTGAGGATCAAACCCAGTGCCCCATGCATGCAAGGCAAGCACTCTACCTCTGAGCCACAACCTAAGCCCAAGGAAGTGTATTTCTTTATAGAAACAAGGTTCTTGAACTGAATGTTCCTGTAGTCTTAGCTACTTGGGAGGCTGAGGCAAGAGGATCACTTGAGCACATGAATTAGAGGCCAGCCCCAGAACATAGTGAGACTCCATCTCGCAGAGGACAACAGAAACATGGTTGTCTAATTTTTGGATTATATTCGGATTGTAAGAAACTATCTGTAGTGTGAGAATATTAGTGTTCTCTTTGATCTCATTCCTTGGTCAGCAGGCTCTGCATGCCCAAGGCTGAAAGGCTGCCTTCAGTTTTGGAGATAATATAGTGAATGAAATTAACTCACTTAAGGGTTTTGCCAGGAGCCCAGGGACAGATTCCATTAATGATATCGTCTTTGGAAATTGGCTACCAGGGCAGATCAGGTAGTAGCAGAATTTCATTTTCTTTTCTTTTTTTTTTTTTTTTTTTGGTACAGGGGATTGAACTCAGGGGCCCTCGACCACTGGGCCACATCCCCAGCCCTTTTTTGTATTTTTATTAGAGACAGGGTCTCACTGAGTTGCTAAGTGCTTCACCATTGCTGAGGCTGGCTTTGAACTTGGGATCCTCCTACCTCAGCCTCCCAAGTGCTGGGATTACAGGTGTGTGCCACTGCGCCCAGCTAAGTAGCAGTATTTCTTATTTGATAGCTGACCCACGGACAATAGATCAGAAAAGAAGGAATTTTTAGATTTAAGTTTTTATATTAGTAAATGAAATTTTCTAGGTGGAAAACTGCTTAAATTTAAGAACATGTTACCATAACTACTATAATTATTCTCACTTCTTTATATTCCTTGACATATCATGTAACTTACCTATTTATACAATTCAGTGGGTTTTAGTATATTCACAAATATGCACAACCATCACCACAGTCCTTTTTTAGGATATGTCTCTCCTCTCAAAAAGAAACTTTGTAGCTTTTAGCTACCACACTGCTATATTCCTCCCCCCTGTCCCCCACCAGTCCTCCCTCTGCTCTAGGCAAATCTGTCTCTGTAAAATTTGCTGTTCTTGACATTTCCTATGAATGGAATCATGTGACATATGGTCTTTTGTGATTGCGTCTTTCACTTAGCACAAGGTTCATCCAGGGTATAGCATGTATTAGAACTTCATTCCTTTTTATGACCAAATAATAATATTCTATAGTTTGTATATACTGCATTTTACTTATCCATTTGTTTGTCTTTTTGAGGACTTATGAGCTCTTTATATATTCTGAATACAAGGTTCTCACCAGATATATGATTTGCAAATATTCATTTATCATTTTTTTTTTTTTTTTTTTTTGTGGCACCGGGGATTGAACTCAGGGGCACTTAACCACTGGGCCACATCCCCAGCCCTTTTTTTGTATTTTATTTAGAGACAGGGTCTCACTGAGTTGCTAAGTGCCTCGCCATTGCTGAGGCTGGCTTTGAACTCGCGATCCTCCTGTCTCAGCCTCCCAAAGTGCTGGGATTACAGGCGTGCGCCACCACGCCCGGCTTATCATTTATTTATTGAGGATTTACAAAGTGCTCTTATGTTCACTATCTCAGAATTGTAACAATCACATTATATTTTTAAAAATCGTAATAAACATATTTGATTACTATTTCAGACAAACCTCAAACTGATAGCAAGCATACATATACTCGGGGAAGATCTTCCAGTGCATGTGATCCATCTCAGATGTCTGCAGAAAAGCAACTTGAATTGAGGCTGAGAGATTTTCTTTTGGATATTGAAGACAGAATCTATCAAGGAACATTAGGATCAATCAAGGTTTGTACCTGTTCATATTTTTATTTTACCTAATTTGCTTGGTCCAGATTTTTAATTGTATTTGTTGATTATTTGTATATGTAAAACTTGTGTTTTTAGTAAACATCGGGAAAGGATATGTCTTTTATGAAGATTGTTTATTCCTCTAAATCATAATGTTTATATATGGACATAAATCCTAAGTATATTAAATGACTATCTACTTTCTTAAACAGAATTTAATGAATACAATTGATCTTTTTGATATTTTTAATATTTAAAAAATATGTTCAATATTTTAATCAGATGTTGAAATGTGTAAGGATATTTTCTTCTTCCTTGACTAGCTCCTGCTTGCTCTGCTGTGTCTGGTTTGTTTGTTGGTTTCTTTGTTACCTTTTTTAAATCTGTAAGTAATTCTTATTTGATATACATGTTCTGTTTATGCCTTTGCCATCTTTTGTCACTTTTTTGCTCCTATTAAGTGACCAATCCTAAAATCATTTATGATTTATTAAACAATAAGGCATTAAAGCTTTTGTGTATGAATGATATGGATTCCATTTTGGCCACTGAGGAACCTTACTTTTATACTCCTTTTTTATTCATAAATCTGTTCTAGAATATCCATAAATTAATTTTATATGTACATTAAGTTTAATACCTTTTAGGACCAACATTCTATTTTCCAGGGTTAGTAAATTTGTATTTTGTTACAGGTTACAGATAGACACATCTGGAGATCAGCCTTAGAAAGTGGACGATATGAGCTGTTAAGTGAGGAAAACAAGGAAAATGGAATAATTAAAACTGTGAATGAAGATGTAGAAGAGATGCAAATTGATGAACAAGCAAGGGTCATAGTAAAAGACAGGTACAAAAAGAATTTTTCTAAAGTAACCAATTTTTCTTTGCCACTTTAATTTTAAGGTTTTTTTTTAAAGTAAATATTTCTTTTCCTTCTTTTAGAAACTTATGAGGACCTTAATATTTCTAATCACTGAAATGACTATTTTTAAACATCAGGATCTCTATTACTCCACTTTATGCTAATATAGCCAAAATACAACTCATTAGAAAAAAAATATTTTTAACTTTTTCAAGGTTATTTTGGCTAATTAGGCTCTTAAAGAGTTTATTATCTAGAAGGGAATGGTGGAGAGACATGAAGATAGCAATTATAGAGCAGGGGAAGGACTGATAGAAAGTAAATTCCCAGTACAAATAGCACAAATATAGTACATAGTAGGGTGGAGGAGGACTATTTGTCTTGGTGGAACATGGAAAGAACTTTGAAGGAAGTACTAGAGGAAGGTTCCTGATTGCAAAGCTGAGCTCTGAATGTGAGGAAGGAAACATTAGACAGGAAAGACCATGCACAAAGACTTTGACTGGGTTTGCACTTTTAACTGACCATTGTAGCTACACTGTGGAGATTCATTGTAGAGGGACCAAGACTGAAGGCTAATGAATTAGTTGGGGGACAACTATAAGTATCTCACCCAGTAGCTGAAGCAAGAGAAATATAAAGCTGCCCAAGATACATAGTCTTTAAGGTTTATCACCGTCACCTTTCTAAAACTTTCCCCATAAGCCTTCTCTCTTCCACCTTATCTTCAAATATTTGTCCTCCTGTTTTCCTAAATGACTCTGTCTTCCCAATTAGCGTATACCAGACCCTTGAGATTATGAAAACTTTCTACACAGGGGTAAATAAATATTTGAAGGAATGGGTAGTCTCAAGTTTCACCTAATCGTGTGGTTTTGTTGTTGTTGTTCGTTTGTTTTTGTAGCTATTGATAAACAACATGCCTTTGTTTGTTTATATGTGGTACTAAGGATCAAACCCAGTGCCACCACATGCTAAGCAAACACTCTGCCACTGATCTACAGCCCCATCCCACCTAATAGTGTTTTTAAGTGCCATGAACTCTTTGTTTTATTGTAGACTTTTGGGAATAAAAACAGAAACTCCAAGTACTGTCTCAACTAATGCAAGTACACCACAATCAGTGAGCAATGTGGTACATTATCTGGCAACAGCACTCTTTCAAATAGAACAGGGCATTGAGCGGCGTTTTCTCAAAGCTCCACTTGGTAAGTATCTGTTTTTATTTCAAAACGTGTTATGTCTTAAGTCATTTTGAAATTGCCCTTTAATAGAACTTTATTGGCTGACAATGAAATTGATAGACCAATATGAATAGCTTGAGATGGCTTTCATTTTAAAAGATAAAGTTTTTTCAGGTGAAATGTATTTTTTTAATTCTTTACTTATTTATTGGTTCTTTTTAGTTATACATGACAGTAGAATCCATTTTGAATAATTATACAAGCATGGAATATATCTTATACCCCAGTCTTATAGATGTACACAATGGTGAGATTCACTGTGGCATATTTGTACATAGGAAAGTCTTGTCAGATTCATTCCACTGTCTTTCCTTTTCCTATCCTACCTCCCTTCCATTTATTCCCCTTTGTCTATTCCACTGAACTTCTACTTCTACAAAGCAATAGTAACAAAAACAGCATGGTATTGGCACCAAAACAAGCATGAAGACCTGTGGAACAGAATAGAAGACACAGAGACAAACCCATATATAGTTATCTCATATTAGACAAAGGTGCCATAAATATACATTGGAGAAAAGATAGCTTCTGCAACAAATGGTGCTATGAAAACTGGAAATCCATACATAGTAGAATGAAACTGAACCCTATCTCACTCTGCACAAAAACTCAACTTCTACTTCCCACCCTTTAATGTGGGTTGTTAGCTTCCACATATTAGAGAAAACATTTGACCTTTGGTTTTGGGGGATTGACTTATTTCACATAGCATGATAGTCTCCAGATCCATCCATTTACCAGCAAATGTCATAAAGTCATTCTTCTTTCTGGCTGAATAATACTCCATTGTGTATATATACCACATTTTTCTTTCTTTCTTTTTTTTTTTTTTTTTTTTTTTTTTTTTTTTTTTTTTTTTTTTTTTTTATACTGGGTATTTGAATCCAGGGGCATTTAACCACTGAACCACATCCCAGCCCTGTTTTATATTTTATTTAGACAAAAGGTCTTGCTGAGTTGTTTAGGGTCTCACTAAGTTGCTGAGACTGGCTTTGAACTTGTGATCCTCTTGCCTCAGCCTCCTGAGCCTCTGGGATTACAGACATGCGCCACCAGGCCCAGCCATATGCCACATTTTCTTTTGTCTTTTTTCTTTTTTTTAATTTTTTTTAGTTGTAGGTGGACACAATGCCTTTATTTTATTTATGTGGTGGTGCGGATCAAACCTGGGGCCTTATACATGCAAGACGATCGCTCTACTGCTGAGCCATACCCCTAACCTGCCACATTTTCTTTATCCATTCATCTGCTGAAGGACACCTAGGTTGACTCCACAGCTTAGCTATGTGAATTGTACCACTATAAACATTGATGTGGCTATATCATGTAGTATGCTGATTTAAAATCTTTTTCTTTCTTTTTGGTACCGGGGATTGAACTCAGGGGCACTTGACCACTGGGCCACATCCCCAGCCCTTTTTTGTATTTTATTTAGAGACAGGGTCTCACTGAGCTGCTAAGTGCCTCGCCATTGCTGAGCTGGCTTTGAACTTGAGGTCCTCCTGCCTCAGCCTCCCAAAGTGCTGGGATTACAGGCGTGCGCCACTGCACCTGGCTAAAATCCTTTTGATATACTGAGTAGTGGGATAACTGGGCCAAAAGATGGTTCCATTCCTAGTTTTTTGAGGAATCTCCATACTACTTTCCAGAGTGGTTGCACCAGTTGGCAGTCCCACCAACAATGTATGAGTATACCGTTTTCCCCACATTGTCACTAACATTTATTGTCAGTTTTCTTAATTTTTCTTTCAGCTGATTCATCATTGGAATATAGGAATGTGATTGATTTATGGATGTTAATTTAAATCCTGCTCCTTTACTGAATTCATTTGTGAATTCTAGAAGTTTTCTGGTGTTTTTTGGGTCTTCTACATATTGGATCATGTTGTTGGCAAACAGAGATAGTTCAAGTTCTACCTATTAGTATCCCTTTAGTTTCTTTCTTTCTTTTTCATTTTTTTTTTTTTTTTTTGTGTGTGTGTGTGTGTGTGTGTTAGTAATTGCTCTAGCTAGAGTCTCAAGGACTGTGTTGAGTAGAAATGGTGAAAGTGGGCCACCCCTGTGTTTTCCTGTTTTTAGAGGGAATACTTTTAGTTTTTCTCTGTTTAGAATGATGTTGGCCTTGGGTTTGTCATATATAACTTTTACAATTTTGAGGTATGTTCCTTCTATTCCTAGTTTTTCAAGTGTTTCAAACCTGAATGGATACAGTATTTTGTCAAATGCTTTTATACATGTTATTGAGATAATCAGGTGAACTTCTTCAAGTCTCTTTATGTGGTGATTTACCTTTATTTATTTCCATATATTGAACCAACCTTGCATCCCTGGGATGAATCCTACTTAATCATGGTGCTCTATCTTTTTAATGTGTTTTTATATGCAATTTGCCAGCACTTTATCAAGAATTTTTGCATCTGTGTTCATCAAGATCTTGATGTGGAGATTTATTTTTTAAATATTACTTAATTCCTGTTTTTCTGATTCATTCAAAAGCATTTAGTGAATCTCATCTTTTAATCTCATCTTTTGTAAAATTTCACCGAAAGAAAATGACTAAAACCTGTGACTAGCCAGACCTTGAATACAAAATTATGCACATTTTTTATAGTGACTGTAAATATAACCATTTGGGGTATGATTTAAAACTAAGAATCACTCAAGAAATACCAAGTGTTACAAGAACATAGATAAGAAAATGCTTTATAAATTATTGTTAGATAGGGGTTGGGGTTGTGGCTCAGTGGTAGAGCGTTTGCTAGCACATGTGAGGCAATGGGTTCAAACCTCAGCACCACACTAAATAAATAAGTAAATAAAGTTATTGTGTCCATCTGCAATTAAATTTTTTTTAAATTATGGTTAGATAATAGAAATAACACTATCTCTATCCTTTTGGGCAATTTATGAAATTAATAGGCTTTAAGGGACCAGTCTAGGAACCTAATCATCATGTCTTTGGGAAAACAGGAGTTTCAAGCTTCAAATTAATTTTAATGTCATAACTGCTCTACTTCCATGTTGCCTTTTTGAGATGTTAAATTTATGATTCAGCATGTTAGGATAATTTATATCTTAATAATGGGATCCTGAAGAAAGAAATTTTTTAAAACCACATTTGTGGTCTCATATTGAAAGAGCAATTTGAATAGATGAAAATTAATCATAAATAATTATTTACTGTTATTTTGTAAAATAAGGACAAAGTCTTCATAATTATTATCAGCAATTTTGGAATGTGAATATGTTTATAAAGTATTTATTCTTAAATTGAAAAGTTTGTGGCCAGTAAAACTATTTATATGTTTTGTAAATTGATTCTACCATGAGCTTAAATAACTCAATTATCACATTGAAAGTAGCAGTTGTGAGAAAAAATATGATCACAGCTCATTAAGGTATTAGAGTTTGTATTTGCTATTTCACTCTTCTTTCCCAGGCTTTACTATTTCTTAGTATTTTCTTGGTCTAAATCCAATTATGTATACAGAGAATCCCTGTTTTATTTCTTACACCATATGTGAATATACAGTTACCTCAGTGGTGGCACCTGCCTATAATCCAGTGACTCAGGAGGCCAAAGGCAGAAGGATTTCAAGTTCAAGGCCAGCCTCAGTAACTTAGAGACCTTGTCTCAAAAAAAAAAAAAAAAAAAAAAAAATCAAAATATAATTATTTATAAACCATGCAGCTCTCATAAACGTAAAATTACTACTACAGATTAAACTGTGATTCCAGTAGGACCAAGGATGCAGCACAATTTAGATGATTTTTCCACTTTTGAAATTGCCATCAAAATTGTTTATAAATTAGGGCTAGTGGTACATGCCTATAATCTGAGCAACTCAATAGGCTGAGATAGGAGGATCCCAAGTTGGATTCCAGCCTGGGCAACTTAGTGAGACCCGTAAATAAAATAAAAAGAGCTGGGATATAGCCCAGGGATAGAATACCCTGGGTTCAATCCCCCGTACTGACAATACCAAAAAAACTATAAGTTCAAATGAAAATATCAAATTAGTTGTTTAGTGTGTCTATATTTTCCTCTGTACATCTTAGTAAATATTTGGACAAAGAAAAAATTTGACACTGGGAATTGGTGCAACTTGTAATAGACTTTTTATAATTGGGGCAAGATAATCATGTTTCAGTTAATTGTTTTAGATAAAGTATATCTAATTGTTTATTTAGGTTGGTAATTTCATAATTTATAAAGTCATGCTATGGTTAAACCCTTAAGCTGTGGGAAAAAAAATCCTCAACTAACTTTATCAATTTGAAATTAGGTAACACAGAAATTAATAAAGATCAAAAGGGAGATAGAAAAAAAAAGAACAAGAAAAAGAGAGAGGAAGATCAATCTAGTGTGACAGATGGTAAATTTTTAACTTTTTTAAAGAAATTTCTATTTTGTCTTCTTAGAAAATTGTGATTTTACTTTCTACTTTTTTTTTTTTTTTGGTACCGGGGATTGAACTCAGGGGCACTCGACCACTGGGCCACATCCCCAGCCCTTTTTTGTATTTTTATTAGAGACAGGGTCTCACTGAGTTACTAAGTGCCTCGCCATTGCTGAGGCTGGCTTTGAACTCGCGATCCTCCTGCCTCAGCCTCCCAAAGTGCTGGGATTACAGGCGTGCGCCACCGCGCCCGGCTACTTTCTACATTATTGATTATTAACATGCATATTTAGCTTTCGAAAGAAAATCTTGAATTTGATTTTTTTGGGAAGAGAATGAGCTTGGGGGTAGTCTTACAAAACAATATCTTCCTAATATTTTCCTTTCTACATTTCATACCTAGGCTAATCCAAACTCTTAAATTAGTTTGTACAAAGTGAATCTTGATATACTTATCAATTAGCCAAAAGAATGGAAAACTGTGGAACTGTTATTTCGCATGAAATTTTTATTCACAGCTTTTTTCTTTTCCCCCTTTACTGGCGTAGAGAGGCATATGGCAAGAGTTATGTTTTATACCTTAGAGAAAACCTTATGTAATGATAACATTTCTATACAAAGGCTGTTTCTGAATAGTAGGAAATCTCCCAGTGTAATCTTTTTTAAAAATATTTTTTTAGTTTTAAATGGATCTTTTATTTATATGTGGTGCTGAGGATCGAACCCACATGCCAGACAAGTGCTCTACCACTGAGCCACAACTCCAGCCCCCAGTGTAATCTTTAAGTACTATGTAAAAATAGGAGAATGTGCTTATCTATCATGGACTATAATAAACATGTGTTGGAGTCAGAGGGATAAGAACTGGGACTTGAGCTACAACTGGTTTAATTTTCTGAGTTTGATCAAAACTCAATAGTGTTAGACTGGGGATGTAGCTGCATGGTAGGAATGCTTGTGTAGCATGCATGAGGGCCTAAGTTCAGTTCCCAGTACCACCAAAAAAAAGACACTTCAGTCTTTTGTCATCACTGACTTCTAAGGTTGCAAAAGTTTTTTTATAACTTGTCCTTTCGTGGGGCTGGGGCTATAGCTTAGTGGTAGAGCGCTTGCCTAGTATGTGTGAGGTACTGAATTTGATCCTTAGCACCACATAAATATTAAATAAATAAAATAAAGGTATAAAATATATAATAAGATTCTAGTGTTCCTCTAATCCTCCTATGCTCCCCATCCCAACCCCACTGTGAATCAGCCTCCTTATATCAGAGAAAACATTTGGCTTTTGGGGATTGGCTAACTTCACATAGCATTATATTCTCTACTTCATCCATTTACCTGCGAATGCCATGATTTTATTCTCTCTTATTGCTGAGTAATACTCTATTGTGTGTATATACCACATTTTCTTTATCCATTCATCTACTGAAAGGCATCTAGGTTGGTTCCACAGTTTAGCTATTGTGAATTATGCTGCTATAAACATTGATGTGGCTGTGTCCCTGTAGTATGCTGTTTTTAAGTCCTTTGGGTATAGACCGAGGAGTGGGATAGCTAGGTCATAAGGTGGTTCGGAAGGGAGGGGGCAAAAGGGTGAAGGAAAAGAAAAATGGTAGAATGAGATGGATATGATTACCCTAAGTGCATGTATGAAGTCACAAATGGTGTGATTATACTTTGTATACAACCAGAGATATGTAAAAATGTGCTCTATAAGTATAATATGAAATGTGTAATACATTCTGCTGTCATTTCTAACAATTTAGAATAAAAAATAAATTTAAAAAATATATATAATAACATTTAAAAATAATAATTTGTCCTTTCTTCCATGTTGACCTCTACAACCTTGTTTCTTGTCAATACTAGTAACAGTTCTTTTTATCCAGAAAGACTTCTTCGTGATCTCTGAACTAGCAATTCTTACTGCCTCCTTCCTTGGAAGTCCCACTTTGACCAGAGCTTTTTATGAAGTTGTAGAAAGCACAAAATGAGAGGCAGAAATAAATCATGCACTTAAATGAATTATACTCTCTAATGGTAAAGACAAGACTAAAAATTAAAGGTAGAGACTAGATTAAATACAAAATTCAACTAGTTTATATCCTGTCTACAAAAGGCACACCTAGGAGCTATAGATGTAGCTTAGTGTTAGAACACTCACATAGTTTGGGTGAGGCCCTGGGTTTAATCCACCATAAAACACAAACACACCTAAAACAAAGGACATAGGAAGACAGAGAAAGATACTGTGTGCGTTACATTCTAAATATCTTTGCATTTAATTCACACTTTACTGATATTTTAGCTTTGAATAGCTATTTTGCTTATCCATTCAGTTTTTCCTACTTCCATTGAGTTATTAATCTCAATTACTAAACAAGAAGTTCTATCTGATTGATTTCTGTTACAATACTAGAGATCAAACCCAAGGCATTGCACATGCTAGCCAAGCACTTGCCACTGAGCTGTATCCCCAGCTACTTTGTAACTACAAACTGGACCACTTTAGAATCTTTTTGTTTTGAGACAGGGTCTCACTAAGTTGCACAGGCTGGCTTTGAACATTCAGTCCTCTTGCATTAGCCTCCCAAGTGCCTGGACTTATAGGCATGCACCACCTTACCAGCATCCCTTGTGGGGCTTTTTGTTTTGTTTTGAAAGTAATTTGTTGTTGTTGTTGTTAAATTGTTTTATTTGTTTGTGTGATTTTTCTTACGGTACTAAGAATTGAACACAGGGCCTCATACATGGTAGGCAAGCACTCTACCACTGAGCTACATCCCCAGTCCCCTTGTGAGTTTTTTTTTTTTTTTTTTTTTTTTTTTTTTGGTACTGGGGATTGAACTCGGGGGCACTCGACCACTGGGTCACATCCCCAGCCCTTTTTAGTAATTTATTAGAGACAGGGTCTCACTGAGTTGCTAAGTGCCTCGCCATTGCTGAGGCTGGCTTTGAACTCGCGATCCTCCTGCCTTAGCCTCCCAAAGTGCTGGGATTACAGGCGTGCGCCACCGCGCCCGGCTCCCTTGTGAGTTTTGACTGTTAACTCTCATTCCTCAGAATTTGATCTGTGGAAATTATTTCAGAGAGAATTGCAGAAATATGTATACTTGTTTCTGACATTCACCTGACTACTTTATAACTACAAACTGGACCACTTTAAAATCTTAAACTGTCTTAACAACTCAGTGAGACCCTGTCTCTAATAAAATACAAAAAAAGGGCTGGGGATGTGGCCCAGTGGTCGAGTGCCCCTGAGTTCAATCCCCAGTACCAAAAAAAAAAAAAAAAAAAAATTTTAAACTGTATTTTTTTCAGATCTTAGACCTAATAAAGGCTTTGATTGTAGTTACAAATTCTCAGATTAGATTTCTTTCCCCTTTCTACCCAAAACCAAGGCTTCAAGTGAATAGATTTCCTTGCTACCCTTTTCTTTTTGTGTAGCACACTTATGCCCTGAGTCTTCAAAGAGGAATGAATAGCCTTTTAGGGTTCTAGCTTTCTAGAGAGGGATCTCCTGCCTTGGATGGGCCCTAGGTTTCATGTTCTTTCTCCACGCAACAGTCAAAGGGGAGTTCAGGGTCCATTAGTGTTGGCAGGTCTGTTGCCTTACAGTTTTAACTAGTTGTATATCTCTTTAACTTTTCAACTTGTTGAATTGTCACCTTCCCCACTATACTGAAAATTATTTGAAGATAAGACCATAGAACAAACTTGTTTTCATAGCTTTAAAGCATTGCACATAGGGAGAACTGGGTAATGCAGGAGTAATGTTAGCAATAGGTAATATTTACTCTGGCAAGTACTTTACATGACTTATGTGTTATCTCATTTGATGTGTCCAACAACCCTCAGAGATAGATACTACCCTCATATTTTAAGGAACTATTAAAGGGTCGAGTAACTTACCACACATGAGAAAACCAGTGCTCACTTCAGAGTAGACTGACTCCAGAGGCTGCATTCTCTTAAGCGTTATGCTCCTGCCCAAGGGCTTTATGTGAGGATAATAGTACAAACTATGGCATTACAGAACCAGACTCTGTATGGAGTCTTTATGTAATTTGCAGGATTTTGACATGATATAGTAGGCCTTTATAATTAAGAAATTTTTAGGATAAACAATTAGGAAAATTAAGGTAGTAGAAATATTAAAGATAGAGCTGGAAATCACATGATAGTAGAAAGTGACTACTGATATTCTATCAAATTACTCTTAAATTTTTTTTAGCCCAGAAGATAAAAGAATGGTGATATCAATGACAGAAGGCTTCAAATGTTTCTGTATAATATTGGTGCTGAAAATTCTTTTTTTGGAAATATTAACATTGTTTTTATTTACCTGTTTTAAAATAATAATATATGTTCTCAGATTGAAGACAATATAGTTGGTATTTATATATAATTGACAGATTTAATAAGAGTGTTATTGATAAAATTTACCCTTTTAAAATATATAATGCAATGGTTTTAGTATATATTCACTACTATATCATCAACACTACTCTCTGTTTTCAGAACATTATCACCAACCCAAAAGAAGCATCATGTATGCTGATATTTAAGTTAGAGATAATTCTGTCTTTATCTGAAATTAAGGAAATAACATACTTGATTCAAATGAATTAGTAACTTACTTGTAATCATATTGAGCCAGTGTTCTAAATTAGATCAAGATTTAATACAAAAACTAGATTGAGAACACATTGTCTGAGTTATTTCTGCATTTAACTACTGAAATCTCCAAGCATTTGATTTATGGACATAAGTAATTCCTTATGTTATAAACTCGATGTGGCTCAGCAAAATTTCCTTTTTTTTTTTTTTTCCTTTTTTCCTTTTGGTACTGGGAATTGAACCCAGGTCACTTTACCAATGAGCTACATCCCCAGTCCTTTTAATATTTTAGAGAAAGAGTCTTGCTAAGTTGCTGAGGCTGGCCATGAACTTGCAATCCTCCTGCCTCAGCCTCCCAGTTGCTCAGATTACAGGCATGTGCTTCAGCAGATATTTAAAATGATTTTGTTTTTAATATCAAGCGTGGTCTTTTTGTTAAGTATTAGAAGAAATGTAAAGTTTAAGCTGTTTAAACTGCCATGAAAATAGTTCTAGATGATGTCTAGGTTTGCCTAGAATAACTTTAATCACTTTCCCCTTTCATTTAAGATGCCAGTGACAGTGGGCGTTCTTATAAAACAGTCCTGGACCGTTGGAGAGAATCACTCCTTTCCTCTGCTAGTCTTTCTCAAGTCTTTCTTCACTTATCCACCTTGGATCGTAGCGTGATATGGTCTAAATCTATACTGAATGCTCGTTGCAAGATATGCCGAAAGAAGGGTGATGCTGAAAACATGGTACTTTGTGATGGCTGTGATCGGGGTCATCATACCTACTGTGTTCGACCAAAACTCAAGGTATTTTTATCTTTCCCTTCTCAGATTAGAATTCAGACCCTGAGATTTTGAGTAATACATAATTAATGATCGTTTATGTGATTCGTTCAGACTGTTCCTGAAGGAGATTGGTTCTGTCCAGAATGTCGACCAAAACAACGTTCTAGAAGACTCTCCTCTAGACAAAGACCATCCTTGGAAAGTGATGAAGAAATGGAAGAGACTATGGAAGGTGAGGATGATGAAGTTGATGATGGTGATGAAGGTCAAAGTGAGGAAGAAGAATATGACATAGAACAAGATGAAGATGACTCTCAAGAGGAGGAAGAACTCAGGTATGTCCTAATATACAATTAGAGACTGCCAGTCTCAATTAGATAAACTCTTGACTCTTATATAAAATTATCCTTGCTCTTTATGTATTAAAAGCATCAAAAATATTCCCGGTGGGGTGTTGCTGATCTTGGCAGCCCACAGTGAGAGTAACATATGCCAGAAAGTACATGTTGTTTTTGTGCCCTACCACATCACCACCCAGAAACAACTTCTATACAACCATATAACCAAGTATTCTGCAACTTTGCAAGCTATGTCACCCAAGCCTAGTGAATGAGTTTGGACCCTGGATATTCCTGCTGTGGCAGCTCTAGGGCACTCACCCTTGTTTCAAGGCTGAAAAGAAGGGACATTTATATCTACTAGTGGTTTTCTGTCAGCAGGCCTAGCCAGATTCACACCAGTGGAAGTCATATTATCCTCTTGTTCTCACTATCACTCATCCCCTCCACCTTTTTAAACATTTGAATCCCATTCTTGTGGAATCAGAAAAATGAGTGTGAAGCATGGGCAACCTAGAACTGTCCAAAGTACAGAGTGGGGGGCTGGGGTTGTGGCTCAATGGTAGAGCACTTGCCTGGCATGTGTGAGGCCCTGGGTTTGATTCTCAGCACCACATATAAGTAAATAAAATAAAGGTCCATTTACAACTAATATATATATATATATATATATATATATATATATATTTTTTTTTTTTTTTTTTTTTTTTTTTTTTTTTTTTTTGGTACTGGGGATTGAACCCAGGGGCACTCGACCACTGGGCCACATCCCCAGTCCTTTTTTGTATTTTATTAGAGACAGGGTCTCACTCAGTTGCTAAGTGCCTCACCATTGCTGAGGCTGGCTTTGAACTCGCATCCTCCTGCCTCAGCCTGCCAAGTGCTGGGATTACAGGCATGCGCCACCGTGCCTGGCTAAAATAAATATATATTTTTTAAAAAGTACAAAAGGACCATAGTCAAAGGAGGATAAGTAAAAATAGAGCCACCCCAGCTATGAGTACCAGCTAGCAGAAGCCATCCATCTGTGTTGTAGATTGTGGTGGCAGTATTGTGATAAGGATAAAGATGGCAAAGAATTTGAAAATATGGGTTGTTTTGTGTGTGGGGTTTTTTTTTTTTTTTTTTTTTGGTCCCAGGGATTGAACTCTGAGCACTTGACCACTGAGCCACATCCCCAGTCCTATTTGGTATTTTATTTAGAGACAGGGTCTTCACTGAGTTGCTTAGTGTCTCACTTTTGCTGAGGTTGGCTTTGAACTTGGAATCCTCCTGCCTCAGCCTCCTGAGCTTCTGGGATTATAGATGTGCACCACTGCACTGGCCAAGAATTTGAAAAATTCTTGCAAACATTCTAGGTTAAGTGCTCTCATTGAGCCACGCCCCCAACCTATTTCATCCTTTTAATTAAAGGCACTTAAAATATTAAATCTAGTTTTGTATTTTACAGTCAGAATCAAAAAGTGGCAAAGAGGAGGCTGGGGTTGTGGCTTAGTGGTAGAACGCTTGCCTAGCATGTGTGAGGCAATGAGTTGGATCCTCAACACTACATAAAAATAAATTTTAAAAAAAGGTATTAAGCCGGGCGTGTTGGTGCATGCCTGTAATCCCAGCACTTGGGAGGCTGAAGCAAGAGGATTGCGAGTTCCAAGCCAGCCTCAGCAATGGCGAGGCAATTAGCAACTCATTGAGACCCTGTCTCTAATAAAACACAAAAAGGGGCTGGGGATGTGGCCCAGTGGTCGAGTGCTCCTGAGTTCAATCCCCGGTACCAAAAAAAAAAAGGTATTATGGTATTATGTTCATCTACAACTAAAAAAAAATTTTTTTTTTTAAATGGCAAAGAGGTTCTTGGTTTGGTATTAAGGAACAACAGTTTTTCAGTTTCAGCCAATGGCTAAAGAATACCTGTATCAATGGTAATCAAAAGTAAGACTCATTCGTAGCAAAAGGAGTCAAAATCAAATTAATTGTATTTTAAGATTAGATCATGAGCCAGGTTCAGTGGCACATGCCTGTAATCCCAGCAGCTCGAGAGGCTAAGGCAGGAGGATTGCAAATTCAAAGCCAGCCTCAACGATTTAGTAAGACCCTAAGCAACTCAGCAAGACTCTGTCTCTAAATAAAATATACAAAAAGAAGGGCCAGAGTTGTAGCTCAGTGGTAGAGCACTTGCCTAGCAAGAGTGAGGCACTGTGTTTGATCCTCAGCACCACATAAAAAAATAATAATAAATAAATTAAAAAAAAAAAAATTTTTTTTTGGTACCAGGGATTAAACTTGGGCACTTGACCACTGGGCCACATCCCCAACCCTTTTTTGTATTTTATTACAGACAGGGTCTCACTGAGGTGCTAAGTGCCTCAGCCTCCCAAGTGCTGGGATTACAAGCGTGCACAATAGCGCCCGGCTAAATAAAATAATTTTACACACACACACACACACACACACATGCATGCAAGGGCTAGAGATGTAGCTCAGTGGTTAAGCACACGTAGGTTCAATCGCTAGTACCAAAAAATAAAAAATAAATAAAAGATTTGTTCGTCATTCTTTTAAGTTTTTCAAAATCAATGACTATGTCTATATTTGGTTCTCCTGAGGATTTTGTTACAGTTTGTCATAATTTCAGACCCGATTTGTATGATGATGTCCTAGAATCACCAAGAAAATATTAAATGTTGGTTTTTTGTATTTCAAAGAAATTATGGAAGCACAGTTTAGATATCCATGAAAACTTGTAGGGGGCAATTTTAAAGAACTGAGTACAGGATAAGTCTCAATTATACAGAGAAGGAATTTATGTAGAACTCATTGGCTGAATAGAGTAAGTAATAATATGTTCATCATTGCTCTGTACAATAATTGTGTTTCCTAACTATTTATAGCCCACCCAAACGAGGAAGACCACAAGTTAGATTGCCAATTAAAACAAGAGGGAGACTTAGCTCTTCTTTCTCAAATCGTGGGCAACGACAAGATCCTGGAAGATACCCTTCAAGGAGTCAGCAGAGTACACCCAAACCAACCCTTTCTTCTAAAAGTACTGGTAGAAGCCTAAGAAAGATAAAATCTGCTCCTCCTACGGAAACAAAATCTTTAAGAATTGCCAGTCGTTCTACTCGCCATAGCCATGGCACACTGCAAGCAGATGTATTTGTGGAACTACTTAGTCCTCGTAGAAAACGCAGAGGCAGGAAAAGTACAAATAATACACCTGATAATAGTCCCAGCTTCCCTAACTTCAGAGTTATCAGCACAAAGTCAAGTGAACCGTCAAGATCTTTAAATGTTGCTTCAAGACTTCCTCTCCAAGAGAGTGAATCCAAGAAAAGAGGCAGGAAAAGACAATCTACAGGTATGAAGTCTAATTTATATTCTTCCTTACCTAGGAATTGAATTAATTTGGAAATATCAAATGTTGAAATACTAAGATGTGAAAAGTTATAAGGGATCAGTCTAACCTAAAACATATAATCCATTGAGGGGCAGCTATTTGGAGAACAAAGGTAAACTATATTGCTAATTTTTCTAATAGCATAGCATAGTGTAGTGTACGGTAACAAATATGTAAATGGTATTCAGTTGGTGGAGGGGCCAGTGTTTGAACAGTCTCAGTCAGTGTAACACACTTAATTCTCTCCCATTTTTACCTCCCTCCAAACACAAAACTCATCATCTACATAAGCAATATTAGATTATTTGATAAGTTTCCCATCTGAAATATTGGATTTGAGGTGGGACAGGGTTGAAGGCAGTAATTTTTAGGGAGTAGTCACCAGCTATCTTTTTAATTATGATTTTTGTTTAAGTAGTAATATTTATCCATATAATAATCTGTTTATTCATTCTTTTGTTGTTGCTGTTGCTTTTGTTGCTGGGTTCTGAACTCAGCGAGACCTTGTCTTTATATAAAATATAAAAAAGAGCTAGGGATGTGGCTCAGTTGTGAAGCACCCCTAGGTTCAATCCTCAGTACCAAAATAAAGAATGGCACATGATTTGTTCATGCAATCAATAGAAATTACAAAGTATTTTAGAGGAAGTATTAGGTAGTTTTGCACCAAGAAAATCTAATTTGACTTTTTCTGTCCTCTTATCAATTCTGAACTCCAAGGTATTTGGAGAAATGATTACGCTTAAAAAAAAAAAAAAAAATACATGGGCTGGGATTGTGGCTCAGCAGTAGAGCGCTCGCCTGGCACGTGCGCGGCCCGGGTTCGATCCTCAGCACCACGTACAAATAAACACATTGTGTACAACTAAAGCAAATGAATAAATATTTTAAAAAAATACACACATAATGTATATGTAATATATATGTAGTTTTTTGGTACTGGGAATTGAACCCAGAGGCCCTTTACCACTGAGCCACATTCCCAGCCCTTTTTTATTTTTTATTTGAGAGAGGGTCTCACTTAGTTATTGAGGCTGGCCTTGAACTTGTGATCCTCCTGCCTTAGCCTCTGGAGTTGCTGGGATTACAGTCATGCCCCACCGTGCCTGGCAATGCTTGAATATTTTTGTTTAAACAACTCCACAGAAGAAAAAATTTTTTGTTGTATTAATTTGTGAAAATTACTAACCTGGTTCTAAGAACAAATAAATAAAGGAGGAAATGTGTAGACTTAATGCTGTAAGGAAAGAATTTAAATTCTTGAATTCATAAATAAACTATACTACCCTTTTCTACAAATGTATACACCTTGGACTTCATTATATGTTTCTTGGATTTATGAAAAAAGTGTTTTCTCTTAAGAAATTTTGCATATACTAATTTTTTTAATATTTATTTATTTGCTTTTAGTTGTAAACAATGTTTGTTTGTATGTGGTGCTGAGGATCAAACCCGGGCCGCGCATGTGCTAGGCAAGCACTCTACCGCTGAGCCACAACCCCAGCCCCTACATATACTAATTTTTAAAGAATGAATAATCTTTTATTTGTGCTGGGAATTGCTTTCTCATTCTACAAGCTTATTTACAAAGCTTTAGTTTCTAGATCTGAAGAATTTATTTAAGGATATGATATGCCTTAGGAAATACTAGAGAATTGCTTAATTTCATTTTATTGTAGTTGAAAATATTTTTTTAAATGGCGTAAAAATAGCCCATAAACTTTGTTCTCTTTTTTTTTCTTTTTTTTCATTTTTCTATTTCCATGAATGTTTAATTTTGAAATATCTCAATGTATAGAGTGTCTATTTTCTGTTTGAATTTGGTTTGTACTTTTAGGTCCAGTTTAACTTGTGTGATCAATATTTTGCTTTGATAGCACCTAAGATGTTTTGATTATTTACTCAGAGTCATCTCCTGTACTACTGAATCGAAGGAGTTCTGGCCGACAGGGAGGAGTTCATGAATTGTCTGCTTTTGAACAGCTTGTTGTGGAATTGGTACGACATGATGACAGCTGGCCTTTTTTGAAACTTGTTTCTAAAATTCAGGTAATAATATAACCAGACTATACAAAACGTGTGTATGTATATTATCTGACTTAGTCCTCATGGCATCTTGAAGTTGTCAAAACACTTGTTATTCACTGTCTACTTTTTTCTTTAAAAAATGACCAGATATGGGCCAGGAGTGGTGGCACATGCCTGTAATCCCAGCACTTGGGAGGCTGAGGCAGGAGGATCGCGAGTTCAAAGCCAGCCTCAGCAATGGCGAGGCACTTAGCAACTCAGTGAGACCCTGTCTCTAATAAAATACAAAAAAGGGCTGGGGATGTGGCCCAGTGGTTGAGTGCCCCTGAGTTCAATCCCTGGTACCAAAAACAAAACAAAATAAAACAAAAAAACACTTTGAAGCTTGGAAGGTTGATTCCTATATTGAAAAAATGGAATAGACTCCGTAGTCTCCTCAGTCTCTTCTGATCCCATGACTTGTTTATATTAAATGATGGCAGTGTGTCGAAACAGTTTTGTTTTGTTTTGTTTTAAATATTTATTTATTTGTTTTAGTTGTACACAATGCATTTATTTTTACGCAGTGCTAAGGATCGAACCCGGGCTGCGCACGTGCTAGGCAACCGTTCTACCACTGAGCCACAACCCCAGCCTGAAACAAAGTTTTTGTTCTGTGTCATGAATATATATAAAGTTAACATAACAGTATTTATCTTATGCATAACCACAGTTCTCAAACTTCGGCATACATCAAAATCATTTGGAGGACTTGATAAAAAACAGATTCTGGCCAGGTTGGTGGTACAAGCCTATAATCCCAGCCACTCAGTAGGCAGGAGGATCACAAATTCAAGGCCATCCTCAGCAATTTAGTGTGACCCTGTCTCAAAATTTTTCAAAAAGGGAGCTTTTTTACCAGATGTTACTCTGGTAGAGTAAGCAACAACCCTCAGAGTTTTTGACTTACTAGGTATGGGTCAATTCCCACCATTTGCATTTCTGAGAAGTTCTGGATGATACTATGGTCCTGATCCAGAGATCACACTTTGAGAGACACTGATGGAAAAGATAGGTGCTCTTAGATGTCTGTGATGGCCTAACCTAACTCAGATATGAGGTAATCCTGTAGCTATATATATATGGCAGAATGTTTTGTGCTATGTAGCACATAGAACAGTGTCATAATACTGTTGTAGAAATTATAATGGTATTACAGAAATAGAAGAAGGAAGAATATTTGATTGAGCATTTTAGAGGGAGAGAATAGCAAGAATTAAAGTTTTTTTTAATATTTTTATTTATTTTGCTTTTAGTTGTACACAATGTGTTTTATTCAATGTGTTTTATTTGTACATGGTGCTGAGGATCGAACCCAGGTTGCCCACATGCTAGGCAAGCGCTCTACCACTGAGCCACAATCCCAGCCCTAAGAATTAAAGTTTTTATGGAAAAAAGTACTTGAACTGGTCATTGAAGAAAGAAAACTTCAACAGTGGCAAATGAATTATGGACATTTTGGGAAAAGGAGGCTATAGGTTAAGAGCCCAGAAATGAGAATATGGGTAATGGTGGATAACTTGAATGGAGCAGAAGTTAAGAGACAATTATATTTTATTTTATAAAGAGTCTCACTTGTCATTGTATAGTAAAGGTGTCTGAATGAAAGTGACATCAGAATTCTAAATTGGGATTTCTAGAGCAAAAAGGTTAAGGATTAATAACTTGAATATCATCTAATAAAAATTAAATCTTCATTTGACTTATTTTTTCCTAGGTAGTTTTTGTCCTAAATTAGGCTTTGTCATACATATTTTATTCCTTATTACAAATTCAGTAATGCTCATTAAAGAAATTTTTATAGACACAGATGTACCTATATATGCAGAAGGAGAGAGCCATGAGCAAAACTATTAATTATTTTCTTTTCATAATAAATTGTTAACAGGCTTCTACATCATTATAATGACTGAAAACATATTACATTATTTTAATGGAATAATAGTATTCAGAGATTAATAGTAAGTTGCTTTTTAAGTGCAAAACCTTTATGTATTTAACCACTTATTTCAATATATTTTTCTATGGAATAATAATACTGGAATTATTTTGTAGGTCCCAGACTACTATGACATCATTAAAAAGCCAATTGCCTTAAATATAATTCGTGAAAAAGTAAATAAATGTGAATATAAATTAGCATGTAAGTAATTTGTTTTCCTTTGATAATTATTTTTAAGAGTTAGGCTGTTCTTATTTTGTTTTAAATGATGTGTGCTTATGTAGTTGTATAGATGGCCTCCCATGAGATCCCTAAAATATTTTTTTTACTTTAGACACTTGTCCTTTTTTTTTTTTTTACCTTTATTTTATTTATTTACTTTTATGTGATACTGAGGATCAAACCCAGAGCCTCACACGTGGTAGGCAAGCACTCTTACCACTGAGCTACAAAGCCAGCCCCTAGATCCCTAAAATTCTTTTTATTTTTAAGATTTGTCGTACCTTTATTTTATTCATTTATTTATATGTGGTGTTAAGAGTCAAACCCAGTGCTTCACACGTGCCAGACAAGTGCTCTACCACTGAGCCACAACTCCAGCCCCCCTAAAATTCTTAGCAGTGTATGTATGGAGATAAAAGATGGGCTAGGGTTGAATGAGTTAAAAATAGTTTATTTAATCTGATCTTATTAAAAGAGGTTCTTTATAATTTCATAATATATGTTAAATATATAACAGTTTCAATAAAAGTTTTTAAATATTTAAACAATTTTAAGCCCAAGGTTCCTTCCACCATTTTTTCATAAACTCCTTTTAAAGAAAAAAGTAGTTTTCCATTTTCTTAATGAAGTTTTCAAACATAATATAAATGAAAATTGTATTTGCAGCTTATGTACTTTTGTTCTAATCTGGTGGGTTTTTTTTTTTTTTTTTTTCCTCTCTAGCTGAGTTTATTGGTGATATCGAGTTAATGTTTTCGAACTGCTTTGAGTACAACCCTCGCAACACAAGTGAAGCAAAAGCTGGAACTAGGCTTCAAGCATTTTTTCATATTCAGGCTCAAAAGCTTGGACTCCATGTCACAAACAGTAATGTGGACCAACTTAGTACACCACCAGCTGCAAAAAAGTCACGAATCTAATTTTGTCCTTCTGAAGGAGGTATTTGAGGAAAAACAAATTGTTCATGAAAGTGGAACATTAAATCATGCTCTAAAGCAGACATATGTATAAAGCAATAACAACTGATTGACCACATCAAAGTGTGGTCTGCACTATAATCTCAATTTTAATATTAAGCACTCAGGAGAATGTAGGAAAGATTTCCTTTGCTACAGTTGTGTTCAGTATCTAATAAGTTTGATAGATGTATTTGATATAGTACTGGTTTACAGAAGTTTTTGTACATTTTGAGAGATCATTCATGTGTCCAGATATCTTGGGAAATATTTTTTCACCTATGATTTATTTTGTCATTAATGATTTTTTAGAAGATGTGGCATTACGGGAGATTTATCTACACAGATGAGTCTTGCTATAGCACAGTTTTAAAAAAAATGTATACCCATCTTGAGAATTGTTTAATGAGCACATTCTTGCAACACTACACATGAATGAATCCAATGTTATATCCTTGAAGTGCTGTACCAGTGCTGGCTTGGAGGTATTAAGTCTGAGTTTATGAACTAGATATTTATTTAGCATTCAAAGTAATTTGTGAATTTGTTTTGTATTTATAAAAATTTTATACTTGGAAAATGTTCTTTAATTTTTTAAACATTTTACTATGTTTTTGTTTTATTTCTCTAACTTCCTTAATGATCAATCAAAGTATCATCCTCCCTTTTCCCTGACAGTTCTCTCAGTTTTACAGAACTGTATTATAAGTTTCTATGTACAACTCTTTTTTAAGTGTACAAATAAAATGATACATTTTTTCAACTATTCTGAATTTCTGGAATTTTTACAAATCAAAATTAGACTTCTGCATGATATATCCAGAATGTAGGAACCACTAATTTGCGTCTTTTTATGTCCAAACCCTTGAGGAGTAAGATATCTCTCATCAATAACAGTAACATTCTATGTATATGTTCTCATTAAAAGAAGGAAAGTTTGGAAGGCACCCACCTAGTTAAGAAGCACTCTGGAAATTTTAAGGTTGTGTGTGTGTGTGGTATGAAAAACATAGGGGTCTCATTGTCTTTGCCCAAATGGAAAAGTCATGTGTCTGGAGCTCTTTGGTGGGTAGGAGAATCTTCCCTCTGTTTTCTTATCTAAAAGCCCGAGGATACTGTATTTCTTTCTAATTAGTTTAGTTAATTTGAGAAGTTACCCTTCTTCGTTTGATTTCTTTCTCATATAGTTTATCAATTTTCTGCACTCTTTGCATGAACGTGTTCTCATATCTGTGACTAATGGGAAATTTATAATCACTTCACATGTCAACAACCAAATTTCTTAGAAAACACTTCAAACATTTAAATATCAAGGAGACAATTCTGAAAATATGCTTATATTTTAATAGAAAGTAAATTATCTGATTACTTAATATTCTTTTTTTAATATTAATAACAGGCAACTTATATTTACTTCTCTTCTAGAAAATTAAACTCTAAGAAGGAAACATTTCAGACCAACTAATTGTGGAATTATTCAATCTGAAAGTCAGTCATAAAACTTGCAATTTAATCTTATGTTTTTTTTCTCAGACTGAGTTAAACTAATCTGCCAAATTGTCTTATATACACAATTACCATTTATTCCCATACATATCCCCAATAATTAAAAATTTCAATCACCAACCAAGTTAACACATAAGGAACCTATAGTAGTGGCTGAGAATATAACATAAACATGACCACCACCACCCCCCAAAAAAAATCTGCTATATTCGACTTCTACTTTTCTTTCGCGTTTTTCTTCAAAGACAAAGGACTACATAATGGAATGGGTAGAATTAAAAACATGATTGAGAAAACTTAAGTAAATCCAGTATGGTGATGGAGTGATGGAGATTTTAAATCAGCTAAGTACCTCTTACTAAGTTTTGTCCGTAAGCCCAAATAAATTATATTTCTAAAAATGCTTGACCTGTAATTGCAAAAAGAGTGCCAGATGGGAGAGAAGTTAATACATCTGATTATGTGTATGGCCCTTTAATAGTCCCTGTATTTAGAAACTATGTGAAATGCTCTTTATGTTAAATAAAGCAGTTCTATACGAATTTTGGTATTCTTTGCATCTTTCAGGTGAAGTCAGAGGAGTTAAGACTCAGGTGGATTTTTAAATACTTGCCCTAGATCACAGAGTATACTAGGGTACCTCCAGGAAAATAAGCAATATGTATGTTTATTTTTTAAATATTTATTTGTTTTAGTTGTACACGATGCCTTATTATTTTTATGTGGTGCTGAGGATCGAACCTGGGCCACGCACATGCTAGGCAAGCGCTCTACCACTGAGCCACAACCCCAGCCCTGTATATTTATTTTTGTGAAGAGCATAAAAGAGTGAGCAGAAAGGAAAACAATGTGTATGTTCAAGTTCATTCATATCAGATAATAGTCTAGTGCACCTTTTTGGAAAGATATTTGTTTATTTGTAAATAAATGAATAGTATATAGTCATGTTCTTTTTGTAATGGTTGTAATTTTCCTTTTGGGGCAGTGGTTGGGCTGCTGGGGATTGAACCCAGAGCCCTGAGCATGCTAAAGCATGCATACTACCACTGAGCTATAACCCTCAGCCCTTGTTCCCTTTTTATCAGTAATTTCTAAGGACCCAAATATGTCCTAATATTATTTACCTATGTGTTGTCAGGAGAGATACTGAACGGTGCATAAGTACTAGAAAAACACTATCTTCCAAGCTTTTGATTTGGTTCCTTATGTATATTTGGCTACAAGGCCCTTATTAATAGTTAAGCATATGCAGAAACAAGTTAGAAGCAGAAATCTAAACATGTGCTATAAAGGTAGCATTTCTTCCAATATAACCTATCCTTCTCATTCATTCATTGTCAATATGTTAAATTTTTTTCCTTTTTCTAGAGAAAAAAGAATATGGTCACTTGCACACATTTGAATATATTGATTTTAAAATTTTGGTAGAGTGCTTAGATTAGTTTCACTTATTATTGCATAAGAGAAAATTATGCTTAAGCTATATTCCATATTGGCCCTTTATATATCTGTCATTCAAGAGAGTTTGTGGTAGAAAAGTAATTGAGGCATTAAAGGCAACCTCAAGATAAGGAAAAGGAAAAAAAAGGAACATCAGGATAAATTAATTGGCTGGTATGCATATGGCTAAATAATGATTTAATCTCAGTAAAAGTTTTGTCCTAGGAGCCAGCAACACATTCTATCAAAAAAAAAAAAAAATTAAGGAAATGTATTTGAAATATGTATGAGCATATCTCTGTAAAATTTTAAGATTGTGATTTAAGCCTCTGGTCTTACTAGAGATACGATACGTTTCTCCCCAGTGAAAATAAAAAGTTCATGCCATGCACAGTGGCTCATGCCTGTAATCCCAGCAACTCAGGAGGCTGAGTCAAAAGGATTGCAAGTTCAAGTCCAGCTTCAGCAATTTAGCAAGACCCTGTCTCAAAAATGGCTAAGAAGATAGCTCAGTGGTAAAGTGCCCCTGATTCAATCCCCAGTAGAAAGAGAGGAAGGATGAGACCTGGTGTATAATTTTTCAGATTGCTTTCTTTTGCTAAGTGGGGTTTTGGTGTATGAATCATTTTAAAAACATTTTTAGCATAACATAATGTGGATGCCTATGTTCATTTATGCACTGTTCAGTACTCCATTGCATCTAGACTTACCTCATGTAGAACACTTTTCTTAGATATCTCAGACTTGCATTTATTTAACCAGATATCTGATGGCATTTAGGTGGTAGAAAATTATAACTTCCTTAGGATATTTTGGCTAACATAATTAACTCATACTTCATTAACTGGCAAGATTATAAAACTAGCAGACTCTGTTATAAGCTACATCATGTATCTAGAGCAACAACTAAAAAAGTCCTACAAAGACATAAACTCAAAAACATGATAAATCAAAATGAAATTCTAAAATGTTCAAATAACCCATGGAAAGACAGGAAAAAGAAAAAGGGGGAAAACAAAATAATATGGCAGTCTTTGGCTTCAACAGATAATAATTACATGCAACATAAATGTTCCAAACATACCAATTTAAAAAGAGGGATTGGACTGGGTCTGGTAGCACATGCCTATAATCCCAGTAATTCAGGAGGCAGAGGCAGGAGGATCTTAATTTAAAGCCAGCTTCGGCAATTTAGTGTGGACCTAAACAACTTAGTTGAACACTGTTTCAAAATGAAAAGGGCTAGAGATTTGGCTCAGTGGCTAAGCACCCCTGGGTTCAATCCCTAGTACCAAATATATATATATATATATATATATATATATATATATATATATATATATATATATATATATATAAATAAGAGAGAGAGAGGGAGGGAGGCTGGATATGATGATTTTAGTTAATAATGTATTATAGGGCTCGGGCTGTAGCTCAGTGGTAGAGCATTTGCCTTAGCATGCTTGAGGCACTGGGTTCAATCCTCAGCACCACATAAAAATAAAATATAAAGGTGTCCATCTATAACTAAAAAAAAATTTTTAAAGTAATGTTAATCAAGCCGGGCGCAGTGGCGCACTCCTATAATCCCAGCACTTTGGGAGGCTGAGGCAGGAGGATCGCGAGTTCAAAGCCAGCCTCAGCAATGGCGAGGCACTTAGCAGCTCAGTGGGACCCTGTCTCTAAATAAAATACAAAAAAGGGCTGGGGATGTGACCCAGTGGTCGAGTGCCCCTGAGTTCAATCCCCGGTACCACAAAAAAAAAAAAAAGTAATGTTAATCAATTTGGCCATTCTACAATGTATACATATTTTGCAACACCATGTTATACACAATAATACATGCAATTTTTTGTAAAAAAAATAATAATAATAATCTTTTAACTAGATTGACCAGGGACTCAGAGGAGTCCTTTTTCTTTTGAGACAGGGTCCCACTGAGTTGAGAGGAAGAAGGCATGAAAGATTGAAAAAAATGAAACAGTGGATTTTTCAGGCAGTGAAATTAATCCATATGATACTGTAATTATGGTTACATGTCATTAACATTTGTTAAAACCCATAGAGGGCTGGGGTTGTGGCTCAGCGGCAGAGTGCTCGCCTAGCATGTACACGGCCCAGGTTTGATCCTCAGCACCACGTAAAAATAAACACATTGTGCACAACTAAAGCAAATAAATAAATATTTTTTAAAAACCCATAGAATGTACAACACAAAAAGTGAATCCTAATGTAAACTATGGACTTTAGTTAATGATAATTTATCAATATTGGCTTAATCAGTTGTACCATACTTAAAATTGAAGCACACTGGGCTAGGATTGTGGCTCAGATGGCAGAGCTCTTGCCTCGCATGTATGAGGCACTTGGTTCAATCCTCAGCATCACATATAAATAAATAAAATAAAGGTATTGTATCCATCTATAACTAAAAAAAAAAAACTTAAAAAAGATTGAATCACACTAATACAGAAACACAGAAACCTTGTGATGGGAGAATGAGCCAGAATGTGGAAACTGTATTTCTCAATTTTTGTGTAAATTAAAAATTCTCAGATAAAATCTATTAATTAAAAAAGAAGAAGCCAGGCGCGGTGGCGCACGC
Source organism: Tamias sibiricus (assembly GCA_025594165.1). Lineage (NCBI taxonomy): Eukaryota > Metazoa > Chordata > Mammalia > Rodentia > Sciuridae > Tamias > Tamias sibiricus. The sequence continues at coordinate 73,186,411 of CM046659.1, forward strand.
CTGTAATCCCAGTACTTTGGGAGGCTGAGGCAGGAGGATCGCGAGTTCAAAGCCAGCTTCAGCAATGGTGAGGCACTTAGCAACTCAGTGAGACCCTGTCTCTAAATAAAATACAAAAAAGGGCTGGGGATGTGACCCAGAGGACGAGTGCCCCTGAGTTCAATCCCTGGTACCACAAAAAAAAAAAAAAAAAGAAGAAGAAGAGAACTGAAGGCATGGCTCAGTGGTAGAGCACTTGCTTACCATGTGCAAGGCCCTGGGTTTGATCCCTAGCTTGAGGCCAGCCTGGGGAACATAGGCCCTGTCAAAAAAAAAAAAAAAAAAACACAACCCAGTCAGGTGCGGTGGTGCACGCCTGTAATCCCAGCACTTGGGAGGCTGAGGCAGGAGGATCGCGAGTTCAAAGCCAGCCTCAGCAATGGTGAGGCACTTAGCAACTCAGTGAGACCCTGTCTCTAATAAAATACAAAAAAGGGCTGGGGATGTGGCCCAGTGGTCGAGTGCCCCTGAGTTCAATCCCCAGCACAAAAAAAAAAAAAAAAAAAAAAAAAAAAAAAAAAATTGACTCTATGATGTGCTGTCTACAAGAAACACTTCAGCCAATGCCGTGGTGCACACCTATAGTCCTAGCTACTTGAGAGGCTGAAGCAGTAGAATTGCAAGTTCAACACAACTTAACAACTCAGCAACTTAGCAAGACCTTGTTTCAAAAAATAAGGGCCAGGGATGTACCTGTGACAGAGCAGGGTTAAATCTTCAGTAGCACAAATAAAGAAAGCAAAAATTCACTTCAAATTTCACTATGCAGGCAGGTTGAAAGTAAAGGAATCAAAAATAATAGCACACAAGCCGGGCGCGGTGGCGCACGCCTGTAATCCCACACTTTGGGAGGCTGAGGCAGGAGGATCGCGAGTTCAAAGCCAGCCTCAGCAATGGCGAGGCACTTAGTAACTCAGTGAGACCCTGCTTCTAATAAAATACAAAAAAAAAAGGGCTGGGGATGTGGCCCAGTGGTCAAGTGCCCCTGAGTTCAATCCCCGGTACCAAAAAAATAATAATAATAATAATAGCACACAAACATTAATCTAAGAAAAATAGGAGGGGCTGGGGTTGTGGCTCAGCAGTAGAGCACTCGCCTAGCACGTGCGCGGCCTGGGTTTGATCCTCAGCACCACATAAAAATAAAGGTATTGTGTACAACTAAAGCAAATAAATATTTTAAAAAAAAAGAAAAATAGGAGTGGTTTTATTAATATCAAATAAAATATACTTAGAGCAAAGGAAATTTCCAGAGACAGAAACAGACATGATGATAAAAATATCAACCAACCAAGGACGGTAATCCTAAATATGCATACATAGAGAGCTGCAAAACTTGGTAGAACTAAAAAGAAAAATAGACAAGTCTACAATTATAGACAGGGATTTCAGTGCCCCTCTCATAACAATTAATAGAACAACCATGCAGAAACTCATCAAGGATATAGAATAACTAAACACAGACTGGGGATATAGCTCAGTTGGTAGAGTGCTTGCCTCACATGCACACGGCCCTGGTGTTCAATCCCCAGCACCACAAAAAAAAAAAAAAAAAAAAGAAGAAGAAGAAGCATTAAACACCACCATCAACCAATAGGATTTAGAAGTTTATGGAACACTCAACTCAACAACAGAATAGACATTTTTTTCAAGTAGCCACTGAACATAAACCCAGGTAGAACATATGCTGCTGTGCCATAAAACAAACCTCAACAAATTGAAAAGAATTGAAATTACGTATAGTATCATCTATGACAACAAAATCATGCTAAGAAAGCACTATACCATCCAGGCGCGGTGGCGCACGCCTGTAATCCCAGCACTTTGGGAGGCTGAGGCAGGAGGATGGCGAGTTCAAAGCCAGCCTCAGCAATGGCGGAGGCACTTAGCAACTCAGTAAGACCCTGTCTCTAAATAAAATACAAAAATGGGCTGGGGATATGACCCAGTGGTCAAGTGCCCCTGAGTTTAATCCCCGGTACCCAAAAAAAAAAAAAAAAAAAGAAAGAAAAGAAAAGAAAGCACTATACCACTGAGCTACATCCCCAGCCAAACAAATCAAACTAGAAATAAATAATGGAAACATAATAGGAAAAAATCCAAATACTTGAATACTAAATATTATTAAATAACCCATGGTCAAAGAAGAAATATCAAAAGGACAAAAATACCCAATAGCATTCCTCATGGAAATAGAAAAAGCAATCATGAAATTCATCTGGAAAAATAAGAGACCCAGAATAGCCAAAGCGATTCTTAGCAAGAAGAATGAAGCGGGTGTCATTACTATTCCAGACCTTAAAATTGTACTACAAAGCAATAGTAACAAAAACAGCATGGTATTGGCATCAAAGTGGACCAGTTGACCAATGGTACAAAACAGACGAACCCACACACCTACAGTTATCTTATATTAGACAAAGGTGCCAAAAATGTTCACTGGAGAAAAGACAGCCTCTTCAACAAATGGTGTTGGGAAAAATGGAAATCCTCATGTAATAAAATGAAATTAAATCTCTTTCTCTCACCATGCACAAAACTTAACTCAAAGTGGATCAAGGACCTAGGAATTCAAATCAGAGACCTTGCACCTAATAGAAGAAAAAGTAGGCCCAAATCTCCATCATGTTGGTTTAGGCTCCAACTTACTCAATAAGACCCCTATAGCGCAAGAACTAAAAACAAGAATCAATAAATGGGATGGATTCAAACTAAAAAGCTTCTTCTCAGCAAAAGAAACAATCAGTGAGGTGAACAGAGGACCTACAGAATGGGAGCAAATCTTTACCACAGCACATCAGATAGAACACTAACCTCAAGGATTTATAAAGCTCTTTTTTTTTTTGACTTAAATTTATTTTATTTTTTTTAATTTTATTTTTATAATTTTTAATATGTACAACTCATAGTGCATATATTTAGTATCTTTTTACATACAACTGTTTGTATACAAGGTATATTCGTACAATTCAGGTCTTCAATCATGCATTAAGGAAAATGATATCCGTCTCATTCAACCACCTTTTTTTTTTTTCTTTTCTCCCCCTCCCTCCCCTCTTGTTCCGTCCCTTACCCTCCCTTCCCTTGACCATTCTAGTGTTCCTCTAATCCTCCTATGTACCCCCATCCAACAATACTTTGAAATAGCCTCCTTATATAAGAGAGAACATTTGGTACTTGGATTTTTGAGACTGACTAACTTCACTTAGCATTATGAAGGATTTATAAAGCTCTTAAAAGCCTTAACACCAGGGGCTGGAGTTGCGGCTCAGCGGCTCAGCGGTAGAGCACTCGCCTAGCACGTGCGCGGCCCAGGTTCGATCCTCAGCACCACATAAAAATAAACGCATTGTGTACAACTAAAGCAAATAAATAAATATTTTTTAAAAAAATAAAGCCTTAACACACACACACAAAAAATAACCCAATCAATAAATGGACCAAGGAGCTACACAGACACTTCTCAGAAGATGATATACAATCAACAAATATATGAAAAAATGTTCAACATTTCTAGCAATTAGAGAAATGCAAATCAAAACAACTCTAAGATTTCATCTTACTCCAGTCAGATTGGCAGCTATCAAAAAAACAAATAACAATAAATGCTGGCGAGCATGTGGGGAAAAAGGCATACTCTTACATTGCTGGTGGAACTGCAAATTGGTGAAGCCAATCTGGAAAGTAGTACGGAGATTCCTCGGAAAACTGGGAATGAAACCACCATTTGACCCAGCTATCCCACTCCTTGGCCTATTTCCAAAGGACTTAAAAACAGCTTACTACAGGGACACAGCCACATCAATGTTTATAGCAGCACAATTCACAATAGCTAGATTGTGGAACCAACCCCGATGCCCATCAGCAGATGAATGGATAGGGAAACTTTGGTATATAGACACAATGGAACACTACTCAGCACTAAAAGAGAATAAAATCATGGCATTTGCAGGTAAATAGATGGAGTTGGAGAAAATAATGCTAAGTGAAGTTAGCCAATCCCCAAAAACCAAAGGTCGAATGATCTCTTTGATATGAAGATACTAACTTATAAAGGCAAGAGAGAGGGAATGAGAGGAATGAAAGAGCTTTAAATAGAAGAAAGGGGGGAGGGAGGGTGGGAGCAAGGAGATAGGAATAATGGCAGACTGAGTTATCCATGATTACCCTAAATACATGTATGAAGACACAATTGTTGTAAAAATACTTTATATTAAACCAGCAACTCGAAAAAAAAAAAAAAAAGGACAAAAATACATTCAGGAAATAAAATATACATAAAACAGAAGGCAAATGAAAAAAATCTTAAGCTAATTACTTCTTTCCCTAATATTCTTTCACCACTCAGCTTTTTTCTCTGTAAAGTCTAGGAGAGAGTCTGCAAAGTATTGTATTTGTTTTACTGGGTGACATAACAATGATGTTTCTTAGGACAAAGACAAAGGGTCCACCAGTCCAGACCTTTTCTTGACAATTTCTTAAAGGGAAACAGATAAACCCAAAATCAAAAGAGTATGTGGAAATCCATCGAAGGCAAAAGATCTGTAACTACAAGTTATGAGTCATTGGACTCACTATGAATAATTTGGCTACATCTGGTAGAATGAGAGGAAGCTTGTTGAGTTCACATGTGTTAGAAATTCTAGCAGATCAAAGACTCAGCTTGAACTTTTTCCAAGTATAGCCAAAAACATCTTCCACTCCCCCCCCAAAAAATTCAGAAGTTCAGTCTCTAACTATGCCTGTTACTTTGAAAGTAGAAATTCCAAAGGCAGAATCTTTTTAAACTTATTTTTTAATGTATAAAAATATATACATACATAAAGTTTTGAAATGTGCATACATTATGGAATGGCTAAATCAAGCTAGTTAAACATATGCATTAACTCACATATTTCTTTTTAAGAGAACACTTAAGCCAGGCACAGTGGCTCACACCTGTAATCCCAGCACTTGGGAGGCTGAGACAGGAGCATTATTGTGAGTTCAAAATCAGCCTCAGCAATGGCGAGGCACTTAGCAACTCAGTGAGACCCTGTCTCTAAATAAAATACAAAAAAGGACTGGGGATATGGCCCAGTGGTCAAATGCCCCTGAGTTCAATCCGGGTAACAAAAACAAACAAACAAACAAAAAACACTTAAAATCTACTCTGATTTCTGAGAATACAATTCATTATTATTAACTTAGTCACCATGTTGTACAATAGATCTTTTTTTTTTAGTACCAGGAATTGAACTCGGGCATTCGACCACTGGGCCACATCCCCAGCCCTTTTTGTATTTTATCAGAAACAGGGTCTCACTGAGTTGCTAAGTGCCTTGCCATTGCTGAGGCTGGCTTTGAACTCGCAATCCTCCAGCCTCAGCCTCCCAAATGCTAGGATTACAGGCGTGCACCACCACGCCCAGCATACAATAGATCTCTTGTACTTATTCCTCCTAACTGAAATTGTGTATCCTTTGACCAACATCTCTCTAACACCTGCTAGCTAACTCCCAAACCACTGAGAACCATCATTCTGCTCTCTGCTTCCATGAGTTTGAGTTTTTTAGATTCCACATATGTGATATCATGTGGTATTTATCTTTCTGTGCCTAGCCTATTTCATCCAACGTGATGTCCTCTAGGTTCATCATTTATTGCAAACAACAGAACTGTCTTCTTTTTAAGGCTGAATAGTTTTCCTATGTATCTTTACCTCACATTTTCTTTATCCATTTGTCAGTTGATGGACACATATATTGATTCCATATCTTGGCTATGGGGAATGATGCTGTGATGATCATGGGAGTGCAGATGTCTTCAACATACTGATTTCATTTCCTTTGGATGTATAATGGTATGACTGGGTCATATGGTAGTTATATTTTTAATTCTTTGAGAAACTTCCATACTGTTTTCCATAGTGACTAATTTTTAAAAAAGACATAATCTTGAAGAGCTAACTCAGTAAGATGAAGGCTTTAGCAAAAATGATTTATTTACGGCTGGCGGTGTATTCAGTGGTAGAAGTCTTACCTAGCATGCACAAGTCCCTGGTTAGACAGCCAGCACCATGAAGTAGGGGGGAGGGAATCCTGCCTAAATTATGAGAATGAAAAAAAAAAAAAAAGAAAAAAAGAAAAATTGGGAATAAATTTAGGGCTGAAATGGTGCCCAGAGGAAAAAATTGTCCTTTAATACTAAATAAAACCACTTGTCAGTGTCAGTTCCCACCCTCAGCAAAGGGTGGAATGGCTGGAACTTCATTTCAGGTAATCACATATTTATGACTATTAGAATAGATTTAGTTGCATTAAAAAAAATAATAATAAAAGTTCAAGTTGGGCATGTGGTGTACCACTCCCAGTGGCTTGGGAGGCTGAGGCAGGAGGATCACAAGTTCAAAGTCAGTTCAAAACTTTAGCAAGGTCATAAGCTACTTAGTGAGACCCTGTCTCAAAATAAAAAAGGGCTGGAGAGGGCTGGGTTTGTAGCTCATGCTTGCCTGGCATATGTGGGGCACTGGGTTGGATCATCAGCACCACATAAATATATTGTGTCCATCTACAACTAAAAAAAAAAAAAAAAAAAAAAATTAAGGGCTGGGGATATTGCCCAGTAGTTGAGAATCCCTGAGTTCAATTCCTGGTACCAAAAAAAAAAAAAAAAAAAAGCAAAGCAATTCAAGCAGCTTCAATAAGATAGAAATTTTCCCATCACATATAAGTCCACAGGAAGGCTATCTAGGACTAGTAAGGTAGCTCCACAGCCATTTGAGATCCAGGCTCCTCCATCTTTTTGCCCTATCATGTCATACTCTAGCCTTTATTCTCAAGGTCACCTGCTGGTCCAAGAGAGTGGTGACACTCTACCCACCAAGTCTGTGACACAAGCCAAAAGAAGAAAAGGCATGGGCTGTAGCTGTAGCTCAGTGGCAAAGCGCTTGCCTTGCATGCATGAGGCACTGGGTTCAATCCTGAGCACCACATAAAAATAAACAAATAAAATAAAGGCATTCTGTCCATCTACAACTACAAAAAAATTTTTTTAAAAAATGCTGGGGTTGTGGCTCAGCGGTAGAGCGCTCGCCTCGCACGTGCACAACCCAGGTTCGATCCTCAGCACCACGTAAAAATAAATGCATTGTGTAGAACTAAAGCAAATAAATATTTTTTTAAAAATAAAGAAAACGCATGGTCTAAGGTTGTGGCTCAGTGGTAGAGAACTTGCCTAGCATGTGTGAAGCACTGGATTCGATTCTTAGCACCACATATAAATAAATAAAATAAAAGATCAGTCAACAACTAAAAAATATTTAAGAAAAAGAAGAAAAGGCAGAAAGGCGGAGAACAAACTTATCAGGTGGGTCAGCTCCTTTTAAGCAGCCTTCTACAAGTTCACTAATTGTGGTAGAATTAGTCCTATGGCCACATCTCTTGTCAGAGAAGCTGGAAAATTCAGTCTTTTAGCTAGGGGTATAATCTCCAAATAAAAAGGAGACTTTATGTTCTTTATTAAACCAAAAAGGGAGAATAGACACTAGAGTTACCAGCAATCAACTTTAATGGTCAAGTGGACAAAAATTTCAAGCAACTGGAAAAGGAGAAAGCTTTGTAGGCCTCATCTACCTAGTAATTGTTCCATCCTTTCTATTGTTACGTGAGCACAGAAATAACAGAGAAGAGGTAAGTCCTTCTCCTTTTGAAGACAGAGTCAATGGGAGGAAAAATTATTTTAAAGCCACTTAAGGCATCTTCTGCTTTGGTTCTTGATTGTTTTCAAAGATGAAGACTATGTTAGGGAGGAAAACATTAGAGCCCTTAATTATAGTTTTGAGTTTCAAGCCTATGACACTGAGAAACTGAAAAAGCGAACAAAAGTAAAAATCACTTTAGGCAAAATGTCTGGATTTTTAAATTATAATTTTACTAATAAATAAAGCCTCCATGTCACTCTCCCTGTTTCAAAAACTTTTTATAGTGTGCTGTAACATTTGGAATAAAACCCTGAAATTATTACCAGTAGAGGTTCTCAAAGTGTCTCCACTCAAGTTGCCCTTAGTGGGTCAGTAATCTTATGAAGGCACTGTTAAGTCACAAGAAATAAACAGTCCGTATATTAAGTGGTTAGATCCAACAACTTAATAAATATTCATGTCCTAACAGCTTAGTGCTTGCTGGGCACTGCATGACTTCTCAAACTTTGAGATGGGGTGGGACATAACCACCACCATCATTTCCTGCTCCATGCTAATTTCACCTGAGATTGCCTTTCATCACAAAGGGTGGAAAAACCCATCACAGGATTTGAATTGTAAGCTAGCTCCAGAAAATAGTTCCCATGGTGTCAGCAGATGTCGCTGTGTTTCTCTTAAAATTTAAAAATATTCAAGACTCCCAGGTGAGTTGGCTGGGGCACCCCAGGGAATTCCAAAGCACAGCTGGGACATGCTTTATTAGGTCTCGCATTAATTACCCCATGACCTCTTTAGTCTTATCCTTCTCTCCTTGATCACTACACTCTATTTCCACTGGCATTTTATTTTCACAAAAGAGCCATGCTCTTCCTTAACTCAGTCTTTTATTTAATTAATTAATTTTTTTTTCCCCATGCTGTTGCCTTTGTTTAGAGGACTTTTCAACTGGAGAAATATCCCATACATCCCCAGTAGTCTGGAACTGTTACTAAGTCTGCACGCTCCATGAACGAGGGACCATGTGTGTTTTGTTCCTGCTGCCTCAGCCACCCAAGTCACTGAATTACAGGCACCACACCAGGTGCCACCACACCTGATTTAAAAACAAATTCAAGGGAAAGAATAGTCTTTGGTGGGGAAGGGGAAGAATAGAAATTCATTGGATTAGACAAAGGGAAATGAAGGGAAGGGCAGCTGGGTGGAATTAGGAAAGGCAGTAGAATGAATTGGACGTAACTTGCCTATGTTCATATATGAATACACAACCAGTGAAACTGCACATCGTGTACAACCACAAGAATGGGATCTTAATTAGAATAACTTATACTCCATGTATGTATATTATGTCAAAATACACTTTACTGTCATATATATCTAAAAAAACTTTTTAAAATAATTTTTTCAACAAATGGTGCTGGGACAACTGGATAGTCACCATGCAAAAGAGTGAAGTTGGACCACTGCCTCATATTAAAAAAATTAACTCACAATAGATCATATGGGGACTAGGGATATAGTTCAGTGGTAGAGCACATGCGTAGCATGTACAAGGCCCTGGGTTCAATCTTCAGCACCAAAACCAAAACCAAAACCCAAACATAACAATACCCATAAACATAAATGTAAAAGTTAAAAACTATGAAACTCTTGGGCCGGGGTTGTGGCTCAGCGGTAGAGCGCTCGCGTGCGCGGCCCAGGTTTGATTCTCAGCACCAAGTAAAAATAAATGCACAGTGTACAACTAAAGCAAATAAATAAAAAAATTTTTAAAAAACTATAAAACTCTTAAAAATACCTTAGATTAGGCAATGTTTTCTTAGACATAACATCAAAAACACAAGCAACAAAATAAAAATTAAGAAACTAAACATCAAAATTCAAAACTTTTGTTTTTCAAAGGACACTATCGAGAAAATAAGAAGCCCATAAAATGGGAGAATATTTTTGCTAATTATATACCTGAAAAGGAAATTGTATCCTGAATACATAAAGAACTCTTACAACTCAATAAAAAACACAAATAATCTAATATAAAAATGGACTCGGGATTTGATAAGACATTTCTCCAAAGGAAACACAATAAGCAAATGAAAAGATGTTCAACATCAGGAGCCATCAGGAAATACAAATCAAAACCACAATGAGATACCACTTCACATCCACTAGAGTAATTAAAATAAAAACACAAAAATAAGTGTTGGTTAAAAATGTAGAGAAAATATACATGCATGATTATACTACTGGTGTGACTTTCCATCATGTACAATTAGAGGAATGAGAAGTTGTGCTCCATTTGTGTACAATGTGTCAAAGTGCATTCTACTGTCATGTGTAACTAATTAGAACAAATTTTAAAAATTAAAAAAAAAAATCTTAACTAAAAAAAAAAAATGTGGAGAAATTGGAATCCTCATACATTGTGGTTAGAATTATAAAATGGCACAGCCATTTTGGAAAACATTTTGACAACTCTCCAAAATATTAAACATAAAGTTACCATATTACCTAATAAGTCCACTTCTAGATATGCATCTAAAAGAAATAAAAATATGTATTGGCACAAAGATTTGTACATGAATGTTCACAGCGCATTACTCATAATAGCCCAAAAGTGCAAACTGAAATGTCTCTTAACCAATCAATGGATAAAGGAAATATATTTCCATGCAATAAATATGATTTGGCTATAAAAAGGAATGAAGTACTAATACATACTACAAACCTGAGTGAAATTTGAAAATGTTATTCAAACTAAAGCCAGTTACAAAATACCACATATAATACAATTCCATTCCTGTGAAACATCCTGAACAAGGAAATCTACAGAGATAATAGAATAATAGTTTTCAGGGGAAGAGAGAATGTGGAGTGGCTGCTCATGGGTATGAGGTTTTCTTTTTGAGGTTATGAAATGTTCTAAAAGTAGATAGTGGTTTCATAACTGTGAATATACTAAAAACATTGAATGGTCTACTGGAAAGGGTGAATTTCTTGATCAATTAATATCTCATTATAGCTACTATTTCAAAAACACATGAAAAATCTTATCTACCTTATCACCTGTAGAATAAAGTTCTAACTACAGAATTGCTTACGAGGCACAGAAGACCTTGTACTTCCTACCATTCCCTTATTTCCTACCAATTCCAGAGACTTCAGCAAACTACTTGGGATTTCTTGTGCTTTATTTGTGTGCTATGACTTTTTGCAGTTCCCTTTGCTTTTCCCATTTGTCCCTCAGATCCAGCTTATTCCTTTGTGCTCACAAGACATCCTGTGCATATGCCATCGTAGTAAGCATGTGATTGTTCCATAAATGTCACCTTCCTTGCATTTCACAGGGCTTTCTTCAAGGGAGAGAATGCATTATTTTTATATCTGCATCCCTAGCCTTAGGAGAGGTGCTCAATACATGCAATAAAGAAATGAATGAGGGACTGGGGTTAGCGGTAGAGCGCTCGTCTAGCACATGCACGACCCGGGTTCGATCCTCAGCACCACGTAAAAATAAAGGCATGGTGTACAACTAAAACAAACAAATAAATGTTTAAAAAAATAAAAAGAAAGAAATGAATGAGTAGAATGAATAAACTCACTTCATTCTTGAATTAGGTTTTTTATTTATCTTCTACTCTTATTCATGTGTATTAATACAGTTTTCATGTTATAATTTTCAAGTCAGTATGATTTTCTGTCTATAGTTTAAAAATCTACAGCTTTCCAACCTGTTATGGATTGGATATGAGGTGTCCCCCAAAAGCTCCTGTGTTAATGTAGAAATATTCAGAGTGAATGATTGAATTATGACAACTATAACCTAATCAGTACATCCTAGTTTGAATGGACTGACTAGGTGATTACTGTAAACAGGTAGGTTGTGGCTGAAGGAGGTAGGTCACTGGGGGGGTATGTCCTGGAAGGGTGAATCTTCCCTGTGGCCCCTTCCTCCCTTCCCTGTCTCTGCTTCCTGGCGTATGAAGTGAGCAGTGCTCTTTAGTCACACCCTTCTGTCATGATATGCTGCCTCATCTTGGGCCCACAGCAATAGAGTTGGCCCACCATGTACTAAACTTCTGAACCATGAGCTAAAATAAACTTTACTTCCTCTACATTGTTCTTGTTAGGTAGTTTGTATCTCATAGAGACACAAAGCTGACTAACACACAATCCCTAGAAGGTAATGATTAATACATCCAGTGACCGACAGAAAGAAGAATTAAAAATACTCCCAGAAGCCCGGGCGCGGTGGCGAACGCCTGTAATCCCAGCACTTTGGGAGGCCGAGGCAGGAGGATCGCGAGTTCAAAGCCAGCCTCAGCAATGGCGAAGCACTTAGCAACTCAGTGAGAACCTGTCTCTAATAAAATACAAAAAAGGGCTGGGGATGTGGCCCAGTGGTCTAGTACCACTGAGTTCAATCCCCGGTACAAAAAAAAAAAAAAAAAAAATACTCCCAGAGCATGTGTCTATACTGCACATTTTACATATACATTTGTATATGCCAGAGCATTCCTCTTCAACATCCATACTATACCCTATGTTTCAGAGTATGTACATCTTGCTTTCTCTCAATAAAATCAATGTGTCAAAAAAAAAAAAAAATCTCTCGCCGGGCACGGTGGCGCACGCCTGTAATCCCAGCACTTTGGGAGGCTGAGGCAGGAGGATCGCAAGTTCAAAGCCAGCCTCAGCAATGGTGAAAAAAAAAAAAATCTACAACTTTTGAGCCAAGCATGGTGGTACACATCTGTCTTGCCAGCACTTGGGAGGCTGAAGCAGGAGGATCATTTGAACACAGCCTGAGTAACATAGCAAGACTCTGTTAAAAATAAATAAATAATCTGCATTTATTTTAATAACGTAAGCTAAACAAAAGATTGTTATCACATAAATTACTAGGTAGTGCACACCTATAATCCCAGTAACTTGAGAGACTGAGGCAAGAGGGATCACAAGTTTGAGGCCTGCCTGGGCAATTTGGCAAGACTTGTTTCAAAAAAAGGGTTGGGGGGCATGAGGTGAGGATGTATCTTAGTGGTAGAGCACCCCTAGATTCAATCCCCAATACTGCGGAAAAAAAAGAAACAAAAACACTAGCAATTTGGGGCTGGGGTTATGGCTCAGTGGTAAAGTGCTCACCTAGCATGCATAAGGCACTGGGTTCAATCCTCAGCACCACATAAAAATTATAAAGATATTGTGACCACCTAAAACCAAAAAAATAAATATTAAAAAAAAATAGCAATTTTATTTTATTTTTTTTTAAATATTTATTTATTTGCTTTAGTTGTACACAATGGGTTTAAATGGGTTTATTTGTATGTGGTGCTGAGGATCGAACCCGGGCCGCGCACGCGCTAGGCAAACGCTCTACCGCTGAGCCACAATCCCAGCCCCAGCAATTTTATTTTTTAAGATAATGTTTCTATATGATTCGTATAGGTAACCAGTTGCTACCTACTATCACAATTCAATTATTATCAATGCACTATTAATGTAGTGACTGAGGCTTTATAAATAACTGGTATTTGAATTTGATAAATTAGATCTGTGAATTAACAAAAGGAAACTGGTATATATTCATACCAGCTACTGAAGTTGATATCCATAGAGTTTGAGATCATTTTTAACTATGTCACAATTTGCTACATTTCACTACTGCTACCTCATTACTTCTTCATGTGACACAGACTGCTAAGTTCCTTTATTGTGAGCTGTCTTCTAAATTAGAAAGAATTATAGTTGAGGTGTGTAAGACCCCAAGTGAGTTGTATGGATCAGAGGGTGAGTCATGGAGATCAGACTCCAGCACACACCTCTCACTGTGTTTATTTTCTAGTTCTAAGTTCAAATTCAGATGTAGAACCTGAATGAACTTTGAAAATGCTATTCAACCTAAAGCCAGTCACAAAAGACCACATATTATACAATTCCATTCCTGTGAAACATCCCAAACAAGGAAATTCAGATATAGAAGCCCCCTCATCAGTCTTTTAGCCAGACGTGTGTTAGGAAGGGTATGTCAGAGTTAAGGATGCATGTGAGTAGAAAGGTGCATCTTAAAATGGTGAGCCTCTTGTGCTTACACTTATCTCTGTCAGAAAGTGACTGGGAGCTGAGAGTGTGATTGTCTCTTGACAGGGAGTGGGGCTCAAACAATGTAGTGGCTGGGGCTTAATAAATAACTGGTGTTTGAAACAAACATAATCTTCCATATTTACCATTTTTATAGGTTTTGAAAAATGATTTTAAACTTTCACATGCCACAGAACCTCCATTTAGATTGTTTCTTGAAAGAATATGTTTTAGAGAGTGTTTGTTGTTCTCATTTCCTAAGGAAACTTGAGTAAACAGAAGTTTAGTTGAACCTTCAGAATCAATAAGGATGGGGACTGTGTCATTTCTATTGCCTATGAGTTGGTAAAATCAGCACTTTCATGAATAGTGCATGTTTTCACTTATATGTGGAGCTTTAAAAAGTTGATCTCATACAAGAAGAGGGTAGAATAGTGGTTACCAGAGTCTGAGAAGGGGGAGGGAGGGGATCTGGACAGAGGATGGTTAACAGGTACAGGAGTGCAGTTGGGTAAGAATAACTTCTAATGTTCTGTAGCATAGTGGGGAAACTATGGTTGACAATTATATATTTCAAAATAGCTAGGAGAATTTAGAATGTTCCTAGAAAAGAGAAATAATAAATGTTAGACCTGATGAATGTGCCAATTACCCTGATAATTATACATTGTAAACATGCACTGGAACATCACACTGGACCCCATTAATATATACAATTGTTGTGTGTTGGTTAAAAATTTTTTTAAAATATACATCTTCCCTGGCGCAGTGGCATACACCTGTAATCCCAGCACTTGGGAGGCTGAGGCAGGAGAATTGCAAGTTCAAAGCCAGCCTCAGCAATGGCGAGACACTTAGTAACTCAGTGAGACCCTGTCTCTAATAAAATACAAAAAAAGGGGGGGGAGGCTGGGGTTGTGGCCCAGTGGTCAAGTGCCCCTGAGTTTAATCCCCGGTAGCAAAAAAATTATAATTAAAAAAAAAATATATATATATATATATGTACATATATATATATAATCAGTGCATTCCTTCGCAGAAGAAGTATGACTGGTCAACAAACATATGAAAAAGAATGTTCAACATTTCTAGCAATTAGAGAAATGCAAATTAAAACTACACTGAGATTTCACCTCACTCCAATAAAGAATTACAATTACCAAAAATACACGTAATGGGAGGCTGGGGTTGTGGCTCAGCAGAGGAGCGCCCGCCTAGCACATGCGTGGCCCGGGTTCGATCCTCAGCACCATGTACAAATAAATGCATCATGTACAACTAAAGCAAATAAATAAATATTTAAAAAAAGAATACACATAATGTAGGAATGTAGTGGAATGAGTTAGACATCATTCCTGTAAGTACACATATTAAGGCATGAATGATGTGAAACTTTGTGTAAACTCAGTGACTTGAAAAATTATCCTCTATATATGTAATATGAAATGAACTGCATTCTGCCATCATTTATAACAAATTAGAATAAAGAAATAATTTAATTAAAAAAAGAACACACATAACAATAAATGTTGGTGAGGATGTGGGGCCACATGCCTGTAATACCAGCACTCATACATTGCTGGTAGGATTGCAAATTGGTGCAACCACTCTAGAAAGCAGTATGGAGACTCCTTGGAAAACTTGGAATGGAACCACTATTTGATCCAGTTATCCCACTCCTCACCATATACCCAAAAGACTTAAAATCAGCATACTGTAGGGTCTCAGCTACATCAATGTTTATAGCAGCTCAATTCAGAATAGCTAAGCTATGGAACCAACATAGGTGTCCTTCAACAAATGAATGGATAAAGAAAATGTGGTATATATAAACAATGGAATATTACTCAGCCATAAAGAAGAATGAAATTATGGCATTTGCCAGTAAATAGATGGAACTGGAAACTCTTATGCTGAGTGAAATACGCCAATCCTAAAAAAACAAAAGCCAAATGTTCTCTCTGATATGCAGATACTAACACACAAAAAGGGGGCAGGGAAAATAGAAGTTTACTGGATTAGACAAAAGGGAATGAAGGGAAGGGAGGGAGGATGGGAATAGGAAAAACAGTGGAATGAATTAGACACACCTTTCCTATGTTCATATATGAATACATGACCAGGGGATACCAGTATACCAGCAATGGTCCCCTTCTCCCTCCTGGGAGAAGTCTACGTTACCCCTTTTAAATAAACCCTACTTTATATGCTTGCCTCAGCATGCTTCTCTAATGTTCAAACTTCAATATTCTGGGGAGCAGAACTCAT
Organism: Tamias sibiricus; assembly: GCA_025594165.1. Classification (NCBI taxonomy): domain Eukaryota; kingdom Metazoa; phylum Chordata; class Mammalia; order Rodentia; family Sciuridae; genus Tamias; species Tamias sibiricus. Next base: position 73,202,474 of record CM046659.1, read on the forward strand.
CACTGGCAACTGGTGGTATCATTATATGGAGGTCCCACCATGGTCTACACAGAGGTAAGCTCCTCTCCATGCACCCCACATCTGTTTGAGGTGCATCATTCTGTCTCTTTCATTTTGGAGGATGATGTGGGGACCTGTCGGCTACTTAAATGCAGCTAGTGCAGCCGCCACTCTTCAAGACTCTGGTAAAATGTTTCCCAGCCTAGGCAGTTTTCAATCCCCTGTTCTGTGTAGAGCAGGCACGTTGGGCCCTACCAAAGCCATTTTCTACTTTTCTGTCTAGGCCCAGAGAGCAATTGGTGTGAATACACAGTGTCCCTACTCCCGATCTTCCTTGGATACGTGGAGGTGGATGAAGAAGCATGGAACAACTGTGGAATTTCCGGCCTGGGCTACACTCAAGAGAAAATCCTAAGGTTCCTTCTCTCAAACCCACTCCCGACTGCCCTATGGGGTATCTGGGGTGATTGATAGAAGAATGGCACTGAGGGAAAGCCCCCAATTACATTTGGGCCATGCAACACTCCCCACCCCCGCATCCATTCCCTCCTGGATGCTCCCCTTCCTTTGCTGATCAGAAACACTAGCAATTCAGATTACTATAGGACTGAGAGAAAGACTGGGATGGTTATTAAGAAAAACATCCCAGGTTCCCTTTGTTTGCATACTTAGCCTTCACAAGCCAGTTTAAAATCTCCCATTGTGGTTACTGTGCTCAGATGTACTCAATGTATTTCTTTTTTAAAAAAAACACTGCAAGAGAGAGAGAGAGACTCTATTTTAACCAATTCCTTTCATAAATTCCTCCAGAGAACGGTGTTTGTTATGTGCCTAACAACCAGTAGATGTTCCCCTTATCCACTGGAGATTCCTTTAAATAGGAGTTATAGTGGCAGGGAGGAAAGCAGTAATGCCCTTAAGTCTGAATCCTCCCAGGGTCTCTGGCATAGGGCAAACTGGGACCTTAGCACTTTGCCAAAGGAGGCCGGAAATAACTTTGGCAAAGTCAAGTGATAAGAGACAAGTTTTCTGGACCATAATGAAGCTCAAATATAGGGAGACATCCCTAATATAATTTTCCATCACTCAGGTGGGAGCTTCTCTCTCAAGTCAGTTTGTAGATTGACCACTAGTCTACATACTGGGAAATTGCAAATGATCAGGAAAAGTGCCTCATTTTTCTGTGTTGTTAGGCTTAACCTTAGTCGCTGCCATGAGAAGAAAAGGCCTTAAAGAATCACCTAGTGAGGAGGAGAAATCAAGGGGACCCCCCACCAACTTAAAACAAAAAAGAACAAATTCAGGGAAATTTCCAGGGGATCTAAAAAAGTATATTGAGATATTTCAGAACTTAGGCCAGGTGTTTGATCTCACCTGGAAACATATTATGTTATTACTTAGCCAAACTTTAGCCTCCATTAAGAAGGAGGCCACCCTAAAGCAAGCAGCTAAAAATTTGGGGATGGACCTACGTATTGCTCATGCCCCAGCATCACAAACTAGAAACAAACCTAATTATTCATCTGGAGCACAGGCAATTCCCAGAAACAATCCTGACTGGGACCCAAATGATGAACAGGATGCTTGGAAGATTACACATTTTCAAATTTTGGTCCTTGAAGTCCTCAGGAGGACTATTAACTATTAACTATTCCATTTTCTATTACCTATTAACTATTCCAAGTTCTCTGAAATTACTCGGGGGCCCCAGGAAAGCCTTGCTATTTTCATGGAGAAACTTAGGGAGGCAATAAAAACATGCCACCCTAAATCCTAAATCCATAAAGGGCCAGCTACTTATAAAAGATAAATTTACTAAAAATTTATTCCCCCTCTGAGTTATAAACAGGTTTTGGAAGCCTTTAAGACATTAAATCGGGGACTTATTTTGAGCCGCTGTCCTCAGTTTACCTATAGAGCAAGATTTAACCTGTTTGTCACTGAGAGAAGAAGAATAACCCTAAAAATGGTCACACAAAATAATGGTTATCTCAGTAAGGAGCTTAACATTGTAGCTTTGTTCTCAAAAGCAATAAGAACTAAGGTATCACAATTTTCATCCAAACCTGTCTGATTACCAGCTTTTAAAAAAAAAAAAAATGTTAAAAAACACCTTAGGCATGAGGTTTCTGCTCAGAATAGCAATTTCCCCCACTCCTTCCAGACCTCAGCCAGGATTTACATTGAAATGCAAATGGAAGAAGCCTGCAAACTCAGTAGGAGACTATAATCTGAGGCCCGAGAATGAAAAAAAAAAAAAAAAAAAAAGTAAAAGTGTCCTTTACCTTAACTCAGACTAAACCAAAAGTAGATTGTATGGTACTTTACTAATTACTGACCAGTCATTTTTTTCTAGGACTCTTGCTTTTTCTTAGATTCTGTATTTTTTTTTGAGCTCATGATTTTGATCCTATGCACCTAGGTTAATGTTTCTCTGATCAGTCCTATTTTTTAATTCAACTGTGGAATTTTTAAACATCTGTAACATTGCAATGGAGATTTGCCTACAAAAAGCTACAAGGCCTTTGCTATTGTGTTATGTGTGCACACTTGTGTTATGTGTTTTATGTCTATATGTGCGTATGTCTATATATCATGTACATGATATCAAGATTGGCAGATAGAAAATGAGCACTCATAAATTTTTTTTAAAATGTGTCCAGGAGGATCGCGAGTTCAAAGCCAGCCTCAGCAATGGTGAGGCACTTAGAAACTCAGTGAGACCCTGTCTCTAATAAAATACAAAAAAGGGCTGGGGATGTGGCCCAGGGGTCGAGTGCTCCTGAGTTCAATCCCTGGTACCAAAAATAAATAAATAAATAATGTGTCCAAATACCTTTAATTCACATGATTTTTAAAAAGTTCAATTTAAATTGGTTAAACAAATGAAAATAAAGATGTCTTTAAAATTAAATTTAACTCACAAGTCTCTCTAAGTGGTCAAAGAACTAATAAAATGTTGATGTCTATAAAATGTCAAATACCCCTTGGTTCCAGGACTTTTCTTCAATAAGAAGAAATGGCTAATACTGTTCAATACACTTGTCTGATATTTTGGTAAAATAAGTAAAGTAGATTTTACATGGGATAACTCATATTTATGAGTAATTTTGTTTGTTAGACATCTGATTTACAAGATTAAAATGCTAACTGTTAAATATACCATCAAGTACTCTTAACTCCTTGAATTCCATTGGGTAACATTGATAGTTTTCATAAATTGGTAAATGAAGAAAAAAAGTGTTTAAAATTGCTTTGTCATCACTGAAAAAGGTTATTAAGAATTAAAGTTCCGACAGGTATAATTCTATATACCTGAACATTGTATTCTCATGAAATGATAAACAGATGTGATTCTATATACAAAGGTTTATAGAAGATTTCTTTAAAAAAATAAAATAAAATTTATTTTACTTATTTTTATGTGGTGCTGAGGATTGAACCCAGGGCCTCACACGTGCTAGGCAAGCACTCTACTGCTCAGCCACAACCCAAGCCTAGAAGATTTTTATATATGCAAAGGCTCAAAAGTTTCAATGGTTCCAATTGAGAGTACTGTAAATAACATACAGTATTTTTTTATTAAAATGAAATAATTTGCCTAAATTTAAACTATTACAAGGATTGTTTCAGAATGTGAACCAAAAAGGGGGTTAATAGATGGGAAAAAGAAATTAGAAGGTTCTAGATATGGAAACCATACTTAATAGAAGGAAAAAAAAATGTTTCTGGATAAGAAAGTGTTTATATGATGAAGTAAATAAGAGGGTTTAAGTAAGTGATAAAGAAGGTCTATGTAAATTGGTCATATATATATAAGGCTTTGTCCTGAAGGTCAAATTTTAATGTACTGATATAAACCAAAGTTTAATCTAGATGTTAAAAGGACAAGTATTTCTTAAAACATTGTATTTATTAAGTTTTGAGTTTTTTGAAGAAGTAATCTTGAAGGAATTAAGGATCATACAACTGTGGTTAAACAACAACTGTTATTTTGGAATATTGTGATATGTTATTTCTTTAAGATCTGAATTTGATTAATATAAAAACATCGATGTAATTGTGGTGCTATTACTCTTCTTTGTATATTAAATGTGTTCATATCTTTCAGGTATACCAGCCTTAAGGTAGAAGCTTTAAAAGAGCATTATATCAAGCTGATGTTCTCCAAACTACAGTTGTATGGTAACTCTAGGCATATAAAGATAACACATTGAAGATTTATTTATATCATTTAATGTTCTACAACTAGACCTGTTATCAATAAGATATAAAGTTTCATGTTACTATTTACACTGGGGTATAATTAGATGTATTTTTAAGTTAATGAGAGCCTAATCTATATAAAGTTTAATATTATAAAACACAAATGCATTTTGCTACTTTTCCACAAAAGGTTAAAAGCTCTCAGCCTTTCTTTAATTCTTGTTTTAAATGTTATGTATTGTGTTAGCTAATGTTCATGTGAACTCAAGCAACAACATATGTAAACTTTGTTAAAAGATATCTAAAAAGCAAAGATCAGCATCAGAACTAGAACACTTAAGATTTATAAAGATTTATGAAGGGGCTGAGGTTGTTTCTCAGCGGTAGAGCGCTCGCCTAGCACATGCACGGCCCAGGTTCGATCCTCAGCACCATGTAAAACTAAAGGCATTGTGTACAACTAAAAAACAAATAAATAAATATTTTTTAAAAAAAAGATTTATGGAGAGCACCATCTTACCTGAGATAAGGCTCTACCTCCCATCTTACTACATGTCAGATTGACTCCAAAGAAGGCCAAACTTCAATTTGTTTAACTTTATGTTCAAAAGATTGATTTTGGGGCTGGGGTTGTGGCTCAGCGGCAGAGTGCTTGCCTCGCACATGCACAGCCCGGGTTCGATCCTCAGCACCATGTAAACATAAAATGCATTGCATTGTGTACAACTAAAGTAAATAAATAAATATTAAAAAAAAAAAAAGATTGGTTTTGGAAAGATATGAATATACTTTGTATGCTAACAGTGATATGTAAAATGGTGCTCTTTATGTGTATTATGAATTGTAAAGTATGCTACTGTTATATATAAAACAACACTGAAAAAAAAAATTTTTTAAAGATTGATTTTTGTTGTTAAGATTACGAAGATCTTTTTAAAAAATATTTATTTAGTTGTAAGTGGACACAATACCTTTATTTTATTTATGTTGTGCTGAGGATCGAACCTAGGGCCTCACACATGCAAGACGAGCGCTCTACCACTGAGCCATAACTCCAGGCCCAAGAATACTAAGATTTTAAACAGGGGGTATAATATATAACGCAGTCAAAATTCAAGGTAGTTATTATACAAACTAAATGTTTTTTACTCTTGTTAATTTTATTTTGTATTTTTCTTATAAACTGTCTAAAGTGTGCCTATTAATATTTTGCAGAGGTATTGCTTTAAGAAAACACAACCTGGGTTAATTTAAGACAATAAGCCATCGCCTACAGGACAGATAGATTAGTGCAGACCTCAATTAATAAAAGGGTTAAATGATTGTAAGGTTACAGACATTAAAGTTAAAGCCCAGTATTCTTAATTTAAGACTGGTGAGACTGACTTGCTGGATGTTTAAGATCAAGACTTAAAAATTAAAGTTAAATTGGCTCTTGCCCTCTGAGTCAGTCTGAATCCAGGGAACAGGGAACTTCTCTAAAGAGATTTGCAACTCTGGGCCACATAACCTCCTGATCAGGGAGATTAATGAGACCACTGGAGAACAGAAAGCCAATGAAGAGGCAGGTCATTGGAGAAGGGGGACATCCCTGGTGCTTCCAAGGGAAGCCACGTGGTCAAGAAAGACCAGGACCCATCCTAGCGCAAATGGCACTAGCAGAACTAAGAAGCTGCTCTCAGGTTCCCCAAGAGTGACTCCCATAGGAACTCAGCTGACTCTTAACAATAGATAGAAACAAAAGTCAGTTTGAAGCCGGGCGCAGTGGCGCACGCCTGTAATCCCAGCACTTTGGGAGGCTGAGGCAGGAGGATCTCGAGTTCAAAGCCAGCCTCAGCAATGGTGAGGCACTTAGCAACTTAGTGAGACCCTGTCTCTAAATAAAAAATACCAAAAAAAAAAAAAAAAAGGGGCTGGGGATGTGACCCAGTAGTCAAGTGCCCCTGAATTCAATCCCTGGTACCACACAAAAAAAAAAAAAGTCAGTTTGACCTGCTTCATCTTAAACACCTAGCAAAAACCGGTTAAAACCAAAACAGCCATTCTGGGCACTAATATATATATATATATATATATATATATATATATATATATATTAATATATAATAATTAAATGTAATTTAAGATATACACTTGTGCCGAGCGCGGTGGCTCACGCCTGTAATCCCAGCACTCGGGAGCTGAGGCATGAGGATCACGAGTTCAAAGCCAGCCTTAGCAATGGTGAGGCACTTAGCAACTCAGTGAGACCCTGTCTCTAATAAAATACAAAAAGGGCTGGGGATGTGGCCCAGTGGTTGAGTGCCCCTGAGTTCAATCCCGGGTACCAAAAAAAAAAAAAAAGAGAGATATACACTTGTATTAGCCCCCAAAATAAGTAAGGCTAGAGACTACAAAAGAGAAATTCTTAGGAAGGAATGCCCAATAACTATCAAGTGAAACTGCCAAGTCAGAACTTTTTAGTCAGTTTAAGGCCTACAGATCTTCAGATCTTCCTAACATCCTACTGAAAGGTGAAAAATGCAAACACTTGTGTAAACATAAGTCTTTCCCAAAACTGTCCACAGTTTTTTGAAAAATTACCCTTCCCCTAGCAGTCAGACTGACCCAAAACTTATTCTTGTTCCTTATTTTGTCTAGCTTGCAAAACCGGGTGGCAGAGCACCCTTCCCCTAGCAGTCAGGCTGACCCAAAACTCAAAAGTAATGCTTTGTACGTGACTTTATATGTTAACCAATCAAAAGAGTTCTGTAAAGCCCCCCTTAACTTGCATGTATTTCATTATAAAAACCCTGCTAAATCTGGGCTTGGGGCCTCTTAGCGTCACCAGTTACCAAGTTCGCGGAGGACCAAGCTCGAGCTTGCTAATAAATGACTCTTTGTTATTTACATTGACCAAGGACTCTGGTGGTCTTCTTGGGGGTCCCAAGCCATGGGGCACAACACTACACAGGTAGGGTTAATATTTGCTAACATGATTATCTACCTCTAAACAACAAATAAAGGGTTCTCTACTAGACACAGAGGTCATACCAGTAGAAAGGTTTTACAAGATCAGATGACATTAAGTAGCTTAATTATATCTTATGGGAATAGACATCTGTAACACTAAAAGTTAAATGTTGTATTTACATTCCTGATAACTCTGGGGCTATTAAAGATTTACATCCCCAAATAAAGGCCTTGTCCTCTCTGGCCTTATTATGGGGACAACTTCTCAGCCCTCACACCTCCTGGTGAGAAATTATTGACTGCTATCATCTTCATGGTATTGCCTCGCACATGCACGGCCCAGGTTTGCTCCTCAGCACCACGTAAACATAAAATGCATTGCATTGTGTACAACTAAAGTAACAACATTTATTCAGTACTCATGTTTTTTGTTTCTCTTAGAGAAGCTCCTGTCCCTGATACCTTTACAACCTGTTCTTCCCCAGACTTCAATCCGACCTAACTTCTAAAAGGGGAACTCCAAACTGCTTGCCCCACACCGCCCCCTTCCAGCTGGAAGAAGCCAGATTGGTCATTGTCCTGTTTCCTTATAGCAGTAAGGAGTTTCTAAAATTAGAGAGGAGAATGAAGCTAGAATCTGGGCTGGGTTTGTGGCTCAGCAGTAGAGCGCTCACCTAGCATGTGTGTGACCTGGGTTCGATCCTCAGCACCACATAAGAATAAAGACATTGTGTACAACTAAAACAAATAAATATTAAAAAAAAAAAAAAAAAAAGCTAGAATCTGACAGGCAGTCAATATAAATAGGTAAATCGAGTCAGGTCGGATCAAGAAAGCCAATTTTTTTTTTTAATATTTATTTATTTAATTTTAGTTGTACACAATGCAATGCATTTATGTTTATGTGGTGCTGAGGATCGAACCCGGGCCGCGCACGTGCAAGGCGAGCACTCTGCCGCTGAGCCACAACCCCAGCCCCAAGAAAGCCAATTTTGAGTGAGCCCCGGGAATTTGAGACTGTCCCCTGAGGGATTAAAATGTTAATTCCTTCAGAGCCCTTCTTCCACCCTTATCAAAAACCTGCCCCTAGCCAGGCGCAGTGGCATAATCCCAGCACTTGGGAGGCTGAAGCAGGAGGATCAAGTTCAAAGCCAGCCTCAGCAATGATGAGGCACTTAGCAACTCAGTGAGACCCTGTCTCTAATAAAAATACAAAAAAGGGATGGTGATGTGGCCCAGTGGTCTAATGCCCCTGAATACAATCCCTGTACCAAAAAAAGAAGAAGAAGAAGAAGAAGAACCTGCCCTGCCCCAACCTGTTGCTAAGGTAACCTGTCCCAGGAACTGCCCCTCCCTATAGGGAGCTATACAGTTGTTAATTAATGTGCTCTGGGCTTCACCATCCTGCCCTTCCCCCTTCAGCCCATCAGCTTCTCACCTTTTGGCCACCTCATGGAACATTCAGCATTGGAGCATTCCTGGGCCTGGTTCCTGGGCCTGGTCACATACACAGGAAGGAAAGAGGAGAAGAAAGCAGGAGAACAAAGGAAACCTAGGACATATATAAAAGGCAGACGTGCCTTGCTTCTTAAGATACAAGGATATGAACAATGGCCCCCTTCTCTCTCCCGGGAGAAGTCTGTTACCCCTTTTAAATAAACCCTGCTTTATATGCTTGGAAAAAAAAAATGACTACATGACCAGTGAAACTTCATATCATGTACAACAAGAAGAATGGGATCCTAATTAGAATAAGTTATATGTATGTACAATATATACACTCTACTGCCATGTACATCTAAAAAGAATAAAAAATCAGTGTATTCACCTTCACTCTGCATTCAGGTTCCTTAAATCTGTGCTGGACATGAGTTTTAATTACATTATATCAAGGCAGAGTAATAGCCTTCCAAAGATGTTCCTGTCGTAAGCCCCAGAACGTGTGGATGTGTTCCCTTACACAACAAAAGGGACTTTATAGACATGATCAAGTTAAGGCTCTTGCAAAGATATCTTTTACTAAACTACAACAAAGGGTCCAAAGTAATCATAATGCTCTTTATAAATCAAAAGGAGAAAGAGTCAGAGGAGATGTGGTGATTGAAGTCAGAGTGATGGGATTGCTGGCTGTGACACAAACCAAGGAATGTGGGTGACCTCTAAAAATTTGAAATAAAGAAACAGATTCTTCCCTACAGGCTCAAAAAGCAACTGAGCCACAGGGAGTGGTGGTGCACACCTGTAATCCCAGTGGCTCAGCAGGCTGAAGCAGAAGGATCGCGAGTTCAAAGCCAACCTCAGAAACTTAGCAAGACCCTAAGCAACTATGTAAGTCCCTGTCTCTAAATAAAATTTAAAAAGTGGTGTGTGTGTGTGTGTGTGTGTGTGTGTGTTGGGGCTGTAGTTCAGTAGCTCAGTGGTAGAGTGTTTGTCTCACAGGTGTGAGGCACTGGGTTCGATCCTCAGCACCACATAAAATAAATAAATAAAATGAAGGTATTGTGTCCATGTACAACTAAAAAAAATAAAAAGGGCTGGGGATGTGGCTCAGTGATTAAGCGCCTCTGGGTTCAGTCCCCAGTACCCCCCCCCCCAACAACAAAAACAAAAAAAGCAATCAAGCCTTATTGACACCTTGACTGTCAACCTGTAAGACTGACTCACTTCTGATTTCTGACCTCCAGAACTGTAAGAAAATAAATTTGTGTTGTTTTAAGTCACAACATTTGTGATAATTTGTTTCAGCAACAATAAAATACCAATACTTGTGGTGTCTGACACTCAGATCCCTCCACTACAATGGGGCCAAAATTCATGCAGCAATGATTAAAAGTGCTGCCACTTTACCAAGCAGTGCTAAGTTTTGGTTATAACTCACAGGGGGGAAGAAAGGGAGCTGCTACTGATCCTGAGGTTCTCAGAGCTATCCTTACAAGTTCATGTGGAATGACATCACAATCTCTAGAAGCTTCCTCTTTTTTAAAAAAAATATTTTTATTTATTTGCTTTAGTTGTACACAATGCATTTTATTCAATGCGTTTTATTTGTACGTGGTGCTGAAGATCGAACCCGGGCAGCCCATGTGCTAGGCGAGCGCTCTACCGCTGAGCCACAATCCCAGCCCTAGAAGCTTCCTCTTTTGTTCTCTTAGTAGCACTAGAATTTCCTCAAATTCATTATTAAATCACCTACTGAGTACCTACTATATATCAGGCTCCAGAAATTCAAAGATAAGAAGGACTCAAATCCTTAGGCACTTACAGTGTATTTGGGTGACAGAACATGTAAACAAGTTATTATAATGCGACAAAATACGTGCAGAGACAAAAATATCTTCAGGCAAAAAATCCTACAGCATAGGAACCATTAACTTGATCTGGGGAGTTGAAGGGGGACAGGCTTAGAGAGGGATTGATATCAGAACTGGGTATATGTGTGTGTAAGTGTGTGTTACATTTTTGGAATCCCCAGCTCTGGTGGGAGAGGTTCTGAAACCTGATCTAGGCCTGTTCTCTGCTGAGGCTGCTGCAAATCTTCCAGGCTAGAAGGGAGGGAGACCCTGAGAGGAAGAGACTGGGAAGAATGATTGCAGATGCCCACACACAGAGCAAATGATCAGTGTCCTGAGATCCATTGTTCACAACTTTCTTGGAAATTCAAGAAAGAGAAAGATCATATAAATGTAATGTGCCAGCTTATTTACTCACTTGGGATTCATGCTTAGACATTGTGAAATTTCCCCTTAATTTCTAAGTTAATCTTCCAACTAAGAAAATAAACTAGCCGGCGTGGTGGCTTACGCCTGTAATCCCAGCACTTGGGAGGCTGAGGCAGGAGAATCGTGAGTTCAAAGCCAGCCTCATCTATGGCGAGGCACTTAGCAACTCAGTGAGACCCTGTCTCTAAATAAAATACAAAAAAGGGCTGGGGATGTGGCCCAGTGGCCCAGTGCCCCTGAGTTCAATCCCCGGTACCACAAAAATAAATAAATAAATAAACAAACACACAATATGGACATAAACATAAGCCTGTTTTTCATGGGCAATACCTAACATACTACACACATGCACACGTATTTATCACACACTCCTCATTATTTTCTATCCTTAAACTTAATTCCGAGGGGCTGGGGTTGTGGCTCAGAAGTAGAGCACTTGCCTACCATGCTTGAGGCACTGGGTTCGATCCTCAGCACCACATAAAAAACAAAATAAAGACATTGTGTCCACCTATAACTAAAAATTTTTTAAAAAACCTTAATTCTGAGACCATATACACACCATTTCCTACTGAACACTGCTAGACTCAGAAACTAAATTTTAAACCTGAAGGGGCTAGTTGTGGCTCAGTGGTAGAGCGCTGACTTAGCACATGCTTAGCCCCGTTGGATCCTCAGCACCACGTAAAAATAAACACATTAACTAAAGCAAATAAATAAATATTTTTAAAAATTTAAAGCTGGGGCTGGGGTTGTGGCTCAGCGGTAGAGCGCTCACCTAGCACGTGCGTGGCCCAGTTCGATCCTCAGCACCACGTAAACATAAATGCACATTGCATTGTGTACAACTAAAAGCAAATAAATAAATACAAAAAAAAAAATTTAAAAGAAGCCTGGAGTGTAGGTCTGGGCCACACTCAGACGTATTCCTAAGGTTCCTTCCCTTGAGCCCTCTCCCGACAGCCCTTAGGGGTATCTGGTGATCGGTAGACAAATGGCGCTGAGGGAAAGCCCCAATTACAAATTGCCTCCGTGTGGGCCAGCACACATTCCCCCACCTCGCATCCATTCCCTCCTGGATGCTCCCTTTGCATCACCGATCATAATGCTAGCAATTCAGGCTGTAGAAATGTGGGAAAGACTTAAGATAATTTGTAGGAAATGTTTATATTTCTCTTGCATGTGTAGGTTGATTTCATCCTGATGTTTAAAATGTGATGTGTTCTTTGTAAGTGGCCAGGGGCTAAAGTTCAACCTTTCCAGGATCCCTCCGATAGGAAAAGGTGGTATACTTTACAACCAGTAGATGTCTCCCCTTCACCTTGCAAGAGGTCCCTTTAATGCACAGAGCAAAGTAGATTAACAAGAAAATAGGCAAATTTATGTTATGGGTTTTTATAGTGGCAAGGAGGAAAGCAGTAATGCCCTTAAGTCTGAATCCTCCTAGGGTCTCTGGCACAGGGCAGACTGAGACCCCAGCACTTTGCCAAAGGAGGCCAGAAATGACTTTGGCAAAGCCAGGTGATGAGAGACGGGTTTTCTGGACCGTGAGGAAGCTCCAGAGATAGGGAGATGTCCCTAATAGAAACAGTTCTCTTTGGCGCGGGCGCCTGAGTCCTGTTTTTTCTCTTACTCAGATGGGAGCTTCTCTCTCCAATTATGCCGGGTACACCACTTACCTGCATATTGAAAAACTGGAATAAGTTTGACCCACAGACACTCAAGAAAAAGCGCCTCATTTTCTTCTGCCGCAAGGCCTGGCCTGATTCTCCCTGATGGAGAATCCTGGCCACCAGAGGGAAGTATCAATTTCAATACGATTTTGCAGCTTGATAGATTTTGCAAAAAGGAAGGGAAATGGGGGGAGGTGCCGTATGTTCAGGCTTTCTTTGCCCTAAGGGAAGACCCCCAATTGTGTCAGCAGTGTAAAGTAGACTTAGCTATGATCTCTGCTATGAAGGGAGAGTATCCTAAGAAACCACCTGTCGAGGAGAAGGAATCAGGAGGACACCCCAAATCTTCATTCTCTGCTGATGCCCAGCAGCAGCCCTCCTGTCCCCCATACCCTGGCCTCTCTCCATCTGTCCCCAATGGACAAGTCAAATGTATTACCCCTCCAGGAGATGCCAGGAGGAGAATTTGGACCAGTCAAAGTACATACTCCCTTCTCCCTTCAAGACTTAAGACAGATAAAAACTGACTTAGGGAGATTCTCAGAAGACCCAGATAAATATATTGAGGTATTTCAAAACATATGCCAGGTGTTTGACCTTACCTGGAAAGACATTATGCTGTTACTCAACCAGACTTTAACTTCTAATGAGAAGGAAGCTGCCTTAAGAGCAGCCGAGCAATTTGGGGATGACTTACACCTTGCTCATGCCCCGGCAGCACAGACTAGAAGCAAACCCAATTACCCGTCAGGAGCACAGGCAGTTCCCAGGAACGATCCTGATTGGGACCCAAATGATGAACAAGATGCTTGGAAACTTAGTCACTTTCAAATGCTAATTCTTGAGGCCCTTAGAAGAGTTAAGCAAAAGCCCATTAACTATTCTAAGATGTCAGAAATTATTCAGGGCCCGCAGGAAAGTCCTGCTATCTTCATGGAGAAACTCAGGGAGGCAATGAGAAAGCACACCACTGTGGATCCTGAATCCGCAGAGGGCCACATAATTTTAAAGGACAAATTTATCACCCAGTCGGCCCCAGACATTCGGAGGAAGTTACAAAAATTGGCATATGGCCCTGATCAATCTTTAGATGATATCCTCCGACTTGCTACTTCCCTCTTTTATAATAGAGACCTGGAGGAAATAAGGGTGAAAGAGCACAGAGACAGAAAAAAGACTGAGACGCTGGTATTAGCTCTTAAAGGAGTAAGCTCCCAGGGTGGAAAAGGAGGAGTACGAAATGCTCCCCAATCCACAAAAGGGACTTGTTTCCATTGTGGAGAAGAAGGACATTTCAAGCGGGAGTGCTCACGAGCAAAGCGGCCACCTCCGAAGCCCTGCCCTAAATGTCAAGGCAACCACTGGAAGAGTGACTGTCCTGAGGGGCGTAGGTCCTTGAGGCCAGACTCTCCCACACAGGCCTGATGGGGCCCGGGTCGATTCTGGCTCCCGTAACTCCTATCACCACACGTGAACCCCGGGTTTGCTTCTCCGTAGGGAGCCAAGAGGTCAACTTCCTCTTAGATACTGGTGCCAGTTATTCTGTTCTCACAACGTATTCTGGACCCCTTTCCTCTAAAACCATGACGGTGCAAGGAGTGTCTGGAAGGTGTATAACTAGAAAGTTCACTCCCCCACTGAGTTGTGAGTGGGATGGAATGATGTTTTCTCATGCATTCCTGATAGTTCCAGAGTGCCCCACCCCTTTATTAGGACGGGATTTACTTTCAAAACTTAAGACCTCTGTTACAATGAATTTGGGGCCAGAGGGACCATTATGTTTACCTCTATTAGAATGTGACATAAACCCTGAAGTGTGGGCCACAGAAGGTAAAATCGGACGAGCAAAAAGTGCAGTCCCAATCAAAATAGTTTTAAAAAATCCTTCTGTCTTTCCACACCAGAGGCAATATCCCTTACGCCCAGAAGCAAAAGAGGGACTATTGAAAGTCATTCAGAACCTCAAACAGCAAAAACTTTTAGTACCTTGCAATAGTCCATGTAACACCCCTATCTTAGGAGTTCAAAAATCAAACGGGGAATGGCGCCTAGTTCAGGACCTCAGAATAATAATGAAGCAGTGGTGCCCCTCCACCCTATGGTTCCTAACCCATATACTCTGTTATCTGAAATTCCATCGGCAGCAGCCTGGTTTACTGTGTTAGATTTAAAAGATGCTTTCTTCTGCATTCCCCTGGACCCCCAATCGCAATATCTGTTTGCCTTTGAGGAACCAGATAGTGGATCTCAATTAACCTGGACAGTGTTGCCCCAAGGATTTAGAGACAGCCCTCACCTGTTTGGCCAAACTCTAGCTAAAGATTTAAAGGAATTCAGAGACAAAACATCTGTAACTGTTCTCCAATATGTAGACGATATATTATGTGCCTCTACCAAAAGGGAATGTCAAGAAGCCACTACCGAGCTTCTAAACTTCTTAGCTGATAAGGGTTATAAAGTTTCAAAGAAGAAGGCTCAATTATGTCAGAAACAAGTCCAATATTTAGGATTACAGCTGTCTCAAGGAACTCGCAGACTAGGGCGGGAAAGAATAGCCCCCATAGGAAGGTATCCTTTACCTCAGACCATAAGACAACTTAGGGGCTTCCTAGGAATAACTGGATACTGCAGGCTTTGGATTCCCGGATATGGGGAACTAGCTAAGCCTCTTTATAGCCTCCTCAAAGAAACATTAAGCCAAGGAGCAACTTCCCTGACATGGGAACCCCAACAAATTAAGGCTTTTAAGGCATTAAAAGGGGCTCTACTTCAAGCCCCTGCCCTCAGCTTACCTACTAAGCAAAAGTTTAACCTCTTTGTCACTGAGAGAGGAGGAACAGCTCTGGGAGTGGTCACGCAGAAGAATGGACCTGCTCAACAGCCAGTAGCTTATCTCAGCAAAGAACTTGATCAGGTGTCTCGAGGTTGGCCTCATTGTCTCAGGGTAATAGCAGCAGTAGCCTTACTAACTCCTGAGGCAATTAAAATCACCCTGGGAAGAGACCTTACTGTATACACTTCCCACGACCTTACAGGAATTTTAAACACAAAAGGAGGACTATGGCTTTCAGACAGTCGCCTTCTAAAATATCAGACCTTACTTTTAGAAGGACCCATAACCCAGATAAAGACTTGCTCCAACTTAAACCCAGCCACCTTCCTTCCAGAAAAGTTAGAAGGAAATCCTAAGCATGACTGCCAACAGGTCTTAGCTATAAATTACTCAGCCCGAGAGGACCTTCAGAACCTTCCCTTGTCCAATCCAGACCTCACCATGTTCACAGATGGGAGTTCCTTCATAGAGCAAGGAGAACGCAAGGCTGGATATGCTGTGGTGACTTTATATGACACCATTGAGGCACAGTCTTTGCCCCCAGGCACAAGCTCACAGCTAGCTGAACTAATAGCCCTAACGAGAGCACTAGAGTTAGGGAAGCAGGGCTGGGGTTGTGGCTCAGCGGTAGGGCGCTCGCCTAGCACGTGCGCGACCCGGGTTCGATCCTCAAGCACCACATATACATAAAAAGCCATTGTATACAACTAAAATAAATAAATATTAAAAAAAAAAAAAAAAAAAAAAAGGTAGAGTTAGGGAAGCAGCAAAGAATTAATATTTACACTGATTCTAAATATGCCTATCTAATCCTGCATGCACATGCAGCAATTTGGAAAGAAAGAGGATTTCAAACAACCGGAGGAACGTCTATAAAGAACTATGAGCAAATCTTAAGACTGCTAGATGCTGTTCATTTGCCCAAGGAAGTAGCTGTCATACATTGTCAGGGTCATCAAAAGGGAATAGATGAAATAGCTGAAGGTAATAGACTTGCAGATCAACAGGCCAAAGAAGCTGCTAAGGGAACTTTACAGAAGGCAACCTTAGCTCCCCTGATATGGACAGGCCCTCCTCCAGAGATAAGACCTCAGTATACTCAGGAGGAAACAAACCAGGCCTTATCTAAAGGAGGTAGCCTCTTACCCTCAGGGTGGATTCAAATGGAAGACAGCAAGCTTTATTTACCTGCTAGTTCCCAATGGAAGATTTTACACACCCTACACCAATCTTTCCACCTAGGAGAAGAAAATACTCTCAAATTAACCCGAGAAATATTTGAAGGAAAAAATATTCCAAAGACTATCCATCAAATAGTCAAGGCCTGTGAAATGTGCCAAAGAAATAACCCACTTAACTCTGCCAAGAAGCCCCCAGGATTACAAAGGACAGGACAGTTCCCTGGGGAAGACTGGCAACTTGATTTTACCCACATGCCCAAGAGCAATGGATTCCAATATTTACTGGTAATGATAGATACTTTTACCGGATGGATAGAAGCCTATCCCTCCCGAACTGAACAGGCAGGAGAAGTAGTCAAGGCCTTATTACAGGAAATAATCCCACAATTTGGGCTGCCTCGAAGTCTACAAAGTGATAATGGAGCAGCTTTCAAGGCAGCTGTTACTCAGGGAATATCCAAGGCCCTAGGAATTAAATACCATCTCCATTGTGCATGGAGACCTCAGTCCTCAGGAAAGGTAGAGAAAACTAATGACATTTTAAAAAGGCATCTAAGAAAACTCACTCAGGAAACCCACTACCCATGGCCTGAGGTGCTTCCATTAGCACTACTCAGAATTAGGAACACCCCAAAGAAATTAGGGCTCAGTCCATTTGAACTTTTATATGGGAGGCCATTTTTAAGGAATGACATTGTCAAAGATCAGGAAACTGCAGATTTAGTGGCTCATATCACAAAGTTGGCTAAATTTCAAGCTGAAATTAGTAAATATCCCCTATCAGAGTCAGCTACTTCTCCACCCCTGTATGAACCTGGAGACCTAGTTATGATCAAGACCATACCTTCAAACTCCCCAAACCTAGATCCTATTTGGAAAGGACCTTTTTCTGTAATCTTATCTACCCCCTCTGCAGTAAAGGTGCTGGGACAAGAGAACTGGATTCATCATTCTCGGATTAAGGCTTACAGTCCTGAAACGGAACCTGAAGAGACTTCTCCTTCCCAAGGACGGTATTCCTGCACCCCAATAGAAGACCTAAAATATCTCTTCCGCAGAGATGATGGTGATATGTAAACTTTTTTCTTCTCTCCTTCTTTGTTTTTATAGACAGGTCCACTGAAACTAATTCTTTTCTAATGTGGGCCCAACAATATGCCACTAGATTACAGAAAGATAACTGCTGGATATGTGGATTATTACCCCTTTCCAGCACCTCAGGACTACCCTGGTGGGTATCTCCCCTACAGGGAAGTGACTGGGTAAATTTACAATCCCTAATGTTAGAACAAAGGGAAGAAAGACCTTCTTTACAAACTGCTTCCCGTGCCAATGTTAATTTATGGCCTATAAATGAAACTTTATCACAACCAGGTCATGGAAAGATTTTCACCTTAGAACAGACCAATCTTCAGACTTCTACCACTATTAAGTCCCATGTAGGCCCATCCAGCTCTCGCCCTCTGCCATCGACACCATCAATATGTCACAGACCACCTGTCGCTCAAATGGCCCTTCAGCCTATTGACTCTCAACTGGACTTCTATCGTGGACCACTCGATAGACCCGATTTTTAAACGGGGACTCCAAACTGCTCGCCCCACTTCGCCCCCTCTCAGCTCGAAGAAGTTAGATTCGGTCGTCGCCCCATGTCCTTACAGCAGTAAGGAGTTCCTGAAATTAGAGGGGGGAATGAAGCCAGATTTAAAGCTAGGTAGTGAGTGTAGTCAGGCAAATCGGGTCTAACATCGAGTCTCATAAAGAACATGGAGTCCATAAGAAAAATGGAGTCAGCCTGAGTCCTGGAAAAACACAGAGCAACTCTAAGGGAGATAAGATGGTTAATGTTCCCAAGTTGAGGGCCCATCTTATGGAATGTTAATGAAACAGCTCCAGCAAACGGAGATGCTAATCAACTAGCCCTAAGCCCTTCCTGTGAATCTCACTCTCGCCATGGGCCCTCCGGTGTCACATCTTTTGACATTCCTGTCCCCTGTCCCAGGAAGGACAGAGATAGGAAACATGAAAGGGACAAAAGAAAGATTTCAGATATAAAAGGGAGAAAGTTTCTCCTCCCTTTGGATTCCTGGTTTCCAGGTCCCCTTCTCCCTCTGGGGGAAGTCTTTTGCTATCCTTTCAATAAAGCTGTCCACTTTCCACTCTACGCTTGCCTCGGAGTGCTTCTTCGGCGAAAGGATCTTAAAGATAATTTAGTGAGAACTTGTACAGATGAAGAATCTGAGATTTGGAGGGGTTATGAGATGGGGCAGTACCAAACCCCCCCTCAAAGTTCTCGCTCACACACCACACGTCTGGTTGCCTTTGCTTCAGGATTCACCTGGACTCAGACAGTAACAATTCTACATTTTTAGTACAAATCGTCTTCACAACATACATTTAACTGTTAATTAGAGTTTTAACTTCAATCTACCAATTTTACAAATGAAGAAAGTGAGGCAAAAATGGTAAAGATTTAGGAGAAAAGGTAGCATCTGCTTTTCATTATAATCGTTAAGCACAGTGTTTAATTTGTAACGCGTTCATTATAAACTCATAAAGTGTTAAATTTTAAGAAAAAATTTCTTCAAGATATAAAGTGACAACTTTTCTATGATAAATAAGATGTATTTGAGAAGCCGTCTTGTCTCAGACTTTGCTAGAAGTGATTCTGATTGCCAAAAGGGAGGAATCTCTACTCCTGGATTCCTGTATCTGGTGATCCTGTATCTAAACAGAGACATATGTAGACTCCCAACAGTGAGTACAACCCACTTCCTAGGAGTCTAATACAGAAAAGGATATTACCAAGGAATGCTGCTACCTATCATTGTTATTTCCTTTTTTTTTTTTTTTTTTTAATATTTATTTATTTGTTTTAGTTGTACACAATGCCTTTATTTTTACAGGGTGCTGAGGATTGAACCCAGGCCGCGCACGTGCTAGGCGAGCGCTCTACGGCTGAGCCACAACCCCAGCCCCTATCATTGTTATTTCGACTACAAAATTTTGAAGTTATTTTTCGCGGGTGCCTATTATCTGGTTTTTGCAGAATACTTCAATCAAGTGGGAGTAATCCCTTATACTGTTTATTCTCATTTAGTTAGGAAAGGGTTATAAACAGTTCACACGAATTTGGTAGTTTTCCAAAAAGATTCGAAATGTTGAGATTCAGCCCGTTGGGGCGGAAACCAAGGGTGAAGGAAAGAAAGACACCTTCGCCGGCAGTTCTTTACACACACACACAACCCTGGCAGCAGAGCCCCGGGGAGTTAGGGAAGAAACGCCCCTCTCAGAGTCTGGCGCTTCTCCGGCCGGCCGATGGGCGGTGGCCGATGGCTGGAGGCGACTCTGCCAGGCCCTACGGTTCGCGTCACCCCCGCGCAGTGGCTCGGGCCTGCTGGGTTCGCGCTCCGGGGTCAGACGGAGGACGCGGGCTGGCAGGAGGCCCCCGGCTGCGAGGCGGAAAGGCCTGGGAGCGGGGCGGCGCCGGCGGGGGACGGGGCGTGCCCACGTGACCGCCCCGCCCGCCTCCTGCGGCCCGCCAGCCCCGCCGCCTCCCCGGGGCTGCAGCTCCCGGCGTGCCCCGCACTCGCAGCCGCCGCCTGCCTGCCTGCCTGCCCGCCTGCCTGCCCCTCCTTCTCCTCCTCCCAGATCCACAGAGCCGGAGCTGCTGCCGCAGTCACAGCCGCGGGCACTATGGTAAGGCGGGCGCGCCGGCCGGGAGACTGGGGCGCAACGAGGAAGCCCCCAGAGCGGCCCCGCACGACCCGGGGAGTGGGGCCGCCATTTTAACCAGTTTTTGGCTTCCGAGGTGGGCGCTCCTGCGTTGTAGCCCCGCTGCTCTCAGCCAGCCGGCCGGCCTGCCCTCCGCAGTCAGGCCCAGCCCTGCTGCTCTCCAGATTCTTGGGGGCGGGGAGGGCCCGGGAGTGCGCGCGGGTGGGAGGGGTGGGGGTCGGGGCCGGGCTGCCTGGGCCACGGGAGGGTCCAGCCCCTCGTGTGCCGCGTTTGCCCTTCGCTTCCTAATTTTTCTTAACACGCGCGCTCTAAAATTGGTACGTGATTTGCAGGCTTCGGGTCAGTGTCTAGATGGCCTGTAATAAAACTCTTAAGAGGAGATTGAGGAGGTGGGAAAACTCTTTTTTTTAAATGTTTTCTCGCGGTAAAAAAGCTTCTACATTCGACCTTTTAGTTTTGAAGTGTCTGCATTTGAGCTGTGGGGCAAATGTGTTGTAGCCGTGGGCGGTTGGAGTTTACACTTGATTCCCTTTCCTTATGAGGAAACGGCAGTGGCTAGGATGACTTTAAAGAAAAAAATAGTAGAAGCATTAACTGAAATCCAAAAGTGTTTTTTTAAAGGCTTGCAGAGTTGACACAATACAGAAGGTATTTTTGCCGCTGCTCCTGAAGCTCTGACATCACCCAATGAAATAGGAAACATTTCAGGGATGGGACAACTTGTATTTGTCCCTTTCGATCCACCTTCCATTTGCTTTCTCTAGACTGCCTTTAGAAAGGATGAATGGGCAGTATGAATTTGAGTCTTTAGATGTATCCTATACTAAATCTTTAAAATGAGATGAATCTGTTTGGATTGCTTGCATCCTTCAGTGCAATTTTTAATGTCCAAACTAAAGTGAATCCTCTGGAGGCAAACAATTTTGTTTAAAGCCAGAATGCTTGTTCTGAATTACCATTCTTTGTTTATTTTCAGGCATCTGGAGTAACAGTGAATGATGAAGTCATCAAAGTTTTTAATGATATGAAAGTAAGGAAATCTTCTACACAAGAGGAGATCAAAAAAAGAAAGAAAGCAGTTCTCTTCTGTTTAAGCGATGACAAAAGACAAATAATTGTAGAGGAAGCAAAGCAGATCTTGGTGGGTGACATTGGTGATACTGTAGAGGACCCCTACACATCTTTTGTGAAGTTGCTACCTCTGAATGATTGCCGATATGCTTTGTACGATGCCACATACGAAACAAAAGAGTCTAAGAAAGAAGACCTAGTATTTATATTCTGGTGTGTAAAAACAAAAGAAAAAAGTACTTTTAAAATGCAAGGATAATTATTATCATAGTCAGTTTTGCCTTTGTTGTTCTTATAAGTGAGATTCAACAAATGTTTTGTTTTGTTTTCATAGGGCTCCTGAGAGTGCACCCTTAAAAAGCAAGATGATTTATGCTAGCTCTAAAGATGCCATTAAAAAGAAATTTACAGGTACAAATATTGACTGTTTTGTGTAGAGAAATTACTCTTTTCTAAGTATAATAAGATAATGGAATTTTTTTTCTTTTTAGGTATTAAACACGAGTGGCAAGTAAATGGCTTGGATGATATTAAGGACCGGTCAACACTTGGAGAGAAATTGGGAGGCAATGTAGTAGTTTCACTTGAAGGAAAACCGTTATAAAATGACCATCAAGTGCCATCTGGATCTTAAGGGGGTTTCATTTCTCCAGCTCAGTCCATTGGAATAGCATTAGGTGTTTTTTTTTTTTTTGTTTTTTTCCCTTTCCACTGGGCCCTTCCAACACAGTGAATGAAGGAGATATCATTCATTTAAGCAGCCTGTCAGTGATTGCCATTAGACCCTTTAATACGGTTACTTTTATGTAGAAGGAATGCCTTCCTGTTTTTATTCTAGCCAAAACAACTGGTTATATGCCTCCCTTGCAGCAAGCACTACAATGACCGTGATTGTCAATGTGAATAGTCTAGAATACTGCAAAGGGTAAGCAGATTGAATGCCTTGAAAGTATTATCCACTGGTCAGATGGTGAACTTTTTTTTCAGTATTATTTATAGTTGTACTTGATTGTAGTTCTGTGAGGCGCTGGAGCATTCATACACCTCACCTGCCTTGGCAAGCCTTTTGTGACATGGCAGCACGAATATAACACTATGCATTAAAAGCACTTTTTTTTTAAATGAGTTTAATTCCCCCCAAAGGAATGCCAATTAAGTTTCATTAACTGTGTCATCAATTTATCCTAGTACCTCAGTGTTCATTCCTATTACCTGCATATCTTCTTAAAAGAAATAGCTGTTGTTAATGCCTTTTTGTTTTCCATTGAGTGTACACTACTGAATAAGTGTAGGAGTTTTATGTTTACCATGTGAGTCTTGCAACACTAAAGATGTTTTGAATATCAGTCATGATGGCAATTTCTGTATAAAAGAGCCTTAAATGGAACATTGTTTTGAGATCAAACTCCCCACCCTCACAAAAATGGCCACGTTGCAATAAAAATTGTGGCATGTTACAGAATGTTGCCTTGTTTTCCTTGGAAATTTTGCAAAATGTTATGTGGAACCACTTTTAGGGTAAACAGCTATTAATTTCTGCACTGGTCATTTGAGAACTTTTTTGTACAACATTCTTGCATGATATTTTCCAGATTTGTTGGATTTCTTTGGTTTAAACAATATTCTATCCCTAAAGCCACCTAATATAAAATACCATTATTAAAGAGTGGTACTTTTGTAAACATTTTATTTATTTCTTCATGTGTTAATATGGAGAGCAGGGTTTTTTTTGTTTTGTTTTCTTTTTTGGCTTTTGATTTTGTTTTTGCACTTTGACATAAATATCCTCAATATCTCATTTGTTCTCCAGTTATTTTTTATTCACCTTTACACTTATAAGTAGTTGAGTAGAAGCAGCAGGAAGTTTTTGTTGCTTATTTGGTCACAATAGTAATTTGTTAAATGTCCTTCTCAAAAGTTTAATGCTTCGGATGTTTAGGAATGTTCATTTTCATTGCTGTAATAGAATTGGAAAAAGAATTGGTATAGTAGTCTTAAACATTACTGGTGGGATTTGGCAATGGTCCAGATTGTTCTCCTTATAGAGAATTTGATCTACTCAGTGTGAGCAGTTTGCTGTTAGCCAGAGCTATTTATGGCAAACACATGCTTTTGTATCTTGTCATAGTTATCCACAAATGGCAAAACTGGACTTGATTCTACTGGTATGCAAAATAGGCATGCTAGTAAGCAGTGAATTGTGGTTCAGAACTTAAGTCTGTGTTTCTGAAGAATGCTTTTGTCATAAAACAGGAAATGAAAATATCCCTTTTAAACTTTTTAAAAAAGTATTTGAAAGTAATTTGTGTTTAATTAGGGTTTTTTTTTCATATTTTTAAAAGTTTTTAGATGAGAATATTAAAAAGAGATTATATATCTAGGCTTCTATTTAAAATGTATGAATGACTTGGGGGGATTGTTTTTGCACTGAGCAATTTTATTTCAGGTTTCCAATTGTTCCTGTGAGTTGTCTTGGACATTTTGATGACTTTTTGGTGAGGCCAAATTTTTAATAATCAAAGCACGAGACTACTAATATGTACTAAACCCTATGTAAAACATACTTGCATCATGGCATTTTTCATTATTTCCTCATTCTTCTAAAAAAATAAGGGACTTCTTAAAAAAAACAAATCAGTTATCAGAGTATCTTTGGTTTTTATAACTGATTCCTTGACTTCCTTATATGCCTCTTTAATAATTTCAGAGATTAAATAACTTCTTTAAACTACAAAACTCTTTATTTGTTAGGTAGACAAAATAGATACTAACATAGTTAAGTTTATCTTTTTAAAAAATATGTACATATTTTAAAAAGTTTTAGCTGGACATAATACCTTTATTTATTTTTATGTGGTGCTGAGGATCCAGCCCAGTGCCTCACACATGCTAGGCAAGTGCTCTATCACTGAGCCACAACCCCAGCCCCAGTTAAGTTCATCTTTGAAATACACCTTTGTGCATAGAGCCAAAAATAATAACATTAATAAGTAGATCACATGTTGAGACTAATTTGGCATTTGAAATGATCATTTTTATTTTACAATCATTTATAATGAAACAATGTTCCAGTTAGCTTTAAAACGTGGTGCTAATGAGTAAAATATTGAAGACAATATTTTACGCTAGCTTGCAAAATTATAAGTGTTTAAAAAATAAAATACATGAAAATATTTAAAGCTGTTAAGATGTGTTTACCTACACTCTGGAATATTAAAAGGTGAAAAATTAATGTTTCAGATCAAAGAGGCACCCTATCTGTAGTCTTTTTCAGGATTTTAGTTGATGAACTTTTTCATGTAGAGATATGTTTTCTTTGAAAACTGAATGTTGGAAGCAATTTTATCATTTTCAAATAGTAACAGTTGGCATTTGTCCCAAACTGGCTATCAGCTGTCGTTTTCCATCATTATCTAAAATAGTGTGACCAGCGTTGTGTATTTAATGTGCCTTTATAGTAGATTAGAAGAAAAGACTCTTAGTAGTTTTGAGTTTCTCTGATAAAGATCCTTTGTAGCCGCTAATTTATGGGATCCAGCAAATGGATTTTGGGAGAAAATTCTTTTAAAAACTGTTCTCTTGTTAAGGAAAGAACTCAGCAATGGTAAATCATTGAGGGGTTTGACACACTTTTCACTAGGTTTTCCTCTTTTATAAAATCATGTTCTGCTCTTCTTATTTTTGCTTGTAAATTTAACAGTAGTGGGAGATAAAAATGTGAATTTTCACTTTTCTATGAATATTAACACTACTAGAGATGTACAGGCAGGCTCCACTAAATATTGCTTTTCAGACAACATAAGTTTAGAGATATTGTATCTCATCTCAGGCAGTAAAGAAGTTTGAGTTTTTTTTTCTGTGCTCTGAAACATCCAAATAATTGCTTGTTCTCTATGTACAATTGGAAGTTAACCCTCCAATTCAGTTTCCTCTCAATGCAACTGAGCAAATTAATCTCTCTGACCCTCAGTTTTTTAAATTCATAACATGGGAATGATAATGTCTGTTTACCATCTGGTTGCTGAACATCAAATATAAAAATGCTTTTTGGAAATAGGAAAATGCTATGTAACTATAATAATTTGTTTAAACCATGTACCCTTAATAAGTGTAATTAAATAGATGAAGAAACTATATAAAAAATAACATCATTGAGCCTCTATTTTTATAATTTCCATTTAATCACATAAAGACTAATTAGCTGATACATAGCATCTTTTTCAGAAGTGTCTAGTTAGCTCAGAATTATAGCTTCTGAGTTGATGTCCATGACTACTTTTTTTTTCCATGACTGCTTTTAATCTTTTTAGTGTAATTTTCTTTTTCATGTGTGAATAGACAGATAAATGGTCTTTTCCCCAAAATAATTTTGAAGTAAAGAGAAAGTTAGAAAGCTATGGAATATTTGTCATAAATGTATGATTCAGGTTGTTGAAATACCATAACTTTTTTTTTTTTTTTAATGTTTTTTGTTACTGGTAATTGAACCCAGGGCCCTTTACCACTGAGCTATATATCCAACCCTTTTAAATTTTTTTAGACAGAATCATGCTAAGTTTCTGAGGTTCTTTCTAAGTTGCTGAGGCTAGCCTCAAGTTTGGGATTCCGTCTCAGTCCCCTGAGTCACTGGGATTACAGGTGTGTGCCACTGTGTCCTTCTGAGTTTTTTTTTTGTTGTTGTTGTTTCTTTAGAAAGTTCATGCCCATAAAATATGAAATATTTTATGTTTCAAAGATTTTTTTGGATGTTTCAATTGTACATGTTCCAGAAAGCTAATATCTCATGCTTGTAATCCCAGCTACGTGGGACGATCACAAGTTCAAGGCCAGCCTAGGCAACTTGGCGAGACCCTGTCTCAAAATAAAGGGCTTGGGATGTAGCTTAGTGGTAGAGTGCTTGCCTAGCATATGCAAAGGCTTGGGTTTGATCCCTAATATCGTATTTTAAAAAAAAAAATCTCTTAATCCTTTTCCCAAAACTTGGATATATCCCTTCCCATATTCCCCTACCCATTTTTCTAGAAAGATTACTGTATTTATAGTGGTTAGGTACTAGAACTTTGACATCAAAGACTGCCTGCATTATCACATGCAGACTATTAACACTAGTTGATCTTAGGCAAATCAGCCTCTGAGAGCCTTAATTGTTCCATCTTTAAAATGGGGATAATAATTGTGTCCCCTATAATAGAATTATGAGAATAAATGAAGGCACTTGTAATACTTCCTGGCACATAGTAAGTGCTCAGTAGAATGGTGCTAAAATTTTGATCCAGTCCTGTGAAAGAGCTATTAATTATGTCTCAATGACAACAAGCTTAAGATAGGACAATCCCAAACAAATTAGGAGTTGTAGTCATCCTACCAAAAAGGAGCCAGGCACGGTGGTGCACACCTGCAGCTCAGGAGGGTGAGGCAGGAGGATCATAAGTTCAAAGTCAGCCTCAGCAATTTAGCAAGGCCCTAAGCAACTCAATGAGATCTTTTCTCTAAATAAAAAGGGCTGAGTGCCCCTGGGTTCATTCCCCAGTACCAAAAAACAGGCTGATATTAACATGTAATAGTTTATTTAGAATGAGCTGTTTTGAAGATTCAAGGTCATCATTTATTAATTTCAGTTATGTAACCCATGAAGTATATTATTAAATAGTAATTAACCTCGGAAGAATTGACTTTGGCTTTTTGTGCCTTTTTATAGCTTTCTTTGGGATTTTGATACTGGTAAACTGTCAGATACTACATTTTGCTATTGTGGTATGCTCTCTCCATAGCACCTTCTGCCAATTGTAGCTTTTCACCCCATGGACTTGGAAAACCAGGTTCATTTTTTAAAAATATTTATTTATTTGCTTTAGTTGTACACAATGCATTTATTTGTATGTGGTGCTGAGGATCAAATCCGGGCTGCTCACGTGCTAGGCAAGCACTCTACCGCTGAGCCACAACCCCAGCCCAACTAGGTTCATTTTAACTGTATAAGAAAGTGAATAGACTGAGGAGTTAGGGATTGAGAGCAAAATGCTTGAGCATGTGAACCTTATTTCTTTTGCCCATTTAAAGAACTCTTGTGTACTTTCTGGGTCTTGGTTTTTGTTTTTGTTTTTTGGGGGGTGTTTTTGTTTTTGTTTTTGTTTTACAAGTAAGGTTTACAAAATAGCTAAGCTTTACATGAACACTATGTCCCACTGAGGTCTATCTAAAATATCATTAAGGAAGTCATATTTGCCTTTGCAGCTGTAGCAGTAAAGATATACAAGAAATTTGTTTCATTATTGAGAGAAGGAAGATTTAATATTATTTGCAGTGCTGGGAATCGAACCCAGGGCTTTACACATGCTAGACTAGCACTACTGCTGAAATATACCCCCAATCCTAAAGAAGTTATATTCTCAATATTTTTTTTAGATTATTGAAGCAAGTAAATAAGATACAAAAACAGATAACACAAAGTAATCCAAAAATATAGCCAGACTCTATAGCACCTGCTTTAATCCCAGCGACTCTGGAGGCTGACAGGATTGGTAATTTGAGGCTAGCCTTAGAGGCTGAATGAGGCCCTAAGCAATTTAGCAAAACCCTGTCTGAAAAAATAAAGGGTGGGTGATATAGGTTGGTGGTAAAGCACCCCTGGGTTCAGTCCCCGGTACCCCCCCCCCCCACACACACACAAAATGCCAGCAGGGTGTGGTGGCACACACCTACACTACTCAGGAGGGTGTCTGGAGTTTTAAGGCCAGCCTGGGCAACACAGATCCTATCTCAAAAAAAATAAAATGCCAATTGACTTTAGTTTATTTGATTTTTCTTACATGTACCCTAGACATGCTCACTAAGAAGTAGCTTTGATTACTTTCCATTTAGATACTTTTTATTCACTTCATTCTTCACCTTGACAATTACTTTGGTAATGGGTAAACAACAATTTAGTAGTTCATTTAACAAAACAAAAATTTGGAATCGATTTTTATTCAAAAAATTTTCCACAGAAATGAAAAGCACTTAATATTGTGGCACAGTTTCTCTTATTTTGTGTGTTCTCACTGGTGGAATTTCAAATATTTCCCTTGGGAAATTGATAGTTACTGAGTGAATTACAAAATTCCTGGGCATATAGCCCAGAACCTCCTAATGTGTATTCTTATGAGTTGAAGGGGCCTGGGTGGGTTTGTTTGTTTCTTTTTTCTTTATTTTTTAACAGCACATTAAATCACCAGATAGAAGAAGCACCTCCCAAATTGTCATAAATTAAACACCATTATATAAAAGGTAGAAATGGCAATAGAATATTTGTCCTACAAATCATAAAACTTTGCTATCCTATTCAAGAAACAAGATGATGTAAAAGAGTCACACTTCAAAGAGTGAGTGGGAAATAATTTTATGTGAAGATTAAATTATATTTACACCTTTTGTGTGTAAAATAGTAATAGGTCAAAGAGAAAAAGTGGCATTCTCTTTACTCAAGACTGCTTATTGGCAATTGTGTTCTGAAGCAATGTATGATTTTAAATTTAAGTTTCCATGGCATTCTCTTTACTCAAGACTGCTTATTGGCATTGTTTCTGAAAATGGATTTTCTTATGCGTGAAGGAAAAAGGGAATGAGCAACAAAACAGATGTTTACCATTTTCCTAATTTGAAATATATTTAGTTTTAAAAAGGTGTCTTGATTTAACTGGGCCGGGCACGTTGGTGCATGCATGTAATACCAGTGGCTCAGGAGGATCACGAATTCAAAGCCAGACTCAGCAACTTAGAGAGACCCTGTCTCTAAATCAAACAGAAAAAGAGCTGAGAATGTGGCTCAGTGGTGAAGCACCCCTGAAAAGATTTAACTGGTTTTTAAGAACCACAACCAAGCCGGGCGCGGTGGCGCACGCCTGTAATCCCAGCACTTTGGGAGGCTGAGGCAGGAGGATCGCAAGTTCAAAGCCAGCCTCAGCAATGGTGAGGCACTTAGCAACTCAGTGAGACCCTGTCTCTAAATAAAAAAATACAAAAAAGGGCTGGGGATGTGACCCAGTGGTCGAGTGCCCCTGAGTTCAATCCCTGGTAACCACAAAAAAAAAAAAAAAAAAAAAAAAAAAAAAAAGAACCACAACCACCACCACCCCACCCTGTATTGGGAATTGAATCCAGGGCCTCCTGTAATAAGCAAATGCTCTACTACTGATCTACACCCTCAGCTGAGTTTTAACTGGTTCTTAAAGGAAAATAAAATTGTCTTATAATTTTTAATATTGTTACATGTGTTACATGTTGACTAACGTATATACCTTTAATAATTGCTAAAATGACATTTATTTTTAGGAAGCTAACAGCAGAACCTCCCTCATTTTTTTTTGTTTTTATCTACTTGCTAAAGAAAAATGTTTTATCGTGGTATAGAAGTTCTTAAGAGATTCCAGGTGACTGGTTTAGATATGTGCATATGACCTGGCTATAGATATAAAAAGCTTTTGAATTAATGTCATTGACACTACAAAGTTTCCTGCTCTGAGTTGGATGTTTTAGTTCATTCAGATTTATTTGCCATTATTGACAATTGTATTAGAAAGGAATATGTAGAATTTCAAATTTATATGTTTACAATATGTGAGATAAGTGAATACTAGAAAATGATTCTTAGGTTAAAAAATGTAAAATGAACAAAGAATGTTATGATTCCCGCCCCCCCCCCCCCCCCTTGGAGATTAAACCCAGAGGTTTACCACTGAGCTACAATCTCACTAAGAGAAGTTTTGAGATAGTTCTCACTAACTTGTGTTGCTGAGGCTGGCCTTGAACTTGCAATCCTCCTGCTTCCACATCCTGAGTGGCTAGGATTACAGGTGTGCACCACTGCACCTGGCTTTAATGACATTCTTATAGTAAAGTCCTAAATAATAGGCTAATGTAATGTGGTTGATATTCTTCTGGGTTAACTCTTCAAAATGAATTGTGGGGGGGGATTCATTTTTATTTCAAAAATATGTTCAGGTTAGAACCTCTGCAAAATACAGAAAAGAACAAATTAAGTTGTGAGCTATTTTTAAATTGTGCAAATTATATTAAACTATAATAATTATTAGGGAAATTCTTGCAGTTAAAACTGGTTTTAAATTATTTGTATATGTAGAAAGAGGGATGATTTTGCTTTAAATACTGTTGGTACAGATTCTTAGTATCTTTCATGCCAGAAAGAACTCTGACTCCAGTCACAGAGGAGTAGATTTGGATCTCAAAAATGATGCATTGCATCTATCTGAATACTTAATGCTTGACTGAGTGCCATCCACTATAAATACTTGAAGCCATAAACTTTTCCTGTATTCCTTGTGTCACCTACTTTTGTTACATTGGGACTTGATAATAGTCATCTTTTGTGTGATTTTTTACTGTTCCCCAAAGGAATTGTTTTACAAAATAAAGTTTCCAATGTATCAGGACTCTATTTTTCTCCCATTATTTGAATGATAAAGTTCAATAGATGTAGTTCCTAGCACAGTGTAAAAAACTATTCTCTAATTTACTTTGTCCTACTCAAATATTTAAGATAAAATATAATGTATGTTTTGCTCTAAGCCAGAAGCACTATATATGATGAAAAAGAGATATTTACTAATTTTGGTCCAAATTATGCAGATCAAAATTACTAGTTGCCTCCCTAGTTTTCATTTAGCCTAATTTAAAAGAGTTTGCATTTTGTGTGCTATTCCAAGAGGGTCTGGTAATCCCCATGATTAAAGCGACATAAGATTTATGTTTACTGTGGAGAAACATGATCTTCCTGGCCACTATGAATCACTCTGGAAACATCCTATCTCTGTTTTCCAATTACTCAGATCATTATTAGATCAAACTCAGTTCAGTTCAACAAATATGAAGCACCTTTTCTTAGTCTCACAAAGCTTACTAATATAGAAAAGGCAAGCATATAAAAAATAATTATACAGTACGATAATTACAATAGTATCTTAACTGCAAGATTTAGAAGAGGGAGTGATTAACTTCAGCATTGGAATGGGCTTGGAGAAGGCCTTATAGAAGTAATGTTTAAGCTGAGTTGTGAAGGATGATAGAGTTAACCAAAATCAGGAAAGGATTGTCCCTGAGAAAGAAAAGCTGTGCATGTATACTGTAAATGACTTGTCTCAGCTGCCAAGTGTGAAGCACTGTAATGAGACAAGTTTGGAAGATGTGGGTATTCATTGAGGGTAGTGGATACCATGTTACAGGGTTGAATGTGAAACCTGTGTTGCTGAAAGGCTCCTCTTTTATGTAGAGGAGTGGTGTGGTCTTTCTGAAATGCAAATCTGATAGTTTTTTTTTTTTTTTTTTTTTGTGTGTGTGTGTGTGTGTGTGTGTGTGTGTGTGGTACCAGGATTGAACTCAGGGGCACTCGACCACTGGGCCACATCCCCAGCCCTTTTTTGTATTTTATTTAGAGCAGGGTCTCACAGAGTTGCTAAGTGCCTCGCCATTGCTGAGGCTGGCTTTGAACTCGCAATCCTCCTGCCTCAGCCTCCCAAAGTGCTGGGATTACAGGCGTGCGCCACCACGCCCGGCCTGATAGTTTTATGATGGTGAAAAAGTATGGAAGGAGGAAGAAATTGGAGGACTGAGTCAAGGTAGTGGAAAGTATATTTGGGATGGGTGTCTTTGAGAGGTAGTTAGGAGGACCGACAAGACTTTTTCATAATGAAAGGGTGCTAAGTTTTCATCATTATTTGAAAATCTTGACCATTTTTAGTATTGTTAACATTGAAGATCATTTAAATATCAGATTAGCTCAGAAAAGACAAAATAGAAAATTCATAAATGTGGAAATAAAAATAAGCATTTTTAATGAAGTGATAGCATTTCGATAACATGAAATCATTGGTTTAAAAGTTGTAGGTCTGGTATTTGAATTTGTTTGTAAGCCTGAATTCAGCTATTTTCATGTGACAATGGAAATTTTTAAAATGCCATAGCTATAGTATCTTTGAGATGTGTACTATCCTATAGATTTAAAAATCACATTTGGGGCTGGGGTTGTAACTCAGTGGTAGAACACTTGCCTTGCAAGTGTGAGACACTGGGTTTGATCCTCAGCACCACATAAAAATAAACATATTTTTAAAAAAAATCACAGTTTAGCCGGGCGTGGTGGTGCACGCCTGTAATCCCAGCACTTGGGAGGCTGAGGCAGGAGGATCGTGAATTCAAAGTCAGCCTCAGCAATGGCGAGGCACTTAGCAACTCAGTGAGACTCTGTCTCTAATAAAAATATTAAAAAGCTGGGGATGTGGCCCAGTGGGCAAGAGCCCCTGAGTTCAATCCCCGGTACCAAAAAAAATTTAAAAATAAAAAATCACAGTTATATTTTCCTAAGATTCTGTTTGAAACTTTCTGTCCATATTGAAGTCATTTTGCTAAATTCCTAAATCAAAGATTTTAGAAAGACCTTAGATTTAGCAATGGTCTTTATCTGCTCATTAGAGAAAGACTGACCCATTGGTGATTTAAAAAAATAATAATTTTCAGGTCATCTAAAAGATCACTTTCTATTTAAATAGATTTTTAACTCTTACTAGTAAATAAATGATATTTAGCTGGGGTTGTGGCTCAGCTGTAGAGCGCTCGCCTAACACGTTCAAGGCCCTGGGTTCAATCCTCAGCACCACATAAAAATAAATAAAATTAAGGCATTATGTCCAACTGCAACTAAAAAATAAATATAAAAAAAGATATTTATAAACATAATGTCTTAGTTCCTCTCAGAGGTAGTATCCAAAATCAAATGTTCTTTTTTTACTGCCTTGTTATCAAATTACTTAACCATATTGGTTTTTAAGCTTGCTTATATGGTAAATAAATTTACTTTTCTGAAAGGCCTTACACTCATCAGGAAGCATTTATTGAGTGTCTATTTGTAGAACACTATTCCGGCCATCCTGAGAAATAAAATTCTCAAGGGCACTTTTATAATCCAGTTGGAGAGACAAAATAGACCTGTGAACTAATAAGAATTCAGTGATAAGCAATTGAGTAGGCATTGAGGGAATGTAGGACAAAATAATCTAATAAAGAAAAGATTTCCTAGAAGTGAGTTTTAAACAGCACTTAGGGAAAATAAATGTTCAAAGAAAAATATATAGAACTGTTATTTGAAACAAGGTCCCACCAGAATTTCTTCACTGAGAATAATATCTCCTTAGTGTCAGGAATGAAAAGGGCCTTTTTTTTTTCATCACTTCCATTAAATCATTTTGGA
Organism: Tamias sibiricus; assembly: GCA_025594165.1. Lineage (NCBI taxonomy): Eukaryota > Metazoa > Chordata > Mammalia > Rodentia > Sciuridae > Tamias > Tamias sibiricus. Next base: position 73,236,082 of record CM046659.1, read on the forward strand.
GAATGTCTAGGGCCAAACTAAAAATTTTATTTTGGAAGCTCTGTTTCCATGTGGGTAATTGTTAAGGAGCTCTAATTGCTATAGGTCTTTCTAACTTTTTCCAAAAATCCCTTTGGCCATCTGATAAGCCTATGGATTTCTTCTTAGAATAATGTTTTTCAATTACACACACATACATTACATAATTTGTAGAAGCACATTATGTATGCTTCGTTGTTAACACATAACAAAGTGACATTCTAATAACTCCTATAATATGTAGATGGATGTATGTGATACTTTGAGATATCCTTTATGTTACATGAATCTGTCAATGATTTCTATTGGTGATAAGCTATAAGTAATGCTGATAACTGTGGTTTATTTTCTATAAATAATTGAAGGAACTGCTAGGTTTCAGTGGTTAGTAACAGATAATTTTTTAAATTTAATTTTTTAGTTGTAGATGGACACGTCTTTTTTTTTTTTTTTTTTTTTGTGGTACCAGGGATTGAACTCAGGGGCACTCGACCACTGGGCCACATCCCCAGCCCATTTTTGTATTTTATTAGAGACAGGGTCTCACTGAGTTGCTAAGTGCCTCACCACTGCTGAGGCTGGCTTTGAACTCGCGATCCTCCTGTCTCAGCCTCCCAAAGTGCTGGGATTACACGTCTTTATTTTTATGTGGTGCTGAGGATCGAACCCAGTGCCTCACATGTGTGAGGCAAGCGCTCTACCACTGAGCTACAGCCCCAGCCCCAAGAGATAATTTTTGATAGGTCCTTTGAATTTTTTTTTTTTTTTTTTTTTGTACTGGGGACTAAACCCAGGAGTGCTTAACCACTAAGCCACATCCCCAGCCCTTTTTATTTTGCTTGTTTTTATTTTGAGACAGGGTCTTATTAAGTTGCTGAGGCTGGCTTTGAACTTTCGATCCTCCTGCCTCACCCTCTCAAGTTGCTACAGGCATGCGCTACCTTCCTTTGGAATTCTTGCTGGGAAGGCTTTAGGGTTCCAGAGATCACAGTTTAAGAAACCCTGACACTTAGCAATTACCTGAGAAAACGCAGGCAGTAACACTGAATAGAGCTTGAGGCCTCAAATACATTTTAGTCAAAGAAGATGCTTTATTTTGTTTCATATATTGGGATTTTATGAAAGATTATATTGGTATAAAAATGTTTTCTGGGAAGCTGGGGGCTCATGGTACATGCATGTAATCCCAGCAATTCAAAAGGCTGAGGCAGGAGGATCCCAAATTTAATGCCAGCTTCAACAATTTAGAGAGACCCTGTCTCCAAAAAAAAAAAAAAAAAAAAAAAAAAAAAAAAAAAAAATGTCTAGGGCTGTAGCTCAGTGGTAAAGCAGCCCTGGGCTCAATCCCAAGTACCCTCCTCCCCCAAAAAATGTTTCTGGGGTAAAGTAATAATTTTGAAAACAATTATAAATTTTTTAAAAATTCTATATCTTACTTTTACAAATTTAAACCGATTTCTTTCTCAAATGTTTAAGACATTAGTATGCCATCAAGTTTATAACCCTGGAAATAGAGTTAGAAATCAACAGTACAAGTTTATAACCCTGGAAATAGAGTTAGAAATCAACAGTACATAGTTTCATAAGCATTAATTAGATGCCCAGCAAAAATATGTGTGAGTGCTGCAAGGGAAGAGAAATGGGCCAATGGCAGAGGAAGAGAATCCTGGAAAGAAGACCTGGGATTGTCAAAGAGATAAGAGAAGAACACACCTTCTGTGATGTTACCAAGCTGCTGAAGGCCAGCTTCAGCAAGGATGTCAAGGTCTGCCCGGCCGATGCTGGAGGGAAAGGTCGATGGACGAAAATAATCCACACACGAGACAGGTTGTAGAAATCCTTCTACTCTTCTGATTTTACTTTTCTCAGCATGATTTTTTATACACCCCAGCAAACACAGCAATTTACATTTCAACTACAGATTTCAATAAAGAATTCCAGTAAAGGAGGTTACATTAAGGATTTCCAGTAAGGGAGATTACATTAAAGATTTCCAGTAAGGGAGATTATAACAAAGAATTCCAGTAATTAACTATAGAAGGTTACTTTAAAGAATTTCAGGACACTCCAGGGTCAATCAGGGAAAAACAAAATAGTTAAAGGATTTCAGGACATTCCAGGGTCAATCAGGAAAAACAAAATTATCCTAAGTACCTACTATTGATCAATCTTATCTATCCTAGATTTGCTGAAGGATAAGGGAGAGTCTTTTACAGACACAAAAAGGCCATTAGCAGCTGGACGCGGTGGCGCACGCCTGTAATCCCAGCACTTTGGGAGGCTGAGGCAGGAGGATCGTGAGTTCAAAGCCAGCCTCAGCAATGGCGAGGCACTTAGTAACTCAGTGAGACCCTGTCTCTAATAAAATACAAAAAAGGGCTGGGGATGTGGCCCAGTGGTCGAGTGCCCCTGAGTTCAATCCCCGGTACCAAAAAAAAAAAAAAAAAAAAAAAAAAAAACCATTAGCTTTTCAATGAGTAATGTTACACCCTGTAGGGAGGGTCTATTTGCAAAAGCTAATCTTAGTTATATTTGCTAGTATAGCCAGCTTCTGGCTAGATTCCACAGGGCCATAGAACTGGTTTTATTTTTGATGATTAAATGTATTAGAACCTGGTGGTCATACAGTAGAAATCAAGAGCAGCAGAAATTCTATATAGTCGCATAAAAGCAGCATCTCATCAGCAAAGAGGAGCCAAGCTCAGACCCCCAGGCTTGGAGGGAGCTTGGGCTCAAACTCATTTGCATAACCAAGGAAGAACCCAGATTACCCTGCTCGATTCCTGGTTTGGAAGAACTTAGGCCCACACAGCCCTGAATTAATAGGTTGGGGGTCAAGCTCAATCCCAAATTGGGGAGATCTCAGACTCACAGCCCCGAATTAATGGGTTGGAGGTCGAGCTCAAATCCCTGGATGAGAAACACCACATTACCAAGCAAAGGGTGCCATATGCTGTAGAGATGTCACATACAATGAAGACATAAAAAACACTGAATTTGGCCCTTAAAGAGGTTAGTAGCTTTTCCTGTGGCATTTCCAACAGAGTAAGAAGGGTAGATGCCAAACTGAAATGACTAAACAAGAGGGCTGGGGATGTAGGTCAATGGTAGAGGACTTAATAAGCATGTAGTGAGGCCCTGGGTTCGATCCCCAACCCTAGCAAGAAAAAGAAAGTGCAGAAAGTTTTGTATAGATCAATGCTTTCCAAACTTCTGTGGTGAAGCATTGTATATTTAATCTCCAATCTATCATGAAGTGAGAACAGGGTACTACTGTGCATGAATAGTATAAAGCTTGCAGCAGGTGCAATCTACCCTGAGAGTTGGACAACAACCAAACTGGTCTCTACTCTCTTCAATCAGACAAGTTCACTGGTTCTATGCTTGGATGTCATGGCCTTAATTCTGTATAATGGCAGGTGTATTCTTTTAAAAAACTTTTCTGTCAAGGAAGATAGTAGCCAGTACTCCATGGGGCCTGGGAGGGTTTAAAGAAGGGTTCCAACTATTATTTCTTGCAACTTTCTCTTTGGAATAGCTCCTAATATTTTTCATGCTTCAAATTCTTCTCAGCCCCTAATTTGAATCTCCATCACCTAAGCTAGTTCCTGATATACAGAAGTCATTCAAATTAAAATGTTATGAAACAAAGTAGTGAACTTTAATGTGAACTGTGGAGAATCTAAGAGATTCTGTGTTTCTGGATTTTACAATAGAATATTCTGCCACATCTAGTCTCTACTGCTAGTCAGAGAATTATCAGAGAGTCTATCATCTTTTCAGTCTTTTGAGTTCATAATCCTCTGATTCTTTTTTTGTTTGTTTGTTTCTTTCTTTATTTTCCAGTGCTGGGGATCGAGTTTAGGCTCTCACACAAGCGAGGCAAGTCCTCTGTCACTGAACTACCTCCACAGCACTTGGCCTATGTTTGTTTGTTTGTTTGTTTAAATTATTGTTATTATTTTTTTTTTTAATCTTTTTTTTTTTTTTTTGTGGTACCGGGGATTGAACTCAGGGGCACTCAACCACTGGGCCACATCCCCAGCCCTTTTTTATATTTTTATTTAGAGACAGGGTCTCACTGAGTTGCTAAGTGCCTCGCCATTGCTGAGGCTGGCTTTGAACTCGCGATCCTCCTGTCTCAGCCTCCCAAAGTGCTGGGATTACAGGCGTGCGCCACCACGCCCGGCTAAATTATTGTTATTTTTGGTGTTCTTTTTTTTAAAGTTTTAGTTGGACACAATACCTTTTTATTTATTTATTTATTTTTATGTGGTGCTGAGGATCTAACCCAAGGCCTCACAGGTGCTAGGTGAATGCTCTGCCACTGAGCCACAGCCACAGCCCTGTTTGTTTTTCTTCTTGTTGTTTTTATTTTTGGTACCAGGAATTGAACCCAGGGATGTTTTGCCACTGACTACTTCCTCAGCTCTTTTTATTTTTTATTTTGAGACAGGATCTCACTAAGTTGCTTAGGGTCTGGTTAAGTTGCTGAGGCTGGCCTCGGACTTGGGATCCACCTGCCTCAGCACTGGGATTACAGGCATGTGGAACTACATCAGGCTTGCTCTGTTTATTAAGATGACATCCTTGAAGTCGGGCATGGTAGTGCACGCCTGTAATCCCAGCACTTGGGAGGCTGAGGCAGGAGGATTGCGAGTTCAAAGCCAGCCTCAGCAATGGCAAGGCACTTAGCAACTCAGTGAGACCCTGTCTCTAATAACATACAAAAAAGGGCTGGGGGTGTGTCCCAGTGGTCAAGTGCCCCTGAGTTTAATTCCCAGTACCAAAAAAACAAAAACAAAAACAACAAAAACCACCAAGATGACATTCCTGACCTTTCCTCAATAAGATTTGTGCTTCAAGTTTTTTTTTTTTGGTTTTTTTGTTTTGTTTTGTTTTAAATTGGTAACAGCTTTGTCTTCCCTCTTCAAGGGCATACATTAGCAAAGAAATAGATTTGGGAACATGCCATAGCCACGGAAGAAAGAGAACTGAATTTAACTGAACAGAGCTCAAACTTTAAGATAAGGTTTTAGCATTTAAAAAAAAACAAACAAACAAACTCCAGTTGTAAGTAAGTCTCTTCACTTTCTTCTTTATCTAATTGGACAGATTTTTAAGCATCCCTCATCTTTTTTTTTTAAATTTTTAATTTATTTTTTTTAATTTATAATAATTACAATTCATAGTGCCCGTATATAGCATCTTTTTACATACAACTGTTTGTATACAAAGTATATTCGTACAATTCAGGTCTTCAATCATGCATTTAGGAAAATGATGTCTGTCTCATTCAACCACCTTTTTTTTTTCCTTTTTCTCCCCACTCCCTACCCCCTTGCTCCCTCCCTTCCCCTCCCTTCCCTTTGACCATTCTAGTGTTCCTCTAATCCTCCTATGTACCCCCATCCAACAATACTGTGAACTAGCCTCCTTATATCAGAGAAAACATTTGGTACTTGGATTTTTGAGACTGACTAACTTCACTTAGCATTATGTCTTCCAACTTCATCCATTTACCTGCAAATGCCATTATTTTATTTTCTTTTATTGCTGAGTAAAATTCCATTGTGCGTATATACCACATTTTCTTAATCCACTCATTTACTGAGGGACATCTAGGTTGGTTCTACAACCTAGCTATTGTGAATTGCGCAGCTACAAACATTGAGATAGCTGTGTCACTGTAATATGCTGTTTTTAAGTCCTTTGGGAATAGACCCAGGAGTGGAGCATCCCTCATGTCATTGCCCCTAGCCCACACAATGGAATTCGTATCTGTCCCTGGAAAAATGAGAATTCATGTATAAAATATGGGCAATGTGAACAAAAGTCAAAGAAAAGTGAACAATTTCTGTTATTCATTCAGCAGACATTTACTGAATTCTTAGTATGTGCCAGACATAGCACTGAGTCCCAGGAGTATAGTTTCCTTCTGGGGATGTGTAAACCTTAAGTTCAGTTGGGTGTGGCAGACTAGGCTTCTATGGTTAAGTATTCCAATGGCAGCTAGAAGACTTTTTTTTCTTTCTTTTTTTTTTTTAATGCAGGTAAAGCACTTCCTTTGCTAGATTGTTAAGTGTAATCAGACATTTTGGGAGATTTATCTGTTTGTGAGAGGGGTCTTTTATGTTGCATGGCTGAACTCAAACTCCTGGGCTCAAGTGATCCTCCTGCCTCAGCCTCTGTAGTAGCTGGTACATGAATATGCCACCACCATGCTGGGCTAATCAGATTTTTTTTTTTTTTTTTTTTTTTTTTTTTTTTTTTTGGTACCAGGGGTTGAACTCAGGGGCACTTGAGCACTGAGCCAGATTCCAGCCCTATTTTGTATTTTGTTTAGAGACAGGGTCTCACTGAGTTGCTTAGCACCTTGCTTTTGCTGAGGCTGGCTTGGAACTCATGATTCTCTGCCTCAGCCTCCTCAGCCTCTGGGATTACAGGTGAGTGCCACTGTGCCCAGCTCTAATCAGACATTTAAAAAAAAATTTTTTTTTTTTTTTGGTAGTTGTAGATGAACAGAATGCCTTTATTTATTTATTTATTTATTTATTTTTTTTTTTTGAGGTGCTAAGAATCAAACCCAGTGCCTCACACATGCATGCTAGGCAAGTGCTCTGCCACTGAGCTAAAAACTCAGTTCATAATCCAGACATTTTTAATAGATTTAAGAAAGGAACAGGAAAATTCCAGCTGTGTATGTGTACATACTTTGGGGGAAGGAGTAGTGGGGGAGTAAAATGAGAACTTTCAGTACTTTTTTTGAAATAAGTGGTAGTTGAATTTATAGCTTAATCAATATGGGTTATTATGGCCTCTTGTCTAATTCTGTGGTAAGGAGGAACTTAACTCTTTTTTTTTTTTTTTTTTTTTTTTTTTTGTGGTACTGGGGATTGAACTCAGGGGCACTCCACCACTGGGCCACATCACCAGCCCTTTTATTTAGTATTTTATTTAGAGACTCAGGGGCACTCCACCACTGGGCCACATCACCAGCCCTTTTTTTTAGTATTTTATTTAGAGACGGGGTCTCACTGAGTTGCTAAGTGCCTCGCCATTGCTGAGGCTGGCTTTGAACTCGCGATCCTCCTGTCTCAGCCTCCCAAAGTGTTGGGATTACAGGCGTGCGCCACCGCGGAACTTAACTCTTTTTTTGTGTGTTTGGTACTGGGAATGGAACCCAGGGGTGCTCTACCACTGAGCTACATCCCCAGCCCGTTTTTTTTTTTTTTTTTTTTTTTGGTGGTACTGGGGATTGAACTCAGGGGCACTCGACCACTGGGCCACATCCCCAGCCCTTTTTTATATTTTATTTAGAGACAGGGTCTTACTGAGTTGCTAAGTGCCTCGCCATTGCTGAGGCTGGCTTTGAACTCACGATCCTCCTGCCTCAGCCTCCCAAAGTGCTGGGATTACAGGCGTGCACCACCGCGCCCGGCTTCCAGCCCTTTTTATTTTTTAATTTGAGTCAGGATCTCACTAAGTTACCTAGACTGACCTCTAACTTGAAATCCTTCTACCGCAACCCTTCAAGTCACTGGGTTTACAGGAATGAACTACCATGTCCAGCAACCTTAATACTTTTTTTTTTTCCCTTTGGTACCGGGGATTGAACTCGGGGGCACTCAACCACTGGGCCACATCCCCAGCCCTCTTTTGTATTTTTTATTTAGAGACAGGGTCTCACTGAGTTGCTAAATGCCTCACCATTGCTGAGGCTGGCTTTTTTTTAATATATATATATATATATATATAAGAAAGAAGATATTTATTGGTAGATACTGTTAAATGCTTGGTGGAGATCGTTCACATTCAAGGGTCTGGTTCTTCTAAGCAATTGTTTGATTTTTGTCTTTTTTTTTAATTATTTTTTATTCTAAGATGTTATAAATGACAGCAGAATGCATTACATTTCATATTACACATATGGAGCACTTTTTTAAAAAAATATTTATTCATTTGCTTTAGTTATACACAATGCGTTTATTTGTACGTGGTGCTGAGGATCGAACCTGGGCCGCACACATGCCAGGCGAGCGCTCCACCACCGAGCCACAATCCCAGCCCCCATATAGAGCACTTTTTTACAGATCTCTGGTTGTATGCAAAGTATATTCACACCATTCATGACTTCATACATGCACTTAGGGTAATGATATCCATCTCATTCTACCATCCTTTTTTTTTCCCCTTCACCCTTTTGCCCCCTCCCTTCTTCTCCCTCCCCATTGGCCATTCTAGTATTCCTCTAATCCTCCTATGCTCCCCATCCCAACCCGACTGTGAATTGGCCTCCTTATATCAGAGAAAACATTTGGCATTTGGCTTTTTGGGATTGGCTAACTTCACTTAGCATTATATTCTCTAACTCCATCCATTTTCCTGCAAATGGCTGAGGCTGGCTTTGAACTTGCAATCCTCCTGCCTCAGCCTCCCAAGTGCTGGGGTTACAGGCGTGCGCCACCGTGCCTGGCAACCTAATTCTTTAGTTGTATGTATATCTTATCCTTCAAGCAGTCCTTAGCATGAATTATATAATCTGTAGGAAAATCTATTGCCACATTAGAGGTAGTGATTATTGAAATTACGTGGCTTGCATGTATTTGCCAATTGATTTAAAAGCAATTTAGTGAAGACATTCTATGTGTTGCATCCTCAATTTCTCTAAAAGAGCTTGCTGAGAAGGAAAGAGAAGAAATATATTTCAATGGTCCTTACATTGGTGGAAAGTGTACAGTCCTGCACTGCAGATAGTTCATTATTAATTCCATTAACCTGGCTGCAAATAGCACAGGGTCATTCAGAAATACCACATGGTGGTAGGAAAGTCCATTTATTTCTTACAAAGACAAATTGTGATCTTATTGATTCCTTCTGTCAAATAATCTAGAGAATTTTAGGGAATATTAAATAAATAATATTACTTTGGCATAAAAGGCAATGTCAGAATTAGAAGTTTTTTTAACATATTGATTTCTTACATATAGTAATAATTTTTAAGTTTTCTAACACACTTTTTAGTTGTACATGGACACAATTTCTTTTTTTTTTTTTTTTTTTTTTTGGTACCGGGGATTGAACTCAGGGGCACTCGACCACTGGGCCACATCCCCAGCCCTTTTTTGTATTTTATTAGAGACAGGGTCTCACTGAGTTACTAAGTGCCTCGCCATTGCTGAGGCTGGCTTTGAACTCACGATCCTCCTGCCTCAGCCTCCCAAAGTGCTGGGATTACAGGCGCGCGCCACTGCGCCCAGCTACAATTTCTTTATTTTATTTTTATGTGGTGCTGAGGATCAAACCCAGTGCCTCACACATACTAGGTGAGCCTGAGAGTACATAATTCTTTTTTAAAAAATATATTTATTTATTTTGCTTTAGTTGTACACAATTCGTTTATTTGTACGTGGTGCTGAGGATGAACCGGGGCTGCACACGTGCTAGGCGAGCACTCTACCGCTGAGCCACAATCCCAGCCCCAGTACATAATTCTTAAGGCATCCAAATATATGTCCACGCTGGTGGGCAAAATATCATGGTGGAAAAGCCTGGCTTTTGCAGTTAGATCTGTCATCAGAATGCTTGCTCCTAGCTGGGAGCAGTGGTGCACACCCATAATACCAGTGATTTAGAAGGCTGAGGTTGAAGAATTGCAAATTTGAGGCCAGTTTCAGCAACACAATTTAGCAGATTCTGTCTCAAAATGAAAACTAAAAAAGGTTGGGGGTGTAGCTCAGTAGTAGAGCACCCCTGGGTTAAATCACCAGTACAAAAAAAAAAAAAAAAAAAAAAAAAAAAAGCTTGCTCTTACTTTATAGGAGCAGTTACAGGATTTTGGACAAGTTATGAAATTTCCCGGGTCTCGAATCCTCATCAGTAAAATGGGAGTAGTACCAGCCTATAGGGCTATTGGATATTCAATAATAATAGCTAATAGCTAACATTTATTGAACTATTACTATGAGGATTTTATATTTTGTATGGATAATCTCATTTTATTTATTTTATTTATTTTTTTCTTTGCTATGCTGGGAACTGAACCCAGGGCTTCACACATGCTAGATCAGCATTCTACCACTGAACTACACTCCTAGGGGATCTTATTTTGTCCCCTAAAACAAACCTAATAGTAGTGCTATTACTACTAAATTTGCACAATAAAAACTGTAATTTAGAAGTTAAACTACTTATCCAAGATTACATGACTAATGTGAGAAATAGAAAATTCTGTGGTCCCTTTTCAAAATATAGTATTTAGCCTTGGGATGTCAGATCCAATCATAGCCATTTTGAGATCCAATGGTAACCATTTTAACTATAGCCCTTCCTTTTGCCCTCCCCAATTTTTAAATTATCCAATTGTGTAGATTGTAACCCCAAACTCTTCCTATCAGTGTAAGGGGCAGTGCTGCCTTATGGATAAAAACAAGCAGACTGCCCGCCCAAGTGTGCTGCTGTATTTTCTTTGGTAGGGTCCCCTTCTGTGGAATAGTTTGCCTTGCCAAGCTACTCCTGAGCACATGTTTGATTTCTTGCAGCAAGCGCTTTGGTGTTTCTAAAACTAAGAAAGTGGCAGAGATAGGAAGCTTGGTGTGGTTGCTCATGCTTGTAATCCCAGCAGCTCAGGAGGATCACAAATTCAAAGTCAGCCTGGGCAACCTAGTGAGATCCTGTCTCAAAATAAAAATCAAAAGGGCTGGAGGGGGCTGGGGTTGTGGCTCCGCGGTAGAGCACTCGCCTAGCACAGGGGTGGCCCGGGTTCACATGTGTACAACTAAAACAAATAAATAAATATTTTAAAAAAAAAATGATTAGCCGGGCGTGGTGGCGCACGCCTGTAATCCCAGTACTTGGGAGGCTGAGGCCAGTGGTCGAGTGCCCCTGAGTTCAATCCCCGGTACCCCCCCCCCCCCCCCAAAAAAAAGATTGACATCGCTAATCTTTAAAAAAAATAAATAAATAAAAGGGCTAGGCGAGCACTCTACCACCGAGTCACAACCCAGCCCCAAGAGAACATTATTTTTTATTATGAAAAAATTCTCAAGCTGCAAGTACTCATATCTGGTAATATAGTTGGGTTTTTGTTGCTGTAATGCAATACCTGAGGCAGGATACTTATGAAGAAAAGCTCACGGTTTTGGAGGATGAAAGGCCAAACAGCACAGTGCAGGCTCTGGCAAGGGTTGCTTCTTGGCTGTTTCACCTCAGGACAGATAACAATTGCAGGAGTGAGTTAGGGGAGTAAATAGTCACATCTCAAAGCAGGAAGTAGAGTGGGCAAGGGGTCAGACTTGCTTATTATTACGAAGGGAGTCCCTGAAAACTGTCTTAATCCCCTTCAAGGGCTCACTCCCTGTCACCCAAGGATCTCACACTAGGCCCTACCTGCTAAAGGCTCTATCGCCTCCCAACACCACCAACCTGGGGACCAAGCCCTCAACACATAAACCCTTGGGGGCACTCAAGCCATATCCAAATCATAGCATATGCCCTCCATTTAGATTTTTTTTAATTTTTAAAAATTGTTGATGGGCCTTTATTTTATTTATATGCAGTGCTGAGAATCCAACCCAGTGCCTCACACATGCCAGGCAAGTGCTGTATCACTGAGCTACAACTTCAGCCCGCTCCATTTAGATTTTTTTTTTTTGGTATCAGGGATTGAACTCAGGGGCACTTGACCACTGGACCACATCCCCAACCCTTTTCTGTATTTTATTAGAGACAGGGTCTCAGTTGCTAAGTGCCTTACCATTGCTGAGGCTGGCTTTGAACTCGCAATCCTCCTGCCTCAGCCTCCCAAGTGCTGGGATTACAGGCGTGCGCCACCATGCCCGGCTCCATTTAGATTTTTTTTTTAAACCTAAAGACTTTTTAAAAAAATATATTTATTTATTTGTTTTAGTTGTACACAATGCCTTTATTTTTACGTGGTGCTGAGGATCGAACCCGGGGCCACGCACATGCTAGGCAAGAGCTCTACCGCTGAGCCACAATCCCAGCCCCTCTATTTAGATTTATTGTCAACTTTTTGCCAGGTTCACATTCCCCTTATTTTCTCCTTCCTTTCTTTCTTTGATTCACTCTTTAGAGCCAGGACTCTTGACTACTATATTATATTTGTCCACAATTAAATGAGTGAACATAGGTAAAATAATATAATGCCCGGCCAATAATGGCTACTTAATAATGTAAATCCCCCCTTTCCTCTTTACCTCAATAGTTAAGAATATTATGTAGGATCTGGGGTTGCAAACTCTGTATCAACACTAGAAGTTTGGCAAGGTGGTGTACGCCTGTAATCCCACTGGCTTCGAGACTGAGGTAAAAGGATCTCGAGTTCAAAGCCAGCCTTAGCAACTGGTTGAGGCCCTAAGCAACTTAGCAAGACCCTTAAAATAAAAAATAAAAAGGGCTTTCAGTTAAGCACCCCTGAGTTCAATCCCTGGTACCAAAAAAAAAAAAAAAAAAAAAAAAAAAAGGATGAGAAGTGAAGCTAAATAAACATTCATAGACCTGACTTTCTGCAGCTAAATAAACATTCACAGACCTGACTTTCTGCAGTGTTTCTGGACCAAAATCAATGGGATTAATAGGTACCCTCTCAAATTGATGATCCAAGGGTCTAATTTCTGGTTGATTTTACTTGCAAATACCCAGGTCTGCTGCCTGACTCACACTGGGCCAAGATCAGAAACTCTGTTCCCTGGCTCTCCATGAAAGAGACCATTACTATATGTTAGAAAATTATCAGTTTCTTTTATATAATACCTGATTTGTATTCACATTTCCCCAATTGTACCCAAATGTCTTTTTACAATGGGTTTATTTATACAAGGGTCCAACAAAGTCCACTTGTTCCATCTGGTTTTTAAGTTTCTTATAATCTAGAACAGTCTTTAACACATTTTTTTTATGCCATTGACTTGTTGAGGAAAGCAATTCAATTTTTCCTGTAGAATGTTATACTTTCTGAATTTCCCTTATTCTTCTAATTTCTGTATTTCTTGTAAACTGGTAGTTAGATCTAAAAGGTTGATTAGATTCAGGTTAAACATTTTTGGTAAAAAAGATGGTTTATCTGATGCTGTGTCCTTACTGCTAACACATCTCAGACTTGTTCACTTCTTCCTGTCTACTCTGGCCCAGGCTGCTATCAGTCATCACCAGGATTACCGTTAGGTCCCTCAGTCTTGTCCATATCCAGCCTGTCCTCCACACTGCAAGCAAGACACATTTTCCCAAGCTCAGAATTCATACTATTTACAATCCTTCATCTGCTTTTAGTTTTATGATAAAGATCAAGATCTTCAATGAGGCCTGCAGGGCCCAATATCTCCCCTCCTCCACTTTCTGCCCCCAGTTCCTATATCCTCTTGTTTTCTGAGCAACATCTGATACAATTACACTGACTGTTTCCAAAATGGCCTGTGTTGCTTCCTGGTCCAGGACCTTTGTGCTCACTGTCCCTACTGCATTCAATGCTCTTGGTCAGCCTATTGGTTCAGCTAGCTCAAGCCCAATTTCACTTTATTGGAGAGGTAGGTCATATTAATAATCCCCACACTAAGGCAGGTCTTTCTCTGGTGGTGTGTGCTGTAAGCATCATGCACCTTCCCTTTTAATCACAGTATGTACTTACTTATTTATTTAATTGTTTTGCAGTACTGAACCCAGAGCCTGGCACATTAGCCTCTTCCTTACTACTAATGGGCTACACCCTATCCCTTTTTATTTTATTTTGAGACAGAGTCTTGTTAATTGCAGAGGCTGACCTCTAAGTAGCAAGCCTCGTGCCTCAACCTCCCCATTTGCTAGGATTAGAGGCATGTGCCACTGTGCCTAGCAAAAAATATACATTACTTAAAATTTAGCTGGGAATGGTGGCTTACCCGTGTAATCCCAGCAGTTTGTGAGGCTGAAGCAGGAGGATAGAAAGTTCAAAGCCAGCCAGGCACGGTGGTGCACACCTGTAATCCCAGCACTTGGGAGGCTGAGGCAGGAAGATCGCAAGTTCAAAGCCTGCCTCAGCAATGGTGAGGCACTTAGCAACTCAGTGAGACCCTGTCTCTAAATAAAATACAAAAAGAGGTCTGGGGATGTTTCCTAGTGGTCGAGTGTTCCTAAATTCAATCCCCGGTACCAAAAAAAAAAAGAAAGAAAGAAAAGAAAAAGAAAGTTCAAAGCTAACCTCAACAACTGAGTGAGGCATTAAACAACTAAGTGAGGCCCTAACCAACTTAGCAAGACCTGTCTCAAAGTAAAAAGGCTGGGGATGTGGTTCAGTGCTTAAGCATTACTGGATTCAATCTCTGATACAAGGAAATATTTTTTTTTTTTTTAAATAACCTGTCTTGGGAAAGAAAAAGAAAGCCATATCATGTTTCAATTATGTTTCAAAAAGAAAAAAACAAATTTAAGTCATACCTAGAAGAAGGATTTGAAGGTTTTTACCATAAAGATATAATAAATGGCTGGGCACAGTGGCTCAGAACTGTAATTCGAGTGACGGGGAAGGCAGAGGTAGGCGGATTGCAAGTTAAGGCCAGCCTCAGCAACTTAGTGAGATTCTAAGCAACTTGAGAAGATGCTGTCTCAAAGTTAAAAAAAATTTAAAGGCTGGGAATGTAGTTCAGTGACAAAGTGTCCCATGATTCAATCCCCTGTACTGAAAAAATAGATGATAAATGGTTGAGAGATAAATATGTTTACCTGAGTTAAACATTACATAATGTGTACATGTATCAAAACATCACATGAAGGGCTGGGGTTGTGGCTCAGCGGTGGAGCGCTTGCCTAGCACGTGCACGGCCCGGGTTCGATCCTCAGCACCATGTAAAAAACTCATTGTGTACAACTAAAAGCAAATAAATAAATATTAAAACAAAAACAAACAAACAAAAAAAAATCACATGAAGCTGGGTGCAGTGGCGCATGCCTGTAATCCCAGCACTTGGGAGGCTGAGGCAGGAGGATCTCGAGTTCAAAGCCAGCCTCAGGCCTGGTGCGGTGGCGCACGCCTGTAATCCCAGCACTTTGGGAGGCTGAGGCAGGAGGATCGCGAGTTCAAAGCCAGCCTCAGCAATGGCGAGGCACTTAGCAACTCAGTGAAACCCTGTTTCTTAATAAAAATACAAAAAAAGGGCTGGGGATGTGGCCCATTGGTCGAGTGCCCCTGAGTTCAATCCCCGGTACAAAAAAAAAAAAAAAAAAAAAAAAGCCAGCCTCAGCAATGGCGAGGCATTTAGCAACTCAGTGAGACCCTGTCTCTAATTAAAAAAAAAAAAAAAAAAAAAAAAAAAAAAACACACACACACAAAAAAGGACTGGGGATGTGGCCCAGTGGTCAAGTGCTCCTGAGTTCAATCCCTGGTTAAAAATAAAAAAATCACATGATACCCCATTAGTATGTACAATTTTTATGTTTTTATCAATTTTTTTAAATTAGGATTTTTCTAAGAAGTGACTTATTGGGTGATGGGATTTGGAATAATTTTCTTCCTCTGTGCTTTTCTACTTGTCAGATTTCTTCAACTGAATACCAAAAAAGTACAAAAGCAAATAATTTAGAAGACTTAAAGTTAGAAATGTGAATGCTTAAGCAAGGCTTAAATGTAAAACAAACAAGCAAAAAACTAAAGCCTTTTACATTATTCCAGTCAAAAAAAAAAAAAAAAAAAAAAAAAAAAGGTGGGAGCTTAAACCAAGAATATTTAAAAAATGAAGGACTACTGGACCCGGAAGATCACCTACAGGAAGCAAGGTAATTGAAATTCAGGAAATTAATTCCTGAGTCACTTTCTAAAATAAAAATCAATAGAAAACCTAATGTTTCCCACCTTAAAAAAAGATGGGAAAGCAAGCATTAAACAGATTAATACACTGATTTAACTGCTACAGCAGTGTCACTACTCTTTAGTACAGCAATGGCAAGCCCGAAATTTAGCTGAATTATTTTATCTGATTGTTAGCAATGCAGGGGGCAACACTGGGACCCAAACAACTATCCAACCTTCCTAAAGGCTCAACAGAATACCTACCCACAAGGGACTGAGATGTAGAGGATCTCAGCTTCTTCACAGCAAATTGGCAAGTCTGTTCCGCAATTCAGTTGATAATTTTGTAAACTATGTGGGATTTGCATGTCATGTTACAGTCAAAGCAGTGTGAAGTCACATGACCAACACTGTAACAGTTGGTTTTTTTTTTTTTCCCCCTAGTGGAAAGAATCCACCTCTCCCATTTATCAGCTTTGTGGTTGGGAGTAAAATCCATCTGTGAGCTTCCTTTCCTCATCTGTATGTGGGGATGATAATTCCTTCCTCTCCAGGAGACTGTGCAGATGGAATAAAATTATGTGTAAGTCTAGAACAGAGTCTGACAACTGGCAGGACCAATGTGTTACTTCCCACCTCCAATGACAACCCAACCCAACAAAACCAAGTGAACCATGGCTATATCTGAACACAGTTATGGTAGTGAGAGTTGGAGCTCACCTCCTCTGTGGAGCATAAGTCCAGTGAACAGTATTCTGGGAAAGTGGTGGAAGCCTCAAAGAGGGGATTAACACAGCCCCTGATTCCAGGAAGCTGCATCACTAACCAGTCCCTCCACCCATGAGACTATTAATGGGAGTTTTAAATAGATGATGATCTCATTTGCTTTCCTGAATGATTATGCCTCCACAGTTTCTAAATATAAACATAAAACGAAACATAAAACGATATCTTCTGCACATATCCACAAGTGTGTGCATGCACACATGCATACACAGGCATACACATAGTCCTTGGGTCAGAAGAGTGATTTTTTTTCTACCTGTCACAACTTTTCCAGTTTAGTTTGAAAAATTTCAACATGTAAAAAACATTATAAGAAGTACAACCAACACTACAACACTATATGTTACTCATTTAGATGAACCAATTAAATTTCACTGCATTTGTTTCCTCTTTCTCTTTAAAAAATCATTTTACCGAACCATTTAAGATTTTTTTAAATATTTATTTATTTGTTTTAGTTATACACAATGCCTTTATTTTTACGTGGTATCGAGATCGAACCCGGGCTGCACATGTGCTAAGCAAGCGCTCTACCCCTGAGCCACAACCCCAACCCACCATTTAAGAATTAATTATAGACACTGTGACACTTCATCCCGAAATACTTCAGCATGTATCACCTAAGAACAAGGGCATTCCTCCTACCTAATCATAAAGTAAGTATCTCACTCAGGAAATTTAACACATAGTCCTTGTGTTAATTAATTATATTAATTATAATTATGGTATACTTATAATTAATCATATTAATTAACAGTCATTAATATAATGGTAGTACCTAGTATATAGTCCATATTCAGATTTTTCCAGTTTTCCTACTAATACCCTTTGTAGTCTTGTATTTAAACCCATGATTCAAAAAGGAAAAAGGGGAGGAAAATCACACATCGCATTTAAAATTGTTATGTCTCATCCAGTCACTTCGGAAATTCAGCCCTCCCCCTTTGGAACTAGGGCTGT